>JAAONU010000006.1:19056899-20268898 GCA_012932295.1 Cyclina sinensis | reverse complement strand
AAAACACCAAATCTAGACCAACTGGCAATGTCAGGAGTGCGACTAGAGAACTACTACGTTCAGCCAATCTGTACACCTACTAGAAGTCAGCTTCTGTCAGGCAGATATCAGGTATGTTGTCATGATTCTATTCTATCTGTACACCTACTAGAAGTCAGCTTCTCTCAGGTAGATATCAGGTAAGTTGTCATGAATCTATTCTATCTGTACATCTACTAGAAGCCAGCTTCTGTCATGCAGATATCAGGTAAGTTGTCATGAATCTATTCTATCTGTACACCTACTAGAAGCCAGCTTCTGTCAGGCAGATATCAGGTAAGTTGTCATGAATCTATTCTATCTGTACACCTACTAGAAGCCAGCTTCTGTCAGGCAGATATCAGGTAAGTTGTCATGAATCTATTCTATCAGTACACCTACTAGAAGTCAGCTTCTGTCAGGCAGATGTCAGGTAAGTTGTCATCAATCTATTTTATCTGTACACCTACTAGAACCCAGCTTCTGTCAGGAAGATATCAGGTAAGTTGTCATGAATCCATTCTATCTGTACACCCACTAGAAGTCAGCTTCTGTCAGGCAGATATCAGGAAAGTTGTCATGAATCTATTCTATCTGTACACCTACTAGCAGCCAGCTTCTGTCAGGAAGATATCAGGTATGTTGTCATGTATCTATTCTATCTGTACACCTACTAGAAGTCAGCATTTCTCAGGCAGATATCAGGTATGGTGTCATCAATCTATTCTATATGTACACCTACTAGAAGTCAGCTTCTGTCAGGTAGGTATCAGGTATGTTGTCATGAATCTATTCTATCTGTACACCTACTAGAAGTCAGCTTCTCTCAGGCAGATATCAGGTATGTTGTCATGAATTTATTCTATCTGTACACCTACTAGAAGTCACCTTCTCTCAGGCAGATATCAGGTATACTGTCATGGATCTATACTATCTGTACACCTACTAGAAGTCAGTTTCTTTCAGGCAGACATCAGGTATGTTGACTATTTAACTGACTGTCTGTAGTGTAAAATATCTGTAGTTTATTATAAATATATTAAGAAAATGATACTCTGTTTACTGTTACAGTGTATTGTTTCTATGTTTTTCATATACATACATATATATATATATATATATATATATATATATATATATATATATATATATATATATATATATATATATACCTGATATTTAAACAAAATACAATCTTATATTAATTCTCAAGCTCCATGTGATGCTTTGTTTCTTACGTAAATGTCTGACTTTGTGCTATGTAGCATGTATAGTTTGTTTAAGTAATGTAAAGTTTTAAAACAACTAGTTTCAACCGATATTTTCATTTACAAGTCCCTTCAATTTAAATTTAAATGTGATAAATCAAACATGATCTTTTTGAGTGATGCGTATCAACAGTTAACAATAGCTGAGGCTGTTTTCTTTCTTATAGAAAATTGAAGGCGTAAATTTATGATAGTTTGGCATTTTTATGCAACATGTTTCCTCCTATCAGATCAAGCATTAATGTTAGATATTGTCATCTCGACATTTGGTTTGAGAAAAACGTGTTCCATGGGCATAAGTAAAACGTGACATTATAGCCCTTTAATTTGCTCCTAATATTCAATGAAAGTCTCACTGTTACCACATATTGCATTGGCAACATGTTGTTAAACAATCCATGCATTGTGGCAATATTTCACACAATGTCTTCTGTATGTTTGTTAAAACAGATATACATGAGTACATGTATGAGATAAAAAAAAGAAAATTTGTAAATTTTCTATCGAACTGTCCAATACTATTAGCCTAACGAAACTTTGACGATTTCCAAGTACGTTCGTTAACAAAACAGACAACTATTGATGTCTAAAAGTAGAATTTATTTGATTTTGATGGCACCTCTCGAGTTTTCAAACAGACGTCGAATAGAAAGTACGCATAAATTGATGTCTTTTCACTGAAATTAGTTAAAAAGATTTTACTAGTAAAAAACACCCTTCGTATAATTTCATAGATCCATACTGGCTTGCAAAGTGGAATTATCTGGCACCTTGAACCAAGTGGTTTACCGTTAGGAAGTAAAACTTTAGCAGACAAACTATCTGATGCTGGCTACTCGACACATATGGTTGGAAAATGGCATCTTGGATACCACAAGAGCGAATATCTTCCTACAAGACGTGGATTTCATAGTTTCTTTGGTATATCACATGAGGTTTTCTTTCAAACACTGAACTGCCAAATTCGCTTAAATTGGAATTCTTTCAGATTTAAGGAAAATTTATTTTAATATGTAGTACGAAAACACGGTAATCAATCTAAAAATAGAGAATCCTCGTTTAATCCGTAAATTATAATGATAGGTTCACAGATATTTTGACTTACCATAGTCTTAACTGTTAATGACCACTTCAGTTGCTACGTGAATTTGCGTTACTCTTTATTACATTGGCTTATTTCGACTTCCTTTCAAGAATAGCGGGAGGATACTTATCATATTAAGAGCATATGTTTTAAACAAATAGCTCTTGGTTTGTTGCAGAACTTTGAAAAACTGTTCTGTAAAATTGTGTTTGCTTCTTTCGAGTTCCATCATTTGATTGTGGAAATGTTTTGAATTCAAACATGACAAAACCTACAAAAATTGCACATTTCTAACTATCATACTAAGAAGTCATCCTATACATGAACCTCTGGTGATTATATGAGACATCTATTTCGATGTACTTCAGGTTTCTTGAATGGTTATAACGACTACTTTGACTACACTTCAAGATTTTCTCAATGTTCTGGATATGATCTTAGAGAAAACGAAGAGAAAGCAGACATAAAGAAATACCGTGGAC
The DNA here is from genome assembly GCA_012932295.1 of Cyclina sinensis. NCBI lineage: Eukaryota > Metazoa > Mollusca > Bivalvia > Venerida > Veneridae > Cyclina > Cyclina sinensis. Next base: position 20,266,046 of record JAAONU010000006.1, on the reverse strand, counting down.
AATATTCAACTAAACTGTTCGCAGATAAAGTCATTAACATATTTAAATCACACAGATCATCACAGGTTTTTTTTCCACTATAATCATACTTTAAATAACATTAATTTTTGTTAACAAGGATACTGCCTCCGTTTTGAGTTAACTTAAGTTAAAACACCGCTACAGCAATAACACTATTTATCTATTTAATTATTTGATATTGTTGTTTAATGTTTACTAAATCAATTATGAGAACATATGATGGCATTTCTATGTAAAACTGCATTTTTACTCAGAATTACCAATGATATATCTCAACCAGTCTTCATGAAGCTATCTTTTGTTTTAATATTTTTCAGCCCTTGTTTGTTTACCTACCTTTCCAAACTGCACATACGCCGTTACAGGTTCCGCAAGAGTATCTAAAACAATACGAGCATACGCAACAAGAAGACGCAAGGCGGACATACGCAGGTGAAAGTTAAAGACATTCAGTATGAATGTTTAAAGCCTTTCCAAATATATTGTTTTTTGTTGTTATTTGACTGCAATCATGCAAGCTGATATTTCTTTTCTAAGACAAGCTTTTAAGCGTTCAACCAAATGTGTGCCAGAAAGAGCTTTGGATTCTTATTCTACCGGGGTATCCCTTATTTAGGCAAACCATCAACTAAATGAATCACATTTGCCGTCCATAAACCAAGTGAGTTTCTTCAACAATGTGTACATGTTTTACACCCACACTGCCTGATGACTGAGTAAAGGACTTTTAATGTTGAATATCTAAGAGATGGCTTATGATGTACGATTAATATTTAAGAAAACATCCACGGAAATTTCATATATTTACAATATTGCAACAAGCATTTAAGATTATTTTCTGCAATATCTCTATTTTCAATGATTGTCGTTCTGTTTATTTTTTAAATCGTAGTTGTATTGTCGTATATTTCAGCTATGGTATCATGTATGGACGAAGCAGTTGCAAACATAACTGAAGCACTGAAACAGCTAGGGATGTGGGACAACACTCTGTTAATATTTACTTCAGGTAAACTCAAGAACTAGAGGGATGATCTGAAGGATATCTTTGGTTAAAATAACATGTGCATAGAAATGTATTACTTCCTATGAGGTCTGAAATAACAAGATTTTGCACTTCATAGAAGTAGTACAAACATAATACGGTTAAGTTTTTAAGGAAAAGGTTAAAAGCTCGTTACCTGAAGAAGACTTGGTTTGTTTTTATCACAATGAAATATACAAACCGCTCTGTAATGACACGGAAAACTAACTAATAGTAATCTTTTAAAACCTAAACTCATATTTGTTTTGCAATATATTAGATAACGGCGGAGAATACACAAGAGGCAGTAACAGACCTCTCAGAGGCTACAAAGGGAGTCATTGGGAGGGTGCTATAAGAGCTGTTGGATTTGTTCATGGTAAAATGCTTGATGAAAAGATACGTGGAACAGTTTCTCACGAGCTCCTCCACGTGTCAGACTGGTTCCCGACTCTTGTTAATCTTGCTGGTGGAGATTTTGAGGGAACAAAACCTTTGGATGGATACGACCAATGGGAGACTATCAGGTTAGTCACACATTTTTTTCTATTTTTTACCTTATGTGAATATGTGTTATGAAGTGTCGGTTTCCTGTCACGTCTGGAAGATGATAGCTATTGATACTGTTGTTTTATTTTGATATTATTTTACCATATGTCAGCAAATTCTTTTAAAAATGTTCATCATTCTTTTTCTTTTGAAATATCATGTAATGATAAATGATTTCCTGGTATACTAGTCTTGTTAGTACATAGTATTAATTTGTAGCCGAAATCAATAAAATTCATTTTCGTTGTCACTGATACAAAGTGAGAATCAAAACGTTGACAAAAATGTTAAATCGTGTAACGCCACGAAATCTACAGAACATCGTGCAGTAAAGTAGTGTAATGAAGCAGCTCGTTTCAAATAACCCAATTCATTTGGATATATTTCTAAATGTAGACTTTTCTTTAAAATAAAAGTAAAGGAAAAATTGTCGAAATTTTATCATGGTAAAAACAGCCTTTGGAATATAGCAGGTTCGATATCTCCGTTTCTTTTTAAAGATTCTTAAACAACAAAAATAAAATATAGAGCTTGTATTCAGTCTTCAGTTCACAAAGTTGAGTATTTTCCAACACTGAAACACTCGTCCTTAAAGTAAAACGTTAACAATTATCAATTCAGTAAAGGCAAAGCGAGTAAACGGAATGAAATTCTGATCAACATTGACCCAATGGTCGTTACACCAGGAGATCCTGTATTCAATGATACATTCGATACAAGAATCAGTGCAGCACTTAGACAAGGGAAGTGGAAGCTTATTACAGGATTGATAGGTATGCTAGCTCATAAATCGCGAGACAGATGACTTTTTCTATTTCATCCATTTTATTCTTTTACATTAAATTTGGCAGAATGTACAGATATGTTAAAGTATTTTTATAAAGTAAGTTAAATTTCAAGTGAAGAATGAATCAAGTTTTATCGGTACTTATTTCTACTGATGAAGATACAATACTATTTTATGGTTAAGTTTTATGTTATTGCATATACAATTTTTATGAAAATAGTAAAAATGTCATTGCAAGTATTAAACTCTTTCAAAACAACAGTTCTCTTATAATCTTTTTCGACCTTAAACTAAAGTATCGTTAAGAAAGGTATTATTGTAACATAAAAATGAATAGAAAGTTTATCATTCCATACAATCAAATAAAGCTTACAATATTTCAATAGGCGGAGGGCCCAAAAAGAGATCCAAAAAGTATCCCAACCTTTGGTTATTTGATATTGAAAAAGATCCATACGAATACAAAGACGTTTCAAGCAAACATCCAGATGTTTTGAGGAATATGTTGAAGAGACTGGAGTACTATCAGAGCACAGCTGTCCCGGTTATAAAGCCAAAGTCAGACACGAGGGCAGATCCTGATCTGCATGGTGGCTTTTGGGGACCTTGGCTAGACTAGCAACGAATACTTTCATTGTTTAAAGTCTTCTTTAGAAATACACTTTAACACTGAAAATAAAACCTATGGCAGTTAATTATGACAAAATATTGAGAAAATTTTAACAGTACTAGCTCACACTGAATCCGCTGGATTTATAATTCAAATATTAGTCTGTCAAAAAGAAAGAAATTAAGCAATAATAATAATAAGGTGACACATACGTTATAATGTTACAACATGTAAATTAATAAATCATATTTGATTTGAGACTGTTCAGTGCGTACATCGATATGTCTATGATGACTGTTCAGTGCGTACATCGATATGTCTATGATGACTGTTCAGTGCGTACATCGATATGTCTATGCAGACTGCAGAGTTCTTGGATAATATTTAAAAATGATAATCGATTTTCTTCACTATTTATTAAATATCTTTATCTGACAAAAATGTTCCAGAAAACAGATTAACACGAAGTTAGAGTAAAAACGATTGTATTGCGTTACAGATCAATACTTAAACAGTTTTTCTCACATTACTGGTAACATCTGTATCAAACATTTGTATTGTCAATTTAGATAGATGAGCACGAGTTTCGTCCCTATTGATTATTAGGCTATTACACCGTACTCTGTCAATATAGCAAAATCATTGTGTCCTCATTAAGCCACAAGTTAAAATAATAGTTCACAGTCTTTTTTAACCTAAACCTGCAAACTCTGACCTGAAATCCCCTGTATTATGTCTGATGCGACAAACTAAAATATCAATTTTTCTCGTATCATTTTAGTGATGTGTTAATGGAAAAATATATAATAAGTTTTTTGTCAGCCCTTATTGAATTGAGCATTTTTAATAACTATACTATCCTATGGCAAAATATAGACCATATAAGACACTTTTGCCGTGGGAGTTTCAAGAAATGACTAAATTAATATTCACTTCAAACCTCACCCGAGTTAATGCGTTTATAAGGTATAGAGAAACACAATGTTTTTTTAAAGACTGGCCATAAAAACAACTGTTACTTGTATGTAATCATTCATATGAAAACCTACTGACATGAAAAGCCAAAAGTGAGAAGAAACGAAATACTATTATAAACATGGCACAAATTTACCCCACCCACTTCATTAGGAGGGGATATTATCAACGTAAACTTCAACATAAATCTTTGGAGGGCTACAACTAGTTTTTATGTACTATTCTGAACACATAGGCAAAATATCAAATATTTTTACTGTCTAGATTTGGAGAAATTAATAACTGAAATCACAGATACCCAATTTTCATCAATGAACCATGTTGAAAAGCTTAGTTACAACTGAAATATTTTTAAAACAAAAGAATTTGAATTTAAATTCTATAAAAGTTACTGTTGTAAAACCAAAACAATGTGAAACTGCCAAAAACTATAGAAAAAATGTCGAGTGGGGTTTGAGCCAATAGTCTTCAGGGAAAATATCGCAATCCTATACAAATTAATGGAATTGAATACTTTTCAGAGTGGAGGTGGTAACTTCATAACTTCAGGATACGTATCTGTTGCTTATATCTTCTCACAGAACATAGTCTTTTTGCAACTTGTACCTATACATGTACCTCGTTCTACAGAATCACATTCTTTATAATATAATACAGTAAAGAGGTATTACACAAGAGCTAAATTTCAAAATTCATGGAGCTTATACAATAAAGAGTTTTTGGTTATGATAGTAAAAGGATAAATGTATTATCATTCTAAACAATTAAGAAAAAATCAATGAAGATTGATTGATATCGGAACGAATTAAAATTGTTGTATAGTATAGTTCTGTTATGTATAAGGAACATTTTTTTTTACCTTTTTGTTTGATGTTATAAAAAAAACTAACAGAAATGCTCTCATGTAGGCATAGCTACCAAAGAGTGTATATATTATTATTCAACAGTGCGTTTCGTTTCCGTTTGGCTTGAAAGACGTACTTGATAAAGTTCTTTACATTTTCTTTAGATATTTTTAGCAAGTACCTGGATAAACTTCAGCATACTAGGACGCAATAAGAATTCGTCCTCGAATTCACAGACATAGAGACTTATAATGGGAGCACATATCGAGGGTTGAACGGAAAACTGTCGTAAGTCACATTTACAAAATTTTACAGCAGGAGCAAAAAACTTTTTGCTATGCTTCCTAATTAATTTTCCATAGGTATTTTAGTCACATACAGGTATAAATTATTCTTATTTTACAACTGTTACACTGACATGTACAAAAAAAGTATATTTTAGATGATATTAAAGAATTTCTGACTTACGACAGTTTTACATCTGAAATTTTTGAAATGCTGATACTGAAATTAATGGAAAAGTGTCGTAACTTAAGATAGCTACAGTTTTCCGTTTATATTCTCCTAACTTAACTACTGATGGTGACACCTTTTTGTAATTTAATATAACACAATCTTGTTGTATTGATGATATCCCCTAAACTTAGTTTGTGGGGGTATATAGGTGTCATCTTACAGTTCGTCAGTTACTAAGGTTGTCCTTGCAGAAATCTTTTGACTCCAGATTCTTCCACATTTCTAGATCCTACAATTTGAAACTTGTTGTGTATGTTCATCAGTAAGTGTAGATGTGTACAAAGTGTGTTTTCAACCCATCATAGCAAAATCTTGTGTTGCAAACAATAGATTTGAAACTTGGTGTGCAACATTACTAATAAATGTAGATGTGTGTGACATCCACATTGTACTGCTTCACAATCAACAATTGATTATACTTGATTATACATGTTCTATATTTCCCCTTTTCCTCTGACAAGGTATCGCGGTGGTATTAATCATATTCACTTCAGTGATAGCTCTAGTTCCAGTTAATTCACAGTTTAAAAACTGTAAATAAGAAATAGAAAAATATGAGAACAATTAAGGAACTATTAGTTACATGTAGCCAACATTAAATTCAAATTTATTTTCATTATACACTGGATTCTCATGGTAACAACCAGCTTGATTCTCAAAAAAATGGTGTTGTTCTATTGAAAAAGAGATTATAATGAATTCAAGAAGAGTAAACTTAAAAAAAAACAACAGATTGATCATACATGTATTTCAAATTTTGATAGGTTTTAGCTAATTATTATTTGCCTACTTCCTTTTTAAAAAGTAAGTTTGGATGAGGCAAAACAAAGACAAATACATTTGTATTTCTTTCAACTTAAGAAGTTAAAGTATTAATATGTATCCATTTTCATTTAATATTATGCCAATCCTCTTTAAGAAGAAAATATGTTTTATATTGAGTGTTCTGTCGGTGTCTGAATAGGAATTTTCTAATAAAATTGTTTAAAATTTATAGAGTTTTGCTCTCAAGCATTCTTGGTCTGTGAAAATGTCATTATAACAGATGTCATTGTAATGAGATGAGATTCCATTGTAGCATGACACATACTGAAACATCAAAATTAATCGTACAAGTCTTAGACACTGCATGGAACCTCCTAAAAATCATGCTCTAATATAAACCTGACTACTTCCAGAAATGGACATTTTGACAGTCCTAATTTGTTTTCCACTTTATTTATTGTATGGAACACCCTAAAACTGGTATAATTTCTTGAAATTTGGCAACCACTCAAAATTTGGTTCAGTTTGGTTCTATCTCCTGCAAAAAATTATATTATTTACTTTGTGTATTCCCTTTTGCTTTTCAAAAATTTTGGCAAAGAAAAAAGGACACACCTTAAAACTATGTACAGCGGATAGGGGGTATGAAATGAAATCTTAAGCATTAAGAAATCGAAGGGAGGGAGCGCAGTGTTTGCCTCTCCCATTTTGATCTTTCACTTTTCTTAGCACTGTTATTTGGAACATTCCTATCTAACACAGCAACACAGACATGTTTTGGCAGGTATGAAATAGAATATGAGTGATCTTCATGAGTAACTTCACTGTGGAGAAATCAAAATTCTTCATAGATATACTTATTACGAATTTAAATATCTTTGCTTTCTGATAGGTTGGAGAAGTAGGGCAAACACTAAATATGTGTGATATTCTTTTAATTATGGTTTGATTGATGTAGATTCCATACAAATTCAAGCTTAAACAATAACTCAAATATACTATATCATAAGGTGACTTGGTGGCCGAGTGGTTTGTGCGTTGGGCTACGAAGCTAGCGACCCAGGTTCGATTCCAGGTAGCGACTGAGTTATCGACTGATTTCCCAGCACTGGGTGGTAACCTAACCGGGAACTGTTTCCAGCAGTATCGGCCTAGACTGGGGATTGGGGAGGTAAAATACACGCACCGTGGGCTCTTCTGGAAATAAGTTGTTCCATCCACACCAGGTGGGGACTTTCGTTGACTACCCACGTTAAAAAAGAAACCTTTACCTTCTATAAACACAGGTAAAGGTGGCAGATATTGTGCAAATATTTAAAACCCTTATAAGTAGGAAAACTCAAAACAGACTTTTTATCAAGTCCCCTCAAAAAAACTGGTTTTTGGATGTTCGACTGTATCTAATTTCTGAGTTCAGCATAAGAATATTAGATTATGATTATAATTCCCATAGAATATGTATCCAAGAAATTCTCTGAACTGCCTTCAACAGTTATATGTAGAAATGAATATATTTCAAAGAAATTCTCTAAACTGACTACTAACTGCTTAAAATGTGAATATAATTCCTAGAAATTCTATAAAATACTTACAACAGTGGTACTTAGAATATGAATGTAATTTAGATAATTCTCTTAGCTGCCTATAACAGTGGTACTTACAATATGAACATAATTCCTAGAATTTCACTTAACTGCCTACAACAATGGTTTTTCGAATATGAATATAATTTCTAGAATTTCACTAAACTGCCTACCGAGGTGGTACTTTGAATATGAATGTAATTTAAAGACATTCTTTAAATTGACTTTAACAGAGGTAATGAGAATGTGAATATAATTCCTTTAAATTTTTGAAATGGCCTATAACAGTGGTACTTAGAATATGGATATAATTCCTAAAAATTTTCGAACTGCCTACAACAATGGTATTAAAAATATAAAAGTAATTCTTAGAAATTTTCTACTACTTTGAATATGAATATAATTTAAAGAAATTGCTCAACTGCCTTCATTAGTGGTACTCAGAATATGAGTATCATTCCTAGAAATTCTCAAAACTGCCTACAACAGTGGTACTTAGAATATGAAAATCATTCCTAGAAATTCTCAAAACTGCCTACAACAGTGGTACTTAGAATATGAAAATCATTCCTAGAAATTCTCTTAACGGTCTACAACAGTGGTACTTAGAATATGAAAATAATTCCTAGAAATTCTCTAAACTGCCTACAACAGTGGTACTTAGAATATGAAAATCATTCCTAGAAATTCTCTTAACGGTCTACAACAGTGGTACTTAGAATATGAGTATCATTCCTAGAAATTCTCTAAACTGCCTACAACAGTGGTACTTAAAATGAGTATCATTCCTAGAATACTCTGAACTGCCTACAACAGTGGTACATAGAGTATGAAAATCATTCCTAGAAATTCTCTTAACGGTCTACAACAGTGGTACTTAAAATATGAGTATCATTCCTAGAAATTCTCTAAACTGCCTACAACAGTGGTACTTAAAATGAGTATCATTCCTAGAAATACTCTAAACTGCCTACAACAGTGGTACTTAGAGTATGAAAATCATTCCTAGAAATTCTCTTAACGGCCTACAACACTGGTACTTAGAATATGAAAGTCATTCCTAGAAATTTTCCTAACTGCCTACAATAGTAATACTTAGAATATGAAAATCATCCCTAGAAATTTTCTAAACTGCCTACAACAGTAGTACTTAGAATATGAATATTATTCCTAGAAATTCTCTTAACGGTCTACAATAGTGGTACTTAGACTATGAAAATCATTCCTAGAAATTCTCTAAACTGCCTACAACAGTGGTACTTACAATATGATTGTAATTTAAAGAAATTCTCTAAACTGCTTACAACAGTGGTACTTAGAAGATGAATATAATTCCCTAAAGGACCTTAAAGAAAAAAAAAGACTTGTCATACTTTCTGATCTTCTGAGATAATTGATTTCAACACATGTAGTTTAAAAGAATGAATACAACTTCAGCTGGTGCTAGTGTGTGCATAGCCACTAAAATTGCCAGCTGCAGCAAATTTCAGTACTTGCAGTTCTCAGAATTGTCAAGTTCAGTGGTGCAAACCTTGATAACATTACAATTATCATCAGTTTGTACACAGAATTAGGACATGATCTAAGTTACAACAGTTTTCCATTACAATTCTACTGTATGTATATCAAACTTAATTGTGGAAAACTGTATGTAACTCAAGTTACGACAGTTTTCCATTTGCAAAAATATTAGCATTGAGTTACGACACTTTTGCAGCTACCATGTTTAAGTCATTTATAATAAGAATATGCTGCAAATATTTTTGGTACAGATGTATTAGGGTTAATAATTGTCAAAAATGCAAAATATAGATTTTTGACAAAAATGTGACTTACAACACTTTTCCGTTCAGCCCTCGATATGTAGCAATGTAACAGTCACAGACCACGTTGGGCGTCAGTTGTCGCAGTCCACTCGTAACGTAGGGTTAGGCACTGCTTTTATGAGTTCTGGACTTAGGAAAAAGATGGCTGTAAAATACAGAAGTGCGCTCTCAAGAAAATATTTAATCAGAGCAAGAAAATCTGGCTCGCGTTATGAAAATCTTCAATACGAGTGCGCAAGCGTGACGCTATTTAGTGCGGAAATAGAATTATAGATTGCGGCCCATACCAGTCGTTAGTACATACTTGTTAATAAATGAATACATGAATGAGCAAATGAAGGATTAAATAAATGGATGAATGAATAAATGAATGAAATATAGGAAACTAGGCGAAAATATAGGACTTCACAAAAGACATCACATGGACATCAACATAACATAACCTACAGTGTACCAAACAAGACATACACTGGCAAACAACATATAATATTAAAACATTAATATGACCCTGCGACAGTTTTTAGATCAATCTTTAAACAACTTATACGTCTGGAAAGTTCCCTTACTATCAAGGTCAGCATACATATAAACAACCGAACAAACAATGCATACAAATCTTTCTTTTACAAATCTGTTCAAATGAAATCTGTTTTATTCACATATCTCTCATTTTAACATACTAATAAACAATTAATACTTTGACTTGTTAAGCTTGTTATTTGTCCCAGGCATGATTAATGCCCGCCTCCACAGTTCGTGTAACGATTGAGCTACATTAAAGCGACTGCCTCACAGAATTAAGCGTAAACCTATCAAAGAGAAATTAATATACTGTGGTTTAGACGTAATATTTTGTTTTTATACACCGTGACAACTAAAGGGAAAAAAAGAATTTACCAGGACTCGAACCCATGCCCCCTTTCGGCCAGTAAAAATAATCTTGAGCGGAGATCTAATCTTGAAACACTGACGGTTAATATTAAAGGTCAAATTTATTAACATAAAGTAAAGTATCTACCCTGTGACTAAGGGGTAAATGTTTTACCGATGAAAGTGTGTAAAACTAAATATATTATTATTTGTTTCTGTAACAAAAATGAAACAGTTACTTAGTTTAAATATGTTTTTCACAATTACACTTAACATTTTTATATTTATAAACATTTTCTTTTTTATGCATCGTTGGCCCATCTGTGAGTCAGTCGCTTTAAGTGCACCATAGATTGTGTTTATCTGATATATATATATGAATAATTAGATAGCTTTTTCAATTCTTTAAGAATAGAATCGTCTTATAGGATTGATTCGTAAAATGTGCGATTGTATTTTCTATTGTTTGGAAGAATGACTTTCTCCCACGTAACTATCTTTATATCGTAGGAAACCTTTATGATCAGCTTATAATTGATGTAAACTAATAATAACGCCTATAAAGTTCGTATAAAGTCTCAATCAAATGTATCAATAGGTTCCAGAAATATTAAAAGAAATATAGATTTTTTTAGAAAATTTTCAATATGAAGAAGGGGGATAACTTCGCAGGATCCAGTTTTTGCGGACGGACGGGCGGACAGAGGTCAAACCTTTAATATCCTCCGGTAAACCGGTTGGGGATTAAAAATTATATTTTGTATCATGTGTATCTTCCCACCATGAGCTTTTTTACTCAAATAAGTGAAATAAATTTCTCTCTCCGTCTGTCTGTCTGCCTGCCTGCCTGCCTACCTGTCAGCACGTCGCTGATAATGCCATTGATACTTTAGTTCACAAACCAGTTGTCGATGGGCTAAAAGAATATGCAAGTTAGAAGAAATTTCTAGATTGTGCTGTCTCTCTTTTCTCGGTTTGAAACTGATCATGAGACAGGTTAGATAAAGCAACCACATCTCAACTAAAATATTCATACAAGTTGATACCTGACTTATTTTGCACATATTTAGCAGTTGTTTAATTTGTTTTATACTTTAAAAATGTCTTAAGAATAATCTCCTGTCTCAACACACACTACGGAACAGTGTTAATTTATATGTTAGAGTACCCACTATCCCTTAAAAATAAACAATCAATACTGGTGCTTACAAGTTTTAACTAAACGTCAAAAATTACTCCATTCAAACAATCATGATATCGAATACGGATTTCTTTAGAATGAACCAAATACAAATATTGCTCAACATTTAGAAAAAATGATACTTTGTTACACTATATGATACACATGTGTGTATGGGAGTACCTCACAATTTGTTTATTTATATATACATTGTAGCTTAGTACTTGTTGCTAAATTAATCATCAGTCTTTGATACACCAAAGTCAAGAGCTTTTTACCTTTTGTTTTTAGACAATTAATTGTTGTTGTTTTTTTGTTTCCATAGCTACCAGAGTTCTGGATGGAATGAAATTCTTTCGAACAATTTCATAGATATATATTTAAGATGTTTCATGACTGCATTTCATCAAACGTTTTATCTGAAGACACAAATAAAATATATTCTCAACAGCAAGCCACATAACTTCGCTCAATGTTCTAATGAACCTTCAAACATGTAGAGCAGTCTTACGCCAGACACGCACCAACTATCTGGACGTATGCATATGCTGTATACCAATACAAAGATAAAATTAATCGCAGGTTATAACAAGAAAAGTTTGGCATGTTATTGTCACAGGTGAATCTGTAATATGTCCAACCTTTACAAATACAAGTAAAACATTTTTTCTGAAATGCAATATCAATTTATGCGCAGAATTACAAGAACGGAATGAATGTTGAAGCTGCTAGTCACGCCAGGGTCCCCAGAATCCACCGTGAAGGGCGGGATCTGCGTTATAGTCCTTTTCCGGTTTTAGTACAGGCACTGCCGTACTTTGATAATATTCTAGTCTCTTTAACATCTGTTTCACAACATCTGGATAAACGCTGGAAAGGTCTCTGTACTCATTGGGATCTTTCTCAATATCAAATAACCAAACGTTTGGGTTTATTACTCTTCTAACTGGTCCACCATCTGCATTGATAAATAGAAACACACATATATATGTACAAATCATTTAAAAAATAATATTTCAAAAGTCCCCATGGTATGAATTGTATTTGGCCAGTTTTAAATTATGTCCGCAGCTGTCAACTTACGTAAATGTAATAAAAGAATTGAACAAAAATCCACAGATTTTTTCAGCTGATAACATAAAAGTATCAGAGTTGTCCAAACAGACTTTGGATATCACATTTCATAACTGTTCTCCAACACATGTTATATTAGGTCTAAATATTTAGGAGAGAAAAAACTACTGGTAATCGACTTTTGCTTACTAAAAGTCCAATACACAATACAAGAAATCCTGACAGCGACCATATCAAGGACTGAAAATAAGGAATTTTTAAAACTTTCACTCAGTCTCAGTCAGTAAAAGGAAATGTCACTCGGTTTCAGTTATCATCCCTTCTTATTATAAAAATGTTGCTTCTGAAAATTGTTGAAATCTTATTGTTAAAAAAACTTCGAAACATATTATTTATCTTACGTTTAAATTGCAAGATGCAATACACGCAGTAAAGGTAAAAAAGGGAAATAAATCCCGCTTTGCTAAGAAGTCCTTTTTTATGAGTTACTTTTACAAGAATTATAGCAACCTTTCATTCCTGTGATGAGTTTCCATTGTCCTTGTCTCAGTGCTGCACTAATGGTTGTATCAAATGTATTGTTGAATAAAGGTTCTCCTGGAGCTATAACCAATGGGTTGATGTTAATCAATATCTCATTTCGTTTACTTGGCTTGCCTTTACTGAAGTAAAGCGATTTTGGCATTAAGTGTAATGTATGTAGAAAAAAACCTTAAAATAATGAAAAGCGTCGCAGGCATTTAAGATACTAAATAAATTGGTTTGAATGTATTTAATAGCTGTTATAATTGAAGATGAATACTTATTCAGACTTAACTTACTTCAGTACTCTTTTTCGTTCAGATGATTACGAATGGAAAAATAATAATCTTAATTTGTTTATCTTAAAAATATTTTATTCTGTATCATAACTGAATGGTGACGACACTTAATAATTCACTACAAAAATATGTTTTCTCCATTAAATACAGAAATAATTTTCAAAATGTCAAATTCTCTTTTCATTTCTAAGCATAGGCTTTGTCTTAATCGATGACATTGTCTTACATATTATTCAGATGCAAGGTTTATTCTCCAATCTCGATTTTTAAAAAAAAGCCAAAATACAGACTACAGCCTTTGGTCTGTATTTCTAGAGAACTGGTTTGATCCCGTTAAACTCCGCATCAATAAATTTCAAAGGTGTTGGAAACTAGTCGTTCACCTGATAGTCTCCCATTGATCAAATCCATCCAATGGCTTGGTTCCGTTAAAGTCTCCACCAACAAGATTCACAAGAGTTGGAAACCAGTCAGTAACGTGAAGAAGCTCATGTGACACCGTTCCACGCATCTTTTCATCAAGCATTTTCCCGTGTACAAAGCCCACAGCTCGTATAGCACCTTCCCAATGACTCCCTTTGTAACCTCTTAATGGTCTGTTACTGCCCATTTCATAAAGCCCACCATTATCTTCATTTTTGCAAAATAATGAAATGTGGATGGATCCTTTGACTTAAAAGCTCTTTCGCTAATTCACTTTTACTTTTTTAATTTTACTTTGATCTACGAAGCGTGATCATGTCTACAATTACCGGGAAAACCTACTACTCGTATAAAAATTCTCTATATCTACAACTACAGATATTTACATCACATACATAGATAAAGTTGACATGGTGGCAATTAAAAGAAGTTTTACAATTATATTGTCATAAACAGTGCATGAGTTTTCCCCAGCGATAAAACGTTTTCGTTAATGCATATGACAAATTTGTAAATCCTGCAGTTTCAAAATGTAACTTTACTGCTGCACAGCGTTATGTGACTTAACATAAATTTACATAAAGCACCATAAAATAAATATAAGATTAACAAGAAAAAACAATCAACACCTCAAAGAATTTATGTTTTGTTTTACCTGTGGTAAAGATCAACAGGGTGTTTTCCCATACCCCCATTTCTTTTAATGCATCGGTAATATTGCCGACTGCTTCATCCATGCATGAAACCATGGCTAAAATATATATAAATATTAATATAATAAACATAGAAATTAAGTCTAAAAACAAAAATAAAAAGTCGAAAATGAAAGAGACAAAAAGAACAAAAAAAAACATTTTTGCTAAAAGGGGCCGTTCATTTTTTGAAAGAGGTACTCGTATGGTCAGAATCTGGCCGTGTCTTGACCTTAACGTTAAGTCAGCTTTGAAACCGTTCAGATTGTCAAGTTGATGCACGTCTGTGGACATATGCCGATAAAGTATTAGAGCTTTATAAGTATAAGATATATTTCTTTAATCTCAATTCTGTAATGCCGAATGGATACACAATTTTCTCCTTCTTTACAAATGGAAATATTTTTTCAAAAGTAACTAAAATGCACCCGTATGTTTTTTTTTATATGTGATCATTTTTAAGACTGCATGAAACTTTACACTAGTCAACAAGAAAATCAAGCAATAAACACGTAAAAATAGAAGCAATATACGTGTCAAAATGAGCTGCATGTTTGAAGAGCATGTTTATTTTAGCTTTTATCGTCCTGAAAAACAAAACTGTTCAAGAAAGATCAACTTTCCTGGTAATGTTTAAATATATGTCTATTGAAAAAAACCTGTTCAAGTAACATTAACTGTTCGTGGAAATGTTTAAAAAGATATGCCTTTTACATTATTCTAGTTAATTTATCGTCGGTACCGGTTTCCCATATAACCCAGAGAGTTAAGTTATTTTAGGTCGTGAGGAAAGTGCAAGATACAGAAATCATCCCATTGCTGACATGCTCCTGTTCTTTATTATGCTCAGTGTATAGCACCGATACACTGCATCTCGGTTTAATGTCTCTTACGAAAGACATTGTGTAAGTGGATCAGCCAAAGGCAACTTGACCACTGACTTGCTCTTTATATATATTGCTTGAGAAAAAACATTAAAATAGGCTCTGAGTAGAAGGTATATGTGGACTTATTGTCCCTCATTGAAGTGTTATAGAAATTAAACAATTTAACGCTGTGTTGGCTGCTAATAATTATTGTAGAGGACTAGTAGTGATAAAACTCTTATCAGGAAGGCCTTCTCAATTTAAGATAACCTGGAGAAAATTGACATTTTTGATAAGACATTCACCTGCGTACTTTCGTCTTTTCTCTTCTTGCTTTGTATGCTCGTATTGTTTCAGATATTGTTTTGGAACATCTAAAGGTGCGTGGGGAGCTTGGAAAGGTAGGTAAACAAACAACGGCTGAAACATAGAACAAAAACATGACAAATTGACCTAAGCAACTGGGACTGAAAGTTGTTATTCTGATCGTAACAGAAGAAGTGGCGTCGTATGAACAAAACGTTTGGAACGGTAATAAAAAAGCCATGAAAACATTAAAAGCGACATTAGATTTAGTAACATCTAAATGTATAACAGTTAATGATAACTGGGTCTAAAAGGTTATTTACTAATGAATAAAAACGGGACACGTCAAAATACCTTTGCTGATCTGTGTGATTTAAATATTTCAATGACTTTATCTGCAAATACTTTTGTTGAATATTTTCCACGGTATTTTTTAATGTTTGCCCTCTCTTCGTTTTCTCTCAAGTCAAAACCCGAAAAACTCTTGTACTGTGAAACGTAGGTGAAATAATGGTTGTGACCATTTAAAAAACCTGAAAATAAAAATTGAAGTAAACATATAAGTTCGGAAGTTCAGCTCATCTTCAGCTCTCTTCTTCATAGTTTTGTCTTGTTAGTGCGTTTTTAAAACTACATGTTTTCAAAAACAGTGATCTTATTTAAATATTGTTTACGGTTTCAATGCCATTAAGGTATATCTATCAAAGCAGCATGTTTGTTAATAGTATTTTAAATATTGAGACGAATACAGCAATACATTGTGAAAACATCTCCTTTTTGTCCTATATATAATTCATTACAGCCGTTACACACTTGCAGAATATTCTTGAATAATTAGTACTTTTTATTTCGAAATTCGAACCATCCCAAAAGTCAATTAATTAAGGTGAAAGTTAAATAAAAAAAGATGGATTCTATTCTCGATGTACCGAAAAAACTATGGAATCCACGTCTTGTTGGGAGATATTCACTCTTGTGATATCCAAGATGCCATTTTCCGACCATATGTGTCGAGTAGCCAGCATCTGACAGCTTGTCTGCTAAAGTTTTACTTCCTAGGGGTAAAGCATTTGGCTCTAAATGCATTATTATCCCACTTTGTAAGCCCGTATGAATCTACAAAAGATAAACAGCATAGTTATTAGTTACCTAGTTACTTCATACAGTTTTAAAAAATAGCTTAATCATAACTCGGCATATACATGTATACAACACAAAAAAGAAATAGACTGTTTAAGTTTTTTTATACTTCTAGACATACAAAGGTTTTTAAAATTCAGAAAAAAATGCTACATTCAAAAGAAGCCTAGCTGTATCATTGTGAGCTTCACTAGTTACAACCTCAAAAACATAAACGCATGCGGAAGATAAAAATGTTCTATTTGTCTCAACATATCTTAATTGTATGTTGTTACTTTGTCAATCTTGGAAAACAATTGATTTATAAAGGGGTGACATCTGCTGCAACAGATAGCTGTTAAGATCATTTTATTATTTTGCTTCGTTTAAGCAAGATGTTGTTACATATTTCCAATCAATCCCCCTTAAAATATACTTTTACAGATTCAACAGATTAAAGTGTTCCTTTAAAATGCAGAACAAAAAAAATTCTAGATAATGATCTTCAACATTGAAATGAAATTTCAAAGCAGTTAAAATGGTATAGCACACCGAATTTATTTAACATGGTAAGAACGAATAGTGCATGTTTTGCCTCGGACCTTAGAAACATAAATAAGGACATAGAAATGAGGAATAGTTGAGTACCAATTTATTGTTTTGAGGTACCAAGTTAATAAGTTGATACTAACTCTGGAATTATTAAACACAGACTAATGTTAATATTTACATCTGCAAATATCTTACAGGGGCTACTGACGGTTGATAATCAACCAGACAATGCTAGATAGAATAGACGCATAACGAGATACTTGATATCTGCCTAAGAGAAGCTGACATCTTGTCAGTGTAGAAATAGAACTCATGACAACTTACCTGATATCTTCCTGAGAGAAGCTGACTTCTTGTCAGTGTAGAAATAGAACTCATGACAACTTACCTGATATCTTCCTGAGAGAAGCTGACTTCTTGTCAGTGTAGAAATAGAACTCATGACAACTTACCAGATATCTTCCTGAGAGAAACTGGCTTCTTGTCAGTGTAGAAATAGAACTCATGACAACTTACCTGATATCTGCCTAAGAGAAGCTGATTTCTTGTCAGTGTAGAAATAGAACTCATGACAACATACCTGATATCTGCCTAAGAGAAGCTGACTTCTTGTCAGTGTAGAAATAGAACTCATGACAACATACCTGATATCTGCCTAAGAGAAGCTGATTTCTTGTCAGTGTAGAAATAGAACTCATGACAACTTACCTGATATCTTCCTGAGAGAAGCTGACTTCTTGTCAGTGTAGAAATAGAACTCATGACAACTTACCAGATATCTTCCTAAGAGAAACTGGCTTCTTGTCAGTGTAGAAATAGAACTCATGACAACTTACCTGATATCTGCCTAAGAGAAGCTGATTTCTTGTCAGTGTAGAAATAGAACTCATGACAACATACCTGATATCTGCCTAAGAGAAGCTGACTTCTTGTCAGTGTAGAAATAGAACTCATGACAACATACCTGATATCTGCCTAAGAGAAGCTGATTTCTTGTCAGTGTAGAAATAGAACTCATGACAACTTACTTGATATCTGCCTGAGAGAAGCTGACTTCTAGTAGGTGTACAGATAGAATAGATTCATGACAACTTACCTGATATCTTCCTGAGAGAAGCTGGCTTCTTGTAGGTGTAGAAATAGAACTCATGACAACATACCTGATATCTTCCTGAGAGAAGCTGACTTCTTGTAGGTGTAGAAATAGAACTCATGACAACTTACCTGATATCTTCCTGAGAGAAGCTGACTTCTTGTAGGTGTAGAAATAGAACTCATGACAACTTAACTGATATCTTCCTGAGAGAAGCTGGCTTCTTGTAGGTGTAGAAATAGAACTCATGACAACATACCTGATATCTTCCTGAGAGAAGCTGACTTCTTGTAGGTGAACAAACTGGCTGAACGTAGTAGTTCTCTAGTCGCAATCCTGACATTGCCAGTTGGTCAAGATTTGGTGTTTTTATTTCGGATCCATGGTAACCAATGTCAAAGTAGCCATAATCGTCCGCCACAATCAATAGTATATTAGGTCTAGCACGTCCGGCTGTATTATCACTCAGTTGATTTTTAAACTTAAATTGTTGAGTAATTGTGTAACACATGTGTAACACTGTCACAGGTAAGACTAAATAAAAGAAAACTCTTTTTAATAGATTCTGTAATGCTCTAGTAAATAACTGCATCTTGTCTCAGTGCTGAAATATTTTTAAAATTCTTAACTGAATCGCTCACTTATCTTTTCAGCTGAAACTGATTTTAGAAGATAAAAAATCAAATTTTGTTTTCTTTTTTTTCTTTTTTAAAACATTCCAATGCTCTTTCAAAACTCTACTGCAATTAGATTGTCTCCTAACGTTTGTATATCATTTTTCTTCTGTTTTTTTGTTTTGTTTTGTTTTAGTTTTGTTTTTTGTTTTTTTTTTGTTTTATTTTGTTTTGTTTTGTTTTTCTCAAAAAGTCCAAGTGTGTCCTCCCATTGAATACTGAAAATTGTCACCACTGTTTTCCCTGTGTATTTTATGCACGATAACACGTAAACTTTTCTAAAATAAAAACTTTAAACTTTTATTTTCTGTCAAAAATGATGTAGTAACTGCAATCAATGTGAAAGAATGCTGAAGTTATTGCTCATTATATTTGCCTCCAACATGGTAAAATAAATGGAAACGAAAAAGAAAAGTAACGAATGCATCTGATAACACTTTCGTTTCAATGTGATGTCAAACGACAAAGAAACAAAGAAAAATATGTTACAGCTTTAGGTTGATCAATAGATTTACATCTGCATCTCTAGATGATTCAAAACAATTACTGGAAAATGTAAAGAACAGTTTCAGTGACATACTGCTGGGCATATATTCATTTATTGATTCATTCATTTATTCATTCGTATATTGAGTGATCGGCATCGATTTTTTTGTGGAAAAAAGAGAACTGATAAATTACTCTGGAACTGTACTATAAATAGAAATGTCCGAGTACTCAAGCACATGTATACATGCATATAAATCATTATCAAAATCTCTTTCAACACTGTGTTATTCAATACAGTAACATTAAAAAATATTTAAGAACTGTGAACACGTTATAGGCACGAAAGAACCGCGAAAGCGGGAATTTGCGCTGTTTGGAACACTCATTTTGCACGACTGTAGCTCAGTAACGCATTGACTGATTTTCCTGCAGTAGATATAACATGAAAACTGACGTTATAAGCTGACGTTTAAGACCTCTCCCACGTCTGTACATCTTCTGGATGGTGCAGGTGAGTTCCGTGTTTTAGGGTTTTCAGAAACACATCGTATAGAATTTACCATATCTATAACGTATACTATATAAGTATGCAGTTCCACCGGCTGGAGCGGGAGCAAAATTGACCAGGGTTGCATTGTAGATAACTTCGTTCAGTTTGAACGTGCAAATCAGAGGAAAGAAAACAGCGAATTCCATTTCCATTTATAGAGGCATTGTAATAGAAGAAAGTACCGCGAAATGTCGTGTTTGGAGCACTCACTTTGCGACTTTGGCTCAGTAACTAATGAACTGATATTCTTTCAGTAGATATCAAATGAAAATTAACGTCACAAGCTAACGTTTTAGATGTCTCCCATCTCTGTACCTCTTCGTGTTGACGAGAGCTGCTCTGCACAAAACTTCGTTCAGTATGTACGTGCAAATCAGAGGAAAGAAAAAATGCGAATTGAATTGCCATATATAGAGGCATTGTGATAGAAGAAAGTACTGCAAAAAAACGGTAATTTGCACTCACTTTGCGTGACTGTGGCTCAGTAACGCATGGACTGATTTTCTTGCAGTAGACATCACATGAAAATTAATGTTACAAGTTAACGTTTGAGATGTCTCCAATCTCTGTACCTCTTCGGGTTTTTAAGATCTCAGAAACGCCGCGATAGAATTTACTATATATATAACGTTTACTATTTAAGTATGCAGTTCCGCCGACTGGAGCGCGTGCAAAATTGACCAAGAGAATACTGTGTCAGAAAGTGTTGACCAGGGCTGCACTGTAGAGAACTTCGTTCAGATTAAATAAGAGGAAAGAAAAAAGTGAATTGCATTGCCATATACATGTGTATAACGTATGCTATATACGCCGGGTGGAGCGCCAGCGAAATTGGCCGAGACAATAACGTGTCAGAAAGTGTTGACCCTGGCTGCGCTGTAGAGAACATCGTTCAGTATCCACGTGCAAGTCAGAGCAAAGAAAAAAGTGAATGCATTGCCATATATAGTGGCATTGTAATAGAAGAAAGTACTGCGAAAGCGGGAATTTGCGCTGTTTGGAACACTCACTTTGCGCGACTGTAGCTCAGTAACGCATGGACCGATTTTCTGGCGGTAGATACTACATGAAAACTGACGTGACAAGTTATCGTTTGAGGCTTCTTTTCTGTCCGTTTGGACTTTTCAGCCAATTTTTTTCAGCTACACCCTAAAGACAAGGTACGATTTCGTTTCACAACGGCTTACTAATTCTTCTTTTCTTAGTATTAAAATTTATTCTTATAAAATTATAACATAATTTATCACACTTTTCTGTTTTAAACATAGTACATAAATCCATATATGCGCTATCAATATCTCTGCTTGTAGACTGCTTGTAGACTGCTCTAAATGAAAACCTGTATCGTGAACTGATTTTTTTAATCAAACTTATCATAACTCACGTCTTCATGACTGTTTATTATCATTTTCTATAAAAGATGTAAAATCAACACCATGATAAAATAGAATGATCTAGTTTAGATACAGGTAAAACAAAAATATCAGATATCAAATAAGTTCTTCTATAACATTACAATTTTGAAAGGGGTCTAGATTATAATTTGAAACTAAACAATAGTCAACAACTGCTAATCCCTTTGTAGATATTGATGTGTGGTCATGCATTATAGTACTTCTTCCATTTAATACACACGTGGTACCATTAATCAGTAGGCTTTTTCATAAAATTAGGATTAATTATACATTACACGTCTCATAATACCTGAAGTTTCATTCTTTTTCCAACATTACCTAGGTGATGAATGATATGTTAAATTAGGCTTTTTAGTTTGAAGAAAAGTTCTCTATAATCTAAGATGGCTTAGATTTCGGCCATACAACCATGTTTTGTTTACTGGGCGGAAGGTCGAATAGGCGCAAATCACAGAATTGTGTAAGTGTTTCTGTATTCAGATGATGCTTTGCAGGGCGATAAGGTGGAAATACTACAGACGTTACAGAAAATAAAAAAAAACAACGTTTCCCTCATTTTCTCTAATAGTCATAATGGTGTCCCGCCACTGTGCAATCCAATTACCCGCCAAAATATCATTAACCTGAAATATTCTTCCATATTAATGTTTAAAATCATTCATCAATTTACCTACATAGATCTCTTCAAATGTGTAACTGTTCTGCTAAACGGAAGGAAAAAAGCCGAAGCATCGGTTCTTATATGGTGAGACGTTTTCGCCAGGAATCCGTCGATTGCATTGCAGTCCTGCCAAGACGCCGAAGTGGAAGTTTTAAAATTCAAAAATCCTAAACCTCGCCAACCCTTCTTGACAAACAGCCAGCTTAATTATAAGTGGCATTCATTTTATTCTTGTCATACCAAATGACATTTCCCAACAGTGAAATATCAATTTTTCACCATGTGGTGTTTTTCAGTTTTTCAAAAATAGTAGTATTTAGTGAGTGCGATGTACTGTTTCACTTTTACAGAATAAAATGTTACCAAAAAGCACTAAAACATTTCTTTGCCTTCGTCTCTGCGGTCTTCGGTGATGTCTTCTGGTTTGAACCTTGATTTGTTTGCGATAGAACCGCGATTATATATTTTTGGCTGATAGATTCTGTTTGGGTCAACATGGCTTTTTTGAAGCTGATGGTATCTGCTCCACTTTGTTGGTTTCATCTTAATTCACTTGGTACCTATTTGGGGATGTTTTCTTTGCTGTTGCCTCTTTTCGATATGACGATTTTCTGACGGCTATTGGCGTTGCTGGTCTTCGGTATTGTGGTTTTCGCTCAAGGGATGCAGCATAGTCTCTTTAATTATTCGGTGACACCTTCATGTTCATGGTTGTTACGGTTTTCGACTCGTAGTTCGAGGAAGAGTATGAGTAATTTGTTCCGGTCCATAGTCCTTTTCTTTTTGAGAGAACCTCTTAAGAGTCCACACTTACAAAAAAATATACTGACATTCCTTCAACGAATAAATAATAAGTCTTCCATTCTGACTACCACAGTTTTTGGACTTGGTTTAATTTCAGGATCGAGGCAGTCTTTTCATCCAATGGTGACCTATTTATCTATTTTTGTTATTTATTGTCTGTATGGTTTTCCTTTCTGACCGACGTCCAAAGAATAGCTTAGTTATTTTAGATTCTATAACAAGTGAGATCATTTGGGCAACCGGTACCCACAATGAATCAATAAAAATACAGTAAAACTAAATAACAATGGACAGTCACTGTTCTTTCAGAAAGTAGCCTTTATTGCGGGGTATCCTTAAATATTGATTTCTACCTTGCTTGTTGGTAGTTTATCCTTGAATACGTCTCTAATGTAAATAAGTAAATAAAAAAGTTCCTAATGGTACGACATAAATAACAGGTAAATGCTGAAAACTCTTATGACGACTCCTTTCCCCCCCCCCACCCCCAAGCCCCCTCCCAAAAAAATCAAAAATTCATTGAGTATACCTAGAGCTGAGGAATTTGGTATGCGAGATTGCTTACTGGTGTTGTATCAAGTTTCAACCATGGCACTTTTTCAATGAGCTAAAAGTAAAGATTTTTCAAGCAGAAAAAAATTTAGTCACCTTACATTTGCAAATAGTTGAAACTGACCACATTTACACCATCTGCACACGTTATTTTAAAAAGGTATAATTTTAGTTGGAAATTGCGCTCGGTTAAAACTATTTATTTTATTTTAAGGCAATCGAGAAACAAATTCTTTCGATTTGCAGTAATAACCCAGCTTGATGACTACTACTTGGGTTTAAACCGGCACTTGCGCCAGAAATGTAGACTGCGAAAAATTACTGGAGGCTTTCATCCCCATATCGAGGGTCGGACATTCTACACCTCGATCACAGCTCTGCTTTCATTGCGTTTAAGTCACTGTCGCCCTTTTGCCAAATGCTACTGATTTGATCTCTAAACTGATGATTTATTGCTGTCAGCCTCCGATAACTGATAGTCGGAAACTTATACAACCCAAGTAGGTCACTAAATAGTAAAATGCAATTTATCTTACTGTTTTATGTTTTGTAAACTTTCTTTAAAATAATG
The DNA here is from genome assembly GCA_012932295.1 of Cyclina sinensis. Classification (NCBI taxonomy): domain Eukaryota; kingdom Metazoa; phylum Mollusca; class Bivalvia; order Venerida; family Veneridae; genus Cyclina; species Cyclina sinensis. The sequence continues at coordinate 20,241,833 of JAAONU010000006.1, read as the reverse complement.
GAATTTTGTAAATAATGATTGACTGTTAATTTGAACAAAAACATTATGATTTATTTCAAATTTATTTATTTTCATTGAAGACATTACTTGTCAATGACGGGGAGATACGCTGGAACAATCAGGTTGGGAACTGAAAAAAAAGAAAAGAAAAGCCTGCTTATTCTCAAGAAGGTAAGGTTCTGTGTAACCGTCGTTCAGTGTGGTCATGCATCTTTCAGCGTTTGTCTTAGGGGGAAGTTGGGCATATTAAACTGCAAGAATTCCTGTAAAGTAGTATTTTGACAGCCTCTCTGAGATCGCCTACCGAAAAATACACTTAGCCGGATTTTCCCTTTATGTATCAAGATGTTTAAGAAATAAGACGGCTCAAAAAGTGCTTCCTTAATTACATTAATTGTTTGTAACTGACGTGGTCTCTGTGTGTGATTGTTTTGAAAAGAATTATAGTATATCTGCTGAATGTAAATAAAAAGTAAAATTAATAACATTAGTTATCTACGTACCAATGCCTGTGACAGCTTTCTTGTCCGGATTACAGACGACTTTCGGCATTTTGTAGTCCGGGGCAAGGCTTGTATACCTGGAGGGATGGATATAGCTCATCCTTGATACGGTATTTTCCGTGTAACGTATATCGGGCAACTTTCCTTTTGTCTTAATGAAATCATATTTATCCATTTGACTGCATGTGAAATTAACAAGGCCTGAAAGTAAATACAGGTTAAGAGATAGAAACAGAATTGCTGTTCTCTTTGAGCTGCAAGAGTCATACAACAGTGGACTAGTCGGTTCAAGGACGTAATACGAATAGCATACGTATTCCAAACTGCCTCAAAAGATTAGTATTACTAAAATATATATGTTGATTATTACTGTTTCACACCGACAGCTTATAGTTTTCACGCTGCCAACACACAAACGACTTTTAAAAACACGAATTCTATTCTAGATGTGTTATGCGGTAGGCCTATATAAATTAGAGGATAACGTGTCAATATAAAACAACCTTAATGACCTCAGCTCCTCTTCCCGCGGCCAGAGTGTGAGGTCAAAAGAAATCCACATGTTCTGTGTTTGCTACGCAGGTGTAAGAAGGTGTTCTTACATTTTTGTACTCATATTTTAAATGTACAACTAAAAAGTTAAAACTGATAAATCAGTACTACCAATGAAGCAAATGTGTACGTACGTGTGTGGTGTACCATTTCCGGATACTTTTCAGCTTTTTTAAGATAATCTGGCTTCCATATCAGATAATTCTGAAAATGTAAAAATCAAAGAAGTCAGTGATTAATTACTTTTCGTCTTAACACTGTACTGAAATCTTTAAAATAGCCGAGGAGTTGCATTTCGTATCTGTTATTCCCATTCATATTTACAACAAATTTTCAGTTACCAACAGGGAGGGGAAATAATTGGGTACACAACTGATCAAGTCTTTAAATATCTAACCGTATGAAATTGGACTGAAATTATTTGTAGAGGGGCCACACTATCTTAGCAGACTGGTCCTTACAATAATAAAAAAGAAATGGGCGTTTTTTACTCATTCTTTGTATAGCAAATTATTATGTGCTGCATTTTGTTGCCGTTCAAATAACCTCCTTAGTGCCGAATGTAGACACTTTTCATACTAACTACAACATTATTTCTATATTTTCTAGAAACGAATCAAATAAGTCAGACTAAGTTTTGTGTAACCATTTCCGCTAAGACTTTGGTTCAATAGTATTGTGAAACACTGCAAACACTCCACCAATGTTATGTTTGATTACAATGAAAATCTCATAGGAGAATTTTTATGGAAAAGTGTAGAAAAGGAACAATGGAAAGGCAGACAGTTTGTATGTGTTACTATTATTACTGTATATGATTTAGATTTTCTTTGAAAACTTATGAAAGAAACATGTGGATCTTTCTGAAGTTTCCCTTGGCCGGAATTCAAATTATATCCCTCATTTTTATCTACTAGTATGCTAAAGGGTTTTACGATCTGTTTCTATTCTTGGCTAACTCAATCAATAGAGCATCGGATTGTCAATCTTGACGATTCCGGTTCGATTCCCAAGGCCGGCAAAATTTCTCCGTGATAATCAATCTCAGACAATGTGGCTATAGGTCATTTGTCCCTTACCTCTGAAGCAAGTGAGGAAGTAGTCAGTCATTTGCGGAGAAATTGGTTTGTAAACTGGCTAGATACCCAGGAACACAGGTTTGGTGGGCTGACCGCCGATATACGACCTTAGCTGTTAAAACTGGCGTTAAACCCCAATAAAACCAAACTTAAACCAAGAAATTCGGGTCATTCAAAATCATATTAACCTTCGAAAAGGGCGTTCATTTCTTCATACAATAATGTGTCATTGGGTGAAACATATTTGATATACATTTAGTACTTAAATACACCTTTCCCTCTTAAGCCTGCAATTGTTAAGAAAATTAAGCATGTTTTTTGTTGTTGTTGTTGTTGTTTTAATAAATGAGAGGAAAATGTGTTATTTCCTTTGTGAAGAAATCAATCTGTGTTGAAAATCGCAAGCTATGGCAAGTTAATATTATATGTTAAATATTTACTGTGGAAATGAATTGTGGCCACTGCGACATTGCTTAACGTTGATGAAGAGGTTAGAAGTTTATTATACCCGTTTACAACCTTTTATGTTATTTTTAAATACTAAAAATCTATTTTTCTCCCCTTATAGAAAGATTCCTTGTTGAAAAAGAAAACTATGGTGGCTGATTTGTGCCATTCGTGTTTTCGCCCCGCGACCTCGCCAAGCGAAAAGTCGAGAATTAACAAGTTAAAATGGCGGGGGCGCAGAGCGAAAACACGCTAATTAGCGGGGGCGCGGGGCGAAAAGTCGAAATTTAATTGTAAATCCGCGGGGCCGCGAAGCGAAATATTTATTGTTATAGGGCGCTAATTAGCGTGCTGTTGTTCGCGCCCCCGCCAAATTATTCTTTAAAAACTCGACTTTTCGCTCCGCGCCCCCGCTAATTAGCGTGTTTTCGCCCCGCGCCCCCGCCGTTTTATTTCTTAAATCTCGCTCCGCGAACCCGCGGGGCAAGTTTGATTTCTTAAATCTCGCTCCGCGACCCCGCGGGGCGAAGTTTTATTTCTTAAATTTCGCTCCGCGCCCCCGCTAATTAGCGTGTTTTCGCCCCGCGCCCCCGCCGTTTAATTTCTTAAATCTCGCTCCGCGACCCCGCGGGGAGAAGTTTTATTTCTTAAATTTCGCTCCGCGCCCCCGCTAATTAGCGTGTTTTCGCCCCGCGCCCCCGCCGTTTTATTTCTTAAATCTCGCTCCGCGACCCCGCGGGGCGAAGTTTAATTTCTTAAATCTCGCTCCGCGACCCCGCGTGGCGAAGTTTTATTTCTTAAATCTCGCCCCGCGCCCCCGCTAATTAGCGTGTTTTCGCACCGCGCCCGCGCCGTTTTATTTCTTAAATCTCGCTCCGCGACCCCGCGGGACGAAGTTTAATTTCTGAAATCTCGCTATGCGACCCCGCGGGGCGAAGTTTTATTTCTTAAATATCGTCCCGCGCCCCCGCTAATTAGCGTGTTGTTCTTAACATTGCCATGAACATATTCATATACTAAGTGAAATTATATATATGTATATAATTATGCAAATAGAACAACTTTCAAACATCGAAGAATATGTTAAATATGTACTGCAATTGTTTGTGCATATTATATGTAATCATTAAAATATATGAATTCATTTCTTATTGTAAAATCTGACTTAAACTTTATAGAAAATAAATTTCTAATTACCTCCCTTTATTTACATGAAATGTAAAATTCGGTAATATCTTTATAAATAATGCTTTTTGGAACCTACAATATTTATAAATCTTAATTTAAGCATCATATTTATGATTTAAAACCGTAAAAAAAATTGTGTTAAAGGATCTTTAAAGCTATAATTGTTAAAATTAGTTCTCACTTGGCTAAAAATTCCTCATAATTGAGGAGATTATAGGTTTATATGATTCAATTATTTTGAAATAAGACAATCTTATTAATTGAAACTGATGTTATTTAAAATATGTAAATTCACTAAAAAACAAACTGCGCATGCCCTACAAAAACCGGAAGACGAAAATTAAGAAAGAAACTTCGCGCCGCGGGGTCGCGGGACGAGATTTAAGAAATAAAACGGCGCGGGCGCGGGGCGAAAACACGCTAATTAGCGGGGGCGCGGAGCGAGATTTAAGAAATAAAACTTCGCCCCGCGGGGGCGCCGAGCGAGATTTAAGAAATTAAACGGCGGGGACGCGGAGCGAAAACACGCTAATTAGCGGGGGCGCGGGGCGAAAACACGAGATTTTAACAACAAAAACGGCGGGGGCGCGGGGCGAAAACACGCTAATTAGCGGGGGCGCGGAGCGAAAAGTCGAGGTTTTTAAGAATAATTTGGCGGGGGCGCGGACAACAGCACGCTAATCAGCGCCCTGTAACAATAAATATTTCGCTTCGCGACCCCGCCGTTTTACAATTAAATCTCGACTTTTCGCCCCGCGCCCCCGCTAATTAGCATGTTTTCGCTCCGCGCCCCCGCCATTTTAACTTGTTAATTCTCGACTTTTCGCTTGGCGGGGTCGCGGGGCGAAAACGCGAAATGGCACAAATCAGCCACCATAGAAAACAGTTTTAACGGTAACATTATGGCAGGACTGGAAAAAGTCATTCTATCAAAATGATTCGTATTTGTGTTACATCATGTTAAATAACAGAGAATGCTATAGGAAGCCATTTACTAGTGCGTTTACTAGAATAAAAATTAATGTAGTGAGAAAAAATTAATATCTTGGTGTCTTTACTGGATTTATTGCGAGGTCTTTTTATATTATCGAAACTCATAACAAACACTTTTACCTCGTTACACGTCCATCATAGGAGAAATATTTACATATACTTTTATGTACGTAAAGGAGCAATATTATTTAGCCCTCATTACATAAATATTTATTTACATTAAAAGATGATTTATATTCGGACACAAGGAAGGAAGGAAGGAAGGAGAGGATCCATCCACTTTAACATTAACTTTAACATTATTAAGTCATGTTCTGTTTAACACAAAACGATATATTCACTTACCGTTGTAGCCGGAATACTTTGGTGTGTTAGACCATCTGGATGAGGATTTCCACAGCGAGTCGGAGACAGCAAACGACGCTGTGGCGCATATACAACAGTAGAAATACGGTAGTCTAAAAGTGTCGTAGTCTTCGGGTAATGGTGCTTTCTCGTATAAACATTCGTCATCCTGATATCACAACCCCTTTTTTCTTCTTGCTGCTGTGTACTATATTATTATTCAGATTACATTAATTGCAAGAGAAAATTTGTGAACAGTACTGCACTGGTATCAATGAAGTAATGTGACGGTTTCTATGAAACGACTTCACCTCTATGACGTTGTGACGTCGTTGACGTGGTGTTATTTTGTGACGTCATAATTTACACTTTTATGTTTAACAGCATTGTATTTTTTTCTTACCATTCATGCATTAGAGATAAATATTTGTATTTTCTAATTCAGATGAATCTTGTATGCCTTATGATATTATGACATGCCAATATTCTGACCCTTGGCACAAATATACATTTATATTTATGTTACAGGATCCGACTGAAAATAATTTAATATAATACTATTCACAAAAAGTAGGGGATATTATGTTATTTTGTTATGATATGGGAAACCCACTCCATCCGAGACGACCGCTTTGTAGTTACTCAAGCTCAACGCAATGAAGCACTGACGGCCACAGACCTTCAACAACGACCTGACATGTCAGAACGGTCAATGTCTCGTGACAGACAATCAGAAATCGTCTTAACGCTATGCGCCCTCAAGTGGTCTTGCCGTTGTTAGCAAGGCATCGTCATGAACGTTTGGCGTAGTGACTGTGTAGACAGCGGCGTCGGTGGAATATTAACCAGTGGTCACATGTGATGTTCAGTGACGAATCCAAATTCAACCTACTTTCATGATGGTCGAAGAAGAGTTTGGCGTCGCCCAGCTAGGTTAACGTTTTACAGAGTGAGACTCTGCTAGGGTTGCCCACGACCGGTATGGGGTGGGTCTGTTATGGTATGGGATGGTATCACTGTGACTGCCAGAACACAGCTACATTTATGCCATGGCAGTGTGACTTTCCAGTACTACCGTGTCAAAATGTTGCTTCCGCATGTTGTCCCTTTTGCTCAACGTCATGGCAAAAAATCAATCTTCAGGGTGATCACGCAAGGGCCCATAGGGCAAGACTTTACTGGGAAGAGCAACATATCCGTACTTTACCATGGCCAGTGATGAGCCTGGACGTATCAACTATTGAACATGAGTGGGGCATTCTTGGAAAATGTGTCCGAAGACGTGATCCTCCACCCAGATTGTTACGTGAGCTCGGTGCGGCACTGCAGGAAGAGCGGGACAGAATCTCTCAGCACACCATCAGTCGTCTTATTGAGAGTTTGAGACGTCGTTGCATAGCTTGTTGCGACAACAGAGGTGGTCCAACACGTTATTGAGGGCGTGTGAAAATGACGTTAACGTCATTACTATGGACGCTGTTTAAAGTACCTAAAGATGTCATTAAGAAGTTAAATTTTCGATTAAAATGTGTGAATTGATTTGTTTAATTGATTAAATGAACATCAAAAGGTCAGGGTTTTCATAATTACTCGCAATAACAATATTACCCACAATATCCCCTAGGCCTATATTTGTTTACAGTAGATTGACATTCTGTGATGTAAAATTATGCCCACGTTTACTGTGATATTTATTTTTAGCTACTCTTCATTTCTAAATTCATTTAACTAATGTTTCACAATAATGCTTTTTAATTTGCTTGATATTTGTGTTAGGCTATCAATGCATTTCTATACATCGTATTTATATTAAGAATCGGACAGTCAGAAATATACGATATGATTGAAATTCCCGCCAAGCCGATTTTGACATTTTGGCGGCAAAAATATAGGCCGCATATATCAGTAACTTTGTTTAAATATTGTAATCTCTACGTTTTCTCAATAATGATTTATTCAATGTTAAAAATTCCTTTTTCATTTAATATGAACGATTTATCATGAATCTTTGAAATTTGAAATTTCCGTAAAAGATTATGAAATTCACTATGTTTATGATACAAGCTACAAAACATGGCTACGAAAGAAACTGGGCTCCAGGTTTGAAACTGGGTTTTCCATTTCATAGGAAAATATGGTCTTCCAATGTAGGGACAGACCGTCTCTATGTACTGAAATTCAAAAAAAAATATTTTTTATTTTCGTTTATTTACGTTTGTTTAGTTTGACAGCGCGTGATCAGACAACTGGCCACGGCCAACGCAGTTCCCTCCCCTCGACTGTCAAAGTCATGTATGCAGTGCTATGGAATGTTATTTATGTAAAAATTACAATGCCTGCCTAGTGTTACAATTAATTCACTGACACTGCTATAGTGCTAACGGGTACTGTACAATCATTATGCATGCTGCCACTTTCATTATGCTTGTTGACAATGATACCATGTTTGCTGGAAGTTAGGTGTATGCTGTTTAAGCCATGATGCTTACTTCATATTTTCATTTGACTGAATGACAGTTTAATGTAGTGTAACGGTATATTTCATCATGCCAGGGACCGTAGTTAGGGAATAATCTAGAACCCTAAAAGGGCAGGGTGCTGCAAAATTAGGGCAGGGTGCTAAGGTGTAGGGGTAGAACATTATTGCGTCTATCTATCTATTTGAGCTTATTTACCGATGGTACCAGTTGCCCATATGACCAACGCCCCCTGAAGCGATTAGTTATTTTATGTTATGGGGGTAGTGCAAGATACAGAAAGCATCCCATTCCAGAGGCACCCCTGGTTCCTTTACATGCTCAGTGTATAGCACTGATACATGGGACCTCGGTTTAACATCTCATCCGAAAGACTATTAGTAATGATAGTGGAGGAGCAGGGGATTGAACTCGAGACCCCTGGTATACCAGTTCAGCGTTATACCACTGGACCACATCTGCTCCTACACATTATTGCGCGCGTTCCGACTTGAAAGCATTGTTATGTCTGCATATTTCCAGGTACTAGTATACGTTTTGTGCTGTATCTAACAAAAAGAAAGACGATTTTGCCCAGGTCGCCCGCTCGTGAGAGTCCTGCTCAGGTCATGAAGGATTCTCTTTTTTTTTTCATTCTGGGGCCAGTTCATTCATTTTACATTTTTTGACAGCATTTTTGTAACATGCATACACGTTTGTTAGCAGTGAAAAGGTGATCAGAAATTTTCATATTTCTAACTAAAACGTATAAATTGATTATTTTGTTTTTATTTCTCTTGAGTTACTCGTAACAGCATTAAGAGTTTTAATGATATGGCGGTACTGACAACTTACTGAATATGTTTTAACACCTGTCCAATTTAATCTTCACCATAATTTTAGGTATCGCAGTTTGCTTAATCTCTGTACATCACACGGTGTTAATTGGTTGACTGGTGTCAACTAAGTAAACAAACAATCAAGCGACGCACATGATAAGGCGTTTGCAGATCAATCATATATCAATCAATTTAACAAATTAAAAAAGCAGTGGGCGGGACATAATTAAACGAGGCCAATGCAAAAGGCAAATGGGCCGTCCTTAAAAGGCATAAGGGTGCTTGAGGAGGGGCAGCGTGGTGTTCAACATTGGGCAAAGGGGCGCCAGCAAAAAGGGGCATGGCGCTGCACCCCGCTAACACGCTCTAGATTATTCCCTAGTAGTAAGTCCCAGATCATGCCAAGGCTATCTTTGTTCATTTGTAAGACATCCAAGAACAAAATGCACGAAGTGATCAACCAGTATAGAAAATGTTTACAGGCACTAGGCAGAATAGAAGTGAGCATAATGTCAATTCAGATTTATAAGCCACATTTTGACAACAGGGGCACAGTGTTCAAGTAGTCGTGTTTTTCCATAATTTGAATAATTAATTGTCGTAAAGATATCGAGGATATCTTAATATGTACAGAGATCTAACTGATGGGAAATGGTTATGGCAACAGCTAATTGAATTCCAGTTTGGCATCATAGGCTGGAGATTTCCGTTAACTTCTGTGAAATCTACAAAATTATGCCCTCTGGTATCAAAATGTGATGTGCAATTTTGCAATGGACATTATGCTAACTTTCAACTTGCCTAATGGCCAATTACAGCTTTCATATTGTGTGGTCACATCATGTATTTTGTTCAGAGCAATCTGTAAGCATTGTAACAGAGCAATGATAAAAATCATGTACAGTCCCTGCATGTTGAAATATATTATTATGCTACATTGCACTGTCATTCAGCCATGAAATTATGATATAGACATCAGGATCAAAACAGCATACAAGTTGTAACTTCCAGCAAGCATGGTATCATTGTCAACAAGCGTGGTGAAGGTGCCAGCATGCATAGTGACTATACCAGTAAGCACAATAGCAGTGTCAGTGAGTAAATTGTAACAGTAAGCAGGCATTGTGTAATTTTTACCTAAATAACATTCCATACAGTGCATTAGAAAGTAATTGAATATGCTGGGAAATTAAGTGGTCAAGCACCTCACTTAGGTCATCAAAACTCTACGATGTTACTGGCAAGGGCCATATCTAGCATTTTAATTGATAAAGGTGTTGCTTTAAAACAAAAAAATGTGCACATTTATTTAATATGGAACATTTTTATAAGGCTTAAAGTAGTACACTTATAGACTTTAGGCGATTCTGAAAGTATATCAGACCAGATGAATTTCAGTCAGACCAGGAGAGCTAAAATATTTTTCTACTGCTCTTCTATATATAGATTTGTAGGGCTAAATAAAAATATGTCAGAATTGTCACTTGGTCTCACTTTTTTCTAAAAGTCTGTTGTCCATTTTTGATCAGTAAAGTCTTTTCTTATGGAAATGTATGCTCTGTTGTATGATAAAATCTTCTTTTTTTCCATTGGGCATCTGAAAAAAGTGAATATTTAAATGGTGTACAGTAGCTTGATTATTCCAACTAGATTTTAGCAATTGAATTAAACTATGTTACTGGCTTCTCCATTTCCAGTTCCTGGCCAGGCTTGGAAGTAGACCCACCCTGACTGGGATCCAGCCAGCAGTATTTGGTGACAACGGGCCACAACTAAAAGATGTGATAGAACTGTATGGAGAAGAAGGAACTGGTAACATTTTATTCTGTAATTGAGAGATTAATGGTAAAGGGGTAAAGACATCTAACTAGGATGTCAGTGTTCCAATACTGTTAGTGGACTTTGACTGTGACCTCTGTATGTCTCTTGTTGGCCCTGGTACGGGTCAGAACACAGGGAAGCTATTGCACATTATTAATGGTTCCTGAAACATTCTGTATTAAATGAATTATGATTGAACTTATTATGTCCCACATTTAGAATTGGCAGTGTATTGCTTTGCTCTTATCTGTTAGTCCGTAGGTAGACCAAGTGATTTCCAGTCAGTAGCTTTAGAACAAATAAGCACAGAGAATTGAGATTAGGTAGGTTACATTAGGCATTTATATAGATGAACCTTATTTTTTGGGGCCCACAAGGTTAAAGGTCAAGCTCATAGCTCACTTTCACTTTGAAAATGGTTTCTGCTCAAAAACTGATTAACAACTGCTCCCTGGAGCTTAGAACTTTACAGGATGGTTTGTCATGTTGGGTAGATTATCCCTTCTGATTTTTAGCCCATAGGGTCAATAGTCGCAGGGTCCAATACTTTGGAAAGGATTTCTGACCAATAGCTGAAAAACAAATGTTTTCAAAAGCTTAAAACTTTACAGGGTTGTTTGGCATTATGAAGGATGACTCCTTTTGTTTTTAGACTTATCTGGCTGTTTTCCAAACTTTCCTACAAAATGTTTTCCTTTCAATACATGTATTTCAATAATAACTGTTCCTTAATAGGATATTTTGGCTTGATAAATAGAAGACCCCTTAAATATTTAGGTGCACATGAACCTGCACTTTGAAAATGGTTTCCAATCAATAAAGGACTAAAAAGAACTTACACAGATTACACATAATAAGTAGATTACCTGGATTGATTTTGGGCCGGCAGTGTTAAAGGTGAAGCTTATAGGGACCTGCAGTGTGATAATAGTTTCTGATCTGTTTAATAAATGGCCTTTGGTCAGTTGCTCAAAAACAAGTGAATCCAGGAATTTTTAACATATAGTTCTTTGTAAATACAAAACTCAGGATCCTCTTGTTTTTGGTTCATGTTCTTGAATGGACATTGACTTTTGGGAATTTCTGATGTGTGCATTGGGGGGTGGGGGGGGGGGGGGGCATCTGTGTCATTCTGACAGCTCCTGTTTGTTCTCTGTAAGAAATTTGTATTTATTATGTCTTTCAATTTTGTTAAAGTTAAGTAAATTAGAATCTTGCCGTGTTCATTTTAATCATGTAATTACAAGTTTTAAAATATGTGTTTGAAGTCTTAATTTATGTTAACTAATTCAGCGTGACATTGTCTGAATTTGTAACTTTATATAACTTCTGATTTCAGGAAAAACACAGATGCTGGTCCACTTGATTTGTAGATGTATTCTTCCTGAACAGTGGAACAATATTCCTCTTCATGGACATGGTGCTGGTGTTATTTTCATTGATACAGACTTTAAGTTCTCTATTATTCAGCTAGTAAATTTCATAGAAAAATACATTTTGGAATGTGCCAGGACTTGTTCTGAAAGTGAAAAGATAAATTCTGAAAACACTGAGGAATTTATTCAAGCAAGTTTGAAGAGGTTACATATTTTGCGCTGTTCCAGTAGTGAAAAATTGGTTATATCATTGCACAATCTGGAAAATTTAATATGTGAAGAATCAAACATAGCCGTTATAATGATTGACAGTATTTCAGCATTTTATTGGATTGATAAGTCAAATGGTGGAGACAGCGTTCAAGCCCAGGAAGCCAATATGAAATATATAACTGAAATACTCACAAAATTAGTAAACACATATAACTTGATACTTTTTGTTTCTAAAGCTGCTATTTATAAGAAGAAAGGTCAAGGTGACAACTATGAGGGTGAAGGTCAGACAGATAAAGGACATCAAAAACAGTTAATAAATGAGAATTTGGAATTGTTACATGCAGAGTTTATGTGTAAACCTTGGCAACGTCTTGTGAGTCACAGACTGGTACTAGTTAAAGAGACTTGTGACAGAAACCAGCCACAAACTTTTATCATTGGTGGAGACTGTATCCAAGGGAACCGAAGATTTCAAATATCTGAATCAGGAATTTATTTTGTTAGCTAGTAACTTTATATTTCATACAGAAATGTTATCAAAATTAATGGAATGTTACTGGTTTTATATGAACTTTAGTTAATATTTTGTTAAGTTTTATTTTGCTCTTCAAAGATCTGATCTTTCTGTAGCAGGACAATTAGTCATTGTTTTAACACTGTTATACTTTATGTTTGAACTTGGTGTATGTCAGACCTTATTGTCAGAAGTTATAAATTTCCTTATATCATCCATTTATAGTAGCCATCATTTCTCTTTCAAGCACTTGATAATGAAGATGATCTGTTAAAAACTCAAAATTTATTTACTGACTTAAACAATAATGTCGAGTAATCTTGTAATTTCTTGCTTTTTTCCTTGCATCTGAAGATTTGCCTTGTTAATGCTACATACAGACTGGTACTTATGAAAACGTCTAGGTGGCACACCTTGTCAGGCTTATCTTGAAGAGAGTAGGAAAAGAGGAGACTGTGCCACAAAGAAGTTGATTTAACAATGAAGATAGCCAAATCAGGAAACACTCAGTCTTATTTACCATTTTGTAGCCTAAATCCAAGTCTCTTTAGTTGTCTCGTATTGACGGTAAGAGAATTTGGATGGGCATAGTACATGCACTCGGGGAGCACGAGGGATACACTAAAACTTCACATTTGAAACTATGAAATCCTCTAAACCTACTGTTCAAGGCTCATCAGTGGTCCAGTGGCAACACACACAACTTGTAATTCAGGGGGGAGCATGTTCAATCCCCAGGTCCCTTAACACTGCTCATTGTCTATCAAACAAGACATTATAATCAGATATCAAGATAACATGTGTAAGTGCGTTACCCGGATCATGCAACAGAACCAGTGATGCTGGAATGAAATGCTTCCTGTACCAGGCACCATCTCCCATAACCTTACTAAACTCTTCTGGGGGCACTGGTCATATGGGAAACTGGTACTGATGATGGATGGATGAACAGACAGGTGGAAAACAGTTCCAAGTCTGTAGGGTCAATTTCATGTGACAATGACACTTTTCAACAACAGAAAACACTGAAACACATTGACATTGTTTACTGTACATTACATGAATAACAGATCATAATTAACAAGTTCTCAACATCAACAAACAAGCAATAACAAACTATTAACAATTTCTGAAAAAACATACTTTGCCATTTTATGTAAAAACAGTCTTATGGCCTTAATTTGTCTGGAAACCCGTCATGTATTTGCTTTTACCATGAAAATGCAGGGTTTATGGTATCCTGCACTTTTTTGGAATAAGTTGTGAAATTTAGGTACAATAATTTGATGTGAAACTCAAAAACCACCTGATTGCTCAGTGTTTAAAATGCTTTTGAACAAATAAAAGAAATGACCAATCAAAGATAGCTTTGTTATACATACCAGAAACTGTATTTCCATTAGAGTTCTCCAGTAAAGTTCACACATCTTTAGCCAAAAAAATTAGAATTTACACTGTCTCCAGATTCAGAAACCTGCTCATCCTGAAACATTGTTCCTCATACATGTTGGCCTGTATGAGGTACTTCAATTTTTGTATCAGTTAAATAGTACAAGCAGTTTGACTAGAATGTCTTTATCTCATTCATATTGAAATAAGAATTTGTGTCCATAAAAATAAGGCTATACCTTCTGGAGCATAGCCAGGATGTCCAAAGCAAGTGGAAGGTAGGGAGAGGGATACCTCTCACAGTTCTTTAGACTTCAATCTATGTTATCCTCAGTCTTACCATATCAATCTGTTTTCATGCCTTTTTCAACCATACTGCCTTTATATTTTTATCATTTTTTAATTCATTTTGACTTCTAAACCTATTTGTAAGCCCTTTCATTCAATACCCCTGGCTACACCCCTGACCTTGCAAGAGATTCTACGTAGACAAATCTACAGAACTCAGACTGAAAATACAGGAAAAATATCTACATTTCTTTTGGAAAATTTTAGCTTGATTTCAAATTGAGGATTACTAAGAGTCTAACCATTTTCTTATTCACTATGACTTTGTAATCTAAATATCATAACTGATTGTTATAGCATTAAAACAGGGAATACAACTTGTGAAAAGTACCTTAAGTGTGTCATATAAATAGACTCCAGAACAGATTTCTTGCTATATCACAATATAAATCATTGTTTTATGTATGCCATTTCTACATTATACACATGTAATCAGAACAAGTATAAGGCCCTGTACAGGAAAATTAACACCGTCTCCAAAAATGCACATATATTACAATACTGAAATCCCCTAAATGACAATTTTGTAGACAAAATATACAGTTTTCATGACAGAAATATACAAAATGTAAATAAATCGATGAAAGACATGAATAACATACAAATGCAGTAAAATAGGCAAAAATCACACAATATATCACGCTTCAGACTTTACAAAAAATGGCTGAAATATCAACTATGCTTCTTCCATTACAAATAAAGGGTGAAATATCAAGTATGCTTCAGCCATTACAAATAAAGGGTGAAATATCACCTATGCTTCTTCCATTACAAATAAAGGGTGAAATATCACCTATGCTTCTTCCATTACAAATAAAGGGTGAAATATAACCTATGCTTCAGCCATTACAAATAAAAGTGAAATATCACCTATACTTCTTCCATTACAAATAAAGGGTGAAATATCACCTATGCTTCAGCCATTACAAATAAAGGGTGAAATATCAAGTATGCTTCGGCCATTACAAATAAAGGGTGAAATATCACTTATACTTCAGCCATTACAAATAAAGGGTGAAATATCAAGTATGCTTTGGTCGTTACAAATAAAGGGTGAAATATCACCTATCCTTTAGTCATTACAAATAAAGGGTGAAATAACAAGTATGCTTTGACCACTGCAAATAAGGGTTAAATATTAAATAATGGGTGAAATATCACCCATGCCTTAGCCATTACTAATAAAGGGTGAAATATCACCTTTACTTCAGTCATTACTAATAACAGGTGAAATGAATGAGAAATATTGGCACGTGAAAAAGTGTGCAGGTCTTACGTGTAATGGATCTACAAATTATCGGTTTTAAGTCAGAATGACTATTTTCCAAGTCAGTAACACAAAGAAATAATCATGCGACCACAACATACTGAAATAAACAAGCAAGAAAAATTCTTAAAAAATGTCTTCTGACAAAGTGGTTTAAAATACCCTGACTAGTTAATGAACAAATGTATCACAAAGTCATAAATTAAATATACAAGAAAATTGTACAAGCAATTAAAATAATCACTGCAACACAAGGTGAAAGAAATTTACACCATTTATGGGAAAGCAATACAATTAAGGAAGAACTTATTCAATCCCAGGGCTAAATTTCTAGTCTCAGTTTTTGATGGCTGGGCAGAGAATGGGTGGTCAGTCATTTTATAAGTTTTGTATAAATATATACTGTACAATTCTTGCAGGAACTGGAACCATTTTTGGGAAAGCAATACAATTAGGAAGAACTTATTCAATCCCAGGGCTAAATTTCTAGTCTCAGTTTTTGATGGCTGGGCAGAGAATGGGTGTTCAGACATTTTATAAGTATTGTATAAATATATATTGTACAATTCTTGTGGGAACTGGAATGTATGTAAGCCCTTTACCTTAACAAGAGAACAACACTTGTAACAAAATTATTGGCCCCTGAGCTGGAAGTCTATAAGTCTGGTATCATTTTCAAAATACCTTCTTGAAACTCGTAACACATCTATTTTTTTTTCAATTCATAACTAAACATATATAAAGGTATGAAAGTATAATAATAAACAAAGGTGCTGGTGGGCGGGCAAAAAAGCCACTGAAAATTTACATGGTCTTGGATTTAAATGTTTCAATAACGAACATAATGAAAAAGCAAAGTTCAAAAAGTGAAGGAAAAAGAAACAAAGGGTTTTGTTGTTGTTTTTCAACACTTTTTTTAAAAGCGAGCCTATAAGCTGTACTTTGGTTACTACTGGTGTGAAGTCAATAACAATTCATTTCAAGTATACAAAGTATAAAAATTGAAAAATTAGTGGAAAAGATACAAGAGTGTGTGTTTATAATACATAAACTGATGTGCTGATGAAAAACTTGTTATTTTCTAAGTATAAATTAATAGTACTAGTTAGTTTCTGAAGCTGCTCAAAACAAGCACACTGCAGGTGTATTCTGAAATCTAAGAAAAGTGAAAACATTTCAACTGCCTCCTTAACCTTCATTCATACAAGAGTGGAAAACACTTTCTTTTGTTCCTTCACTAATGTCTATGTCTGTATATTTCAGGAAAATAAAAAGTGAAAGTATACCCAACCGTGCTTTTACTGCATGATTTGTCATTTAGAGCTTGGGCATTTCACAACCTTTTAGGCTAGACAGACTGTTATTACTTTATACAATGGTATGAAATATTTACAGCAAGTATTCTAGAATAAGTGATTATACTGCATACTCGAGCCCTATATACAGCCCCTGTGCAAGTATAAATCATTTATACATGTACTTGAAAAATCTTGCTGTCAATGTAACACAAACAGAAAGGTTTAACTTGTTCCCTACTTTTTGTGACAGAATGACAGCCTTTTTGTCCTTTTAACAGTCATTTCTAAATGGCCAGAGATGAAACAAAATGAAATTTACAAAAATATACATATGCTGAATTAAAACGTTCTTCAATACAGACACAAAATGACAGTTGAAAAGCTTACATACAGGTCATAGAAAAATA
Organism: Cyclina sinensis; assembly: GCA_012932295.1. Taxonomy (NCBI): domain Eukaryota; kingdom Metazoa; phylum Mollusca; class Bivalvia; order Venerida; family Veneridae; genus Cyclina; species Cyclina sinensis. The sequence continues at coordinate 20,224,795 of JAAONU010000006.1, read as the reverse complement.
CTCTTCATTCAATATCTATCAGCTATGACAACATGACAGAAATATAACCTGATCCTTCCTATTAATGGACTTTCCTAATTTCAATTATAACATAAACAACACTGCATGCAGCATGGTATATCAGCAAATATACCACCATAGGGCATTCGGATGCTTTCAATCGTAATTACTATGATAGAACTTTGTGGCATTGTTTTTTTTAATTTAAACACAATGAAACTTTCTATTTTGACATTTTGGTTCTTATTTTGGTGCAGCAAACAACAAGATGTCTTCATGATGACACTGCATGGTTTATCATAGAATATACTACAGTCCTTTACCTTTTCAAGTCACAAAAGTAACATTTTAGAATATATATTATACAAGTTATCTTACATATTTATAATCACCATGGTAACACATGTAAAAATCTTTCTTTTACCTTGTACATGATTGTCACATGTTATGGAAGCACTCGGAATAGAAAAACAGTGTACAGTAAATTCTATACCCTTGTTACTATTTATAATCTATGAAAAAAAAAAATATTTATTACACTAGTGCTTATAAACTAATGACCGACCTCAGTACATATATATTTCTATTACACAAATGTACTATGATAATAAACTGTTCAGCATATCAACCATGCTTTAATTGCAGAATTTGTGGTTACTTTATTGCAGATTACCTTTACACAAATAATTACTTACACAAAGGTACAAAATATTCATAATGTTTCTCTTGTGCATATATATCACACCAATGCCATAGTTACTTCTCCAAAAGATAGCATTGCCATCTTCAGAATATCATGTAACACTCTCCAGAACATGACATTGCCATTTTAAGAATATGACATTACTTTCTCCAGACACTGCCATGTCAAATTTAAGTCACTAACAAGGTGGCATGCTCATTTTCTGTTCAACATTATTCCTCCAGTGTCACTGTTGCCACTACAGTGACTGGATGAATTGCTTGACATACGGCGCCGCATGTACATTGGTAAAATTGCCGTCTTTGTCCGTGGACACAGCTCCAATACTGGTTCATTTGTCCATATTTGCTGCAAAGAATTTAAGAAAAATGATATTTTGCGTAAGACTTTATGCTTTCATTTTTATTGAAATACACACTCATAATCTCAGAAATGGTGTATACCCGTACCCACCTACAGCTATTTCCCTTCAACAAAGTTGGCTGCATCCAAATAAACCAGTTTTATACTAGACCAAACCTATTTTACCAAGCATTATTCAGATTTGAATCAAAATTACATTGTGCCATAAAGGTACATCTGTGATACTGTTTTTTGACCAGTATTTCTTTTATCAGAAAAAGTGATTAGACATTATGGATCAATTTCTTTGTTCAAAATAGAACAATTTGCTTTTTGGCAGCTTAAAGCCATTCTAGTAAAATATATATCCCACCCCAGGAAGGCACTTTTCAAAATGAACCAACCCCCTTCAGAAGTTTGACAAGAAGAAAACCCCTATATACTGGAATGACCTATAAGTGAAACTGTATACTATTTGCTCATTAAATTCTTCTACAGAATATATACCTGGTACACAGACAATAACGACTTAAACAAAAGCACAAATCCCAATGGGGTAAATACCTCGTTCTCATGTTTTGTCCACTTTAAGACGGCCTCATCATCACCGAACGACCCTGAGAAACTTAGAATGACTGGTTCATCATTACATCTGTAACAGATGGATACAAGAAGACATTAAATTTAGAAAAATGGCTGAGAAGTGAATGGCATATCAATGTTAAATTTATAAAACATGAAGGTAACAATTGTGTCGTGGTAAAATCTTGATTTTTTTTTCTGAAGCTCACGATTGCAAGACATAACTAAGTTTTAAATTTATAAGAACACGACTGGTGCTAAGTTTGTGAATAAATGACTCAAATACACACTGCAATTTCCCTTGAATTTGCAAAAGAAAAAACCCTATCAACATAATGGCCATAAAAACAATTCCCAGTATCCATTTATCCAGTACTTAAATGCCAATAATGGAAAGAAATATTTGGAATCATTAACATGAGATAAAACTTAAAAATAGTTTTTCAAAATCTAGACTTGTGACATCATAATTGAAAATGATGCAAGAGTAAAAATTGCTAAAATTTGTAACCAAGTGACCTAGTGGATAAAGCCATGGTGGTCCAGTGGATAAAGCCATGGTAAGTGTACACTGGTTAAATCTCAGTCTAGAACATCCTTATTTTCTACCAAACTCAACAAATCTTTTATAAAAACCTTCAGTTTCAAAGTTTACAGTTAAAATGACTAAAGAAGGAACATACATTTTGTTCAAAATAAACAAGATGAAATACTGTTTCAGATGTGTTTACATCTAGCATAACCCTGCAAATACTGTATACACTCCAGTCAAGTTGTTAAAAAGTCCGATGGAAAAATTAAAATATCCATTACTATCTTGCAACTAAAGAGTCTTTTTTGTTTTACTTGGAACTAAATGATTCTATGTACAAAAAAACACAGTACTTACATGGTGGCTAGAAGACACTTGACTGGCTTGTCTGATATTTTCATCTTTGCTTCAAGGCTGAGGTCAACATTGTACAACAGGTCAATGTCACTCCCTTTGAAGAAACAGAGCATATATATTACATGACATATGGGCCCCATTATCACAGCTTGAAGGTATTATACCAAGATGCTGACTAACATTTTTCTCTAAAACTGTATAAACTATTTTCTTATATCACATGCCAGAAACATGTCAAACAACAAACAATTCAAAACAAATATGTTTAAAAAATGTCCTGCCGAAGTAAACACTCAGCTGTTTTATAGTAATTCACTGCGAGACTATTTAGAATGCTTCAATTGCAAACTTCTAAACTTAGAGTACCTGACACAACCAATGAACTGTCTGGACATGATACAACTTAGTACATGATTTTTTCAAACTGTTTGCCATAGTATAACATCTAAACTGTAATTGGTGTGTTTTGAAAATAATGTCTAACCCTCCCTTTACCAGAGTTCTTGGAATACATACCCACAGAAGCTGAGCTAGGGCTGTGACTCAATCTCCCCCTTGAATGCGGAATCGGTCTCAGGAACTTGGTCTCTTCTACATGAGAGGGTGTGGAAATATTCTCATAACTAGACCAGATAGAACTGGCTTTACTGCTAATGCTTGGTGTACGAAGGAAATCTGCCAGGCGCTGGTCAGTTGTACTGAAACACATACAGAAAACACTAGTCAACACAAAACTCAACATGACTAACATGAAAGTTTTACAGACATGTAGAGAGAAATTTCCATTAGTAAAAAGCTGAAATGTAATATGCTCAATCACTGCCCAGCAGGACAAAGTCAATCTAAGATTTTGAAAAACATCAACAACAAAAAATGCTTATTTACTCTGTGAGTATTAATTCTATGACAGTGTTCTAAATATACAAAATATTGACACAACCATACAATATCCTTCATGTTTTAAAACACTACCATACCACATTTTTATAAAGAGATTTTTCTTAATCTACGGGTACTTGAATTAGTGTTTACCAAGGCACAAGGAAAAGCTTGCAACTGAGAAGTCAGTACCTTTAACTAATAAACCATCACAGAACATAGCATATATACAGGATACTGGGGTTCTGAATAATTACCTGGATGGGGATGGTGTGGTGCAATGTCCACTGAACAAATCTGTCCATTCTAAATCATCTTCAATGATCTTCAAGCCTAAAGATGCTTGGCGACTTGCTAGACTGGGTGTCTTGAGAAACTCGAATATTTTCTGTCTTTCTATTCTCATACTCTCACCATTAGTTGCCCGTTCATTCTGTGTATTCTTTGTACACTCATTTTCTAGCCAAGAGCAGTTTTCCTGGATTGAGCCAAGGTCCAAGGAATTCTTTCTGGAATCACCACTTCCAAGTCGGGCACGTTTCTTTATACTGTCTTCCTCTTGTACACAGATATTTGGTAGATTGTTCTCGGAATCAGTATCAACAGCAATACTTGTGAACTCAAGTCTGTACTGTACACCTATGAGTGAAAAAATTAGTTTGTACTTATTTTAGCACTGAGACAGAATTACAGTGGAAAAATTGCACTGCACATTGGCTTTTAAGAATTCCTAGCTTTTTAACAAAAAAAATATTTTCTTCAATAAATTAACTACCTTAAAATTCTTCTTCAAAATTTAGATGTATTCACTTTCAAACATTTTCTGTAGGCTTAAAATGGGTGATGTGTACATCGAACTAAGAGCTGCCCTTTTGAAATGTTTAAACTTAAATATCAAGATAAGTATTTTTAATTTGTAATAAACCTACCTGGGTCATGTTTATTCACATGTAATTCTGTTGAGGACTTTTGTGTGATGCCTGAGCTTGCATCTGAGGCAGCAGATGCTGACCTTTGTGAGGTTTTGATCTTTGACCTACTTTCACCTTTGCATCCTACACTGACATTAGGCATCAGGTTCAAGGTCGCTGGTCTCTCAGGACTTATCTTTCCAGGTATCAAAGATTCGTCAGCACTGTAAAAAACCTCCTCATCACCTTGTGAAGATCTGCTATTTTTTAGTTCAACATCTGCTCCTCCATCAAGATCACTTTTCCCTCTTTCTCTGAAACTATTTAAATGACCTTGACATCTGTCTGAGTTATGACCTTGACTTCCAGACCTTACACCCTCATTATTCATTTTCTTTGTTTGTGACAATGAGTGTAACCAGTAACCAACCTTTTCCTGTCTTGTGAAATCTCTACTATCTGACATACTGCTTGGAAATACTTTTACACATTCATTTTTAATGTTTTCCTTGGCTATTTCATTATCATCTTCAACAAAATGATTAAGTGTGCATTCAGTACTTTCTTCTTTACCTTTACCCCTTTCTGAATCCATCCGATGTCCACCATTTTCAAAAACCTGCTCAGTTTTGCATAAAACCTCATGGTGAGCAGCTTTGTCACTGCTTTCATTTGGAAAAAACCTTTGCCTATCAGCAGTAGTACTTTTCTTACTCAGGTCTTTAATACCATTTAATTTTCCAATCTTTTTAGTGACAGAATTACTCTGATTAGAAACACCCCCTACTACACCAGTGTCAGTCAGGTCCGTCTTTGAAAGCCTTCTCTCATTAATTCTTAAGGACTCCTGACTCTTCAACAATTTCTCACATTCTTTGCACTTCTGTTTCATTGCTTTACAATCTGAACACAAAATACTGATGTCTTCTATAACACTAGATTTTCTTCTTATCCCGGACACATATGTACCTTCCGGCTCATCAAAACCCTCTTTGCCTGTCTCACTGATTAGCACCAAATTCACAAGACCATTGTTACTTGTTCCATTGTCATCAGTGCTATCAATAGACATTCCAAGTGGTGATGTTTTTGGCTTCTGAAGTTCATCTTCACATTCTTTTGTAAAATTGCCATTTGACAATTCAGCCATTTGTTCTTGTTTGGGAGAGGATGGTGAAATAACTGGAGTGAGTGACAAAGATGGACTGCTTGACAAATAACTATCATCAAAATTTCCATCATCTATCCCTAACAAGCTGTTACGTCTTGCTATTCTTTCTAGTCTTTCTTCATTTATCTGATCAACAACTGCATCAAGATAGATTTTAACCACATTCCCATCACGTACAGTGCTTCCAGTATCCCCATTACTTTTCTTGTTTCCTCTATCCACTTTGGATATTTTGTCTTCAAGAATTTGTAAGGCCTTTTGTTCCATGTCAGTATTTACAAGACTTTCCCGCCTTGCCCTTGCTTCTAATTCTGCCTCAAAACCATCTTCAGTGTCTTGCTCATGCCTTTCATTTTCAACACATTCAGTTTCTATGTTATTTACAGAACTTCTACTTTTAGCTTCATCAGACTGCCTGTTTGACATGGCTGTCGGAGTACTTCGTTTCAATTCACCACATGACTCGTCACTTTTACAAGAGCCTGTAACAGATATTCTTCCATTCCATTCTCCCTTTTCATCAGGGTGTGAATGAGAATAACACCTTATCCCTTGCTTCAATGCTTTCTCCTTAAGCTTTGTTTTCACGGCAACACATCTGGCAATGTCATCATTTTCAAGCATGGGTATACTCTCCCGCCTTGCATTAGCTTCCAGCTCTTGTTCCACTTCATCTTCTAGCATGTGATCGAGCATAAGCTCCTCATCGCAAGAACTTACATTTCTCATCTTCTCCAGCTGTTCAAGATTATTTTCTGAACAATAACGACTATATACTGAGTTTAACATCTCCATTTCTCCTTGGTAATGTGTTAAATACAGAGAACTCAGATCAGTTTCTGAAGAGCTTCTTCTGCGAGCTCTTGGTTCCATTTTTGCCTTGTTAACATTCACTGAAGTTGTAGTCTTTATTTCCATCAAATTCTTCTTCAGTTTTAATCTTCTATTTGTAGCATCATCACCTGAAACAGTTATGCGAACTGATGGTATGACAGAGATTTTTGCAACTCAAACTGTTTCAATTCAATAACTAATGAAAGGCTTTTGAAGTGGTCCTTGATCTCAATGTATGAAAGGAAATAATTCCATATGGGCAGAATTCAAAACAGTAAAAAATGATTAATTTTTTCTTCTACAGCTCAGTTTGTACTATACATTGTATTCTTTGTGAAGCTGACATTTATTTCATAAATGTCATGTTAATTTAATGCTGACATTTATCTTATAAATGCAATGTTAATATAATGCTGACATTTATTTCATAAACGCAATGTTAATATAATGCTGACATTTATTTCATAATGTAATGTTAATTTAATGCTGACATTTATTTCATAAATGCAATATTGATATAATGCTGACATTTCTTTCATAAATGCAATGTTGATATAATGCCAACATTTATTTCATAAATGCAATGTTAATATAATGCTGACATTCATTTATTCATTCAATGTCATTATAATAAAGATTTATGTATGGTGTTAAATTAAATCTTATAAAACAGCTATGTAACATACAGATTTGCATGTACTACAGTTCACAAACAGATCTGTAAATCAGATTTCTTTCAAGATCCACATGTTAGATTATAGCTTAGACAAGAGCAATCAGTGATCACATGTGTCATCTGATGATAGCCAATTAAGCAGTTGTATTGAGGGGTGATTGGACAGTTTGTTGGAAATGTAAATTGAGGTACCAATCAATTCTGTATCATTTCATTCAAATTGTTTTAGTAGTATAAAAGAATATATATATAACTTTATTTTTCCTCCAATTCTGAAGATCACAACATATTTACAGTCATTCAAACAAAAACATATAAGTTATAAACAGTAGAGCATTACAAGTAATAAACAATTTACATAGCCATATGGTTTCGTATACAGCTGATCAACAGTACACACGTACTCATATGTGACGGAATTTCAACGCGGTTAAAAATTCAAATGGTAGATACCAATAGAGATAATATAATTATTACTTTACTATGCAAAGATATATGTGTTAGGAACAATGTTTGCGTAGCACATAAAATTCATCAAATATCCAAGACTTAAAGTTTTCAAAAAACGAAATGAAAGTCTAGATATTTCATATGTGTACAAAACAATGTTATAACTTGCGTATAAAACCAAAATCTATAATCGAAAAACAAAACGAAAACTGATAGAAATTGGAAAAATACACAAGAGATAAAAGCACTCATTTTAAGCACAGTACACAATGAATGCATAGTATGTTATATTTATAAATTTTACTATTAGATTTTTATTACCTACATACCTTTAAGTTACATTATTTTATATCACTTGGTATAATTCTCGCCTTGACATAATAACAGATGCTAACGGTTACAGATAAACTAGACTGTTCTCTTGATTACAAAATAAGACTTCGCAAGCATTTTGCAATCGCATAGTTTCTAAGACTGGTACCATCAGTAAATGAAGCTTCACGCACAAAGTACCAACATTTCACTTTCGGGCTCATATTGAAATTTCCACAAAACTTCGGAATCCCTATATTTTGAATCAAGACATCCCATAATTCAAGCTGAATCCGGTGATTTTTATGACAAAAGCAAATCAGATGAATAATAAGGTCTTCTGACATGTAACCACATTTTCTGCACTTTTCAACGTATGTTCTAGATGATAATTTTGCTAAACAATCCATCAGAAATCTACACATGAATAACAGTTTTGGGTTGGTCTTTGCGAGCGACCATAACACACTAGGTCTTCCAACCGGAAGTATATGCTTTAACACTGGATTTATATTATTTAAACGATCTGAGCGTTTAAGAGATTCTGCAGCATTTATATTCTTCATTAAGATATTCTTCCACGAATACTTAGACGGAAAATGCGCAGACTGTATGTACTCAGTAACAAATTGTTCCAGTCCATATTTCTGAAGAATTCGATATGCATCCGGGATAAACCCACAACGTTGTTCGTCAAAATTTAAAAAGCTCGTAAGTCTATACAAGAAAATTTGTTTGGCCAAGTATTTCCCTGGTAAATTGCACAATTGGCCAAACAGTTGCAGCTTTTTAAAGTCAATGATTGTTTCTATCTAACTGGAAAATGCCGAAAATATGCACAACTAGACTTAGTACTGATCATTCCTGTAATGTTTGGATGAAATTGCACCAGTAGTTTTTGAGAAGTAGTCCAGACAAGTTTTGAGACAGACGGACAGAAGGACAGACAGACAACGGATAAGTGATCCCTATATGTCACAGCTACTTTGTAGCATATTGCAGCTACTGTGTAGCAGGCGACACAAAAATCATTAACGGGACAAAATGCCTTTTTTTATTCAAAGGCCATAACTCAGCCAAAAATCATTCAACCAAAAAAACTCGTTAAATATGCACAAGTACTTGAGGTACCGATCAATTCTGTGAAATTTCATTCAAATTGCTTTGGTAGTTTAAGAGAAGTAGTCCGTACAAACCTTAAAAATAAAAATCATGAAAGGGCCATAACTCTGACAAATATCACTGAATTGGAAAATGCTGAAGATATCCACAACTAGAGGTGGTACTGATTATTCCTGTAATGTTTGGATGAAATTGCACCAGTAGTTTTTGAGGAGTAGTCCGGACAAGTTTTGTGACAGACGGACAGAAGGTTAGACAGACAGACGGACGTCTGGCTGAAAATAGATGAGGGGCCTTTTCTTTTGTTATTTTCTTTTGTTTAATAAAGGGCCATTGGCCCCTGAATCTATTGTTATGGAATGAACTCTATTGTTCTCTTTTAATATGTTTACAGTTAGATGGCCCCCTATTTATTTTCGATAGTGCTGACAGACAGACGACGGAGAAGTGATCCCTAAATGTCGCAGCTACTTTGTAGCAGGCGACACAAAAATGGAAGATTTATTCACAGTTCCTGATGTTCTGTTACAAAACAGCTAAGTAAATTACAAATTTATATTCATACATTACAATATATCTTGGAAAATTACAGATTAATTTACAGTTTTACATGGAATTTCATAGCATAGCTTAAAAATCAGTACTAGTCTTTATTTAAAGTTTTACATATAATGTTTCAGTGTACTTAGTAAAATCATAAATACAATATATGTAATGTAACTGTACCAATTAGAAAATTACAGAAGTATGTAGATTTCTACATGAATATAGCCTAGAAAATCATGGAATTATTTAGAGTGTTAAATTGAATGTTACAATACTAAAGAGAAAATTACAGATTTTATATACAGTTCTACATGCAATGTTTCAGTAATGCTTAGAACTTTACAGATTTATTGTACAACATGTGTTGTTACAATACTACTTAAATGGATAACATATCTATGTTCAGAACTGCATGTAATATTACAGTAATTTGCTTGGCAAATTACTGATATGTACAGTTATATGTGCACGATCTAAAACGAAACAGATCTTTTCTAAATTACAATCTCACCTGGCCCTGAGGTACTGCATTCATTTGAGACATGAGCTGTTATATCTAAACTGCTTTCTCTACTGTGCTCGATGTTATGGAGATGGTAGACTTTACGGAGTTTCGTAGCCAGTTCACAACCTGGAATATCTGAAAAAGAAAATAATATTGTTGTTTTTAGACTGTTTTACAAATATTAACCATGTCAAAACAAAATAACAGAACTGTGCATGACCACATAATTATGAAGCAGGAACAGCTTGAGATAAAAAGCAGCTTTAAATGATGAATATTCTGAGACCAACAGTCTAATAATGACTAGAAAGAAGATAATAGTTCACTTCTTCTATATAAATACCACAGTCCCTACAAATAAAGACTGTACCCCTTAAATTGGTGGCAACAAAATATTCTTGTTACACTGCTGTTTTTCTTGTGATCTCACTCTGCTGCAATACAAATCACTGGGTGAATGAAAAAGGTTCTAAAAGTGCTAAATTACAGAGAAGCAGAGAGCAAATTTTAGCATTCAGCCTTGAAATGTATTTCATATACACCATTTCTTTTAATATGTTTTCTTATTTAGTATGATCACTAAGCAATCAAAATATCACTACAAGGATGTACATGTACAGGGTATATGCTATTGTGCAATACAGACACATCTCAAGTCAATCTGTGACCCTCAAAAACATTAAATGCATCCTTTAATTAATTCTGTACACGAAGATAAGGCTAGTTCATAATGTTAGGAATTATTTAAGCCTTGTGGTCTTTGTTTTCTATATTCTTAGCTTAGAAATTTACTGATTTCAACATATCAATTAATACGCATCAATAGGAACATGGTATGGCTTCTTAGAAAATATTAACCTACCTTTCTGTTTCTCTGGTCTGGTCACATAAGACATGGTAGAAGTTGTCTCAATAGAGGGAGACAACTCTGTTGGCGTTTTTAATTGTGATGACTCTAAGATTTCATACACCATCAGATTTCCCTCCCCTGTGCCAACCCACACTTTGCCACCATTGGCTAACATTGAAGTTATGCGTGCACGGTTGAAATATGTATCATCCTCCTATTAAAAAGAGACTGACAGAAATATAATCTATTTATATTGCTAGTACAAACTTGTCCAATTTTTGTTTTGTTTTGCAATTCTAAATTATTTTTTGAAAGCTCAATGACTATTTATAGCAAACACTGTAATTCCAATATATTAAATGTTCAGCAAAAGAAAAGGACCATCTGTCAAAGAAGTGTTACAAACAGTTTCTAACTTTACTTATGTAAGCCTAACAAGTGAGATATATATTCCATTATATTTACTCTTTACTTAACAGTATCTCATGTGTATAAATATTAACTCATGCAATGACTACACTTCCTTAGACAAACTAAACCCCAACCTTTCTAAGTTGAGGATATCTATCTGTTCTTGTGTCATACAGCATACGACAGTTAAGTGTACGTGGGTCCCATAATTCCAGTATAGAGGAGCCACGCAGAGAGATCCAGATTCCGTACTCACTTGGAATCAATGAGAGAATGTGGTCATATGGATTCACGGACACTGAGAATGTATCCATGGCATCAAGTGTTCTGAAAATTGAAAATTCATTGAAATACCAAACTATTACAAATGGCTATTAAATTTTTCGTGACAGTCACGCCTTTTACCAGCTTTGATTTCTCCTACTTCATTTCATTACTGCCTTGAATCCACTCTAAGAAATATCTGGACAACAGTTTATTGATACAGTGAGTCAAAGTGACCTACCAATGATTCATAATGTCATGATAACTTAAACAAATGCACATTCCTAGTATTTCCAAGAATTATTTACAGGAAACATTGAGTGCTGAATGGCTTTTTAAAAAGTTCTCACAAAAATTTAACTTAACAACACATATATAAAAGATTCATGAAACTTAACAAATGCAATAAATTTTGTACACTGTACTAACTTTGCATGTATGACAGCCACAGTGTTCCCACTTGCACACCATATCTGGTCTCCTAGCAACATGAGACATGTGACAGGAGCCTGGCCAATCGCTATGTACATAACATCAACATTAGGCTCTGTTTTGCTGAAGGGTTTCTGAAAGCAAACATTGTTTGATCTTTATTTGTCACAGACTTAGTTTCTTAAGAAATTTAAACATGTGCTCCAAGGGTTTGACAAAAATTCCTGCAATATGTCTAAATACCATGAGTTTCCAGTCTACCTAGTTGGACAAGATACTGACAGGTAAGTTAACTTTTGACAAATGCCCTTCTGTGATAAACTAACAGACAATTAAATAATTACTATATGGGGATCTGACCAAAGCTCAGATGAGAATTGGTTACAAATGAAGCAGGGAATGTTCTGTTACTCTGACTTCTTTCCAAACACTGTCTCACAGGTGTGAACAAATGAGAGATAGATAAAGAGGTACAAGGTGAACCTAAGTTTTTTCCTAAGTCTGTTTGAACAGATCCCTGGATTTTTAAATGTGCAAGTTATATAGCACTGCTGTATGGTAGGTTTATTTCTATGACAGGGGTTGTTCCAGATAGCATATGCCAGATACCACAGGAAGTTACATGCACTGTTTTTTCTTTTTTTAATAGTTTCCAACATTTTTTAAGCCATTATATCAGTTTTCATAACTTTTACAGTATTTTTAGCAAATTTTAGGTTATTTGAGTGGTTGTATGTTAGTCTGGGTAGGCAGTAGGATTTTAACACAGCTTCAATGTTGACCAGGTGTGTGATCATTTCATTAAACTTTATCTCTTTTTTACCAAGAGAAAATCTATTTTGAGAACCAAATGAAAGTTAAATTCATTAGATTTAATTTTTTCATACCTATCCTGTCACACTGCCCAAAAAGACAGGTAAACTTGATATACTCATATTTCTATAGCTACATAGAACAAAGTAGCTGAAACTTGCACGGTTTGTTCATCAAAACCCTTCACCTGTTTTATAGATATTAAGAAAAGCTTCAGATCTGTCTACCTCTGAGACAGCTACAGTTCCATCAGCAAGACCTGAGAAAATTCTGGTTGCCATGACATCTTCATCATCATAGCAACATACAGACAAGATTGCATCATGAAGTTGTATCTGCCAGACTTGTTCATGTCTGTTTATGTCCACAGACACCAGCATCCATGAGATGGTACCCAGCAACAACATGTCTGCACCCATAAAGTGCATGCACATCAGCCGGGAATCAAGCTGGAGAAAAATATACATGTGAGATTTTTTGACAAAATTAAAAGTTAAGCAAACCAAATGTAGTTTATCATTTAAATCAATCATGGATATCAACCATCGATCATTATTTAGATACATACCATTTACCAAAAGTCTTAAAGCATCTAACATATAATTCTTCAGTAAAAGTTTTTTCTTTCTTGTAAACATTTGAATTAATCATATATCAGCAAAAAAGCTGACTACTGCAAAATATGCCTGTCCTATCATTATGAAATCAGATTTTCTGTTCTAGTTGGCATCAAATTTAGTACAAGAGCACTGACTATTTCAAAATATGCTTGCCCTATCGTAATGATATTGTGACTGGAAGTGAACAAATGGCTTTAGTTTAAACCTATTTAACTCCTCCTAAGAATATCAACACAAATGTGTGTTTTTCAAATTCTGATGATAATTCTCCTTCTTAGATACCTGACAAAGCTTATTTTGTAAATATATTGTACAATTCAAGGGTCACAATCATTATCATAAAGTTTAATGAATATCTGAAGAAAACTCTCAAACTTTGAGAATAGCAATTTTGGATTATTCAAGGGCCATAGCTCTAGATAACCTTTAGGGATTTGACTGGTTATTGAACTTGGTTGAGATATTATGCCTACAAATGTTATCACCAAATTTAATGAAGATCTGAAGATTTAATGAAAACTCTTCGATATCATCACATCTGCCCGCCTGCCATGGTGTTCCCATAAAACGTCCCATCTTTCAACATGTATATTAAAACAGTATCAGAATAAGTAAGAAGACACTAGGTAAAACTATCCTCTGACCAAGGTCGAAGAAAAATGGTGATGCTAATGCTGTTCTATGAACGTGCCGACATCGGGTATACTATAAAAAATAATAGATTTTTGGAGGCAAGGGAAACACACTTTATTAGTCTCTGCTATTGTACAAAAAGGAAAACACAAAAAATCTCTACCTTGAAGTCAATGGTACACATTGTTCCTGTGTCACATGACACACATGACAGCCTGCCCACATGCTGGTCCCCATAACAGAACCATACCTTCCCTACAGTCAAACATATACTTCATGAAATGTCATGTAAAATTATCTATGAAGAAGCATTTTCAATAAAAGCTTGAACATAGATGCATAAAGAATATTGCTTTACTGTCAAAAATACCAAAAAGCTGTCAGTTTACAGTGAAAAATGTAAATTCAGAATCTAAATACATGAACAAGTGTTTGCTGAAAAGCTTGGAAGAATCCTTTTGTGATATTGTTGGCATTCATAACCTCACATTTGTTGAATCTGTGATAGATGCATTAGAATTAGGGGCCACTATCACCTTATATACACTGAATTGATGGTGAATGCATTAGCTTAAGGTGCTATTGTAATCTCACATTCACTGAATTTCTGGAGAATAAATTACTTAAAGGGACCAATATAATTTAACCTTTATAGAATTTGTGGTGATTGCATTAACTTAAGGTGCTAATATAACCGAGCTACAGGGGACAATATCACCTTTCCTTCTCCGACTTTTTTAGTAACCGCAATCAGTAAAGGGCTCAACATAACACCATCATAACTGAATTTGCGGTGAACGCATTTGCAAAAGGAACCAGTGTTATATTTCCTTCACTGAATGCATGGTGAATGCATTAATGAAAGGAGCCAAAATAACATTACCTTTACTACCGATAAATCTGTGGTGAATGCATTAGTTAAAGGAGTCAATACAACCTTACCTTCATTGGTTGCAACAGCACACTCAATGCCTAGAAATGTTCCACACTCTGCCTCCATGTTCATATACTGAAATCAGATTATTTTCTGTTATTCTAAATGTAACTTGAACAATATTTCATGATATGCTGGAATTCAGGGCACTTTTGCAAGAAAATATCCTTTTGAAGTCATACCTTACTTCTTGGAAAATCTTGTTTTTTTTTTTTGTTTTTTTTTGCAATATTCTGCTCCATTTCAACACATAGTATTTTAACTTTTAAGCCAAAGAGTTCAGATGGCTTATGTAACAGGTACTGGACTTTTGTTAGTGGATCATAACATAATGATCTTCATCTATCATCAAGTCACATTCAGAGGATTGTTTCACTTGAAATATAAACAGTCACAACGGCAGGGTTTTAAGTCCCTTTATTTTTCAGAAGCATTCGTTTTTAGTATATGAAATAGATAATAGGATTTATATCCTTTATTGATTTTTGAAGTCCCGATAACTTGGACACTTCTTACTTCTCACTCTTTGACAACTGATCAGAACTCAATATATTTAGTAGTTTTTGACTATTTCTGAGATTTCTGAAGAGTAGCAACTAATGCTATATAACCAACACTAATCTATACAGGCAATATTTGATGACCTATTACACACTCCAGTAAACTGACTTCAAGACCGATAAATCCTCATACTGACATTGAAAAAAAGAGAATACTTGTTTAATATCAAAATTTAATATGAAAATGTTTAAACTGATAGAAAAAATGTCTAGATCATAATCCTGGAACTTACGAGTTGTTCTCTTTCAGCAAATGCTAGCCTCTGTAACTCTTTCTTTTTATATTTCTCCTTCAGGGCATTGAGGTAACATGTCTGCTTTGACAGAATGTCTTTACGCTTGGGAAATGGCTTTAGACCTTCGAAAGCAAGCTGCAAAATAAAACCCATTCCATTTCTTAAAGCAACTCACCATTTATATTACAGGACATTTTTCTGAAAGAATCATACCTTCTTTGCTTTGTTTATCTTCCTTACAAATTAATGAAATGCATATTTCGTAATTGTTTAACTTGCCATCTAATGAGCACATCTGACCATATCCTTATGAAAACCCTAATTTAGAATTTATGTGGCTGAAACATACAGTCACAAATGAACATATCTATAGAAGTACCACTCAGAACTCCAGTAGAAAGTCGTCTACAGCACTTAACATTTAAAAAACTTGTCACCAGCACAGATCAGAATCTGCAGGTATTTCTGTGCAGACTGATCATATATTTTATACTGGTCACAATATAAAACACTCATAACCTCTGACTGTTTCTTCAATTGAAAAAGTAAGGTGAGTTCATTTTAGAAATCTAGCAAGGTAAAGGTGAAAGTACCTAACCTTGACTAATCCCTCTACATCATATGTCAGTTTAGCACATGCCTTCAGGTGCTTCATGATGCCCATAGTGTCAGTTTTCTGCAGAATGTCTTTCTCATGCAGCTTAAGTATAGCCAGAGAGAATCGAAACAAAACCTTTGGACCTTCTAGCAGAAAACAATCCCAGATCCTCAGTAGTGTCTGAAAGTATAAAGGTATGATGTGAAATAACTGCAAATTAAAAAGCATTTCATCTTTACAGCTTTCAAAGGTGCTTAAGTGTAGCTGATCAAGAAGTGGAAGCACTGATGACAAAATGTCATCAGTGACCTCAAGTCTATGAATGACATTTTGAAACAATAACCTGTATTGAAATCAGTATTTGTAACGTAGCTGTATTAAGATTGATTTTGAACTATATTAACTAGAGCTATCACTAAATGTGATTAATACCCCCACAAGACCGCTTCGGAACTGAAGAAGTTATTAGTAACAGAATACTTTGTAAAAAAAATTGAAAAAGAGTTATGGTTGACCCCAGGGGCATAATATGAATTAACTTGGTAGACGTTCACTAGACAATGCTACATACCGAATCTTAAGGCTCAGGGCCTTGTGGTTTCAGACAAGAAGATTTTCGAAGTTTTTCCTATATAAGCCTATGTAAAACAAATGACCCCAGGGTGGGGCCAAGTTTGACTCCAGAGGTATAATTTGAACAAACTTGGTAGAGGTCCACTAGACAATGCTACATACCAAATATCTAAGCTCTATGCCTTACGATTTCTGACAAGAAGATATTTAAAGTTTTTCCTATATAACTCTATGTAAAACAAGTAACCCCTAGGGCAGGGCTATTTTTGACCCAGAGGCCATGATTTGAACAAACTTGGTACAGGTCTGCTAGACAATGCTGCACACCAAATATCTTAACTCTAGCCCTTGTCGTTTCAGACAAGAAGATTTTTAAGTTTTCCCTATATAACTCTATGTAAAATCAACTGACCCCTGGGGTGGGGTCAGTTTTGACCCCAGGATTATAATTTGAACAAACTTGGTAGAGGTCCACTAGATAATAATACATAACAAATCTAAGCTCCATGCCTTGCGGTTTCTGACAAGAAGATTTTTAAAGATCCAACTTTAAAAATCTTTTCTTAGCTCCAGTGACCCAGCAAAGCAATGGACCAGAACCATTTGAACAATCTTGGTAGAGCTTCATGCAGGGAACATCCCAGGCAAGTTTCATTAAATATGGCCCAGTGGTTTCAGAGGAGATGTCGTTTGAATGAATTGTAGATGACGGACGGACGATGGACAGACGATGGACAACCGCCGATCCTAAAAGCTCACATGAGCACTATGTGCTCAGGTGAGCTAACAAAAAGGTTAAAATCAAGATTGTAAGATTGTTTGTGGGTGTTCTATTGCTGTCTTCAAACATTGCAGGTAACGTAAATGCGCCAGAGACGCCATTTCGTTTACAAAATTGTGAGAAATCACCTGTCTATTTATAATTTTTGTAGTCATGTGATTGTTTCAACCAATGAAAATTGGTTTTAAGATTTTTTAGTTTTGGGGATATTGGTACACTTTCATTGGTCGTTTTTAAAGTTCATTGTAAAGGTCAATATCATAAATCTACACTTGTTAAAGCAGTGGTTTGAAGTAAAGGTAGTGTATTCACATAGCTGCTGAGGGAGCCTAATTCAATATACACTTACAGGGCATTAATTTTGTACTGTATCTATGCCAATCATCTTTTTTGAAGATATTACTTGTTTCTATTCACACTTTTAAGTGTAATGGTGACATCAAAAAGTGAAGGGTTGCTACTCTTGTCTGAGTCTTTTAGACAAATTGACAAACTAGAAGCACAAGATTATACCCTTTTCTACAATGTTAGGAAATGTTTGGCCTTAATGACCAGCCCACAGTAAATGAAAAGTTACAGTGGGTTCAGGAGTCTGGGTCAAAGATTACTGGAGCAATGTATAATGATAATAGGTATTTTGTCATTATTTTTATAACAGCCATAACTCTGAGCTACCAAGGCTAAATCCAATATACATAGCAATTAGTATTCAACTAGATGGGTGTTCGGTGGAACACTTGTGTCGCCCTTGGGTACTCTGTTAGAATAACTAAACAGGTAAACAAGAGCCTGCTGGAAAAGACAGCATGCTAGTCAAAGTACAACAATACCTCTTCACAGACAGCATGCTCCACTTTTCTCAGTGCTGGATAATTAATTATAAGCCAAGTTAAACAAGAGGCCCAAGTGAAAAAAATTTGACTGGGGCAGGGCAAGTACCTAGTCATACAAGATGAAAAAAAAATTTGGGTCAAGTAGTTATGTAATAAAAAAAAAATAAAAATTTTTGGGCCCCGATAGTGGGGTGTGTGTGAGTGTGTGTGAGTGATGGGAAGTGTAAAGTACCTATGTTTTAAAATTAAAAAAAAAAAATTGGGCCCGGGGGTGGGGGGGGGGGGGGGTGACTGGTTGGTGTGTGTGTGTGTGTGTGGGGGGGGGGGGGGTGACTGGTTGGTGGGGGGGGGGGTCCCCATGCAGAGGGGAAGGTGGGGGGGGAGTACTTACCCATCTCATGTCAGTTAATATTTTATTTCTAGGCTTAAGAAGTTTTTTTCCTGTATATAAGTATAAGCAAAATCAAGTGACCCCTGGGGGTGGGGCTAACTGTGACCCCAGTGACATGGGTACCAACAATCTTTGCAGGGGTCTTGCTGGTGATCAAGTATTCCAAGTTTGAATGGAATATCCTTGACACTTTTTGAGACATGGACATAAAGAAAAAGGTTAACACAGAAATTTTAACATGAAAAAGGGGCATAACATTGCAAAAATAAATTTGAGGGTTATCTGCCCTAGAGAAATGGTGTTGTCTTAAGTGATACAATTGTAAGCATTACAACTGGAAAGTTTGATAAAGAAACATCAAGAAATGGCATAGTTATAGCCAATGTTAAGTTTTCATGACAAAATCCAAGTACAAAAAGGGGCATAACTCTGTCAATTGTGACCTTGACCTACACATTTCGGCATCATCATGACCCTGTTGTCGTAAGCAATATAATTTGAAAGTTTGATGTTGAAATGTTAAGAAATGGCAAAGTTATTCCCAACGTTAAGTTTTCATGAAAAATCCATGTATAAAAAGGGGCATAACTCTGTCAAATGTGACCTTGACCTAGAAATTTTGGCATCAACCCCACCCTGTTGTCATAAGCAATACAATTTGAAAGTTTGATAAGATAATGTTTAGAAATGGCAAAGTTATAGCCAACGTTAAGTTTTCGTGACGGACCGACGGACAAAGTGATCCCTATGTATCGCCTTTTCTTCGAAAGGGCGACACAAAAAGAAGTTGAAGTTTGAGAGTGTACCAGGCTTTAGCAGTGGTCTACCACAATAATTTTTTTTTTTTTGGTGGGGGGGGGGGTCATGGGGGGGTGGGGTTTGGAAAACAGACTGACAAGGGTAGTTGAAAATACAATTAATCTCTTCACAGAAGTAGCATAAAATATCATTTTGTACCCTTGTTAAGTATCTATGATGCTTATCAGCATCACATAGCAAATGAAGTGAGGGGCCATAAACATGTAACACTAATCCTGTTACACTCAAGTGATTACCTATGGGAGGATTACCTATAAAACCAAAAACATCTTAAAAATTTGCTGCTATAGCTTCAGTGAAACTCTATCAATTAAAATGAAACTGAGAATAGTTTAAAAAGTCTCTAAATTATTGTGTTAAGGGTTTAAAAGTGTAACAAGAGCAGAGGTTAATTTGCTTAATCCTAAATATGTGACATTAAAGGCCTATTGCTGAAACTTTAAAATGATATTTGTTACAGTTCATTATTTAAAGAGCATCCGTTGGGGAAAAAAACAGATCTTAAAAATTTACATACAATGTGTCAATTGATAAAATTTGTCAAATTTGTCAGTTTACACAACAGTATTGTTAGAAGCTTTGTAATCTAGCCTAGCTTTTATTGATTGGAAGCTTTACTTAACATTCTCTTTTTCAAATTTAAGCTAACTGACAAAGTTTCTTTCATTTATTAGCTGAAAGTAGTGTTAAATGATTTTTTTTAATGAATTTGATCTGAAACCTTTAGCCTGTTTCTAGCAACTGATTTTGCTTTTGTGAACATGAACATGCTATGTGGATGTACAGACCATAGTCACACTAACTATATGGATGTGCAGACCATGATCAGACTATCTACATGGATGTGCAGATCATGATCAGGAAACCAGATTTCATGTATGTGCAAACCATTATAAGACATCATGCATGTGCAAAAATGATCAGACTTCATGTATTTGAAGACCATAATCAGACTTCATATATATTCAGACCATGATCAGACTAACAACATGGATGTGCAGATCAAGATCAGGAAACCAGATCTCAAGTTTGTGCAGACCATGGTAAGACTAACTACATGGATATGGAGATAATGATCAGACTAACTATATGGATTTGCAGACCATGATCAGACTAACTACATGGACATCAGATCATGATCAGACTAATTAAATAAATGTGCAGACCATAGTGAGACTAATTACTTGAATGTGCAAAACATGACCAGACTATCTACATGGATGTTGAAGTCATGATCAGAATACCAGACTTCATGGATGTGCAGACATTGTTCAGACTAACTATATAGATGTGCAGATCATGATCAGGAATCCAGACTTTATATGTATGCAGACCATGATCAGTCTTACTTTATGGATGTGCAGACCATGATCAATCTTACTTTATGTATGTGGAGACCATGATCAGACTAACTACATAGATGTGCTTATAGACCATGATCAGACTGTGCAGACCATAATCAGACTACATGTATGTGTAGACCATGATCATACTATCTACACAGATGTGCAGATCATGATCAGGAAATCAGACTTCATTGATGTGCAGACCATGATCAGACTGTATTGACCATAATCTGACTATCTTCATGTGTATGTAGACCATGGTCAGACTATCTACATGTATGTGCAGACCATGATCAGGAAACTAGACTTCACAGATGTGCAGACAAAGATCAGGTTCACAACATGGATGTGCAGATCATGAGCAGGAAAGAAGACTTCATGAATGTGCTGACCATGATCAGACTGTGCAGACCATGATCATACTTCATGTATGAGACCATGATATGAATAATGGATGAGCAGACCAGGACTTGACCATATGGATGTGCAGACCATCATCAGAGCAAATTTATGTTCTGACCATACTGACTATGATCATACTACATGCATGTGTAGTCAACTATGATCAAACTACATGGATGTACAGACCATGATCAGCATGTGTATCCAATCATGAACTGCCCTGTTCACTATTTAATCAGAAAAGTTTTCAAATCTACAATCTTTATGTATGTGAAGACCATGGTCAGACTATTTACATTTATGTGCAGACCATGATCAGGAAACTAGACTTCACAGATGTGCAGACAAAGATCAGGTTCACAACATGGATGTGCAGATCATGAGCAGGAAAGAAGACTTCATGAATGTGCTGACCATGATTAGACTGTGCAGACCATGATCATACTTCATGTATGAGACCATGATCAGAATAATGGATGATCAGACCAAAACTTGACCATATGGATGTGCAGACCATCATCAGAGCAAATTTATGTTCTGACCATACTGACTATGATCATACTACATGCATGTGTAGTCACCTATGATCAAACTACATGGATGTACAGACCATGATCAGCTTGTGTATCCAATCATGAACTGCCCTGTTCACTATTTAATCAGAAAAGTATTCAAATCTATAAAAGATAATGGGTCTATTGCAATCCATTGATAGGCAAGTCCATTTTATACATATATATAACAGAGAAAGAGCTAGTGCTTTGGAGGGAGGAGCTGATCAGTGGTTCATTAGTAACACACTGAATGTGTAATCGACCCCCTCACCCCAACCTTCACCCCACCTCCCTTTTTTTGCAGGGGTGTATCACTGGTCCAGTGTGGAAATGTGCAGGACCTGAATTCTAGGAGTCAAGAATTTGATACCAAGCTCATCCAGTTACAGTAAACTAAGATCCAATGACTTAACTAGAAGTGTCTCTGGCACATGATGCTTTCTGTGTCTCCATTGTTCCCAAAAAGCTAAAACACCTAAGTTGTTCATGGGGCATTGGTCATATGGAAAACAAGTACCTATGATAAATGGATTGCTCTTGGTATATAATTCATATTAAAGTAATTTTTGCTTCAAACAAGACTCATTTTACAAACTAACATGGCATTTTCAGAGTAACCCACAACCTAAATTCATAAGGTATATTTTAAAATCTGTATTCATCAAGTAATTCATATCACTTTTTTTCATGAACTCTAGTTGATCTAAATATTTTGTTATCAATGAGGACTTGTTGATTGACAACAAACTTATCAGCAGTAAATCCTAGCTGAAAACTTGTCAATATATAAGTAACTGTTTGTTTGGTGCCCAAGTGTCCATTACCCCCTGATAAAACAAGACAAATCTGACCATACAAGCTAATCTCAACATTGTGAAGGATTATTCAAGTAGAGTTAAGTGATATTTAATGATAAAACTATGATAAACTTTGCCACAACTTTTGACAAATTTCTTTGACCTTTTCAGGTTAGTGTCATATATTGAAGCTTGATGAAATAAATAGAAGTAAAACTTTTTTGTGACATTTTTCTGCCTCATTATAACACAGAAAAGTCACTTAGAATAAACACCTCAGGACATCAGAAATTGAGATGAACTGACATGGCTACTTATTGGTCCTACTATATTTCTAAGAGAGCATTTTTTCTGATTATAAAATAATGTTGCATTACATAAAAATTTGTGCAGTGAAAAACAAGTCATTGTTTTACCATGTATCTTATTAAGCTGAAATAAATGCCCAAGTGTTGTATTGCTGTCAGTCATAATAATCTGTATTTCTGAAGTTCTTTTGCATTTGAAATTACCAATCTTCAAAAATGTGAATAATTGTAAATTGTAGGGGATCACACAAACATGAATACTTGTAACATATCTGATAACACAAACACAAATAACTGTAATGCATGTATTCAAATGAGCATGAATAACTGTAATGTATGTATTCAAATGAGCATGAATAACTGTAATGCATGTATTCAAATGAGCATGAATAACTGTAATGCATGTAATCACACAAATTTGAATAATTGCAATGCATGTGATTGCACAAACATGAATAATTGTAATGTATTTAATCATATAAATGTGAATCACTGTAATGTATTTGATCACATAAATGTGAATAACTGTAATGTATTTGATCACATAAATGTGAATAACTGTGAATAACTGTAATGTATTTGATCACATAAATGTGAATAACTGTAATGTATTTGATCACATAAATGTGAATAACTGTAATGTATTTGATCACATAAATGTGAATAACTGTAATGTATTTGATCATATAAATGTGAATAACTGTTATGTATATAATCACATAAATGTGAATAACCGTAATGTATTTGATCACACAAACATGAAAAACTGTAGACAAACATGAATGACTGTAATACATGTGAACACATAAACTGTATCTTACAATACCATTTTCTATGATGAAAGAAAAAAACTACATGGAAAAAGGAACATACAGACTTTGTTCCTTTGGCACAAACTGATTTATCATGAAAGATGTAAGAGGCATTTTGATTCATTACATCAATGAGATGTTTGAACAAACTCAAGAAAAAAAGTCTGAGAATACCCTTGAATAAATGCTGCATTTTGTTAAGATTAAACAGGATCTAACAAGTCAGAAATTTCAGGGTTTCCTTTATTTACAAACATTTTAACACCATGCGCAATCAGACCATACTGTGTTTTGTGTTTCTGTTTCCTACAAACAAAGCAAGAGGATGGGAAAGGAATGAAAAGCCCTTTGTGAGATACTTGGGAGAAAAAAGTATACACTTTTTGTCCTGCTTGATTGATTGTAGGTTCAGGAGAGGGCAGACAAGACAGAAGAGGTGTTCCCATGATGGTAGAACAAGCAACCAGCCACTTATATAAACAATTTGTTCCAAGCGATGAGAAATGGCTTGTAAACAAAGACTGTGTTAGGAACTGAGACTGTACCAGTCTGTCACTGGTTACATTACAACCACTGGGAGGAGATGTAAACACAGACCTGATTTAGTGCCAGGAAATATGAACAAACTTATAACACTATGGAAACATTTATGCTTTTATAATTATCTCCAACTGCTTTTTCAAACAAACCAACGTTCATGCTGAAAGGCTTTTTTAAATATACCTAATAAAGTCCACGGAAACTTAAGTTGTGTTTCTCGATAATATTCATCTGTTTGCTTGTAAAAATGCCAGAAAGTAATATCATTGTGTAAACGAAATCTACTAAGTCTTGTCAACTACCCTGTTTATGGTATTTTTTTTGTATTTTTTTTTGAGAACAAGAGTTAAGCACTAAGCAAATTTCAGAACAAGAGTTCAGCATAAAGCAAAGTTCATAACAAGAGTTCAGCACAAAGCAAAGTTCAGAACAAGAGTTAAGAACTAAGCAAAGTTCAGAACAAGAGTTAAGAACTAAGCAAAGTTCAGAACAAGAGTTAAGCACTAAGCAAAGTTCAGACAAAGAGTTGAGCACAAAGCAAAGTTTAGAACAAGAGTTCAGAATAAAGCAAAGTTCATAACAAGAGTTCAGCACAAAGCAAAGTTCAGAACAAGAGTTAAGCACTAAGCAAATTTCAGAACAATAGTTAAGCACTAAGCAAAGTTCAAAACAAGAGTTCAGCATAAAGCAAAGTCCAGAACAAGAGTAAGGAACTAAGCAAAGTTCATAACAAGAGTTAAGCACAAAGCAAAGTTTAGACAAAGAGCTGAGCAAAAAGCAAAGTTTAGAACAAGAGTTCAGAATAAAGCAAAGTTCAGAACAAGAGTTAAACACTAACTAAAGTTCAGAGATAGAGTTAAGCACTAAGCAAAGTTCAAACAAGTGTTTAGCACAAAGCAAATTTCAGAACAAGGGTTAAGCACAAAACAAAGTTAAGAACAAAAGTTAAGCAGTAAGCAAAGTTCAGAGAAAGAGTTAAGCACTAAGCAAAGTTCAGAACAAGATTTCAGCACAAAGCGAAGTTCAGAACAAGAGTTAGGCACTAAGCAAAGTTCAAACAAGAGTTTAGCACAAAGCAAATTTCAGAACAAGAGTTAAGCACAAAACAAAGTTCAGAACAAGAGTTCAGCATAAAGCAAATTTCAGAACAAGAATAAAGTACTAAGCAAAGTTTAGACAAAGAGTTAAGCACAAAGCAAATTTAAGAACAAGAGTTTAGCACTAAGCAAAGTTCAGAACAAGAGTTCAGTACAAAGCAAAGTTCTGAACAAGTGTTAAGCACTAAACAAAGTTCAGAACAAGAGTTCAGCATAAAGCAAATTTCAGAACAAGAGTTAAGCACTAAGCAAAGTTCAGACAAAGGGTTAAGCACAAAGCAAAGTTCAGAACAAGAGTTAAGCACTAAGCAAAGTTCATAACAGGAGTTCAGTACAAAGCAAATTTCAGAACAAGAGTTAAGCACTAATTAAAGTTCAGAACAAGAGTTCAGTACAAAGCAAAGTTCAGAACAAGAGTTAAGCACTAAGCAAAGCACAGTAATCTTTCTATCTAGAAATGTCAAATATTTTTATGGGAAATTACAAAGCACACTGATCTTTCTTACCACAAATGTACTGAATTTTTCACCAGAATGATTAAATATGTTATATGGAGATTATATAGCAAAGTATCTGTCTTACCAGAACTAAAAATACACATAAAATATGATTCTTCAAATTAGTGATGGATCTGACCTTGTTTTCTTGAAATTAGATTTTTCAGTTGAATACCAGCTTTTGATTTTTGCAAAAAATAATGAAGCATTTAAAAATTTTTGGTAGTTAAGACATTGCAATACATTTTAAATTTGATTCACTCAGCTTTTCAAGTGAATATTACAAAGACATGAAAATATTTTGAGAAAGAAGTACTAGTATTTTTCAGCCTTGTCAAAGCTACTTTGATTATAAACTGAAGAAATGCATTTATTCTAAATCTAAAAATATCAGTAATTTTGCAAAAAAAAAAAAATATATATTTCTTTATCTTAGTTTATAATGCCCTTGAAATTCCAACAATCGTTAATATTGTAAGGTAAACAATGGATAAGCACTGTTGACTCGTTTGCTCTAAAATACTCATTGATAAAATTGTTTATATTGCATTTAAGTGTGCATTCTTAAGGTTTAAGTTAACAAAGAGGTGATATGATGGATTTGTGGAATGGTGACATTTGATAAACTTGGTTGACTTAAAGATTAAAGCCCTCAACACAAGCTCTCTTATAACACCTCAAGCTAATCTTTCTGTCTATCTAGTTGCTACTTGATATTTATTCATTTCAGTTAGAGCTTAAAGGAAGTTTTCCAACTCTAAGAAACCATTTAATATTATTTCAACCAATGACAAAATAAGACTCCCCCTTTCCCACACTCCTTGCTCCATTCCTCCCTCAACCCGACAAAAAAAAAGAAAAAAAGAAACAGCTTGCTTTAATTACTAACACTGGATTAGGTATGTGACCTAACATTATTTACTCAAGGTAAAATCTCAAGTGGCCTACAAAGTACCAAAGGTGGCTGGTAGAATATATCACAGTCTATAATGATAATCATATCTTTCATAATACAGTGTATCAGTGACATTGTAACAAGTCTCGACTGCAACTAATCCGACAGTTAACATCTACATTGAAAGGTATTGAACCTTTTCCTGTACTGTCTCAATGAATAGGTAACAACAAGACAAAGTAACATTCATTCATCTCTATTTCCTACTCACAGCTGGTGAGGCAATAGGTTTCCTTGACAAAGAGCAGTACATTACTTGCCCATGCAGATGAAATTTTAGTACTTGTCCTTCCTAGTAACAATGGTTAGGTTATTCATACTGCCTCCCTAATAATCATTATCCTGACTATTGCAGAGAGTAAGAAGTTGTTCAGCCCCAGCAGAACCAGACTGAAGTCTGAACCCAAGACCTACTGATCCAGAACCAATACTGCTCATATATTGGCAAGTATGATTCACCTTTCCTCTGGCAAATTTCCTGTCAAAATTTAACAATGTTTTCCTGTAACCAGCACCCTTTTCAAATGTTTTGTTCAGTTATTCAGTGTCATTGTCACTCACTGTGAACTAATTTGACAGTGTATTGTGTATTTTGATACCAATCATTGTGCTGCTACCCTCTCCTCCCCCCTTGTACCTTGCATTGTTCAATGCTCTTTCATGACGCCGTGTTTTACTTGACTCATTCGCAAAGGCAATAAGGAACAAGTAAAATGTATTTCTGAACTGTAGATTCCCTGCTTATCATGATAATTCATGTTTTTCAGATTTGTTTCAGATGATTTTTATTAAAAAGCTGCTTGCCAGTCTGTCTGTCTACTTTCTTTATCTGTATCATTAGCATTATATCTTTCAACCTGTGACATATTTTCACTAGGATTTAGTGTAAAATAGGACATTTTGATACCTATATTTTTAGGCAGAGGTGAGACTGACTTAACCTCATCATCTACAGAACATTTCTTCACCAACAATTTTTCAACATATCTTATTTTCACTGTAAACAAAAACTTCCATCTCAAAGTCAACAAGCTAAAACATCAAAGGCAGTGAGACTGTACCATGAGAAACTAAAGCGTAACTTTATCCGTCCTAACTTCAGCAAGATTAGTATTAAAGGATTAGGGCAAACGATGCAGAGGTGTTAATCTATACAAATGTCTTACACATATCACGGGGATTAGAGAGTAATTGCCTACTTCTGTATGGCTTCCTGTGAGATGCAACTGGTGTTCAAGAAGGTAATTTTTTTTCTCTAATTTTTGTGTTTAAGGTGTAGTGACTTAATGCTTTATTGAGGCATAACAACTGTATCACTGACAGTTTACAAAATTGTTTGATGCTGTTTAAACATTGATATAGGGAGAAGATGCATGGTGTTTACAACTGTTTATGGAATTATCAAATACCCTGAGAGTTAATGCAAGGACATTCAATGGTTAAAGGTACTTAGTGTTAAAATATTTGCCTTGTGACTAGTAAATATATATGCTGACATTGTCAAAATTACTGTTTTAACTTGAAAGACTTCTAGTTCTTGTATATATTGCATTATGGATATGTAGTCATAATTGGCTTTTATGCCAAAATAATTGAAATCTGCAAAAACTTTCAGTGGAACATATTTTTGATGCTTTACCAATTGATAAATCATGCTAAGAAATGAAATTGCTTAGTGCTAAAAGGTATCTCAGTTAATTTGTTCACTTCAGCTGAATTTATGTGGCAAATCAAGAGAAGATTAAGAGTTAATAGGAGAGAAAAGTGAAATGTGGATGGTAAAATTACCTTGTAAAAATGTAGAAAGAAAAATAAAGCAGGAACCAAGGAATAAGGAATATTTCTCAGATGCAAGTTAATGCAGTTTTGATATAGAACATTGCATATAAATTTTAGTTAATTTTGCAAATTACCTTGCTTTTAAATGAAATTATCAAAAAAATGTTGGAAATAAAATTAAAATCAAGATTTCCAATTAGTTTTAGCTATTGAAGTTTTAACAGAAGTAATTTTTTGTAAAGATAATTACTATTCATAAGTTTTCCTGTAAAATAATAATAATTAAAAAACATTGTATAATAAATTTGTTCAAAATATTTCTCAAAGAATATCATCAAATAAGTATAAAGTACCTGCTCATAATAATTGTGTGATTTTTCACATTTGCTAAATTCTTCTTATTCTTGAAATGTCACAGTTATTGTAGCTAATATCAACTTAATGTTATGATGATGATTTGTGCCAAAATTTTGTTTTTGTCTGTGATCTGAATAAAGTACCCGTACATCTAGGGGTACTATTATATGTCCTTTACCTATTTGCATAACTGGTAAAATTAATAAATTTCCAAAACTGATGTGTTTCAAAAGTGACTATCTAGTGTTTTGTACCCATAGGTCACCACACGTGTATTACAGAAAAAGTGTTTCAAAACAATTTCTAACCTCTTAATGTTTGGATTTGTATATATCATAGGTGGAAATATAGTTCAAGTATAAAATTGTAGGTGTTGTGCACGGAAGCAATATTATATAAAATTTAACAAAGGGCAATAACTATGCCAAAATAACTGAATTGCAAAAGCCGGGGTATGTGCTGCAGAACTTGATAATGATCATTCTGTTAAAGTTTGGTGAAAACAGCATGGCAAATGTGGGAGGAGTTGCACACATAAGAAATATTAAGTAAAATTAAACAAAGGGCAGTAACTCTGCAAAAAATACTCAAATCACAAAAGCCAGAGCATATGCACTGTGGCACTTGATAATGACCACTCTGTGAAAGTTTGATGAGAATTGTAGGAGGAGTTGTGCACTGAAGATGGGACTGACAGATCTGATAATAAAAATAATGGATAGACAGTGTGACTACTATATGCTACCCTTCAGGGGCATAAAAATACCTAAGCAGAAGACACCATCTGAGCCAGAAAATATTGTCCAGAAATAGAGAAATTCCATTTGATTAAATTGCTGTTTAAAAAAGTCAATGAAGTCAATTCCTATCAAACTGCACAGGGCATCAATGAAATTAAAACCAGCTGAGTCAAACAGGGAATAAATAAAATTAAACCCAGCTGAATAGAACAGGGAATCAATAAAATTAAAACCAGCTGAACAGAACAGGGAATCAATAAAATTAAAACCAGTTAAATAGAACAGGGAATCAATAAAATTAAAACCAGCTAAATAGAACAGGGAATAAATAAAATTAAAACCAGCTAAATAGAACAGGGAATAAATAAAATTAAAACCAGCTGAATAGAACAGGGAATCAATAAAATTAAAACCAGCTGAATAGAACTGGGAATCAATAAAATTAAAACCAGCTGAATAGAACTGGGAATCAATAAAATTAAAACCAGCTAAATAGAACAGGGAATCAATAAAATTGAATCAAGCTAAAGGAAACAAGGAATGAATTTAAAATGAACTGGGAATAAATAAGATTAAATCAAGTTAAACAGAAACAATTAAACTAAATAAACTGAAGCTATAAAACAGACAAATAAATAGTTTGAAACTTTTAAAATGTTCAATCAAGAATAAATTTCTGCTTAATGGGCAAAAAAATCTTACTTCAGATAAAATATGTTTAACAACTTTGTAGAATTTAGAGAATGTATTATTGTCATTACTTGTACGCTGTACTGAAAACGCTGTGCTGAAAGCGGTAATTCTTTTGAAGGGTGAATAAAGAATCGGGTTAGATCATCTTAAATCATGTTCAAAATTGTGCAAGTCTTTGTTGTTATGGGCAACAGCTGCTTGGTTAATTTACTGGACTGTAACTTTAATAAAATCACAATAAATTTCAATTATGAGGTAGTTTGAAATGCAGTCTTTAAAAAACAAATCAGACAGATTTTCTATCATGTCTCCTCTTTTTAATACAGTATTTTACAGTGTTGACCTCTGGTGTTAATGTCAGCATGCATTTTTATATATACAGGTGTTAAGTTTATACCAAATTTATTTTAGTTCGATTGTATAGGAAGCTTTTAGCTTATAGAGACACTCTCAAATCCATTCCTGGAACCAACCAGTACTAAGCAATGAGTGTAAAGTTTCTTGCTCAAGGAAACAACAGCTTGCCCCTGACAGGGTTTGAACCCATACGGCTAGCAATCCTTTGACTACTAGTCCACCGCGTTAACCACTCGGCCACGCCATCACTATTATAAGGGTATTTGGTGTGACTATGATCAGTCTTATTAAATCTGTAAAGTGGCCACCTCAAACAATCATCTATCATAAGGTTCTATAAATGCTTATACAAATTAGCTATATTAATTTAGAATCTAATACTTCTTATCAGATTGCAGCTGTTTTAAGAGATCAATCTGTAGAAAAGTTTAATCTGGTTTTAGAAAAAAAACATTATATTTTCCTGCATAAGACTTCATGTACATAGATTTTTTTCACATGGTAGCCTTGGCACATAATAACTTTTATACATGATAATCTTTGTACATTATAAGGTTCGTATATTTAACTTTCCACATTTGCATTATCAATTTTGAATATGATAACCTTTGCATTTGAAAACTTTTGCACAGGATATATTTCCTATGATAATACTTGTACAGAATTATTTCACATATGATAACCTTTGCACAGGATATATGACTGATATGATAACATCTGTGCAAGATGAGTTAACATATGATAACATCTGCATAGGACATAATTATTCTTTGTATGATTACTTTTGCACAGGATATATTTCTCACATGATAACTATTGCACAGGATTATTTCTCATATGATAACATTTGTACAGAATTATTTCTCATATGATAACCTTTGTACAGGATTATTTCTCATGTGATCACATTTGCACAAAATTATTTCTCATATGATCACATTTTCAGAGGATAAATTTCTCATATGAATTCATCTGTGAAAGATTAGTTCACATATGATAACATATGCACAGGATTATTTCTCATATGATTACATTTGTGCAAGATAAGTTCACATTTGAGAACATTTGCATAGGATTATTTCTCATATGATAACATTTGTACAGGGTTATTTCTCATGTGATAACATTTGAACAAGATTATTTCTCATATGATCACATTTAGACAGGATAAACTTCTCATATTAATTTATTTGTGCAAGATTAGTTCACATTTGATAACATTTGCATAGGATTATTTCTCATATGATTACATTTGTGCTAGATTAGTTCACATTTGATAACATTTGCATAGGATTATTTCTCATATGATTACATTTGTGCAAGATTAGTTCCAGATTCTAACATTTGCACAGGATTATGTTCTCATCTGTTAACATTTGTGCGGTATTAGTTCACATATGCTAAAATTTGCACAGGATTATGTTATCATATGATAACATTTGCACAGGATATATTTCTCATACGATAACATTTGTGCAAGATTAGTTCAAGTATGATAACATTTGCACAGGATATATTTTATATGACAACATTTGCACGGGGTTATTTCTCATATGATAGCATTTGTGCAAGATTAGCATTTGCACAAGATTATCTTTCATATGATAACATTTACACAGGACATTACATTTGCATATGAACAACTTTCTCATTTTTCATTTTAAATAAATTTTATTTTCGCACAAAAAACAAACAAACATAATACAGAACCTAATAACACATGGAGGATGAACTAATTTTACATGAAGGTACTTGTTTCTTACAGCAGTCTTGTCACAATGATTTCTACAATCACCTTCTCAAGGTATGATTTTCATTTCAATTTCAATCATAATTAATTGTGAAATAGTAAAGAGCATACAAGTTACTGTTAAAAAAAAATTATCATAATAATCAGCCATCCAACTTTTGCAGCCCCTAAAGTCTAACAAATTTATTAGCTTTTCAGGTTAACAATTTTATGGTGATTATTGTTATCATATTTATGTAAATGATAGAATTGTTATTATCATTAAAATAATCATATCACTGTAAATTGTTATACTATTTTCAGCTATGAAAATGAAGATGAGACCCAAAAGAATGTTGGTGAATCATTACATAAATGGTGCATGGATGCTAAGTGATAAAAATGTAACCCAGCAATCTTCATTACAAAAAATATATGGGATCAAAATGTGGACTATATTGTGACAAACTTATGTGAAAATGGGGATAACCACTTTTCAATGGAATAAAGTCATTAAACTGACAATGTGCATAGTTCTTTTATCAAACGGTTGCCATAGTAACAATGTCCCATATAAACACCTGTCCCTAGACGAAAATGAGATTTTAGTGGATGAAATTGTTTCTTTTGAAACAGACACTGCAGGGAAAGACCACAAGATTGTGAAAATTGTAAGAACTGAAATAGAACCTGCTGAATCACATGATACTATGGTAACAGACCTTGAGAGAAATGACCTTGACCTTAAATCATTGATTCAAGACTTGCAGGCAGAGGTTATGACACTAAAGTCATTACAGGAGGCGGACAGGTGAGCCTTTAATTGTTTTCTTTAGCAAGACTTGACAATATGATCACAAATTTTCAAAGTTATAATGAATTTAAATCCACTCAAATAATTCTGATTTTTCAGTATAGAGCATGTAATAAGTTGCTAAGTGCTTTACGGCAAAGAACTAACATTATTTGGCCTGTCTAAAAAAACATCTCCAGGCCACTAAAATCCTGCAACATGACCAGCATGCAACATTATATACAAATGGCACAAGAAAGTTCATGGGAGAAAATTTCTTGGGATTGTTAAAAGGGAAATGAAACTCCAGGAGTATAATATTTCTCATTACTTTTATCTAATCTTTTGACAGACAAATTAGTTCCTTCATGAGAGATCTGTAAGATATGTGTACAAGATTATCTCCCCTTGTAAAAATGCACATCCCTAAGTGATAAGGTCTTTCACAGATTAATATGTTTTCCCAGATTTTTTTCTCAAGATATCTATCTAGACAGGAACTGTGTATCACATTAAAAATCAAAATCATTACTGTTTTTCCTTCTTTTTCAAAGGCTGTCATGATTTCTTGGCAAAAGATGATCACTTTAACATAATTATCTATAATGAATCATGCTTTTTAACATATAGAAAAATCTTCATAGACTTGTATAATTTGTTGATGGTGCAAATGGCCGGATATTATCAAAACAGTGAGACTTGGGGATTCATGTGCATATATAATCATACAGACCTACAAAGTTCTGCTTTAACCTTGAAAATCTGTTCACCTCTGGCCTTGATTTTCCTATCTGGCCAGACAAATGACCATGACCTCTCAGGCCATTCAACACTTTCATCTACACTTTTACAAACTTCAACAGTTCCTACTCATGCAGGATCAAAGCCATGTCAGGTGGCTCTAAAATTACAATTTTAGACACTTTTACTAATCAAAGAAAACAATTGTTTGTCTATGACAAATGGTCTACAATAGCCCAAGCCTCAGCCCTGTATTTATCTTGCAAGGACATGAGTGAAATTTCTCTGTGTAACAGTCCACCCAGAGAATTGCTTTACATGTGGCTTTATGATGAATCTTGTCTTTTCAGACAGAAAATTGCTGAGCTTGACTCAAAGTTGGAATTGTACCATGATGAAGCCATTATTAGTACAGCAGAGGTGGTGCAAGTCCGACAACTTGTCTCCGAGAACTTCGACAAAACTGCTTTACTGGAGGAGGTCAGTGATGACCACAGGTATTACACTTACCCTATCCTTGTCGTTAAAGATTTTGGAAGTTTATAACAGAGCAGTCTTAGGGATAACTAGGAGAATTATTTCAACAGCATTTCACAGTATCAAGCATTTTCTAAATGCAGTTATTTATAGTACCCAAGTTTTGACAATACTTTGTTTTGGTTGATAACTGAAGTGATGTCAACCCTAACATTGCTTTTCTAAAAAGGACTTGTCCATTGCTCCATGTTAACAGACCTATTTATCAAATATGAAGCTAATAATTTAAAACTGTTGACTATAAAGTGAAGCAGAGCAGACCATATACTCGCTGCAAAAGAAGAACAATGATAATAGTTTGACTTAACCTGCTGCCATTGTTATATCAACAAAATGGAATTTTTTTATTTATTGCCACTAGACCAACAGAAATTTAGCTGAAACAGTTTTTCCTTAACCTATATTCTATATAACTGCAATTGTGCCAGACATTCTGTTGAGTGACACACCAATATATTTCCAATTAAAAAACCCAGCCTATTGCTTATAATACCATTGATAAAGCTGCAGGTGTAATAGTGGAGTGCCTCAGGTGTGTTATTTCTTACATGTTTCAGAAAGGAATGAACTATGAGCCAGTAACATTCATGTATAATTAGTCTGAACCCTCTACGAACTTCTACTATCTCAGATGCTCACATTCTGTACATCAATGTTGTTTCTTGTATATTTAAGCTAAGTACAGCTCCTTCCCTTTCTTGAGGTACTTTGCTAGCATGCACAATTCAACCTAAGAAACCTCTAAGGGAAAGTCCCATTTAAAACCTTTTTATAGGCATTTTCAACAATCTAAATGCATGACAGGACCAAAACATGACTGAAAGGCTTTATCTGGTTCATTACATATTTTGGACAATTTTTCAATTTCGAAGCTAGAAGCCAGTTCAAATCCTGTATCTTTTGCCCCAACATTTATACCCAAAGCACCTTCTTTGACAGACTTACTAAAATAAAACTTGTAATGATCATACACTTTTTTCAGAAATGTGACTCAAGGCTAAATGATGCATTCTGTACTTGTTACAGTACAGTGTTTCAAAGCTAAACAATGCATTCTATACTAGTTACAGTACAGTATTACAAAGCTAAATGATGCATTCTATACTAGTTACAGTACAGTATTACAAAGCTAAATAATGCATTCTATGCTAGTTACACTACAGTGTTACAAAGTTAAATGATGCATTCTGACTTTTTATCATACAGTGTCTCAAAGCTTTATGATGATTTCTGCACTAGTTACAGTACAGTATTACAAAGCTAAGTGATGCATTCTGTTCTAGTTACAGAACAGTGTTATGAAGCTAAATGATGCATTCTGTACTAGTTACAGTATGGTGTCTGAAAGCTAAATGATGCATTCTGTACTGGTTACAGTATGGTGTCTGAAAGCTAAATGATGCATTCTGTACTGGTTACAGTATGGTGTCTGAAAGCTAAATAATGCATTCTGTACTAGTTACAGTATGGTGTCTGAAAGCTAAATGATGCATTCTGTACTAGTTACAGTATGGTGTCTGAAAGCTAAATGATGCATTCTGTACTAGTTACAGTATGGTGTCTGAAAGCTAAATGATGCATTCTGTACTAGTTACAGTATGGTGTCTGAAAGCTAAATGATGCATTCTGTACTAGTTACAGTATGGTGTCTGAAAGCTAAATGATGCATTCTGTACTGGTTACAGTATGGTGTCTGAAAGCTAAATGATGCATTCTGTACTAGTTACAGTATGGTGTCTGAAAGCTAAATGATGCATTCTGTACTAGTTACAGTATGGTGTCTCAAAGCTAAATGATGCATTTCGTTCTAGTTACAGTACAGTGTTTTAAAGCTAAATGATGCATTCTGTTCTAGTTGCAGAACAGTGTTATGAAGCTAAATGATGCATTCTGTACTAGTTACAGTATGGTGTCTGAAAGCTAAATGATGCATTCTGTACTAGTTACAGTATGGTGTCTGAAAGCTAAATGATGCATTCTGTACTGGTTACAGTATGGTGTCTCAAAGCTAAATGATGCATTTCGTTCTAGTTACAGTATGGTGTCTGAAAGCTAAATGATGCATTTCATTCTAGTTACAGTATGGTGTCTGAAAGCTAAATGATGCATTTCGTTCTAGTTACAGTATGGTGTCTGAAAGCTAAATGATGCATTTCGTTCTAGTTACAGTATGGTGTCTGAAAGCTAAATGATGCATTTCGTTCTAGTTACAGTAGAGTGTTTTAAAGCTAAATGATGCATTTCGTTCTAGTTACAGTAGAGTGTTTTAAAGCTAAATGATGCATTTCATTCTAGTTACAGTACAGTGTTACAAAGTTTAATAATGGATTCAATACTTGTTGTAGCACAGGGTTACAAAGCTTAATGATGCATTCTGTACTAATAACAGTACTGGGTTACAAAACTTAATGATGCAATCTCTACTAATTACAGTACAGGGTTACAAAACTTAATGATGCATTCTGTACTAATTACAGTACTGGGTTACAAAGCTTAATGATGCATTCTGTACTAATTATAGTACAGAGTATCAAAGCTTAATGATGCATTCTGCACTAATAAAAGTACAGGGTTACAAAGCTTAATGATGCATTCTGTACTAATTACAGTACAAGGTTACAAAGTTAAATGATGCATTCTGTACTAGGCATATTACAGTATTTCAAAGATTTAAAATAATAGTTTCAATACTTGTTGCAGTGCAGTGTTACAAAGCTTACAGTGTTACAAAGCTTACTAATGGTTTCCATACTTGTTGCAGTACACTGTTAAAAAGCTTACAGTGTTACAAAGCTTTAAAATAATAGTTTCAACACTTGTTGCAGTACAGTGTTACAAAGCTTACAATGTTACAAAGCTAACTAATGGTTTCCATACTTGTTGCAGTACAGTGTTACAAAGCTTACAGAGTTACAAAGCTAACAAATGGTTTCCATACTTGTTGCAGTACAGTGTTACAAAGCTTACAGAGTTACAAAGCTAACAAATGGTTTCCATACTTGTTGCAGTACAGTGTTACAAGGCTTACAGTGTTACAAAGCTAACAAATGGTTTCCATACTTGTTGCAGTACAGTGTTACAAAGCTTACAGTGTTACAAAGCTAACAAATGGTTTCCATACTTGTTGCAGTACAGTGTTACAAAGCTTACAGTGTTACAAAGCTAACTAATGGTTTCCATACTTGTTGCAATACAGTGTTACAAAGCTTACAGTGTTACAAAGCTAACAAATGGTTTCCATACTTGTTGCAGTACAGTGTTACAAGGCTTACAGTGTTACAAAGCTAACAAATGGTTTCCATACTTGTTGCAGTACAGTGTTACAAAGCTTACAGTGTTACAAAGCTAACTAATGGTTTCCATACTTGTTGCAATACAGTGTTACAAAGCTTACAGTGTTACAAAGCTAACAAATGGTTTCCATACTTGTTGCAATACAGTGTTACAAGGCTTACAGTGTTACAAAGCTAACAAATGGTTTCCATACTTGTTGCAGTACAGTGTTACAAGGCTTACAGTGTTACAAAGCTAACAAATGGTTTCCATACTTGTTGCAGTACAGTGTTACAAGGCTTACAGTGTTACAAAGCTAACAAATGGTTTCCATACTTGTTGCAGTACAGTGTTACAAAGCTTACAGTGTTACAAAGCTAACAAATGGTTTCCATACTTGTTGCAGTACAGTGTTACAAAGCTTACAGTGTTACAAAGCTAACTAATGGTTTCCATACTTGTTGCAATACAGTGTTACAAAGCTTACAGTGTTACAAAGCTAACAAATGGTTTCCATACTTGTTGCAGTACAGTGTTACAAAGCTTACAATGTTACAAAGCTAACAGATGGTTTCCATACTTGTTGCAATACAATGTTACAAAGCTTACAGTTTTACAAAGCTAACTAATGGTTTCCATACTTGTTGCAATACAGTGTTACAAAGCTTACAGTGTTACAAAGCTAACTAATGGTTTCCATACTTGTTGCAATACAGTGTTACAAAGCTTACTGATGCACTGTGTCACAGCTCTTAAATATGCATTCCATTCTAGCTACAGTACAGCATCTCAAAGCAAAAGAATGCATTCTTATTCTTAATGAACAACCACATGGGTGCATTTAAATACTTTTTCAAGTAAATTGCAGTATTTTCATCTTTTGTCACCCTCTGACCTAATTTGACAAGTTACCTGTTAAATGTAACATTGCAGATAACCTCAATCAATTTATCACATGAAATGCCCTTTAATCATTGTAGTTAATTACACCAATTTTCCAACTGTTTGAAATTTGATATGACCTTTTTAGAGCATAGTCGATTTATTATCTTTGCTCAAATACAACATTAAATAAAAGAAAGTCACTTTTGAATGTTCATGGCATTTTTCTTACCGCATACAGTGATCAAAGAGGACAGCTATGCACTTCTTAATTAAAATGCATGCCATTCAAATAAATAAGAGCAAAGGAAAATAATTACTAAGTTAAAGTGTCTCCATGATATGATATCTCTTTGAAGATATAATCATACTGCAATGTGGCTGAGACTTTTGTATGAAGGTAATCATAACCTAGTAGGTGGGCAGAAATTTTACTTTTTAGAAATTTTGATAAAATGCAAATGTAGGGCACACAGTTAATGAAATTAATGAGTCAGCAGATTTAAATAACTTTTTTTAAAAATCATCGCAACAGAAAGAAAAGTTCATGAATAAAAGCTAGAAACATTTCCTATTTATATATATTGTGTTTTGCTTCTTTTATATTACATCCTTTGAAATCTTAGATGTTTTAAAAATTTGGGTCTATAATCGATGTAAACTTTAAGTATAATTAAAATGAGTTCCCACTGTACCTTTTCAGTCTAGAGCTTGAAGGTCTGAGGATGTTCCAAAAAGAGGCAACAAGGGACCTAAGGAGATTTAAAGAGTACAAAGAGGAGAGAGCTGCCAAAAGGTTCCATCAGCTGACCAATCAGGTGGAAAGATGTGAAAAAGAAACAATGAAACTTCAAACAGATCTCAGTAATTTAACTCAGGAATTTAGGTCTTTAAAAATTGAAAAACTCAGTCTAGAAGAAAAATATGTTAGTTTACAAGATGACCATGGCTTACTCAGGAAAATGACTTCTGACCTCCAGAATAACCTCACAGAATCTGTTGAAAATATTACCTCATGTTGCAATACTCAAATTAAACTAACCAATCAGAATAAGCAATACTCAAGAACCAATCAACAACCAGTATACAAGAAAAATGGTAACAGGTTACCATACAAACCAACCAAGGAGATTGAAATAGTTGAGTTTGGGTCTGGAGAGATTCATGATGATATTTTGTCAAGACTAGAAGAAGAAACAAATAAAGTAGAAACAGAAAATCTCAATACTGAATATGGCAGTGGGGAGACAATCTATGATGGAAGTGGAGACATTAGCAGTGGCCAGACTGAACTACCTCCCTTTGTAGATATGGCAAATTATGTACATATGGATTTTTTTCAAAATGAGAAAATGAAATGGGAAAGTAACTTCTTAGAATTATCTCATCAATTTGATAATGTGACTAGTCATATTTCTGACATAGAAAGGAAACTTGATTCCATACAGCTCGGAAACACCATGCAAAACTTACAAGAATCACTTATAAATTTTACACAAAATGTTATAACATTAGATCAGTGGAAAATATCTAGTAATCACATTGTTAACTCCACACTTTATAACCAAGATCAAATTATTAAACT
Source organism: Cyclina sinensis (assembly GCA_012932295.1). NCBI lineage: Eukaryota > Metazoa > Mollusca > Bivalvia > Venerida > Veneridae > Cyclina > Cyclina sinensis. The sequence goes on along the minus strand of JAAONU010000006.1, from coordinate 20,184,351 downwards.
AAGTAACATGGTGATAGAAAATAGTGATAAAATAGCTGATCTTCGATGGAAGGTATCGAATGGTGACCTGCTTAGCGACCAGCAGTTTAATATTCTTAGAATGTATATAATACGAATAAATAATTCAGTGGAAGATATAAAGGAGCAACTTCAGCATTTTGAGAGTAAAAGGTCAAATCAACATCAACCTGGTTACCAAGCTACCTACTATGGTTACCAGACAAGATACAGCAGTCAGGCTGGTTACACTTCTGGGGACCATTCAAAACAAGATTCATTTGGGGACCAGTCCAGGGATAGTATGGAAATATTGATGTCCAGATTAGATGACATAGGTTTACAGATTGTGTTCAACCAGAACAGGCTTGGAAACCTTGAAGTAAAATTACTGAATGAGTCATTATACTCATGTAAAAAGTTCAATATGGACGCCTACCAGGACTCACAACTTGCCAGTCATGAAGCAATCATTAAATCGAACACAAAGTCAATCTTGTTAATTCACCAGCTTGTAAAGGAGCTGGATTATTCTGTGAAATCTCTGAACTCAGAAGTCAAATCAAATGTACGAAAGATTCAAACTGTCAGTGGAAATGTAGACACATTAAGAGGCCTCATACCGGCACTTATTGCACTCAAGAAGGAAGTGGAAAACCTCATGTTTCAGCTTCCAACAGGTAAAGTAATGCATTCTTTATGAAATTCACCTAAAGCTGCAGCATTCTGTCACTACAAAATACTATTCCTTTTCTATACAGCTATACATTTTCAAATGTAAAAAAAAGAAAAAAACTGTGATCAAAATCTAGAATACATTAAAATTTCTAAAATATTGTAAAAATTCCTTAAAAGCAATATGTTGTTTTGTAAGGTTTATTGCAATGAACAATACTGTATCAGATACTTGCTTATTCTATGATGTCTGAGTGGTTATCATTATTAGTTTAAACTTATTTGTTTTATATTGATTGGGAAGCAAGTTCTTGCCACTTATATTAATCCCATTTGATGACTGCTTCCTGGGTTCAAACCAGTACTCACATATAAGTGAGGAATGTGAAAAGTAACTAGAGACTCTCATCCCTGCATGGTGGGATCTGAACCAGCAATCTCCATATCAGGTGTCCAGTACTCTAACCCCTCTGGGTTTAAATGTACACAAACAATCATGTCCTGCATACAGACAAATTATGCATCACTGAGGCAAGCTGTAACTCATACCAAAAGTGAAATTTGCTGCCTTTTATAGTCGTTACTATTTGGCTAACCAAACTGAAACAAGTGTTAACTGATGGAGCCAACTTCTTTGTTTGTAAATTGCAACACACCACATGTAAACAAATTAACTCATAGTATTTTTTTACACAGATTGCTCAGAGTATTACGAAAGAGGATTTAAAAAGTCTGGAGTCTATATCATCCATCCAACAGGGGCATCTAGTTCTAGTCAGGTGACCTGTCACATGACTCAAGATGGTGGCTGGACTGTGATACAGCAGAGATTTGATGGAAGCGTAGATTTCAGGAGAAATTGGACAGATTACTTGCGAGGTTTTGGCCATGTAGATTCAGAATACTGGATTGGAAATTACCTCATTCATTTACTCACAACCAATGAAAATAATTCTCTAGAAATTTCAATGACTGATATAAATAACAATAACTGGGTAGCAAGATACGAGAATTTTACAGTCTCTTTACCAAATGACAAGTATACTCTTCACATATCAGGCTACAGTGGTAACATCACTGATGCAATGAGTTACTCGGCAAACATGGGTTTCAGTACGAGAGACAAAGACAATGACGCAAGCAGTACAAATTGTGCATTTTACTATGAGTCAGGTTGGTGGTTCAAACATTGTCAGATGTGTAATTTAAATGGTAGATATGACATTGGCTTTATGTGGTTCAATCAAGATATTAAAGACTGGATTAGACTCAAGTCATCTGTAATGAGAATCAGACCAAAATGATGCAAAGTCTAGAGGAATCAAAGAAATATCTGCAGTTCAAAGGTCTTATTTACAAACAAACAGACTTTTAATGTAAAGCTATAAATAAAAGGGTTAAACTTTTAGCCTTCTTTTTTTAAAAGAAAGAATAATTTTATTTTAACTATTGGACTTCACAGTTTTTATACAGTTTTGACTAAGCAGAAGTTTCAAAACTTGATCCTCTGAAAGTACATGTTATATGAAAAATCATTTCTGCTATAAAACTCAAAACATTTTAAAGCTAAAATGAGTTCTTACCAAATAGAATACAGATAACTTAGAATAAAAAGCCTTAAACCAGGCCAAGACCTGATTTTCAAAATACCTTTATAATATTCTTATATCAGTTTTCTGTACAAATAACTATGTTAATAAAACTCTTGCTTAGTTTTTTTTCCCTTACTTTTCAACTTTCTTGCCGTCATATAAGTGTCATTATCAATGAGTTGCTATGCAATAGGAACATCAATGCAATGTTTGCTGATGCTGTTTTTTGAAGAAAAAATAATGTAGACTTTACAGTAACCTGTACACTCAGGTTAGTATCTTTCTGAACTTTACAATAAAGTTATCAATTAATTGTTTGTAGTGCTTTCCATCCATTTTCATTCTTTTTATCTCAGTGAGCTAGCTTTTCCCAGTAAAACATGAATGAACTTTGCCATACACCTAATGAATATATCTTCCTATCATTTTATTCAGATTTATTTTCAACAAAAAATCTGTTAATCATTCAAACATTTCACCAATAATGTTTTTTCAACAGTTTGTGAACAATTATTTCAAACGTTTTTCTGACCACTTTTAAACTTTTCTAAATAATCAGTGTTAATATCTGGTATTAACCCACAGTCGGAAACCCACGTTCCATCCATTTCGTTTCACTCTTTATCTACCATGGGACAATTGGTTGGTAAAATTTCGTACTCATGAATAATTCATTAACTACTTTCATTGGTTTCCGAAAGATTTCCCTTGCGCAATCTCAGCCAATGAAAGTACTTGCCCAATCTCAGCCAATGAAAGTACTTGTTACAATTTGCCTTTCGCGCCCATGTTTAAATCTTGGGAAATACGTCTATTTTAAGTAACTTGTCATTATTCATACTCTTCACACTGTAGGAGTTACTTCCCTTTGCTAATAAATATTCATGAAAACAAATAATCTGCAGTCAATTATCCCATGGTACATAATGTAGTTGTGCGGAATATGAACCAGGGGTCACCGACGATGGTATTTACCTATCATCAATAAACTCTTTCCAAACAATTCACTGAATGAGCTTTTCCTCTTAGCTCACTGAAGAACCTTTGCAATATTTTTTTTGATTAACTTTTCCCAACATTTAAAAGATGAATCAATAGATTCTACAGAAACCAGATCAAAAGGATACCCATTGATACCTCTCTACAGTCATGGCATGTCAGCCATAGATTATAACTTTACATTTTTAGCTCACCTCAGCACTGCTCAGGGTGAGCTTTAAGGATCGTTGAATGTCCGGCGTGCGTCTCAACAATTTGACTTAAACGACTTCTTCTCCTAAACCACTAAGCCAACATTGACAAAACATGCCTGGGATATTCCTTGCATGAAGCTCTAACAAAGTTGTTCAAAGAATATAATTCCATCAAGAACTCTGGTTGCAATGGCAACTTAAAGGAAAAACTTTGAAAATCTTTTTGTGTGAAACCACAAGGCCCTGAGCCTTAAGATTTGGTGTGTAGCATTGTCCAGTGGACCTCTACCAAGTTTGTTCAAATTATACCCCTGGGGTCAAATATGGCCCTGCCCGGGGGGTCAATTGATTTTACATAGGCTTATAAAGTGAAACTTTAAAAATTTTCTTGTCTGAAACCACAAGGCCCTGAGCCTTAAGATTTGGTATGTAGCATTGTCTAGTGGACCTCTACCAAGTTTGTTCAAATTATGCCTCTTGGGTCAAATTTGGCCTGCCCTGGGGGTCAATTGATTTTACATAGGCTTACATATAGGGAAAACTTTGAAAATCTTCTTGTTACATTTTCAGTCAAAATATCCCAGAAATTTGTCAGAAAAAATTGTTTTGATGATTTCTAGGTCAAGTTTGAATATGGATCATCTGGGGTCAAAAACTAGGTCACATAGCCCAAATATGGAAAAACCTTGTTAACAATATAAAAGTATAACATTATCAGTCCAAATAACCTGGAAATCTGTCAGAAAGGTTGTTTCAATGTTTTCTAGGTAATTAATTTTAAATATTGATCATCTGTGGTCAAAAACTAGGTCACAGAGCCCAAAAATAGAAAAGAAAACTTGTTAACACTCTAGAGGCTATTTTTCAGTTCAAATAACCTTGAAATTTGTCAGAAAGATTGTTTCAATGACTTCTAGCTCAGTTTTGAATATGGGTTATCTTGGGTCAAAAACTAGGTCACAGAGCCCAAAAATGTAAAAACCATTTTAACACTCCAGAGGTTACATTTTCAGTCCAGATATCCTGGAAATTTGTCAGACAGGTTGTTTTGATGATTTCTAGCTCATTTTCAAATATGGATCATCTTCAATCAAGAACTAGGTCACAGAGCCCAAATATGGAAAAACCTTGTTAACACTCTAGAGGTAAGATTTTAATTCCAAATAACCTGGAAATTTGTGGGAAAGGTTGCTTCTATGATTTCTAGCTCAATTTCGAATACGGGTCATCTGGAGTCAAAAACTACGTCACTGACCCCAAATATTGAAATACTTTGTAAACACTCTAGAGGCTACATTTTCAGTCCAAATGTCCTGGAAATTTTTCAGAAAGGTTGTTTTGATGATTTGTAGCTAGAGTTTGGATATGGGTCATCTGGGGTCAAAAACTAGGTCACAGAGCCCAAATATCGAAAAACCTTGTTAACACTCTAAAGGCTACATTTTCAGTCCAAATAACCTGGAAATTTGTCAGAACAGTTGTTTCAATAATTTCTAGGTCAAGTTCGAATATGGGTCATCTGGGGTCAATTAACCAGGTCCATAGCAACTTTGCTAAATATTCAGGTGAGCGATACAGGGCCATCATGGCCCTCTTGTTTTAATAATGGTCATTGCTTCCAAAAAAACAAAAAGCGGACAGATGGACAGACTGACAGATGGACAGACAATTCAAAAACTATATGGAGGCATAAAAAATAAAGTCAGAAAAGTGCTGTAATGACAATTCTGCCACATATGGGTTGATGTATATTTATATACTGGTTTAGTCTGATTTAATATTCCTAATGCAGTTGTTTTTCACAAAGGAACTGTGTATTCTTAAAACATTAATTTTGCAAGATGCAGTTGTTTTATGTAAGCAGAAAACAGGCATTATCCAAACAATAACAAATGCATAGTATTTATTAAACATACTAAATTTATGTCAGTTCTCCACTTAGACCTGCTGCAGTGAACAGTTCCTTCAAGTCAAACAGATCTAACTGATTGAGATATTCAAGTGAGTGGAAATTCCACTTTCACAAGTGGGAACCATGACAGTTCAGTGTATACACCGTATCGACAGATTTTATCACGTGACCCGAAACAGGTAAACAGAGAGTTTTCCAGCCAGTATGTATACAACACTTGTATACATCTAGATTAACAATATTATCAACATTGTCCAGAAATTATGGAGTTTGACTGAAGTGTTCCTAATTGTAAAGCTTCAGGCTTTGATGAAAATGTGTCTTTGTATAAATCTCCCAATGATGAAAAACAAGAAATAATTATGTGATTTTTTAATGCAGCTCCCCGTTCTTTATTTCAAGGCAGAAGTCTGTATTTCAAGCTGCCTCTGTAGGTGTAGCATTTCTATATTTATATGGGCACCTATTAATTTCCAACAGTTCAAAGTGGTTATATGATGACCTGTCTAAAATTTTTGCTGTCTGGGGAAACTCCAAGATATGGACAGTCTTGATTTATTGAAAGCTCTGTACGAAATACTTACACATCATGATGAAATTTGTTCTTCATCTTTTTAGTGTACAATTTTCATGCAGTATCCTCCTTGTTTCTCTTCTATGTGAAATTGATGCAACATTTCTTAAGTTTTTGAAATTAAATATTTTTTTTTAGAAATGCTTCTTTTCGTTGACTTTGATTACTGTAAGTCTAATTTTACGCATCTCATACCATCGTTTAACTAGAGATTGGTTAATCGATTGTTCAATCTCCTCAGCCTAAGATTTACTTAAGTCCAATGACCGCAAGAATTTTTTGCTTTTTTCATTAAGGTGAGTTATGTCAATGTTTAGATTTGACTGTGTTATTGGTATATCAGAGAAATGTAAGTTATTTTTCAAAACAATGTCAACTTTGCTGGGAATATAGGCTGAAAACTCCAGTTTTGAGCATTGATAATCTTGTAATTGATTGCTGAGTGGGGAACCAGTAGGTGCATCTTCAAATAAGGTGTCATTTGACTTTGTTGAGTGGTTTTCCATGAAATAGACTATGGGAATGTTCCTGTTTCTTGTACTAATACTTTATTGTATAGAAGCTATCTCCTCTTTTGATGGTGTAAGCGTCAATTTACTTTTTTGGCAAATTCGTCATATAAGGAATATTTCACAGGTTTTTGTTAACGTAACTGTCTGTCCGTGGTAGCCTTGGCATAGGTGATTTTTATCACTGGTTTTGGCTCAATTTTGTACCCAGGCGGCTTGTGCCAGGCTTGTCCCACTTCTGTTCATGACATATCTGCAGGAATCTCTGTCATTTTCTTTGCTAACCTAGTGATTTACAGTGTACAGCAGTGCTATATGGTTGCAGACTCCTCCAGTTTTAAAAAAAGTATAGATAAAAAATCAACTGACTATTGTCTCATTTATTATCATTCTGCATGACGTATTACATGTAATATCTTTATATACCTGGTTTTTTTTTGTTTTTTTTTTTGTTTTTTTAGGGGGTGGGGATTGTTTGTTTGTTTTTAAATAAAGATTAAAAAGATGTAAATAGTACATTAGTACATATACAAAAAATATACATTATGCTTTTAAATGAATCATTTAGATAGAAACACAAAATTTTACTTACCCTGTAATACAACTGCATCGTCCATCAAGCACTTTTGATTCCTTTGCGCAAATCTCTGCGGAAAATAAATGTGGCGATTCTGCTTTCCTCTGACTTCGCCAACATTTTGCTTTGCGGTAGAACTTTTTATCAGTTTGATAGACAAATGCACCATGTATTTAACTTTCTATAAAAATATATTCCTTTTCAAAAGCCCTGGTGTTTCCTCTTTCTTTTATATAACCAGCAATTACTTTGTATTACAGACAACTTAGGAATTCCACTTATTTTTTTACTCCAATTCATAGAATTACTAGTGGCCATTTTACATTATTTGATACGAATGATATTCAAATGCAGTTATAATCTGGGATTGTACATTCTTGGTGCTAATGAGAGTATAATTGTTTATTTATTAGCCGTGATAAGCAGTTGATTAACTGTGCTTATTATCTTGGGCATAGTTGTAAACTGCATTCTCTGTAGTGAAGACAGAGGAGTGTTTACCTATTTGAGGTCACGTGATAGGTCTGTCGATATGGAGTATACAGAAAGGTCTGATAAGCATCTGGCTGTAAGAGTCTGTCAATATATCACTGAGATGTGCTGAGCAAAGACTGTGTGTAAAAGCTGTGCCCTGTTTGATGGAGTTTACCCTAGGCTTATCAGTATAAACATCAGAAAGATAAATCACAACTTGTTAGGAATCTTGTCAAGATCTGTTGTCAAGTTAAGACATGGAAAAGTCCTGGCTCAAAGACACTATTAACTTCTTCTCTGCAGAAATAATTAGGGTTAAAGGAAGGGTCACTTAAACAACTTTAAAATGGCTCTTTAAAATAAAATAATTTATCTGATGAATGATTATTTTCATGTCCTCTCTGCATTTAAAATTTACAGTAAATGAGGGTCATACCGGTAAATGCTTATCTATAAAAGCATATCAATTTTAAAATAAACCGAGAACAATTTAGAAGTGAAACTATACAAGATTCATAAATTATATAACAGTTGAAGCAAAATAACTTTAGTAATGCTCGTCAAACTTGATAGGTCATCAAACTAAGCCTGTACAGTCTTGTCGTATGTATGATTAGTTGATCTAGTAACAGCAGATTTTGTTGACAATCTAAATACTATATTCAGACCTCTGGGAAGCTGGAAATCACAAGCTGACAGCTTAATATGAATCATATCAGACACAGCTTGCAAGGAAATGTAACTTCACAACACTTTGGACAAACCACACAAAATCTTTTTATGCCAAAGTTCATTTCAGGTTTTCTTTTGCAAAGTTCACTTTAAAAATTGTTTTCTGAGTTATTAGAAATCCATACAAAACTGATCACTGTACAAAACAGGTAACTCACTCTAGATCAGCATATTCTGAGGGAGGTAAAAAAAGGGACAGCTTTTACCAAAAATGGGGAAGCTTCAAAACAGACTACCAGGAACCAGTTCAGAGTAATGGCAAATAACTCAATGGACACTAGATGCTGGAAAAAGGCAGGAAGGTAACTCTCTATTAGTCATATCCAAGGGAGGTAACTCACCTGGAATGGAACAGCATCAAAGAAGACTGCCAGGAACCAGTTCAGAGTAATAGTAGATAACTCTATGTCAATTGACTCTAAATGATGGTAAAGGGCAGGTAACTTGTCTTTGACCATGTCCTTCATCACCTGCTGGTCAGACTGGGCACCTATCAGACTGTGGTCAAAGTAATGAGGAGAGAAATAAGATTCAGCCACAGCCACAAGTGTCCTGAAAAATCAAATATAGGTGTAAAAAATAAAATAGGATCTGAATATTAAATATACAACCTTTTTATTTGTACTGTTAAGTGATGACTCCTCTCTGAAATAACATGCATTTAATAGTCATTGAATTCCTTGTCACTCCATCTGTACAAAGTCTTTCAACATTTTGTTTTTATTCAACAGCAGAAAATTCTTCACAAGCAGTGAAGAAAACTTTTTTAAAAGCAAGTACACACTTAAACTAAGAAGTTAAGGAAGTCTTTTACTAGCCGGATGTTAATATAATATCACTTTTAAAAGAAAAATCACCATGCTATCATGAATCCAAAAATTTAAGAAATTACTTTAAGAAGACATTCAAACAAGCCTGAAATATAATATACAACAGAAAAATATATACCAGAAGGCATCTTCTGGGTCAAGGAAAATCAGGGTCATGCCCACAATGAAGTTCATCCCTTGACAGTAACCTACAGTAGGGTTGTGAACACAGAAGGCTAGAAGCACATCTTGTAGATCCATTATCTGAAACACATTTATGATTATATCACAGCTAAATGTAAATCAAACATTTTCTGCAATTAATTTGACCATTTCATTAATAAACAACATAACGTTAAAAAAGTCTGTCCCTCTGTTCAAACAAACTCACTGAAAAATAACTTTAGAAATTTCTAGGCAATGAAGACCCACCGATGATAATAATTGTGATGTTGCAGATGATTTAAAAAATCACAATAATTATGCAATGATGACAATGATGGTGATGGTAATGCTGCTGCTGCTGCTTCTGATGATGATGATGATGATGATGATGATAGAGAGGTAGGATGAGCAGAATGAAGAATATATGTAGTACGATTTGATTTATTTCTTCAGTTTATAAAGAAATGGGGACATACCCCTTTAGATCCTTGAGTTGAGAACTTGATATTTCCTGGCATAGTTCTCATCAGATCCAGTGACACCTGTTTCCTGTAACAGGCAGCTATCTGTAAAGAAAGTAAACTATAGATTAACATAAATACTGACTGTATCATTTTTAATGTGTTCAATGACTGTGCATCTATTACTACTTCTTGTTTGCTGTTAAATCATAAGGAAATACTCAAGGCACTGTAGTTTTAGGGCAAACAGTCAATTTCATGAACCTTAGGCTGTATGTTTGAATCCAGTCTGTGACCTCTGACTGTGACATTCACACATTCTTTTTGAGCAAGTACTGGTAAGAAATGGTCAGGTAACGAGCCACCAAATGTAGTCACAACAACCTTGATTTTAAATTACAAGTGAAACATTTAAGTTTACAACAATTTACTTGTTTTTAATTGACCTGCCTTTAAAGTTTAACCTGAAGGTATTTGAAAATGTCTTTTTCTTTATCAAACAATTAAAAACCATAGCCCTGTTAAAAGGTATTCTGTTGTCAAAATCACTCTTGCACTATTTAACCTACAACACAAAGAGTGAGAGATGGTAAAAGAGACTGAGAAACAGACAGACAGACAGAGACATACAGAGAGAGAGACAGAGAGACAGACAGATGGAGAAAGAGACAGACAGACAGACTGACAGAGACATACAGAGAGAGAGAGACAGACAGAGAGACAGATGGAGGAAGAGACAGACATACAGAGAGAGAGACAGAGAGACAGACAGACAGAGACATACAGAGAGAGAGAGAGACAGACAGACAGACAGACAGACAGATGGAGAAAAAGAGAGAGAGATGTACTAACAGGTGACTCTGGCAACAGGTTACACAAGTTCCTGTAGTAGTAGTCTCCCTTTTCCTTCAACAAGTCCTTGAGCTTATACTGCACCAGTTGACGCCATATTTGTTTGCGAAACCTGTCGGGAATTCCCCCTCTGCATAGTGGCTTCAACTCTGATACCTGAAATGTTAAATAATTACAATACTAAATATGCAGGTCAACAAACGTTGCTGCCTATAGCTTGTTAGAAACTACAGTTTCTATTTATGTGAGAAAAAGAGCTTAGATTATTATATTTGGGAACATTTAAGATACAGTCTCTGCTTAATTTTGCAAAACAATGTCCCAAATACTTACATATGTCTTGTCACATTGTACTTTCAAATGCTCTGTTTACAACTGTCTAGAAAATTATAAAATCAATATATCAAGAAGTCTTTGAAGCAGTTCAAGGTTTAGTTTATCTTCTTTCCAAAGTAACAGATGTCATTTAACTGGAAATGAATCATCAAAATGTTTAAGTTGTAAACATTAAGGTTACTGATAAGTTCAATCTCAACTGAAGACCTGAGCCTCTGGCAGATGTAACTGTATGACAACACATATGCTACCAGAGCTTAATGTTTATCGAGATAATAGTCCAAGACAACTAGAAATTTTAGAGGACCACAGCCTAAATTGCCCTCTTATCCACTGAAAACATACACTTCACATTGATACTTGATAGGATGAAATAAGTACCTTTGTAAAGTTTTGTATATAATAATTCCTTTTTATCTACTTGGGTATAAGTAATTATAAAAGATGAATCAACAAATCTGTGAAATAAGGGTCTTGTAAAACAATCAATCAAATATCAGACAACTCAGAAAGTTGATTGCAGTCTTTATAGTTAGTTGGGAACAGACCTGGGTTCAATTATTTTGAAAAGTAATTAATTAATTACAATTAATCCAGAAATGTTTCAATTAAATTACAATTATAATTACTTGCTTTTTGTAAAAGTAATTAATTAATTACAATTATTTAAAGGAAAATAATTAATTACTTTTTAATTATTTTAATTATTTATTACAAAACTCTCAAATAACAAGAATGAAACACAAACATGTCAAATGATCAGTAGCTCTTAGCTAGTATGATTTTAGATGTATCAATTGATCAGTATATCTATTAGCTAGTATAATAGTGTTCCAAAATGTCTTCATGACATCAGCAAGACTCATGATACAGTCATTTCTTTTATAACTCCTTATTGCATTTCAAAAACATCAATGCCTCAAAGTTACTGTCTGTCAGTGAACAACGTTCAGGTCTAAAAACTTTGCCTGCTATTGAAAACAGCCGTTCAACTGGAGCAGAGGATGCTGGTAGTGCAAGGTAAGTACAAGCCATCTTTGCCAGCGTTGGAAACTTCTCTTCATGTGCAGACCAGTACTGAAGAGGGTTTGAATCAGATGATTCACAGTCAGCTGTCAAATAAAGGTCAAGTTCTGACTGTTTAACAGACGTATGCCTTTGACGTTTTGGGGTCTGGGGAATGAAATTGAAAATGCTGCTGGTGGAGACTTTAGCCTTCTTCTCAGGAGGAGAATTCAATTCTTCTGGCTCATCAAAAACATTCATTTTTGCACGAATATTTGCACAGTGTTCATCTCTAATTGCCTCATTTATACACCATGTCAGCTTAAATCTTGGGTCCAATACTGTTGCTGTGATAAAATCTTCATTATTTTCATATTTTGACAGTCTTTTCTCAATAGAAATCTTCAAAGATTTCAACATTTTGCTATTAAATGTTCCAGAAATACTATGCATGTGACTTTTCAGTGCAATAGTAAGTGGTATAGCTAAACTTGCACTTACTGATGATTCCTTTTGTACCTCTAGAGTGACTTCTTCAAATGGTTTAAGAATTAGGCACAGCTCTTGAAGGACTTTACGTTCATAAGATGTTAACTTGATGCAGTCAAGCTGGTTTAATTTTTCTTCATCTACTGCTAAAATTGACTTTAACATGTAAAACTGGGAATTCCATCTGGTCATATTTGCTGCTTGTAAACGCTTTTCATCTGACAATATTTCAGAGGCATGCACAGATTTGCGGACATAATTAACTATTTTAGAAGCTTTGGATATCAGCTGTTTTATTTGTCCAGTACAGTCTTCAAGTCCATCACGCACAACAAGTTGTAATGAATGAGCAAAACAACTAGAATGTTTAGGCAGAGACTCAAAATCTCCAGAAACCTCGCATCCATCATCATTGCTGTCAGTCAGATAATCATAATTGTCATGGTCAACTTCAGTATCCATTGAATCAGTGGTAGGCTTATCAAATCCAGGCAGGGAGAAAGAAAATGCTTTAATCATATTTGATGCATTGTCAGTGACAATATTTGATACTTTGTGACCTATTTCATAACATGTCACAGTCTCTTCATATTCCCGACGGATGGCATCCCCTGTATGTCTTCCTTTGAACCTGGTACAAGCAAGCATAACAGATCTCATTTGCCAGTCTGCAATGTAATGACCAGTAACACCCAAGAATGCTCGCATCTGCCTACTTGACCACAAGTCAAGTGTTAAACAAATGTTTTGGGCAGCTTTGAGTTTATGTTTAATGTTATTCCTCATTTCTGAACATTTTTCATGAATAAGTTTATTTGTTAATGTCTTTCTACTTGGCACCTGATATTTTGGGTTAAGCTTTTCAAGCAAGTTTTTGAAATTTTGACTTTCAACTACAGACAGTGATATTAAATCTCCTGCTATGAACATTGTCAGTGCTTCATTGATCTGAGTCTGCCGTGGATCATTCATGGAATACTTGCTGGATGTACTTCCAGTCAAATATTCTGTAACTGGAGACTGGCTGGCATCTGATGGTTTGGTGCTCTCAATGAGGACATCTCTATGTTTCTTCTGAAAATATTTATAGCACCATAATAATTATGAAATATTAAATATGATCATTCATGCAGTACTAAATATGTTAAGTTTGTCATTAATCATACTTAAGTTTGAAGACAATTGTGTAATGACTTACAAGTATAGTAAAATACATAAAAATTTGACTTATTTTACTAATAACCATGCAAACAGTTAAAAGTTTACAAGTTTTAAGTAAGTTCTGGCTTTAAATGAGGATCCTTTTTTTCCAAAAAATAATTTAAAAAGCTACTTACACGTAAATGGGTTACAAAGTTTGAAGTAACTTTCAAACTCCCTTTGTACTCTGATGAGCAGTATCGACATTTCGCTTTAAAATTCCCACTAGTATCCTTTGGTAATATGAAATGCTTCAGAGTGGTAGAATTCATCTTGTATTTAAGAGTCAATGTGAAATGATATACTTCAATATACTTTTCTAATGCATGCCTATTTTTAAGGATGTGAACACTTCTTACAACAACCATTCAAATTCACCTAATCTTCCTTAAGGGCTGAGTGATTTGACCATACCAGTTATAGTTAATCCAGTATTACCTCTCTTTAGGTGATAAAAAGCAAACATCATACCCTGAGGTTATAACACCTGCTAACAATAATCTGATTTTGTTGTATGTTTGACACTTACTTACTACAATTTGGATATGTAATTGAAAAATAATTGAATTTAATTGTCAATTATTTGTCCTTTTTTTAAGTTTAATTAATTAATTACAATTAAAGTAATAGATTTTTTTCTCAATTATTCATTATTCTCAATTATTTCAAAAGTTGTAATTAATTATAATTAATTAAATTATAATTGTAATTGGACCCAGGTCTGGTTGGGAAGCAATCTTAGTGATGAACTGTACTGTAATATGTAAGTCAAATGGTCTCTTAGTTCTGGCAGATGGGAGCCCAGATGGTCTGTCACTAGCAGTCTTAGTGTAAAGCTGTATTGTAACATGTAAGCCAGACTCAAACTGGTGAATGGTCTCTCAGTTCTGGCAGATGGGAGCCTTGATGGTCTGTCACTAGCAGTCTTAGTGTAAAGCTGTATTGTAACATGTAAGCCAGACTCAAACTGGTGAAAGGTCTCTCAGTTATGGCAGATGGGAGCCTTGATGATCACTTAGGATGTAAGCTTGGTGATGAAATGTATTATAACATGTTAGCCAGACTCAAACTGGTGAATGGTCTCTCAGTTATGGCAGATGGGAGCCTTGATGATCACTTATGTTGTAACTGCTTGGTGATGAACTGTTTTGTATCACATAAGCCAGACTGTGAATATTAAATGGACTCTTGGTTCTGGAAAACAGAAGCCTTAATGGTCAGTTTGGAAGCAATCTTAGTGTTAGGTTGTATTGTAACATGCAAGCCAGACTAAGACTCATTTATGGCAGATGGGAGCCTTGATGATCAGTTGTGAAGTAATCTTGGTGATGCACTGCACTGTAACATGTAAGCCAGCCTGTTAATTTTGAATGGCCTCTTAGTTCTGGCAGACTGGAGCCTTGATGGTCAGTTAGGAAGCAATCTATGTTAGAATATATTGTAACATGTAAGCCAGACTGTTAATTTTGAATGGCCTCTTAGTTCTGGCAGACTGGAGCCTTGATGGTCAGTTAGGAAGCAATCTTTGTGTTAGAATATATTGTAACATGTAAAGCAGACTGTAACTGTAATATGTATGCCTACTACTTACACAAGCCATGGGATCCTGTAACTGTAATATGTAACCCTACTACTTACACAAGCCATGGGATCCTGTAACTGTAATATGTAACCCTACTACTTACACAAGCCATGGGATCCTGTAACTGTAATATGTAAGCCTACTACTTACACAAGCCATGGGATCCTGTAACTGTAATATGTAACCCTACTACTTACACAAGCCATGGGATCCTGTAACTGTAATATGTAACCCTACTACTTACACAAGCCATGGGATCCTTTCCATGTTGCCTCATAAACATTGTCCATTTTTTCTGATGTTCTTCATATACCCCAGCCTGTACAAGGTAGTGGTATGTTAGTTCTGTACACAGATAGTGTAGAAGTAGACCAGTGTTTGTATACACATGCTTGAAACCATAGGCATCTACATGTACCTCATTGTTGGCTAAACTGAAAATATGTACAGAGTCAAAATATTAATACACAAACTGTCTACACAAACAGACATAAAATAGTGTTTAGGCATTTGGTAAAATGTGTACAAACTATATGTGTATTTGCAAGGGTCACTTGTCTGCAAATAGATGCTGAAGCATAGTTTGATTCTTGCCATAAACCTTTACCTCCAACATTTCCTACAGTCTTTCACCAAACTGACTACTGCAAAACAAAAAGAAATCTTTTGTTGCATAATACTTCTTAATCCTTCTTAATCTTGTCATTATTTTCAGGAAGCAAAGAATTTGTGTTTAATCTACAGCCTGATACCGGTAGTTATATTTCTTGGACCCAGTTGTGTAACCATGACCTGTGTGACCTTTGCAGTGCAGATGAAGAAAACAGAACAGCCTTAAACAGGTTGTTTATTTCTACTACCACAAAAATTTTAGAGGTCATTCAAATTTAACAATCTTGTACTTTTGCCAAGTCTTATGCAAATGTCCATATCAGATGGCAAAATTATATATATACATCTCATATTGCCTATAACCTTGACCTGTCTGGATGCTTAAGATCTGACTGTTTGTTGTGGTGAAATCTACCATATTATAAGTGCAATGTGAAATCATTTGTGCAAAATCTATTGATACACATATGGCTAAATTAAAGCCAAATTAAGGTTGAAAACTGAAGAATCTATCATCAGCTTGTCATTTAAAAGATGGAAGCCTTTTTTCTTCAACACAGACAGGTTCAACAATACCTTTCATATGTTGGAAGACGTGGATTTATCTTTCTTGCTTCCTCCAGAAGTATCTGTACTCTTTTCTTGTGCTGAAATTTGCAAAATAAATGTACTTCAATATCCTAGACTTATATACAAGGCACAGATGTCCTTCAACCAACTAAGAAGTATAAGTCTCACATACAAGGACAACCAATCAATCAATTTGTAAATGCACTGCTGTAACTACACTAAAATCTTGCAAAAATGTAAATCAGAAATCCAGACATGACACTGTTATTAACTTTCAGACAGAAAGTTCCTTTGGAAATGTGCCTACTTTTGAATTTTGCAGATCAGAATACAGATGACAGAAAAATTAGTACCTTGTCTCCTCCGTATAAACACAACTCCACGTCCTCGATGCCCTCGTGACCAGGGAAACGTATACTGGATTGTATCAAGCTTACATAGTCCATTTTCCATTTCTCTATCTCTGCTTCTAATTGTTGTAGTTTCCTGATATCATTTATCAAAACAATCATCTTAAAAAAATCTTGGATTGAAAAAAATTGTGATATTTTTGTGCAAAAAAAAATGCACTCCATTGGTATTTAAAGCTCTTCTTCAGTAAAATTCCTTTAATCATGTATTTAAGTCCTACAACTTGACATACTTACGAACACAAATTGAATTTCTTTCAAAAAGTCTAACTGATTACAGTTCAAAAATTTCCTATGCAAACTACTAACACAATGCTTGAGACACTGTCCACATATAAAATGCTAATCTATCTCAAAAACCTCTTTGAATGTAGCTGACATTGGCAACTCTGAGAAAAACTACTGGATCTCCATGTGCATCTGTTTGTAGTTACAACAGTTTAACACATGGTGAAGCCCCTTAACAAAATTGTGCTTCAAAATAACAGAAACAAGGTACATCCATGTCACACTTACATGTTTTGTTCTTGGTAATGCCCTTGTTCTTGTAGTCTTAACTTGGCCAGTTTTTTTACCTCTTCATTTAGGAATCTATTCTGATTTTGTAACACCCGTATCTTCTCCTGGAAATCTTTGTCTGCCTTTTGCAGCTTACTAACAGGCCTAGGGAAACAAATGGTTCATGTTGTAGTTATATGTCCTAATATGCTTTACCCTTGGTAAACACAGTGAATTGTATACATGTACTTTGTATTCCATTTCAATATAATGAGAAATTCAGTCCTACACCGAATTAACATATTCTTTGTTTTAAAATATCCTTTCAGTTATCTCTTACACCACTACAAAGCTAACACCTCAGAAAGACAATGCTGTTCTTTTTCCATGAAAAATTCAAACTAGATCTATCACTAAAGGTGATTAATACCCCCACATGGGTGCTTGATACTGGAACTGGAAAGATTAGTATCAATGGTATAAAGTGACATAAGAAACATGGAAATTTGTATATATTTTATATTTAATAATATTGTATATAGAGAAAACAATTACCGGTACACCATTGAACTGTATATTTTCTAGTAGAACTAGCTTAAGTTTAAGCGAACAGTGACCTTGACCCAACTGGCAAAATTTTCAATCCCAAGCGTCGTCTTCATAGAAGCTACCTTTACAGCAAATTTCATCAAAATATCTCATTCCAAACTCAAGTTATTGAGCAGAAACCATTTATTTTTAGTAACAGTGATACTGACCTTTGCCCCACCAGCCCCAAGATCAAACTTGACCTGTATCCTGTGATGTTACACCTGTGTACCAAAAATTGTTTAAATCTGTCCAGCCTTTCATGAGTTATCATCTGGAAACCATGACAGACCGACTAACCGACCGACCGACCGACAAGCTCACTCCTATATACCCCCTCAAACTTTGTTTGCGGGGGTATAATTATCATAACATTCATAGTTATTTTTATTTTGTACGGTGCTGTTTATATAAATAATGTAATACTATATCATTATATTTAATTATAATCAATGTTCTAGCTACTGCTGTAACTGTGTCCTGAAGAGTTCATGTCTCATGCTAGGGGGAAAACAACTGTGCAGTAATACCCAAATCACTTATGAATGTCAATGTTGCGTAGCTGGTAAGAAACAGGGGACACTGACAGACACACAAAAACCTAGAGTCCCAACCCTGACTCACTGATATAGGTCTAATGCATACTTTTTTTTCTTGTCTTCAGCTTTCCCTGTCTCACTACTCTGTCCCTCTAGCTGTTTTATAGTGTCATCTTTCTGCAATAATAGTTCCTGGTAACATGTCTGTCTGTTCATCACCTTGGCCAGCTCGCATTTTGTTGAACTGAAAGATTCATAATACAATCAAATATCTTATAATGAGCTCTGAAAATGTAAAACCTGTTTAGTTTGTACATTTGGCACAACCTTGGTACTATCAGTATGGTGTTTATCATTTTGTACCAGAATCAACAAAAATTCATGATATATAAACCTTGATAAACTGAAACATTCAAAATTTCTAAAAATGTGTCTTTAACTAATATTAGCATCTCAGATACAAAATTATCTACAACATCAGATCTACTTTACAATGAACTTACAAAATAGAAAAAAAAGTATTTTAACTGAATTTTTTTCAGACTTCAGTCAATATGAGAAATATCATATAGAATCATTCCTCCATTGCTTGGACTTGCTTTGCTCAATTTCCTCGATGGCTAGAAGATGAAGCTCAGTTCCTACACAGAAATGGTCGAAGTTGCAAATCTTGAGTTATTCAAAGGACTTATGCTGTTTTTCAAAGGTCCCAGCCTGTTAACTTACAGATTTCATTGTTCTAAAGTCAGAAATCCTAACTGAGGTGTGAAGCTGTATCACAGGTCATCATAAATGTGAAACGGCAAGTTTGATCCTTTTTTCAATTTTCGACTTAACTGTTTGACAAGCACTGCTTTAAAAATTTTGAACTTCAAAACTTTTGAAAATCAGCAGTGAGAAACATTACTTAAAACCAGTTTTAATTGAAATGACAAAACATGGGTACCGGTAATTTTAGTCATGCACAATGCTATATAGCATTACCTTCATGTGCAAGGAATTCACTGATGCAACACAAAAATGACCATTCACAAAAACAGTGAGCTAGGACTATCAAAATAATGTGTCATTTTATTGCTCAAATTTTTTTTCAATGCTCAAAGTATTTTTCATGGTCTGGACCACTTCAAGCCACTGAGGATTGACTGTTGGATGAATATACACTAAAGTATGAACTTCAATACACTTTGACTAAGTTATATCAACTATATATAATATATAATCTACAGTAAGCATATTTCAAAATGAAAATAAACATGGATAAAATGCAAATAATCACAAAGCATAACATTTTTAAGTCGTATCAAATAAACAAGACATACCGTAAAGTCTTTTACCAGAATCCTGTAGATATCATAATTATGTTCAACCCTAAAACCACAGTGTTAAGTATTTAGATTGGCTAAATTTTCTGATGAAAATTAATGAGTAAGTAGAAAATAATGGGAGAGGTAATGGTCAAAAGAAACTACATGCAAGAAAGTAAAGTTTAAAGAACTAAGACAAAGGGAAAGTTAATTCAGAAAATACAGTCTAGAGGATCAGGCAACCTATGATATGACTTACAGGTGAGCAGTGGCCATTGTATTTCTTAGCATTCTTGTAGCATGAAGAAAATATACATATGAAATAAATTAGACTTTTAAAAACATTTAAGTCTACAGCATACAAAACAGAACTTGGGAAAGTAATCAAAAACAGTAGGTGCCTGACTTAAACTGTTGAAACTAGGGCTATCACTTAATGTGATTAATACCCCCGCAAGGCTGCTTCGGAACTGAGGAAGTAATTAGTAACAGAATACTTTGTAAAAGAATTGAAATAAAGTTATGGTTGTGGGCAATTAAAGACAGTTGTGGTTCTTGTACACTGCACTTCCTCTCATTGTGCTTGTCCATTGTATGAAGTGGCATTGAATTCCAACCAGTAGTTTTCAATTTATTCTCTAAACAAGGAAAGCCAACAAAGGGCAATAACTGTGCAAATACTGAAGATGGAGTTATAGCTCTAGTGCACTGTACTTCCTCTCATTGTGCTTGACCATTGTATGAAGTTGCACTGAATTCCAACCAGTAGTTTTCAAGTTACGCTCCGGACAAGGAAAACCAACAAAGTGCAATAACTGTGCAAATACTGAAGATGGAGTTATGATTCTTGAACAAGGCACTTCCTCTCATTGTATTGACCATTGTATGAAGTTGCACTGAATTCAAACCATTAGTTTTCAAGTTATACTCCGGACAAGGAAATTGCAACAGACCACCGCCCGCCTGCCGGACCAACCACCGGGTGTCTCCTATATACTGCCCCTCCTGCCCAACTTTGCTTCAGGGGTATAATTTAAGTACTATAACCCATGAATGCCTCTATCTGGTTATCTTATTTGTGTTGATTATTCAACCTATAAACATTTCAATGAAGATTTGGCTTGACATCTCGTACAGTGATTGTCCTGTATTTACCAAAACTATGGCATGTAAAATCTTTTTATGCAAGAACTTCACACCCCACATCAATCTAATAAAATGTCTGAAGTAAAAAAGAATTAACTAATTTCATGGGACTGGTCACATCAAACTATGCTACATTTTTTTCTTAATACTAGTTCAAGAACATTCTATTTAAGAACTGAATTTTTTTTATGAAGAATTGTGGCAACAAGAAGTGGAAGATAAAAAGGATTTGCAGACTTTGTTCCAAAAAGATATTATCATATAAAGTTCATGAACAAAACAACTTTTGAAAATACCTTTTAATATATATCATGTGCACCATTTTTCATACTTACAATGTTGCATGGTTATTTCTAGAACTTATGATCATGAAGGTTTTGGATTTAGTCAACAGTTTGTTCAGTGGGTGTGGGTACATAAATTAACATACAAAACCAAAAACAGTACTAATTATGTCTGAAATTATCAAAAATCTAATGAAAAAAATATTCTGATGGAAGAGAAAGCATTGAGCAGCGAGAATAACAACATTAAGTATCATGCAGAATCATACTAAGATTGCATGAAGCTATTTTTGTGCTCATCACAGTTTCTTGTCCAATCAGTGACAAGAATTATTTTTAATTTTTGACTCTCAAATCTTCATGAAATATAAACCAACATTCTAAGTTGCATTGAATTCCAACCAGTAGTTTTCAAGTAATGCTCTGGAAAAGGAAATCCAACAAAGGGCAATAACTCTGAAAATACAGAAAATGGAGTTGTTATTCTTGAACACTGCACTTCCTTTCATTGTGCTTGACCATTGTATGAAGTTGCATTGAATTCCAACCATTAGTTTTCAAGTTATGCTCTAGACAAGGAAAATGGACAAAGGGCAATTACTCTGCAAAAAGTGAAGATGGAGCTGTGGCTCTTGTACACTGCACTTTCTGTTATTAAGCTTGACCATTATATGAAGTTGAATTGAATTCTAACCAGTAGTTTTCAAGTTATGCTCCAGACAAGGAAAACAAGCAAAGGGCAATAACTGTGCAAATACTGAAGAAGGAGTTATAGCTCTTGTACACTGCACTTCCAGTTATTGTGCTTGATCACTGTATGAAGTCTAACCAGTAGATTTGAAGTAATGCTCCGGACAAGGAAAACCAACAAAGGGCAATAACTGTGCAAATAGTGAAGACGGAGTCATGATTCTTGAACACTGCACTTCTTCTCATTGCGCTTGACCATTGTTTGAAGTTGCACTGAATTCCAAACAGTAGTTTTCATGTTATGCTCTGGACAAGGAAAACCAACAAAGGGCAATAACTCTGCAAATAGTGATGATGGAGTTATAGCTCTTATACAAACCACTTCCTCTCATTGTGCTTGATCACGTTATGAAGCTGCATTGAAATCCAACCAGTAGTTTTCAAGTTATGCTCCGGACAAGGAAAACCAATAAAGGGCAATAACTCTACAAATAGTGAAGAAGGAGTTATAGCTCTAGTACATTGCACTTCCTCTCATTGTGCTTGACCATTGTATGAAGTTGCACTGAATTCCAACATTTAGTTTTCAAGTTATGCTCCGGACAAGTAAAACCAATAAAGGGCAATAACTCTGCAAATAGTGAAGATGGAGTTATGATTCTTGAATACTGCACTTCCTCTCATTGTGCTTGACCATTGTATGAAGTTGCATTGAATTCCAACTGTTAGTTTTTAAGTTATGCTCCAGACAAGGAACAACCTGACCAACCACCGGGTGACTCCTATATACCCCCCAGACTTTGTTTCGGGGGTATAAATATGAAAAAAAAAATGGTAGCGTGACGTAATGTGTTATACATGTGAGGAAAAATGGGCAGAGCGGTAGATGGTCAGAAGGCATATTGAGTGCTCATTGTAAAAAAGAAAGCTCAAAGGAGCGTTACTGTAATGTCTAGCCATGCTTAGCTCTGACTACTAGTCAGATACTGATAAGCCCTCCCACTCCTAGAGTATGATGTGCACGACCAATATTATATACAGACAGTATTGTTTGGAGTGTCTTAGCAGAAGGTTGTAAATAAATACTTCATATAACCATCCAGTGTTTGGTCTTGCTACTAGTATTGTGAGAACATTACAGTTACGACTGTAGCTTTCTTTTATACAGACAACATACCCTCTAACCTATACATAATGTAGAATTTAAAACTTATTCACAAAGAATATATTAATCTGAAGTAAAAATAATAGCATTATCACCAAGTGAAAGAAAACAGAAGCAGTAACCAGAATACGAGTACTAGGGAATAAAAAGATGTTAGTTATACAAGAAATGTGTAAATATGTATATATACATTGTACTATGCAGAATAACAAAATATCAACCTGACTGCAGTATCTTTTTTGACAACCAATGACAAAAATTTCATAAAATTTTTGAAGAGGTTTAGAAATTGTTTAAGACAACAATTGAACCATCAGAATTTTTAAAATAAGTAACTGTCATAATTATTTGTAATTATAAAAAATATGGACAATAAGAGTAACTTACATTTAATTTGCACTATAATTAGTACAAGTTTTTTCTGTATATAAAGAAAGGATATCTTCTAAGACAGAGAGGCAATACAATCCAATAATATCCAAAAATACAATCCAATACAATCAAGTTGACAAGAAAGACCTGATAAAAATGAGCAAACTAAACCAGTTAGCTAAAAAACCAAAAGTAAACATAGAAAAAATACTACCAGTTACATAAACAAGAGGGCCAAGATGGCCCTATAACGATCACCTGAGAATCATTGTACAGAAACATAAAAAATCAGGATGTAAGTAAGTAGGTCAAGGCCAAGATCATCCACAGTCAAAGATTTAATCTGCATGCAATGTTTCATTTTTGTAGCTGAACAGACGGTCTTCTAAGAATAGGCCCTGTGACCTATTTTTTTACCCTAGATGACCCATATACAATCCCATCCTAGATTTCATTAAGACAAACATTCTGACCAAATATTAGGAAAATCCAACAGAAAATACAGCTTCTATCACATACACAAGCTTTTTCTAAAATTTGACCCCGTGACCTAGTTTTTGACCCCAGATGATCCATATACAACTTCAACCTAGATTTCATCAAGACAAACATTCTGACCAAGTTTCATAAAGATCCAATGAAAAATACAGCCTCTATCGCAAACACAAGGTTTTTCTAAGATTTGACCCTGTGACCTAGTTTTTGACCCCAGATGACCCATATTCAATCCCAACCTAGATACCATAGAGACAAACATTCTGACAAAATATTAGGAAAATCCAATGGAAAATACAGCTTCTATTGCATACACAAGGTTTTTCTAAGATTTGATCCCATGAGCTAGTTTTTGACCCCAGATGACCCATATCAAATCCCAAACTAGATCTCATCAAGACAAACATTCTGACCAAATATTAGGAAAATCGGATGAAAAATACAGCTTCTATCATATACACAAGGTTTTTCTAAGATTTGACCCCGTGACCTAGTTTTTGATCCCAATTGACCCATATACAAACTCAACCTAGATTTCATCAATGCAAACATTCTGACCAAATATTAGGAAAATCCAATAGAAAATACAGCTTCTATTGCAAAAAAAGGTTTTTCTTAGATTGGACCCGGTGACCTAGTTTTTGACCCCAGATAACCCATATACAATCCAAACCTAGATTTCATCAAGACAAACATTCTGACCAAGTTTCATAAAGATCCAATGAAAAATACAGCCTCTATGACATACACAAGGCAAATGTGAACAGACAGACGACAGACGACGGACAGACAGACAGACGACAAACGACGGACATCCAGCGATCACAATAGCTCACCCTGAGCATTCGCTCAGGTGAGCTAAAAACATAAAATAGATAAAAAGCGCAGCAAGCAGTATTAGTTATTTCTAAATACAGCTACTACAATCTTACATTAGGTCCCGCTCAAGTTCTCCTAAACGAGCTACTAACTCCTGTGGTGTACCCTCGCCTCTCTCGATAGCCGAGTCACTTGATGCTGATCGTGAACTATATCATAAATTGTTTATAAAATGTAAATGTAATGCCACAAATAGCTGTAAGTAAAACAACTGTCTCCTTTATAAAAGACATCTGGATTACAAAAGTCTTGCTAGTGCAAAGTTTCTCATGGTCATTGAGACTTGCTTATTATGTTCCTTTATACTGTAATGTGAACTCCTGGTTAGCCAACTTAAGAAAACTATGTACTCATAAAAAGCATTTCAATGGAGTCTTCAGAATAATAAAATTCTAGACATTTCAACTGAAAACTAGACCTTATAAATGTCTGTGGAACAATAATAGTCTCCCTCAAATGGAAATGCAAATGTTTTGAAACAATCACATGAATATACTTGAGTGTATTTAAATGTCAAAGTGAAAACTGAAAACTACACCCAAAGAATACCTGTCTGAGCTTACAGATCTTCAATGCTCACCAGATTATAAAAGGTAAAATGCTAATCATATATTAATATCTAAGTTTTATCTGGCATGTTCAAAAACAGGAGAATATTAGAGAGGCAATTACAACAAGAGGGCCATGATGACCCTAGATCGTTCACCTGAGTACTTTGCCTTTGGGTCTGCTGTTGAGCAAACATCAGAAGCTTTTTTAAGATTCTCCCTATATAAATCTATATGAATTCAAGTGACCCCCAGGGTAGAGCCAATTTTCACTCAAGGGGCATAATTTGAACAAACTCTATCTGATGCTCGATTATGTTCTTTGTGGTTTCAGACAAGAAGTTTTTATTAAGTTTTGTCTATATAAGCCTATGTAAAATCAATTGACTCCCGGGGCAGGGCCAAATTTGACCCCAGAGGTATAATTTGAACAAATTTGGTAGAGGTCCACTAGACAATGCTACATACCAAATCTTAAGGCTCAGGGCCTTGTGGTTTCAGACAAGAAGATTTTCAAAGTTTTTCCTTTCTGTTGCCATAGCAACTAGAGTTCTTGATGGAATTTAATTCTTTGAACAACTTTGGTAGAGCTTCATGCAAGGAATATCCTAGGCATGTTTCGTCAAAGTTGGCTTAGCGGTATAGGAGAAGTCCTTCAAGTCAAAGTGTTGACAACACACAATGCACGCCGATGCACGCCGGACAATCAATGATCCCAATAGCTCACCTTTGAGCACTTTGAGCTCAGGTGAGCTAAAAAAGAAGAGACCAAAGGGACACAGTACATTTTTAGTAATCTATGTAAAGGAATACTGGAAAATGCTATATTCTATGCTTAGAATTAACCTTTAAAACAGTGTCACTAATAACCTTGGTGGCATGATTTGATTTGAACAATCTTGGTAGAGGTCCATCCAAAATTGCTACAAACTTAATTTTAGAGCTCTTCACATTGTGGTCTCAGACAAAAAGATTTTTGTATTCAATTCGTAAGCAGGGAATACAGTGTTACCTTTTTGCTGATGCTCTTATACATCAAAAAGCTGCTGGCCTGACAGTGCTTCCGTTCCTGTTATCTACTCCGCAATACAAAGTACTTCCAAAAGTACATTTATCAAGAAAGCAAATGGCGGAGGTATTTGCAGAGCTGACCAATCCTGACCGCGAAAACAGTCCTGTTCATAAACTCTTAGTTACGTAATACATTGATAAGTTCTATGAGGACTGGTTAAGCACTGATACATAGACCTCTAAAAATATTGCTTTCATTTTCATACATTTAGAACTGTTTGGTTTAGAGGTGTTAGTGGTTAAGATATAACATGGTGAAGCACTGCCTCTGAAGCAGAGATTACCCCAGTGCTTGCAGTGCTTTTTTCCTTACTTTTACTATAGAAACCAGATATGTAAAGAACAGTTCATCACTGAAATATTTTATCACCATCTAACCAGTGGAATAGTTCATAATATTTTTTAAGAGATTATTGAAGGCAAGGCACAAGGACAAAGGCTGATCACAAATGCTTACCATGAAAATGACATGTGCAGGTGAGCTTAATAATGACATAATAATATTGCACTGAGTTCTCAATTTATGGTCAATCACAACTTACTTTAGAAAGAAAAACAACATTTCTTTAACATAGGTAATCCAGTGCAAAGTATATGCAGTCAAATTTTCACTTTTTATACAAAGTACTGGTATATATATTTCCAATATTAAACAGCTTGGGTTTTCATAGTCCATATGAATCATAGCCAGTTTTTTGCTTGATGGATTACTCACTTGCAACATAAGGGATATAACATATTTAAAACAAGACAAATTTATTTCAATAGGAACTGTCACAGCTGGTGCATACATTAAATCAGGAGATGTCTATGCAGATGAAAAGCTTTATTTAAAATGTGTCAGGTACAGCAGGAAATTAAATGTATCCACAAGCATCTTCATGTTGCTATGATGCACACACATGCTCCCACTTCCTACCTCAAGACACCCTTTTACTTGCTGCTAACACACTGAAATAAGTTTTGATTTTCAATCTACATGTATTTTGACACCTTGGTAAGTGACTGTTTCTTTCACCTCTCACAGTGTCACAGAAGTGCATAATGGACAGACTACCTGTGAAAGAAAAATGCCAACCATCTGGCAGCTGCCATCAAACCTACACTCCTAAATCAATGAGAGGTTACAATGACATCATCTCAACCATCTGACCTCAAGTAAACATGTACTGAAAGATTAGATCATCACCCTCATTCTAATAAGATATTGTTATGAACTTTAAAATCATCATTCAGTTTGGACTCACCAATGAAAGCTCTTTTGAAACACTTAACCTTGACCTCTAAGACAAAGACAAAGCAATAATAGCTTCCAGCAGGGTGAAGAACAGGACCAAACCAGTCATTATTTAAAAAGGAACTCATACCACATTTTAAAATCTTCAAAATATTATATGCCTGGCAGTATGTTTTATTTCACCCAATATGATATTAATCACATATTTTTTTTTTTAATGCAGCTATTATTTGAAATCAGCAATCATCAATACCCCCTGGATTACAAAATTCCATTAAAGCATAATATTTCAAACTCTTTTTGCTTCAACTCATTTTCTGCATTAAACCAATTGTCACATTCCATAAAAAAGTTTTCAATAATGGGTATAACATTATACCTTAAACTGTGTTTAGAGAAACAATATAAAGGCTTTTTCTCTGTTACATAAAGCTTTTTTCTATCTTATAAAGCTTTCCCCCTATTGTATAAGTTTTTTTCTCTACCAAATAAAGCTTTTCCCCTGTAAAAGATCCATCTGCAAAGCGACCATTAAGACTTCAGCTGATATTTTATAGCAATCAATTTCCAGGCAAAACTTTCTCCATGTGCCATGTGACATTACTGCAAAAGATTTGTTGCGA
The DNA here is from genome assembly GCA_012932295.1 of Cyclina sinensis. Classification (NCBI taxonomy): domain Eukaryota; kingdom Metazoa; phylum Mollusca; class Bivalvia; order Venerida; family Veneridae; genus Cyclina; species Cyclina sinensis. The sequence continues at coordinate 20,156,183 of JAAONU010000006.1, read as the reverse complement.
AGAATTTCGAAGCAAATAAACAACTTTCCAACATTTAACTGCTTTAGTACCATTAAGGAAATCTGAATTCAACCATCTTACAATTTTTCTTAAAGTGAAGTTATTTTCTGATGTAAAAGAAACTGATACTTCAGATATGACTAAACTCATTAGCTTTTATAGAATATCCTCGATTTTCTGGTAAGTCACATGAATAAGAAATGTCATCCAAACCTATGACCTTCAGAGTGTTTACAAAGTTTTTTGATATTTGGGCTCTGTGACCTAGTTTTTGACTCCAGATGACCCATATTCAAACTTGAGCTAGAAATCATAGAACCAACTTTCTGACAAATTTTCAGGTTATTTGGAATTAAAATCTTAACTCTAGAGTGTTAACAAGGTTTTTCCATATATGGGCTCTGTGACCTAGTTTTTTGACCAAAGATGACCCATATTAGTACTTGAGCTAGAATTCAACAAAACAACCTGTCTGACAAATTTCTAGGATATTTGGACTGAAAATGTAACCTCTGGAGTGTTAAAATCGTTTTGACATCTTAGGGCTCTGTGACCTATTTTTTGATCCCAGATGACCCATATCATCAAAACAACCTGTCTGACAAATTTCTAGGATATTTGGACTGAAAATGTAACCTCTGGAGTGTTTAAATCGTTTTTACATCTCTGACCAACCCTTCCGCTAATAGCAAATTTCTGATCTCCCCCATAACTCTAATTTCAGAGTGTACTTAATTCACATCATTCCAGAATGTACCTGATGTCACTAGTGTCATGATAAACCTGTTGCCTTTGTTTTTACTCACTTTTACTAACACAGCATTTAAGGACTCTGAGAACTCACACAACTAAAACAGCTTGGAATCTACATGTTTTCTTTTCTATATCAGCTACAATATAGTTTGAATCTGATCACATGGTTTCTGTATCAGTTACAGTTGAGTTTGAATCTGATCACATGGTTTCTATATCAGCTACACTTTAGTTTGAATCTGATCACCTGGTTTCTATATCAGCTACAATTTAGTTTGAATCTGATCACATGGTTTCTATATCAGCTAGATAAAGCAAGTTACAGTAAGCATACCATTCGAGAGACACCCCTGTTTCCTTTCCATGCTCAGTGTATAGCATTGTTACATGGGACCTTTATCAAAAGACATTTAGTAATCTCAGTGGAGGTGTGGAGGACCAAACTCAGGACCACTGATTGTCAAGTCTGGCTCCACAAACATAACAACATTATACATGAAACAGTAATGCTGACACCCAGGGTTCTTGTGGTACCTTGTGATTTGTGTAAAATGATACCATAAAGTAACGGCTGGTACCTTGCACTGCGTCTTTCTGCACTTGAAGCTGTTGAGGATAAATTAAGTCCCTGTATCACATGACCTAGAACTGCATGCTGAAGCTTCCGCCAATTACGGCTTAGGACACGGCCTTTGTGGCGGTGGTATTCAATCTCTCTTCCAAAAACATCATCACTGAAATAAAAATTTTAAATGGTTTTCAACAAGTTAAACTATATAGAGGTAATGTTACAAAAATACAATTAAAAAAATGAGTATTCTAAAAAAGTCAAAGGTAATTATTCAGACACATTTTATTATGGTTAAAATGATTCTTTCTCTTTAGACAGGTATGGCAACAGTCCCATAAAATTTACCAGACTATTTAACAAAAGCTCAAACTTAAGTCCTTGTAAAGTTGCAGCTTTACTGTAATCACATTGACCATTGGCAGCCCCAAAGTGGAACTTGACCTGTATTTTATGATGTTACATCTGTGTACCAAAAATGTACTGTAAAATGTTAGATTTTCTCTCTTGCAAGATTATGGCATTTGTAAAGATTTATACAACTGAAATTACTCTGTTACATTATAATACACCTTGATAATATGTCTGCAATCACCTCACAGAACTTTGAATTTGCAAATTATTAACCACCATGCTAAATATTAACAAAAGTTCAGCATACTGAAAATATCTGATTTTACTGTAATCACTTAACTGAAGTGGGGATTGGATTGAATTACCTGAACCCTTACCCTGCTGGTGGCAATGGTCTCTGCCTGTGCAAACAGTGCAGACCAAGATCAGCCTGCACATCCGTACACTGTGATCATGGTCTGCACTATTTGCAATTCAGGCAGTAAATTTTCAATAAGCCCCCCCATAAACAATTAATGGATCTGTCCACATTGAAAGATGGGCATGCCCATTTAGATATTTAGCATGGTTAGGATCAAAGAGAGTAATTGAACTATAAATCATTGATCTTGTTATCTACCATAAACAGCTTGTGACTAGAAAAAAAAGAAGTACAAAAAATATGATATTTTTAAGAAAACATATAAAAGAAGTTTTCTTCCAAAGAATAGAGTCTCATATTTTTAATTACCAGTACTTACCTGTCACTTTCAACTGAATGTAAAGAATGATACATGGGCATCTTTTTGCTTTTCTCAAGATCATCCACAGTGAAACTATTCAAAGGAAAACTTTTAGAAGCCTCCAGCCCTGAAAAATAAACAGCTGAAAATAAATGCTATCTACAAAGCCTTTTTCTTGTTTTTTGTTAGAAAATTATATGTAAACCTAAAATATCTTTTTAACAGAACTGACAAATCTGTTTAGTAATTATGTGATAATTATGTGATATGAGTGTTGCTATTATATGATTTACTGATTTCATTTTGCTTTGGCATCATGACCATATCATGTTTATATGTCACTGCCTCATGCCATCCCCTTACTCCTTAATGTTTTATGTAAGGGCATTTGTAATTATGAGGGGTAGGCTAAATTTATACTCCAAGCTCTTATATATTAAAATATACACCCTCCTTCGCACTGATAAGACACATATGCTTATAAAACAACATCTTGTGGATTTTGCATTGGCCCGCCTATAAGATGCAGGAGACTTACACGAGAATGATTTCATTTGATGTCTTTGTTTTTAAGGTCACATAAGGCAACATCGATGATGCAGCAGGTTGGAGGAATGCATCATTTACTGTAACAGTTTATATAGGGCTACATGTAATGTTGTATCTTTAATTCAAGATGATTAATTACTATTTTCATTAAGAAGAAATACTGGTTGCATAATATTGTTCTCTTGATGGATGAATAATAAGACCCTATCCCGTTACTGAATTCAGTTTTTAAGGGTAAAAAGTGCATCTATATGAGTGAACATACATATATGGTATTTATGCTTGACATATCATAACTCTGAAAGTATAAATTATAAATTTAAGAATTTTCAATTTTGAAAATCTCACAACAGCGTATGTAGCTGTAAAGGCATCGAGGTATATTTGTCTGACTTAAAGAACTAATCAGAATGTATTATTGTTGTTGCTGTTATTTTTCAATAGCCTCCCTATCATATAGGTTCTTTGAATTGCTGTCTTCTTCACATGTACAATGCACCTTTTTGACACGTTGCACTATCTTAATGATTAAGTTCTATTGCTCTTTTAGTGTTTTGTTTGTTTTCTTTGTTACTGAATAAACATGACTAAAAATTGTGAAGTTGAACACTACCTTTCTTACTGCTTGAATACTACTGAAAAAACGGCAGAAGAAATATTGCAAAAAAGTATTGCATCAAGTTAACATAAAAATTATATCATCCTGAAGCCTTTTTTCTGCCAAATCTGTCTCTAAGCTATAAACACAAATTAAATAATTGATCTCATATACTTCAGAACATTATAATTTATTTTGTAAAAAAAAATTATTTCATTTTTCAGGAAGAGTTGTATTATATTTCAAGAAACTGACAGTGACAACATGTTTTTTCCTGAATTTTTTTCTGTTGAATAATTTAACATTCATTTCATATTATTTCCATGGTAACATCATGAACAATGTCAACAGAATATAATGTTACATAGTTACAATTCAGAAAAATCGATCAGAATGTGTTTAATAAGAATAAATCAAAAGTTAAAGTATTTTCTCTGAACAGCTCTGTATTAGTCAGAAGCAAAAGACTCACTGTTAAACTGGACACATTGGTCACCTTTAATGCGGGAATTAGCTATCCTGGCCATAAAGGTTTTCTCTCAAAAGTGTAAATATAAGGAAAATGACTATTAAAAAAGGGACAGGAAAGTGGTGACAAAAGGGCCTGATCTGTTTTCATTATCTAAGTTACTTCCACAAATTTCACGTTAAAGTGACTGACTCACGGATGGGCCGACGATGAAAAAAAATAGAAAATGTTCTCATATCTTGAATTTTTTGCTGCAGTTGTGAAGAATATATTTAAACTAAGTTACTGATTCATTTTTTGATACAGAAAAACATCAAAATATAAAGTTTTACCCACTTTTATCAGTAAAAAATTTACCCTGTTAGTCACGGGGTAAATACTAGTTATAACGTTAATTCTGACGCACCCATTCAAGTTGGCCCTGTGGCTCAGTGGTCTAGATCGTCGTTCTATATCTTACTGACTGAAAGGTCGTGGGTTCGAATCCTGGTTTAGTCAAAACTTTTTTTTTCAGTTTTCATGGTGTATAGAAGCATAATGGTATGTTTTTTCCATAGTATATTAAATTCTTTTAAATTTTTAAGAAAAAAAATTTTCAGCAAAATTCTGTGAGTCAGTCACTTTAAAGGGAGATACGATACCCTACAACTGACAATATACTGCATTTTCTTAACTGTTTCCTACAAAAAGAAATATAATTGATAATTCAAGGAAGAACATAATAATGTTCTATATTTAGGCATTTAGACATTTAAATAGCATTCATTTGTAAAAAATGGCTATCCATCAAAATGGTTCAACAACCACTCACTATATTTAGTGTCTGCCCTACTTCTTTAGCCAATCAGAAAGCAAAGATATTTAAATTTCTTATAGATTTATCCGTGAAGAATTGCGATTTCACCACTTCTTCATAAAGAGCACTGTTTTATTTTACATTAAAGTGCACCTGCCAAAACACATCTGCACAGGACTGGTGTGTCAGTGCACTAGTGGGAGTGGTTCACTTATGTACAAGTATGTTCCAAATAAGGCAGCCAATGAAAAAAGTGAAAGATCAAAATGGGAGGTGCAAACACCAAGTCAGATTGAGGCTATGAAGTGAAATCTTGAGCATTAAGAAACTGAATGGCATTAAGAAACCTCAGCTGGTCACTACACTCCCTCTCTTTGGTTTCTTAATGTTGAAGACAAATATTAATGCATTAAGTCTACCAGTACCTGTTGTACTTGGAAATTTTGACTGACACCTTACTGGATAATTATTGATTCAATATCATTCATATTTATACATTTTTTCTTTATAAAAATAAAGAAAATGGAATGTTTTAGATTTTTAAGGTATGCCACTTTTAATATCTTAATATGTATATGTAAATCATACAATACTACTTTATCTTACTGAAATGAAATCCAAGACAAAGTTTTTAAGAAAGCATGGTATCTGCTCAGACAATGTGACTTATATGTATTAAGAATTAAATTGTTATTTCAGCAGTCTAGCTCATAGACTGATTGAAACAAAATTACAACTTATTACTGGAAGTGATGGATGCTCCTCAGATTCCCCAGATTTCCTTGAAAGGTAGCAGTTGTAATTAATGATTAATGCAAACAATTATGACTTTTTTGTAGAAAGAGGATGGAAACATTTGAAACATGTCACTTATTTGTTATGTGTGACCTTGACCTTGAACTGAAAGACTTTGGTTATGTGAATGACACATTGTAAGGCTATGGTAAACATTTATTTTGAGTCACTTCAGTTATCTCCATGTATACACTAAAAATCGAAGATGCAAAAGTGTAACAACGACCTTGACCATTGGGACCTTGGTTATGTCTTTGACATATGAAGTAGGCAATTTCAAAATCCATCCTTGCAAAATGAAGTATTGGCCCTAAACAAAACTCTCAAAGGGTGGCCATAATAATTGAACTAAGATTAATAGCACTACAGTATACTAAATTTGGCAATACCAAAGGGCCAATAACTCTATGAAAAAATCCAGATCAATCATGATCATCTTCTTTTAATATTTAAGCTTCCCAAACAGTTTCACTTAACTGCCATCTGGGAGTGCTGGGATACAGCCTGGACAAGAAAAGTATGATGGACAAAACAACTGAACATGAATTCTGAGAAAAATTAAAAATTTCAATGATTAGAGTGAATTACATTTTGAAAATAAAGGTAATACTACGCTATATCCAGTAACAATATATTACAATATATATTGCCATTACCAGGTTCTGACTAAATAGAAGAGAGTACAAAAGTACAAAATAAAGTGTACAAAATACAGTCAATTCTGCTTGATCAATCTGCTGATGTGTACTATAAACTCGACAGACGAGATGTAAGGAAAATATTTATTCTGTTGGTTGGTAATATATCTTTTCAGCTGACTGAATTATGGATATACTGAAAGCATTCACTGAGCTAGAAATATACTGGCAGCTCAATGGAATAGGGAAAATAATTACTACTGACCAGACTTTGTAACAAAATTTACCATACATGATATCAAGAATTCTCAGAACTGTTGTTCACAGAGTTATATGACTGTATTTTTACCATTTTGTCTAAGCATGTGATTATACAATACAAAGCATCTCAATGGCTGTTCCTAAACTGCGCATCATCTTCAGAATAAATAGCAGATTTCTTTTGATATATAACTGACAGCTCGGTATTGGAAAGGCTTGTAATTAAATTAGGTCAGCTTCACCCAGCTAATTGTACGTGAAGGAAATGGAGACAGAATTAGCTGATTCTCCTGTAAAACCAGGCTTTAAGACCTAATTATATGTTAAAGTCGGCATAATTTGAACATAAGGATTACTTTTTGTAATAATGACTAACTCATATCACCGAGACATTCCTCTGACCTTGACCTAATTTGTATACAAAAATAAGGATATGATTATGGAAAAGCAAGGAGTCAACTAGATAAGTCCCAATGAATTATATAGCCTTTTCTAACAAATAATCCAAATGATTAAGACTTTAATGGTCTCAGCTATGACGAAATACCATTATTTCTTTCTTTCTGGCACCATGTTTTAGATTTTCATTGTAGTACAGTTATCACAAGCCTGATTTATAAATGGAGACCAGTTAATACTGATGCTGAAAAGATTTTATACCTTCAAAAACAGGTGGCAGAGAACGGGATCTGCCATTATTTTTGTCCACAGGATCTGTTGCAAGTTAAAGAAATACCTCTTGAACTACAGTGTCACAATGATCTGAACAATGTCTTGAGAAAAAGTGTTTGGTTATAGATATCTAATTCTCATGAAAAGTACGTTAGAGATTATTTCCATGTTTTCAAACTTTTAGTGAGCAATTTCAACATAATTCAACTATGTCAGACATAAAGTTTCCACTTAAAACTTTTCTTCTGTAACAAACCTGTAATTTTCTAAGAAACAGCAACTAGTTTTTAACACATTGTTTGATTCTCTGCAGTGAAATGTTACATCATAACATATATAGAAATTCTAACTACTTTACAGTTACTGCCCTGGAAGGTGAAATTCATTAACACATTCATTACCTTTACAGCTTTTGTAATGCGATATTCCTGAGTCGACAGATTCACCGACTTTTTTCTGTCCATATTTGTCCCAGTGAAACCCTTTACGTGACAAACTTGGTGAAGATCTGCAGCTTTTACTGTGATGAAGATCTTCTTGGTGTTGGTCATACGTCATGTACAAACTAGGTCGGCTACTCCAGCTCTCATATCCTTCTGTCTATGAAAATAACAATATAATACAGTCATCAGTAGGATAAACAAACTAGAATAACAAGTAACAAGGCTGCCATCGTCACAAAATACGCCAGTCATGAAAGTTTTTGGTAAAGATGTGGGCATAATGGATAAAAAGAAGTGTAAGTAGGGAAGCAAGTTTGACTATTCTTAGTGCTGGATAGTGATACATAAATTTTAAATGAACTTGAAGATAAATTAGTATATACATACGAGTCCAAGAAAGGGAATAATTGCAATGAAAACTGACATTTGAACAAAAGCATGAATTTATACCAGGTCTGAAGTACAAGAAATTATACGGAGGCTTGAATTTTGCACATAGCACTCTCTCTGATGATGAACATTTGTGCAAATCTAAATTACAATTCCTCAAAGCATGTTGACATTCATTCATGATTGTTTCAGACTGGCATATATCAAGCTTCAGTACTGAGATGTTACAAGCATACATGTGTAAGTGAAACTTTGCAACCAAAGAAAGTAACACTTTATTTAAATCCAGAAGATTATAATTTAATAACAAGTACAATATACATATATTTGCTGAAGTACAGTAGATTACCACCTTACGACCACGCCGAAATTAAGACCACGCCGCTATTACGGGCACTTTTGAAAAGAACCAAACATTTTTATTCTTGTCCTATTACAGATATTTATCAGAATTAAGACCACGCCGCTAATCCGGTAATACGACCATCTTGTCAAGATCATATTGTATATTTTCTTCTTATTGTAATGTCTCAATTACGACCACTCAAATTAGTGCCCTCCGGGCATGTCATCAATATCAATCGAGTACACTGCCATGATTACGACACTGCTTTACGACAGTTGCATGTGTAAACAAAAGAAACTCCGTGTTGTGAAAAACAAATTTTCTGCAGGTGCTTACTGAAGTAAGGATACAAAAGGATAGTTTTAGTGTTATTCAAAATTGATTTAATTACAACCTGATTGCGACGCGAGTAGATAATTGGAAATAGAATGGAATCCTTCTAGTTATAAATAGTTTTCAGTTTGCAGGGGTTCAAAGTAAAATATAATTTTAGATCGATGCTTACCTATGTAGATCGAATAAGAAAACGGAACGTAACATCTCATTTTAAAATTTATTTCTAACTTCAACAAAATTCAGAACATTTATAGTTAAATTCTAATTATTTCAGACAAAATCTCCAGCATGGAGAAACGAAAATGAAATATTGAAAGGTTAATTCATTTTTGAAATGTTTATTTATTTAATGTAATAACATAATACATAGTGATGAATAATGTGTTTTGTTCTGTTCTATTTTTTCCCTTTATGAACTTGCATATAAAAAACAAATAGTTTGCCGGGGACTCGACCCAGTATTAAGACCAACTCACAATTAAGACCACTTCCCTTTATACCCAATGGTGGTCTTAATAGAGGAATTTTACTGTAATTATTTCATGTACTTTTGATAAATGTGTGAAATGTTTGATCACACAAATTCATGATGAATAAATGGTCTGTACACACATTTTCATATTTTTATCTGACCTTTAATCTCTATGTGTGACCTTGACCTTAACCACAGGGACCTGAAATTTCCATGCGACACTCTGCCTCACAATGGTGAACATTTATGCAAAGTTATAATAAAATCCCTCAATGCAAGTAGAAGTTTTGCTCCAGACCAAGTTTTTCCATCTGACCCCTGTGACCTTGACCTTTAGCCTGGTTCATGCATTTGTCACTACGTCTCATGATGGTGAACATTTGTATCAAGTAATACTAAAATCCTACCATGCATGTATAAGATATGCTCTGGACAAAACTGGACGCCGCCCACCCACCATGGGTGTTCCCATACTGTAAAAAGGTTTTCATACAATTTGACCTGATGACCTAATTTCTGATGTAACCCAGTTTTAAAATAAACCAAGAATACATACACCAAGACAAACATCCTGACCAAGATTCATTTAAAATGAGTCAAAAATTTGAATTCTGAAGTGTTAACAAGATTATCCTATGACTTTTCCCAGAGACCTAGTTTGTGATCCGACATGATTCAGATTTTGTATTCCTCCAATGTTTCATTTAGATAAGTATACAGGCCAAGTCTGATGAAGATCTGATAAAATGGTTTCAACAGTGAAGAAGCCTTTTTTATTATTGGACCCAGTGACCTAGTTTTTTGCCCCATGTAACTCAGTTTCGAACTTGTCTGAGATTTTTCTGAGGCTAACATTCTAATCAAGTTTCATTAATTGTAGTCTCCGGAGTGTTTTCAAACAAAATGTGAACGGAAGTCGGACAAACTCCAGACAAAATAGCATACTAAAAGCTCACCCTGGCACTTCTTGTCGGGTGAGCTAAAAAACATGAACAGCTGAATGACCGCTTAATTTCCTCAGATGAACATTTTATTTTAATTTATTTTTTTCCATATCACAACTTACCTGGCTGAACACAGACTCATCACCATGGCTGGACTGTGTACTGCTAAGTTTCCTTGAGTGTAGGTCCCTCTTAGCTTGTAACCCTAGCAACCATATCATCATCGACTCATGGTTCTCTGCTGTAAACACATGCTCCTTTCTATCGCTACTGTAAAATACAAAACAGACACTTCCTTCAACATAAACATTTGACATCTGATTGTTTTGTGCAACAGTTTTACACTGTGATGTCACAAATATGATGTAGATATTTCCTCTGGGTATCCACAGAATACTAATAGATCAGTTTAATTGATTTTTTTAAAAATAAACTGGGAAACAAGGTCTTCAAACTTCTGTTAATACCACTTAATGACTGTTTCCTGGCTCAAACCAGTACTCACAATGAGTGCGGGATGTAGAGGGATTCCAACTAGTGACCTTCTGCACTCTATCCCTCAACTACTGCTCCCCACTGAATGTGCATTTGGTGGGCCAAGAGCGTAAGACGTCTGTCGGCTATTTCTTCTGTTGCATTAATCTGATGACAGGCCACATTACTGTCACATCACTATATGGAGATGTATCACCATAAAGCACATATCACTACCTCAATGAGTCAATCTTTGAGCTTATGAAACTGATCAGTTAGTTGAAATCTGTCTTCAACAAGAAAACAAGATAACTCTTTCAAAAAATATCACAAAGTTCCTTTTCTCTTCTTAAACTAGACTGCAAATGGAATACAAAACACATTTGCATAATCCTTTTTTTATAACATCTTATTTCATTTTTCCTCCTTCTGAGAGAGCTGACTTTATGTGAACCAGCAGAGAGTAGTTATTTTCTCAGAAGAAAAATTCTATCAGAAATTCTAGTGATAGGGGTATCTTGGGAATTACTTGACATCTAAATGGAAATTTCTGTGAGCGATATCACCTCAACACTGCCAAAAGATAATTTACACCAGAGGACAAATTCTCATGAAAGACATGAATGAATAAAAGTATTTCTGGAAGGCATAGATGATAATAATTTCATCTTTTATAACACGCAAAATCAACAATAGGCAAACACCACGTTTTTAAATAAATTTTATCCTCTGGTACAGAATCCTGGTCTTTTGCCGTTTTGTCACTGTAGTATAGTGGCTGATCATTGGTAAGGTAAAGGACATGTATTATAGTGGCTGATCACTGGTAAGGTAAAAGACATGTTTAATAGTGGCTGATCACTGGCAATGTAAAGGACATGTTAAATAGTGGCTGATCAACAGTAATGTACAGGACATGTTAAATAGTGGCTGATCATCGGTAATGTAAAGGACATGTTAAATGGTGGCTGATCATTGGTAATGTAAAGGACATGTTAAATAGTGGCTGATCATTTGTAATGTAAAGGACATGTTCAATAGTGGCTGATCATCGGTAATGTAAAGGACATGTTAAATAGTGGCTGATCATCGGTAATGTAAAGGACATGTTAAATAGTGGCTGATCATTTGTAATGTAAAGGACATGTTCAATAGTGGCTGATCATTGGCAATGTACAGGACATGTTAAAAAGTGGCTGATCATCGGTAATGTAAAGGACATATTAAATAGTGGCTGATCACTGGTAATGTTAAGGACATGTTAAATAGTGGCTGATCATCGGTAATGTAAAGGACATGTTAAATAGTGGCTGATCATCGGTAATGTAAAGGACATGTTAAATAGTGGCTGATCACTGGTAATGTAAAGGACATGTTAAATAGTGGCTGATCATTGGCAATGTACAGGACATGTTAAATAGTTGCTGATCACTGGTAATGTAAAGGACATGTTAAATAGTGGCTGATCATTGGCAATGTACAGGACATGTTAAATAGTGGCTGATCACTGGTAATGTAAAGGACATGTTAAATAGTGGCTGATCATCGGTAATGTAAAGGACATGTTAAATAGTGGCTGATCATCGGTAATGTAAAGGTCATGTTAAATAGTTGCTGATCATCGGTAATGTAAAGGACATGTTAAATAGTGGCTGATCACTGGTAATGTAAAGGACATGTTAAATAGTGGCTGACCATTTGTAATGTACAGGACATGTTAAATAGTGGCTGATCAACAGTAATGTAAAGGACATGTTAAATAGTGGCTGATCATGGTAATGTAAAGGACATGTTAAATAGTGGCTGATCATTTGTAATGTACAGGACATGTTAAATAGTGGCTGATCATCGGTAATGTAAAGGGCATGTTAAATAGTGGCTGATCACTGGTAATGTAAAGGACATGTTAAATAGTGGCTGATCACTGGTAATGTAAAGGACATGTTCAATAGTGGCTGATCATTGGCAATGTACAGGACATGTTAAATAGTTGCTGATCACTGGTAATGTAAAGGACATGTTAAATAGTGGCTGATCATTGGCAATGTACAGGACATGTTAAATAGTGGCTGATCACTGGTAATGTAAAGGACATGTTAAATAGTGGCTGATCATCGGTAATGTAAAGGACATGTTAAATAGTGGCTGATCATCGGTAATGTAAAGGACATGTTAAATAGTTGCTGATCATCGGTAATGTAAAGGACATGTTAAATAGTGGCTGATCACTGGTAATGTAAAGGACATGTTAAATAGTGGCTGACCATTTGTAATGTACAGGACATGTTAAATAGTGGCTGATCAACAGTAATGTAAAGGACATGTTAAATAGTGGCTGATCATAGGTAATGTAAAGGACATGTTAAATAGTGGCTGATCATTTGTAATGTACAGGACATGTTAAATAGTGGCTGATCATCGGTAATGTAAAGGACATGTTAAATAGTGGCTGATCACTGGTAATGTAAAAGACATGTTAAATAGTGGCTGATCATTTGTAATGTAAAGGACATGTTCAATAGTGGCTGATCATTGGCAATGTACAGGACATGTTAAATAGTTGCTGATCATTGGTAATGTAAAGGACATATAATATAGTGGCTGATCATTGGCAATGTACAGGACATGTTAAATAGTGGCTGATCACTGGTAATGTAAAGGACATGTTAAATAGTGGCTGATCATTGGCAATGTACAGGACATGTTAAATAGTGGCTGATCACTGGTAATGTAAAGGACATGTTAAATAGTGGCTGATCATTTGTAATGTAAAGGACATGTTCAATAGTGGCTGATCATTGGCAATGTACAGGATATGTTAAATAGTTGCTGATCATTGGTAATGTAAAGGACATATAATATAGTGGCTAATGTGGTATATTCATAAATCCTGATCCCAAATTCCTCCAATATAATATAGTGGCTAATGTGGTATATTCATAAATCCTGATCCCAAATTCCTCCAATAACACTACCAATTCTCTATTGGATGAGACAATAAACCAAGGTACTTTTTAAATGAACAAAGTGAACTAGAGCTATCGCTAAATGTGATTAATACCCCTGCAAGACTGCTTCGAAACTGAGGAAGTTATTAGTAACAGAATACTTTGTAAAAGAATTGAAATAGAGTTATGGTTGTGGGCAATTAAAGATAGTTGTGGTTCTTGCACATTGCATTTCCTTTCACTGTGGTTGACCATTGTGTTAGTTTTCAAGTTTAATGCTCCTGACAAGAAAAACCGACAAAGGGCAATAACTGTGCAAATAGTGAAGATAGAGTTATAGCTCTTATTCAATGCATTTCCTTTCAATGTGGTTGAACACTGTATGAAGTTCCACTGAATTCCAACTGTTAGTTTTCAAGTTATGCTCAGGACAAGGAACACCAACAAAGGGCAATAACTGTGCAAATAGTGAAGATGGAGTAATGATTTTTGAACACTGCACTTCCTCTCATTGTGCTTGATCGTTGTATGAAGTTGCAATGAATCCAAACCATTAGTTTTCAAGTTATACTCTGGACAAGGAAATTGCAACAGACCGCCTGACCAACCACCTGACCGACCAACCACTATATACCCACCCCCACAACTTCATTTCAGGGGTATAATAACCATCTCTTGGTGGACATATATAAAGTGGTGCCAGTCAAAGGCAAAACATGCTATTATTAGTCACATTAAATGCATATATAGTTCTATTTTCTGCAAGCATTGGCTAAATCTGTTTTAACAATAAAACCTAATGAATGTTCCTATTTTTTTTCTAACACTCCCTTCCTTGACAATCCTACTTAAGATAATCAAGTTTTGGAGTCTTGGAATAAATTTTCATTAAGAAACAAAGATGTGGGAAAATGAGAAAGCAGTTTCAGGTTTTTGGTTACTGTAAGAACTTGTATTTAATGAATGTCAGAGTAACACAAATCTCACAAAATCTAAATTTTACATTTAGTTTTTTAAAGTTTGTTGCCATCTTGACAATAAAGCAGTCACATTAACCTTTATCCTAGTGGAAGCAATAGACTCTGCCTATGCGACCAGTGCAGACCAAGATCAGCCTGCATATCTGTGCAATCTGATCAAGGTCTGCACTATCTGCCATTGAGTTAGAAAATTTTCAATAAGTGCTCCAATAAACAATTAATGGATCTGTCCAAACTGAAAAATGGACAAGTCCAGTTTTAGACATTTAGGATGGTAAGTGTTACTTTTCTGCAGTAAGAAATCTTTTTTCTCTTTTTTTGGAAATAGCTAATAAATCTAATTGTGGTAGTATTCAGAAATGTTTCTTCTTAATATACTAAAAAAATGTCATTTTTGGACAACATTTAGCTAAAATTTAATGGTCTATTTTTATCCAGACCTGTTAAAAAGCCACTATAATTATGATTTTGATAAAACTCTTTCTGTCAGTAATGTCACTAGAATTTTACTATACTAAATGAGTGATGTTAAAATCTTAACTTCTGGACATCAAAATGCTTTTTTTCAAATAAAGTATTAACAAGAAAAAAAGAAGAAAGCAAGGTGCCTCCCCCCCCCCCCCCTCCCACACACACACACGGACAGGGTAAACACTATATGCCCGCTCGCCATTATCATGGCAGGGGCATAAAAAAGCAGGAGATGCATTAAGGTGTAAAAAAAAAGTCTCCAAGGCTTAGTAAGACAAGGCTGAAGTTAATGTAATTATTAGTTCAATTTCCAACTTGCGATCTCACGTGACGATCTCAGGCAAACTTGCAAAAAATCAACACACCAGGAAATGTGTAACAAATTGAGTTACTTCTAAAATTACAATCATGAAAGAGACCATTTCCTCAGAAAACTGTATTTTTGTTACAACATACATCACTGAATTAATAACCACAAAAATATGCAGCAAAATTAATGGTCTTATGGATGGAAGGATGGTTTTCTTGGTTGCTTTTTTTTTAATTCAGATAAAACAATTTTAATATTCAATGAACTCGTCTCAAAGCTTGCTTCTTTTTTTTTTTTCTTTGTTGACTATATTATAAGGTTAATGTTGGAACTAAACTGAGCTGTGAAGTTTTTTTCATTTTCATTTTCTATATCATGTTGCCAAAATCAAGAACAAAGCTCAGCTCATTTTTTTTTCTCAAGAAAAAGTTATAAGCTTGGAAAATCCTCTGAAAATTCTCTCCTAATCATCCGAGAGAGTTTTGGCTCTTAATTGTGAAAAACACAAACACCAGAATCCAGTAAAATGAATGATCAGATTTCATCTCTCAGTTTAAGAAACAGATTACAAAATGTAAAAGAGCCTTGTCTAGAACCACACTTTCTGCAGACTTTAATGATGAAAACAATATGTCCATGTCGGCTTCAAAATAAGGCATTAATTACAGACAGAGAGTGAATTACCTTAAACTAGCTTAAACCAGAGCAAACTTTAATTGAATGAAACTGATAAAAAGAAGTTCATGTCCAGGTATTCTTAATGCAATACTTGTAGCCAATTGACTTTTTTCTGTAACTCTTTAAGATTATTTAGAGAAAAACTAGTTTCCTAATCTATGGAATGTTTTTTATTGTCATAATAAACCAAGGACATTGCCCCCTGTAATCCCTGTATAAATCTACTTTCATTATTCTTATACTATCAGAGACACTGCCACAATCAATATAAACATATCTCTATTTGCACTGGAAATGGATCACCTTGAACTAATCTGAGACATATATAATGATTTATACAGTTTTATGGCAATATCCAGTTTGGTACAGAGTAACCCATAGCTCCAACGGCCTTACTCTTGCGTTACCCATTTAGTCTCATGAATGTCTCTTTGCCTAATATCCTGGTCAACTATTTACAGACCCCTGCAGCCAAGGCATTTAGGTCTGGTAAAGTCAAATATATGGAAATTAACATTCCCAAAAACTATTTTATGACTCTTTGAATTTTCCAAATGAAACTACAAACAAGAGGGCCATGATGGCCCTGGATCGCTCACCTAAGTACTTTGGCTGTAGGTTTGCTGTTAAGCAGTATTTCATTTTTTAATTAAAAATATATAAGTGCCTACAAACCAAATATATAAAATATCAGTCAATAAATAAAGGCTCTATGACAGAAAGTAGAAATATCCATTATAAGCTATGGTGACCTTGACCTTGACCCAGCGACCTCAAACCCTACCCATGGGTAGAGGTCCATGCAAGTGACCTATATGCTGAATATCAAAGATACTGGTCTATAAATGAAGGCTCTATGAGGTACAGTAGATAAATCTATTTTTAGCCTCCGTGACCTTTAACCTAATCTAATAATTTGAAAAAGCTTGATAAAGCTTGCTTCATGCCAAATTTTAAAATTCTAGGCCTTGTGGTTTCAGGCATGAAGATTTTTTAAAGATTTCCTTTTTTTACATATAAAGGGCCTCCGGGACTGGGCAAATTTTGACCCCATGGCCAACATTTCAACAATATTGGTAAAGGTTCTTTACACAACACCAAATATCAAAGGTCTAGTCCTATTTGTTTTAGAGAAAAAATATTTTTCATGTTTTTCCTATATGAATCTATGTAAACCAAGAGAACCCTGGGGCGTGGCCAATTTTGACCTTGGGAACATAATTTGAGCAAATTTGGTAGACATCCACTAGACAATGCTGCATACCAAATATCTAAGCTGTAGGCATTGAGGTTTCCAGTAAGAAGATTTTTAAAGATTGCCTTTTTTACATATTAAGGGCCCCCGGGCAGGGCCAATTTTGACCCCAGGGCCAACATTTAAACAATGCTGGTAAAGGTTCTCTACACAATACTCCACACCAAATATCTAAGGTCTAGTCCTATTAGTTTCAGAGAAAAATGATTTTTCATGTTTTTCCTATAATTATGAATCTATGTAAACCAAGAGAACCCTGGGGCATGGCCAATTTTGACCCAGGGGAAATAATTTGAATAAACATGGTAGACATCCACTAGACAATGCTACATACCAAATATCTAAGCTGTAGGCATTGAGGTTTCCAGTAAGATTTTTAAAGATTGCCTTTTTTACATATTAAGGGCCCCCGGGGCGGGGCAAATTTTGACCCCATGGCCAACATTTCAACAATATTGGAAAAGGTTCTTTACACAATACTCAACACCAAATATCTAATGTCTAGTCCTATTTGTTTTAGAGAAAAATTATTTTTTTATGTTCTTCCTATATGAATCTATGTAAACCAAGAGAACCCTGGGGCGTGGCCAATTTTGACCCCGGGAACATAATATGAACAAATATGGTAGACATCCACTAGACAATGCTACATACCAAACATCTAAGCTGTAGGAATTGAGGTTTCCAGTAAGAAGATTTTTAAAGATTGCCTTTTTTACATATTAAGGGCCCGCGGGGCAGGGTTAATTTTGACCCCAGGGCCAACATTTAAACAATACTGGTAAAGGTTCTCAACACAATACTCTACACCAAATATATAAGGTCTAGTCCTATTAGTTTCAGAGAAAAATGATTTTTCATGTTTTTCCTTTATAACTATATGTAAACCAAGACAACCCTGGGGCGTGGCCAATTTTGACCCAGGGGACATAATTTGAACAAACATGGTAGACATCCACTAGACAATGCTACATACCACATATCTAAGCTGTAGGCATTGAGGTCTCCAGTAAGAAGATTTTTAAAGATTGCCTTTTTTTATATATTAAGGGCCCCCGGGGTGGGGCCAATTTTGACCCCGGGGCCAACATATAAACAATACTGGTAAAGGTTCTCTACACAATACTTCACACCAAATATCTAACGTCTAGTCCTATTAGTTTCGGAGAAGAATGATTTTTTATGTTTTTCCTATCTAACTATATGTAAACCAAGAGAACCCTGGGGCATGGCCAATTTTGACCCAGGGGACATAATTTGAGCAAACTTGGTAGACATCCACTAGACAATGCTACATACAAAATATCTAAGCTCTATCCCTTTTGGTTTCTGATGTGAAGACTTTTTAAACTTTTTCCTATATAACTCTATGTAAACAAGTGACCACCAGGGGAGGGCCTATTTTGACCCAGTAGCTATGATTTGAACAAACTTAGTAGAGGTCCACTGGACAATGCTATACACACCAAATATCTAAACTCTAGGCCTTGAGGTTTCTAACAAGAAGATTTTTTAAAGTTTTTCCTATATAACTCTATGACAAACATGTGACCCCTGGGGTGGGGCCATTTTTGACCCAGGAGCCAGGATTTGAACAAACTTGGTAAAGGTCAACTGGACAGTGCTGCACACCAAATATCTAAACTCTAGGCCTTGCGGTTTATGACAAGAAGATTTTTTAAAGTTTTTCCTATATAACTCTATGTTAAACATGTGACCCCTGGGGCTGGGCCATTTTTGACCCAGGAGCAATGATTTGAACAAACTTTGTAAAGGTCCACTGGACAATGATGTACACCAAATATCTAAACTCCAGGCCTTGTGGTTTCTGACAAGAAGATTTTTAAGTTTTCCCTATATAAATCTATGTAAAATCAACTGACCCCTGGGGTGGGGTCAGTTTTGACCCCAGG
The DNA here is from genome assembly GCA_012932295.1 of Cyclina sinensis. NCBI lineage: Eukaryota > Metazoa > Mollusca > Bivalvia > Venerida > Veneridae > Cyclina > Cyclina sinensis. Next base: position 20,137,048 of record JAAONU010000006.1, on the reverse strand, counting down.
GTCATAATTTGAAAAAAAACTTGGTAGAGGTCCACCTGATGATGCTTCATACCAAATATCTAAGCTCCAGGCCTTGTAGTTCTGGAGAAGAAGATTTTTAAAGTTCCAACTTTGAAAATCTTTTTTTAGCTCCTGTGGCCTAGAAATGCAATAGATCTGAACCATTTGAACAAATTTGGTAAAGCTTCATGCAAGTAACATTCCTGCCAAGTTTCAGCAAGATTGGCCCAGCAGTTCAGGAGAAGAAGTTGTTTGAAGAAAAAGTTGACGACACACGGACGGATGGACGACGGACATCAGGCGATCAGAAAAGCTCACCTTGAGCACTTTGTGCTAAGGTGAGCTAAAAACTAGTCTGACCACTTGAACAGTGTCACTTTTGACTCTGGGGCCATGACTAGACCAACTTGAACAATAGTGACAACTGGGACATGATTTCGACAATCTTGGTTGGAGACTTCTGGATAATGTTACACACTAAATTTCAGAGCTCTGGTCCTGAGCCTAGTGGAGATTTTTAAAGTTTTTATTCAAGTTGCCACAGCAACCAGCTAGAGTTCTGCACAGAATGGATTTTTTTGTATAAATTTAATAAAGCTTCATGCCCGGAACATCCCTTCCAAGTTTCATCAACTCTGGCACAGTGGCTTCAGAGGAGATGCAGTTGTAAGTTAGTGTTGGAAGCTGGATGACCTACTATTGCAGATGTTCACCCTGAACCTCTGGTCCATGAGGTAAAAACTAGTGAAATAATTCCAGATCAATTACAGTACAACATAGAAACTAGAGAAATAATTCCAGAACAATAACAGTTCAACTGTAAAAAAAACTAGAGAAATAATTACAGAACAATTTCAGTACAACTGTTTATAACAGGTTGTGAAAAAGTGTGGCTTGACTGGGACTCGAACCCAGGGCCTTCCACTTACAGGCAGACACTACCAACTAAGCTTCCAAGCCACATGGTTCTTCCTTATCAATTTATCACCTATAGACCTGTATCCAGCTTCATATCCCCCTCCAAATTTAGAATTTGTCCCGAATTCTCAGAGTCACTGAGAATATTGTTAACACACTCTCAAGGTGCTGAATTATAATGTAGGTTATATACGTTGTCCACCAAATGAAACAGGTTGTGAAAAATCATGGCTCGACCGGGACTCAAACCCAGGGCCTTCCACTTATCAGGCAGACACTACCAACTGAGCTACCAAGCCACATGGTTCTTCCTTATCGATTTATCACCTATAAACCTGTACCTGGCTACATGTTGAAAACTTAAGAAATGATTATAGAAAAATTACAGTACAGTTGTAGAAAACTATCAAAATGATTATAGAACAATAATTACAGTTCAACTGTAGAAAAGATAGAAATAAATCCAGAACATTTACAGTACTTTTGTAGAAAACTATTGAAATTATTATAGAACAATTACAATACAACTGTTAAAAACTTTAAAATGATTACAGAACAATAACAATACAATTGTAACAAACCTTTAAAATGACTACAGAACAATTACAGTGCAACTGTAGAAAACTAGAGAAATAATTCCAGAATGAATACAGTAACATCTGTAACCTGAAACAATTACCTAAAACTCATCTCCCAATGTTTCCAATTTCAAAAATAATTCCTTTAGTTATGCACAAGCTTGTTAAAAGCCTGCCGACACCAGAGTATAATTTTTAAAAACACAAATGTATTTCTCATTTACAATATTATTTACGAGGAAAGTACAAACATTTATGCTGTAGTTACTACTACTACCGATACCAATTATTAGAGATAGGGAGATGGCTAGACTGCAACATTCATTTTCAATTATTGATCAGGTCACTGCAGCATCTACGAAGACAAAGCTGAGACACAATGTTCACTGTCAGGTCATACATGGCTATGACAATAATTTCTTCTCATCACCAGATTTAACAATTAGCACACAGAACAACTATAACATTGGCAATTACAGTTCTTCCTAGACACTTCCTCTAGCAAGGTCATTTTTATGGCTTTTTATAGCTTCCCCAATGAGGGAGAAAAGTTTGATGTAGAAATTAACCTGGTTATATTATTTCAAATATACAAATACTAATTCAAACTTTCTTCATCAGTAACACTGTAACCAGATCAACAGAACAGGTGACACTATGTGGCTATTTTTTGTTCCTTTAGGTCCCATCCTCTGTGGCCATGTTTTTAAGGGACCAAAATGACTTTGATGAAAGACCACCTAAGGAATATTTATTAAAAATTATTTTGAAATCAGGCCGGTGGTTTATACAGAGGTTTTCAAAGTTTTTCTTTATGGTTGCTATTGCTATTGCAGCCAGAGTTCTGTATGTAACCATTTAGTTTTTGAGGAATTTGAAAAAGAACCTGTTGAGAAAAATTCCTGTGAAATTTGGTTAAAACTGGTCCAGTGGTTTAGAAGGAGATGTTGTTTGAAGGAAAATGTTGACGATGGATGATGACGTACAGTCACCCATCCTAATATACTACTTAAAATTTGATAGGGATCACTTTTTATTTCTTAAATATCTTTTTAATGATAATCTCAAGATAACTGATTTTCTCTCATACATGTAGTTTATTCATATGGCAAAGCCTACCTGTCCAGCAGATTTTGATTGTTTACCTGTACATGGCTCGAAATGCACGGGAAAAGCGATACCCCTGGAAAAGTGGTGCACCGCGGGCATGTACCTTCATGTACACATCCGTTCCTATCAAATTTTGAGTAGTATAGCTCACTCTTGAGCACTTTGTGGTCAGGCGAATTAAAAAGACAATGCTGCAAGCCAAATATTCAAACACTCTGCTCAGGTGACCTAATAAAACTGCATTTTAAAACATAATATGACAGTTTCCAACAGGCACTGTGAAGTAGGGCTGATAATCAGCTGATATTCAATGCCGTTCTCAAAGGAGAAATGCTTTGGTGTTAGAGAAACATAACACTGCCATTACCACAGCCATTATCTCGAGTAGATTTAAGATAATCATTTTATACTTAATCCTGATTGATTCACATAAAATTTCTATGAGAATTTTAGTCTCAATTTTGTAACACTTCCTGGTAGAGAATGGAGTATTTCCTGAGACATTTAAGAGGCTATCAATGTAACAGAAATCCAGTACATACTTTTATGGAGTATGGTACCTACATGATTTCTTATGAGATCTTTTCTTTTTAATTAAAATTCTGAAAAGACATGAACAATGGAACTTGATGCCAGTATGTTAACAGGTTAAGATAGTACTCATATAATTTATATAATGGATATGATTGACTATCGAAGATATTCCTACAGTTATATGGATTCTATCAATGACACAAGAAATATTATACATCTTTAAAATACATGTAGTTATTTATCAAATTGTACTGGTAAAAAGCAAAATTCAATTTTTAATCTGATTTTAGGAATTACAAGTAGAAACCACATGGGAATTTCCCTACAGTTTCCAGTCTGGTCTAGAAAAGAAATCAAAAGAAACTAAATGAGGCCAAATTTCAAGAACTTAGTCATAATGCTCAGCAGAAAATTTCAAATGCAGAAAGTTTGCTCTGAGCTCCATTCTTAGTTCTCATGTACCTTATAAACAAGGCTACAGCAGGGCTAGTTCTGTACCGGTAAAAAGGACCCTTCGATAACTTTATTCCTTTTTTTTTCAGAATTTCCCCTAAAATCTTTAGAGTATGGAAATTTGAGAAAAATTCTAAAGGTGTCTTCAGATCTAAACTCAAGAATTGTTTAAGAAGGGTGCAAGTCAAATCAACTCCAAAATGTATGGCTTGAGCTGGTTTCTATCACAGGATAATTAGAACACACAAAAAACATCCTCCTTTGTTGCCATAAAAACTAGCAGATATCTCAAATCAATGTTTCAAATTCAACTACGAAGCAACCTACTCACATGATGACAAACTGGTTATGATGTTCCAGGTCCAGTGAGATTGCGGCACCCTGGATGTCAAGGTGACCTGTCGGTTGTCGTTGTTTGTGAACATCCTCTTCACACTTATAAAACAACAGCTGACATTTGCTCTCTTCAAGTATACACCAGACTTTACGTTTTGTCATCAACCGTCCAAATGCTACAACAAACAAATGAAACATTTGATCCAGCTTTCCTAAATTGAGGGTTGAAAGTGAAACTGTTCTATCTTCTCATTCATTCAATAGCACACAGAACCTTTTAACCTTCACACCTTAGTAAATTTCCTGACACAAAAGGGCAAGTTATGACATTAATTGTACACTTACCTACCAGTTACAGGCAACTGTAGCATTACAATAATGAAATCAAAAGACGATCTGTTAAGTGCAGCCCTTGAATTATATAACTTTCAAAAAATTAGAAAAAATACTGAAAGGACTTCTGTCTTGGTTCACAGCCTTGCCTTCCACCAATCTCTATATGTATTCTTCAAGAAAATTAACCCAAAACTTGCAAACGTATACTTCTTTTGAAAGTTCAGACAAGGAATTCCACACCTGTGGTTCCATTTCAAAACAGAATACATTCCTACTAAAATTCTTTTTGTGCTGTTATAATTAAAACAATACAAGAACAGTAACTCTTGGCATTCAAGTAATTAGCATTCAAACTACAAGTACTACTAAGGCATGATGCTTTTCTTGGCCAGTACAAGGACATTAAATTTATCTTATTTTCTGCTCAAAGACGAAATCAAAAGTCTTTTATTGAAATATGTTTTGTGCATATTTGGTTCAACAATGTTAGGCACAAATCACTTTCTCGTAAAATTTTTCCTGGAAAATTGCTTCGGTTATTATTTGCAAAAACGTTAATGCAACCTAAATGCAGTTCTTTTCTTTTTCACTTTATGTTTTTTGCTCATTATCTTCCAGAGAAAACAGACTACCATAAAATATGTTTTACTTTTTTGATAGACTTCATACAATCTTCTCCTGAAATTAATATATTGATAGGAAGAGACAAACACAGGGATGTGGGTTGGAAAATGATACATTATTTATTTTCCACCTCACATAGTAAACAAAATTGCTAAATCTTCACAACACCTTCTCTACATCCAGTGTTTCTGGCTAAATTCTGGCACAACCTTTATATAAGAACAGCTTTGCGGCAATTTTCCACATAACTGTCAGGCAAAAACGTGCACATTTTCATAAAATGGACTAAAATTGCTGTCTTTAAGACATTTATATATTTATCAAACTCAATAAAAGAGACCCATGATGATTCAAAATTGCTGAACTGAAAAAGAAATGTGATTGCTTTGTCTAGGTACAATGGTTTGTCATTTTCTAAAAAGTCTCTTGAGCCTTATACGTAGAAATGTTACGATTTGTAAGTACCTAGGGAAATGTTCTGAAAGAAAAATTTCACAGCACATTTACCAAGTCAGGCAAGGGAGTAGGATTGTAGAATTATATGTCTACTACATTCATCTGATCAAAAATATGTTGTCGTTGTTGTTGTTGTTTTCTCAAGGTAACTAAGAAATGCCTTTTAATGCTTTGCAGAATGTCTGAAATATCTCTCTCTCTCTGAGTTTATTTATTGTTGGTATTAGTTGCCTATATGACTGACACCCCCTTCAGTGATTAATTATTTTATGTTGTGGGGGATAGCGCAAGATACAGCGAGCATCCCATCCCAGAGACACCCTGGTTGTTTTGCATGCTCAGTGTACAACACTGATACATGGGACCTCGGTTTAAAGTCTAAAACATTGTTAGTTGAATAAGCTTTATATATAATTCAGGCAGTCATGATTGCTTATTTGTTTGACTCAGAAATAGACAAAAATCTGAATGTGTGAATAAAACGTTGCAAATGCTAGTTATACCAGCAGGTTGCATTCAAACAGTCTGGATAATCAATGCGCAAGTACATGTATCTAATTGCAAGTTTCATTATAACAGAGTGTTCAACATAATATGCTGGTACAGTTTCCATTGTTTTATTTTTGCATCACTTTAAAGTTTATTAGGGTAAAAAATAATCAAAGGTTTTAAGGTGAAAAATTAGACTTACCATTGCTACCAGATTTATACTGAAGATATCCAGATAAACTGTGCCACCCAGCCATGATTTTCACCAAGTCTGTCACTCGAGCATTGAACCAGTTTTAAAAAGTAACAGCTGTACTTGTATTTAACTGCAGATAAAAAAGGAAAGCTATATACCGTGACAGAAAAAAGACAATTAAAGGATTCAAATGGAAATAGATATTGTTAATTAAATGTATATTGATCAAAGCATGAAAACAATGTATCATTCTTACTTAATTAATTTTTACAGATAAAGAAATGCAACACCAGCAAAAAGACTGTCAGCTATTTGTGTACTTTTGGATTTATTCCCCGCTTGACAAAGATTGATAACATTCAGTAAACCACAGCCTGCATAAATATCACCTTCTCAAATAAAAGAAATCCTTGGCATTATGTGACAAATAAGAAATTAATACAGTTTTCATGTAAATAGACAAATGGACCTAAATAAAGGGCTAAGATAGTTCTGAAGCCAATGTTACACCCCTACCCCCACCCCCGCCAACCCCTTGCGCCCATGAACTGATGTGTAATAATGTCAAGAACATCTGCTATGTATGTTTAACCTATTTCAAACTGAGACAAACTACTATTATGCTTGCAGCATAATTCCAAGTGTCTTCACAAAGGACTGTCCCTTTTGTAAAGAGTATGACAAAATGAAATGTAAATTTATCTGGTATGCATATGAAGACAACTCTAAATGCTATTTAATCTTTATGTCAAAGTCTCACTACCTTAATAAACACTGCATCATAAATTCAACACCTGATAAAGTAATCCTTTTGTCCCATGAGTTTGAAATCCTCTTTTTAAGTACTGCTAGAAAACACTGAAGCTTAGATCTAACCTTTAAAACTAACTGATCATTATCAACACTTCTCAGCTAAATGGACTTGTTCCTCATTCTAATTGGACAGAACCATTAATCTTTTATAGGGGTATTTATTTAAAAACTTTAAAGTTGCCTGGCAAACACAGCAAATCTGACATGACTAGACTGCAGAGAACATTGTTAAGGCTGGTTGGTCTTGATCTGTACTTGTCGCAAATGACACATAACTAACCATTACTGTGAAGACTGTAATGGCTACAGAACTAGTTGTGACTACCAAACATAACATAGCATGTTTGATGAAAGAAAAAAAAATGTCCATGGTTTGGAGTTGTTGGACATATATCCTCCATTCTCAATCAAAATGAACATTTGTTTTAACAGCCAATCCCCAGCTGCTAAAATGATATAATGGTGATTTGTTTGATTTAAAAGAAAAAAGAACATAAATCGTAATCAAGGACCGATCCAACGAGTATAACAGTAAACTTTCCTAACCTCTGACAGAGGGTCATGAGTTTAAATCCAACCACAGACAGGAATTATTTTTAGAGAAATTATAGGCAGTCTCTTACAAATGGTTGGGGTTTAAATAGTCTACCACAGAAAGACTAGTAGGCAAATTGCCTGCTGATAAGACTGAAATTCTGTCTGTTCTGAGTAAAATTATGACAAATCATTATGAACTTGGTAGGGTTTCCATAACTGTTTTAACTTTCCTGGCATGACCTTGGAAAGTGGTAATTTACTTGAAACAAATAACAAGAATATATATATCATAGAGCATAATAAGCCTTGGCATTTGAAATCTGACTTAATACTACAAGTGACCTTGACACATAATGGTTACATAATAAGATAATCATACTTAAAATGGCCAATATTCTTATGGCCTTGTCTGAAAACAAACAGGAAAAAACTACTAATACTTACAGATGAAACAAATATTTTTTTAATTTAGTCACAAATAAAAAAAAAATAATGATGTAGTATAAGTTAAAATGATCAAATCTTTGGTGAGTTTATAGCTGCGAAAAGAGAAACAGTTAAATTAAAATATCAAAAATTTCAGTAAGTTTATTTACCAAGAGAAAATACCTTGTTTAACTTAATCACACTGAAATGACATTCCTAATTCTACAGTTTTCACATCTATTTAAATTTTATCTCCAGGATTTAGAAACTTCAGCCACTGGGTGATCAGTCCTCAACATTTAATCCACAGTTATGAGTGAGACAGTAGGCCATTGACGTCAATAAAAACTGTCTGGCACAATAAAACTCTCATTTGAAAATAAATACAAGGATTATTGAATAAATATTCATTAAATGTGATTTTTTTTCACTATTTGCATTGGTATACAGCTTTAAACTGTATAATTATACTTGAATATATTTTTGATCAAGGAAAATATCACTAGTTTAACATCCCTTTTATATGGTGGTAATAAAATAAAACAACACATACTGAGCTAGTAAAGGTTAATACCCAGCCTGACAAACCACTCAATAGTTTGTAATTAAACAGTATATAAAATGGCCTCCATCCTTCAATCTGTGTTTGACCCCCATTACTCATGCACAGAATGGTTAATCACCAACCTCAAAACCATATGTTCCATATGTGTCAGAAAAATTCTTGTTTACTACTTGCATATTATAAATACTGTTTATCAATCAGCTAAGGGTTTTGGCTTTGAAAGTTCCAGCTATTTTGTTTTTCAACTTAGCTTCTAGAATGTTCCAATGGTTTACTGGCGACCTAGCTTTGACCTAAAATTACCACCTTCCATACCCATCCTAAAATCCATCTAAACAAACCAAATTTGAATAACCTTGAATGTCCAGCACTACAGTTCTTTTGATGCTGTGATAAACAAGATGTTGTCTGAAATGAATAATTGACTGACGATGCACAATGCATACAGAATTACAGAAACAGTCTGGTCACCAAAGTCCATACCTCAAATGTTGCTTTATTTTACTGACATCATTTTAAATTAAATGGAAACAAGAAACTGGTTAACTGATGCATTAACAAAACAGGAAATGCATTATGTAAACTGATACACTTTAGTGTGCAAACTGATTGATACTGATGTTAGCTTCCACTATTAAACAGTCAGAAAGTGGTCTTAATGATTACTGAGTTTTAACAGTCTAAATTTTAGACTTTGGTTTTTTCAAGTTGTTGATTTTCTCATGATTACGAAAATTTCAATGATCAGTGGTCTGAATAGCAGGAAGTCTCTTAATGTGAATTTTTAATACTAGGTAGTCATGACGTAACAAATTAATTGACAGTGTTGGTCCTTAAGTTTGAATACAGATTCTTGTTTCAGAAATAAGTTCAAACAAAATTACAGTGCCAATTCTTATACTGACCCTTTATTTACCACTTTACAGCAACTGCTCAGCAACACTCATAATTATGGTCTTTTGTAAGAAACTGCTCGCCATCTAAAAAAATAATCAAAAGACAGTCAGTATCTAGTCTCCTAGGATTAGTGAGAAAATGGTGTGTTCCAGTCGCAATATCTGCAGCCGTAACTAATTACATCATGCAGACTGGGTATTTGTTAATATAAGGACACCTTGGCCACTTGTCATTGTTTTACAAGAGGAAACTTTGAGACTGTTTTAAAAGTACAGAAATCCATGCTCTTTTTCTTTAGAGTCATGAGAAATCTGAACCATCTCACTTTAAATGTCATTGTCTATTTTTGTAATATTCAAGAGCATTCTGTTTATCTTCTGATCTCTAAAATCTTAAATAATGCAGTACAGAACAAGTAAGTTTTGTATTTTTCTACTCAAAACTCCCTGATCTTGTAATACTTTGAAACAAGTAGGCCATGATGGCCCTGTATCGCTCACCTGAGTATGACTGCTTTTAACAAAGTTGCTATGGACCTGGTTAGTTCACCCCAGATGACCCATATTCGAACTTGACCTAGAAATTATTGAAACAATCTCTTTGACAAATTTCAAGGTTATTTGTACTGAAAATGTTAGCTCTAGAGTGTTAACAAGGTTTTTCCATATTTGGGCTCTATGACCTAGTTTTATAACCTAGATGTCCGATATTCGAACTTGAGGTAGAAATTATCAAAACAATCTCTCTGACAAATTTACAGGATATTTGGACTGAAAAAGAAGCCTCTACAGTGTTAACAAGGTTTTTCGATATTTAGGCTCTGTGACCTAGTTTTTGACCCCATATAACCTATATCCAAACTTGAGCTACAAATCATCAAAACAACCTTTCTGACAAATTTCCAGGACATTTGGACTGAAAATGTAGCCTCTAGAGTGTTTACAAAGTTTTTCGATATTTGGGCTCTGTGACCTAGATGTTTCGACTCCAGATGACCCATATTCAAACTTGACCTACAAACCATAAAATTAAGCTTTCTGACAAATTTCCAGGTAATTTGGACTGAAAATGTAACCTCTAGAGTGTTAACAAGGTTTTTCCATATTTGGACTCTGTGACCTAGTTTGTGACCCCAGATGACCCATATTCAAACTTGATCTAGAAATCTTCAAGGCAACCTTTCTGACAAATTTCCAGATTATTTGGGCTGAAAATGTAACCTCTAGAGTGTTAACAAGATGTTTCTATTTTTGGGCTCTGTGACCTAGTTTTTGAACCCAGATGACCAATATTCAAACTTGAGCTAGAAATGATCGATAGAACCTTTCTGACAAATTTCCAGGATATTTGGGCTGAAAATGTAACCTCTAGAGTGTTAACAAGATTTTTCTATTTTTGGGCTCCATGACCTAGTTTTTGAACCCAGATGACCCATATTTGAGCTTGAGCTAGAAATGATCGATAGAACCTTTCTGACAAATTTCCAGGATATTTGGACTGAAAAAGTAGCCTCTAGATTGTTAACAAAGTTTTTCTATATTTGGGCTCTGTGACCTAGTTTTCCAAACCCCTAATAACCCATATTTGAGCTTGAGCTAGAAATGATCGATAGAACCTTTCTGACAAATTTCCAGGATATTTGGACTGAAAAAGTAGCCTCTAGATTGTTAACAAAGTTTTTCTATATTTGGGCTCTGTGACCTAGTTTTCCAACCCTGATAACCCATGTTCGAACTCGTCTGAGATATTAATGAGACAAACATCCTGACCATGTTTCATGACAATTGAGGCAAAAATGTGACCACTAGAGTGTTAACAAACTAATTGTTAACGGGCGGACGGACGGACAGACGGACGGACAGACGGACGGACAATGGACGACGGACAAATGGTGATCAGAAAAGCTCACTCTGTCACCACATGACAGGTGAGCTAATAAAAACAGTCAAAATATTTCAGTCAGAGAATGGCTGAAGGTTAGGCTTACTATAAAAAACTTGTCAAACACCAATACAGTTGTGACATAAGTTGCTGTCTGCTGTTGACATGTACACACGTGTCTTTGACAACCATTACATTTGGTAATTAGTGACTGTAACCATGGCAACATCTGAAATAAAATAAGGAAATTAACATAGAATACAACATTAAAGTGTTTCCAGTTAACTGTAATGTGAAGAAGACTGTAAAAACAAAGAATTCCTGCAGATTTTATTGTCCAGTTAGGAGACATGTCAAGCTTTAACTTGCAAACCAGGCAACATCCTTCAGCTGTAGAGTATGCTACAGTATTTAATCAAACTTTTATGTTTTATATTGACTGTATATCATGTTTTTGCAGGTTATATCCAGTACTCTCTATGACTTTTTCCATTTCTCCAAATATTTTAAAGCAATGTAGACCAACATCAGTGTCGGCGAAAGTCAAATTTGACTGACATGGTTCAAACCAATGACTCCTAGGTGAAGGTGAGACCCTCTAACCCTTTGCATCTCTCAAACCAATGACTCCTAGGTGAAGGTGAGACCCTCTAACCCTTTGCATCTCTCAAACCAATGACTCCTAGGTGAAGGTGAGACCCTCTAACCCTTTCTATCTCTCAAACCAATGACCCCTAGGTGAAGGTGAGACCCTCTAACCCTTTGTATCTCTCAAACCAATGAGCCCTAGGTGAAGGTGAGACCCTCTAACCTTTTGTATCTCTCAAACCAATGACCCCTAGGTGAAGGTGAGACCCACTAACCCTTTCTATCTCTGAAACCAATGACCCCTAGGTGAAGGTGATACCCTCTTACCCTTTGTATCTCTATAGGGCACTCACATTCAACTATAGCAATAATGAGATAACTGAAATTTCTTAGTAATGTCAAGTTTTTATTCTTAGAAAAACAGCTCAAATTAGTAATTAGTAATAACATGGATTGTAATTCTATTTACTGTTCACTGTTAAATAACACTACATGTACATTGCTAATGAATAATCTTAGTACCATACATCTGTTGCTTCAAGCAATATTTTAAAAGTATAAGTCCTCAGAAAAAGGAATCACTGTTGACACAAAAGCTGCTATAATTAATTGATTAGTTATATTAGGTTGTTGCAGTGCAAAAATCTGAAAATATCTGATACTTGAGAGTCACTCATGATTTATTGAATTGCTTGAAATTTCAAAGTTCCATCAGAAAGACATCGAGTTGTGTCAGTGGAGGAGTGGGAGATCAAACTTGTGACCCCTGGATTAACAGTTTGTGACCCCTGGATTAACAGTTTGTGACCCCTGGATTAACAGTCATGTATGGTACCAATTAACCACTATCTATAGCCAAATTTATAGGTATAATCTCTAAACCCAAACCTCATACACTCAAATCTGAAACAGTCATACCTGTGAGCAAGAACTACTGAAGACAGGAAGCTAAGAAAAGTGGTCTTTATTTAAAGGTTATCACAGTAAATGAGATATACCGTACATATATAAATTAGCAGGGAGATACCGATTTGAATGGACTTTATACAGGGGTGGTTACAAGTGCGAGTGTACACAGCAGCAGTAAAATACAGAAATAACGCTGCATAAAACTGTTCTCTTGTTTTCCTTCCCTTTCAGAAAAGTTCTCCTCAAGTTTTACAAAATAATGTACAAAATAATTAAAAACAACATAACCAGTATTTGAAATCAATCTTAAGCCTCAGAAATTTAAGACATCAAACATTAAAAAAATATAGCACCATATTCAACTTTTTGAGCACAATTATTTGGACTAAAGAGACAATGAGATTCAAATTATAACTGAAAGGATAAAATTCAAGTTACAATCTAAAGAAATTACTAATCTTACCCAAAAAAATCTTACAATAAAAAGTCCTTCATTATTAAACAAATACTTCCACATAGCACTGTCGTTACACTACGATTTTATTCACTTTTCAAAAGACTTGAAAATCAATAACACAAATAATTAAACAAGTAATCCTACATTTTATAATGATAGCCAATTATTATATGTCCATAAATTCTACTTTACCACTGTCACTAACAAATGACACTTACTGTCAAAAACATTAAGATATATTGTGCCTACATCTGAAAAGTTTTATCTCTACATTAACAGTGGCAAAGTTACATGTTATTACAACCTTAATATGTCTGGTAGAAATTTGTATCTCTTTATCCTAAGGTGTCTCCGATATTATGCTTAATCCTTCATGAAGGTTATTTGCTCTGTGTCAGTTCCACATGTGTTGACAAACATATTTCACTAAATACAATCAGCAGAGAAAAACATTTATTACTGGTAAAAAACTGGCAACTGAAAATCATGATTTTGTTTTTTTAAATTTTCAGGAGTACTGATAATATGATACAGTATGGCTAACATGCTATTATTTTAGATGAAATTTATTACAGTAACTCAACTGGCAAAATATTAAAAGAAGTACAGACAAATTAAATGCATAGGCACACATTTTTTTCTAAATCTTACTTCATTAGGCTTCATCATAGTCAAATTTTTGGTGGTCATTCCTAACAGTACAAAAATTAATAGCTTCTAGTAACAAGAGGACCAAATGGTCCTGGTTCGCTAACCCGAAAAGAAACTACCAAACAACTGGTGGAGTGGGGGTGGCACCTAAGGAATGTGTCAAATGGCAGACAATTCCAATACCACGTTAGATATTAAAAAATATTTTTTAAACCAAAAAAGAAGGTCAATAGTTCAAGTTAAATCAAAGTCAAATTTGAAGTTTGTATACATGGAAACTTATACAACAAATAGTTAAAATTTCAAACACATATATTCAAAATAAGAAAAAAGGTCAATAAGTCAAGGTCAGCCAAGGTCAAAATTGAAGTCTGCATGCAAACTTATACAAATAGTTAAAATTTCATTGATTTAGCTTCAATAAACAAGGAAGTAGGTCTGTAGGTCACATGAAGGTCAAGGACAAAGACAGATGAAGGTTAAGTACCTTCCTACCCCATCAATTGATTTTTTTTAGAGGGGTTGTGTGGTACCCACGTGAAGTGGGTGGGGGCTGGGTACCCTGGTGAGGGCCAAGATCTTCCAAAACCCATCTAATTAATTAGGCATTTCTGAACCATATGTATCTAAGCTCAAGGCCTTTCACTTCTTTTAAAAGTTTTATATAACTCAATGTAAAACCAAGTGATCACTTGGGCGGGGCCAACTTGATCCAGGGGACCATGGTTTGCATAAACTTGGCAGAAGTCCACTAGACAATAGTACAGACAAAATATCTTAACTCTAGGCCTTATTGTTTCTGACAAGAAGATTTTTTTAAGTTCTTCCTATATAAGTCTATGTAAAATCAGGTGACCCCTGGGCTTGGGCCAATTCTGACCCCACATGGCGATTTATTTAACTTTGGTAGAGGCCCTCTAGATGATGCTGTCAACCAAATATGTAAGCTCTTAGGCCTTGTGGTTTCAGACAAGAAGATTTTTTTTAAACTGTTTTCCTATATAACTCTTTGTAAGATCAAGTGACCCCTGGGGCAGGACCAATTTTGATCCAGGGGCCATGATTTGGAAAAACTTGGTAAAGGTCAACTAGACAATCATACACACCAAACATCTCATCTCTAGACCTAAAAATGTTCCCCTGGGGTGGAAACAAATTTTACCCTAGGGCCATGGTTTACATAAATTTGGTTGAGGTCCACTAGATATGTTATCAACCAAATATCTAAGCTGTAAGTTTTGTGGTTTCAGATAAAAAGATTTTTAAAGTTTTTCCTTTTAGCTGCCATTGCAACCAAAGTTCTTAATAGAAATCCATCTTTTATATAATTTTGAAACAGGACCACACAAGCATCATTTCTGTAAAGTTTAATTGCAATAGTGGTATAGGAGGAGATGTTGTTTAAAGTCAATTGTGGACAAGCGATGGATGGACAACTGATAATATAGCATAGACCTTCGGTAAGGTGAGCTAATAATTATCCAAATATTTCTTTTCATTGCCACACTGCAACAGCAATCACTTCTTAGAAGATTTATTTCATTTTAGCCTTTACCATTTACTCAAATGACAAAAATCTTTCTGAGTGAATAAATTCTAAAGGAAGCAAAAAAAATGATAAACATTGTAGGAATCTTTGAAACTGGCCAACTGACAGACGGATGAACCAAGGTCCCAATGAAGGACCATTCTAACCATGATCCTGTTAAAGATCCTTCCAATTTTCAACATCAAATACTTTGTTGCAAACTAAGGTTTAAACATCATTAAAGTGCCAAACAGGGGAGAGGCTAGGTTTGTGACGCTGGAGCATGGGGGGAAGGGGGGGAATCTTTTTACAAGAATTACACTTCAACTGAGGTACCAAGAAAAACAATTTCACTGCAGACTGTGAAATATAATTTCCTTCACTTTACAATTTGACAAAAATGAAAACAGGCAGACACAATTTAACAATGCACTGACTAATCTCACACCACAGGCAATTCAACAAATTCTGTATTTACTTTATCAGTTAACATTTTATCACACTTGATTAATTTCTCCAGGTTTTATAGAAATAAGATCAAATGATTATCATAATACTGACCAAATAATGTAAATTAATGATTATCTATATCTATATATATATCACTGACTTTTCACTGTATAACAACAAACTGAGGGTTCCTGCATAACTATGGTAACAACATATAAAATATGAAGATACAATACTTTTGTAATGACCCCAACAAAAGCATTATAATAACTCTGCCAAAATCTAAGAAATGCGTTAGATAAAACACACTTATTTTACATTGATTTGTAAACATGACCTAATCCCACTTGAAGACAGCTTCCTAGGTTCAATACAATTACTCCTGCCAATGGCGTGAAATTGCTTCTCTCTTTTAAAAGGGCCTTAACTATTGGGATGCCTAAATATGAGAAACTCTGAAACATCAACATTTGTTTAGGCAGACTTGTAAATATGACGTATAGTAATATACAGTGTATTATATAATAGTTATTTACAGTGTATATGAATAAATTTACAAAAACAAACTGACGATGTCACAAGTTATGACTTAACTTTTAGAAAGTTTACCAATAAGCAGTCTGGAAATGAAAGCTAAAACCAAAGAAGACTTGTGGTATTGGCAAGTCGGGTCATCTGACAAACAATAAACTATTCTTAACAAGGGTTTCACCTTACAATATGCATGCTTCTATATAACTGGATGTTGTTTGTGATAATACAGGGCTTTTTTTCCAGAAATTGGGAAGAGGCTTAACCTTTCATTTTGGGAAATTCAAGTGCATTATTTTGTCAAATTGGGAAAAAGTGGAATGATGTTTCAACAACAAACAAAAAGTACATACTAAGAACTATATTCATTTCATTCAGTACTACAGTGTCACATTTATTACAAAGGCTGCTGCCTATCCTTAAAGACTTAGGCCTTAATATAAAGAAGTCAATAATCTTTACATTAATTTATCCTGGAGTGTGTAGACACTGACCTTCATAAGAACATCTCATTGTTGAGTGGTCAGTGAAATTCTCAAGAATGTACACAAGACATTATTGTCAAGCCCACTTGTGAATAGCTCGACACAGTCATCACATTTGGCACCGCAGTTCGCTGTATGTACATGCGTGCATTAGTGCGTATGTGTGTCCGTCCAGACTGCCTTGTCCTGGCCATAACTTCTCTGTGCATGGAAGAATTTTGAAATACCTTGGCATATTTGTTCACCTTGATGAGATGGTGTGTCGTGTGCAAGACCCAGATTCCTAGCTCAGAGGTCAAGGTCTCAGTGACAGCTCAAAGGTCCAAAATGTTGATGATAGACGTTGACATTTATTAATTGCTCCCTTAAAGTGACATCATATAGGCCTGCCTTGTCCTTCCATCATTATGTTGTTCTGTCTAGTGTGGGGAAGAACCCCATAACTAAAAAAGGTATTGACTTCGAACTTGGTATGTGAACAGATCTCTAGTTTCACTGTCCCATTCCCATAGGCGGGCTCGACATGCTGCCCATGGGCATTCTAGTTTTTTTTCAAAGTTAGCTGATAAAATTGGGAAAAAAAATAAGGTTTTTTTTTCATTTGAGAAGGCACCCATTGGAAAAAAAAAGCCCTGTAATATTTCATTAGAAACTGAACATGCCCTTTTTAAAGTCTCACATTAAATCTTTTTATTAAGATTTATAGTAGCTCTTTAAGCAATAAGCCTTGAGAAAATACTTCTGAATCATAAATATTCTGAACTGATTTATGTTTGTATGCATAATATGCCACATGAGCTAGAAAAACTCCAGGCTGTCTTGCCAAATTGTCTCAACAAGGTTTGATACCAGTTGATGTTATGTTACAAAATGATATGTTTTTTTTATTTTAAACACTTTTATCTAAACAAGAACCAGTAAGTTTTACTAAAAAAAAATACCATAATTACTATACTATACCAGAAATCTTCCAGCAAAGAGAAGACAGGCTTTGATACCAGAACTTACTTGCATAAAATTGCAATTATTATATAAAAAGTGTTACCTTCATTGTCATAAAAATGCCCAGATATACACATATATTAGGTCTGTCTGATTTTAAACATTTAATCTTTTGCATTTCCCTTTCCTTTGACACGGTTTATAAAATAACATACTGTTGCACAACAAAATTATTTCAATCAAACTGAAAAGCAAAAGAAATCCTGATATTTACTTACAGTTTAAAATCCTTCATTTTTTTGGTATTTAGATTTTTATTTAAAGTAGTAAAATCAGTGTATATTCCATACTGATATGGACCTTACGTCCTGTGTCTTTGCCTGTGGGGAAAACAGCTTAAAGCATTGGTAATATACAAATATATAATATTGATGAAATAACAGCTGGCTTACTGAAACACAATAGAACAGTCAAACCTGTATCTCACAACTGTACAAACAACCATCCTTAATAGGGCCTTTTTACAATCTGATATTTTTTTAAAAATCAGTTATTTGACATACAAGATATCGGTAGAACCAATGGATGCTCCCCGAATAAATGCCAATTCCAAAAGGGCTATCGTTTAGTATGTATTTTGAAAAAAGTATGAAAAATAACATAGGGCAATAACTCCTAAATTATGCAAAATAGACTTACGGTTCTTGCACGCTGCACTTCTCGTCATAGAGATCTATCTACCAATAAAGTTTTATGTTAATATCTCTTATACTTTGTGAGATATGCCCCGGACAAAAAATAAGTATGAGAAATTTCAAAAGGCAATAACTTAAAAATTAATAAAGCAAGAGTTATGGTTCTTGTGCATTAGCTGCACTGCTCATCAATGAGATCTATCTACTTATATAGTTTCAAGTTGATAACTCTTATACTTTGTGAGATATGCCCTGGACAAAGAATAAGTATGAGAAATTTCAAAGGGCAATATCTCAAAAATAAATAAAGCAAGAGTTGTGGTTCTTGAGCAGTGCACCTATAAAGTTTGGTCTTGATATCTCTCATAGTTTTTGTGTTATGCTCCAGACAAAATTATGATGGACAGACAAACTGATGGACGAACGGACGGGCGGACAAAGCAGCAACTATATGCTCGCCCTTCGGGGAGCATAAAAATGCATTCACATGAAAAATAAGGGTGCCATTGTCACAAAATATGCCCATCACGAAAGCTTTTGGTGAAGATGTGGGCATAATGGATAAACAAGAGGTTTAAGTAGGGAAGCAAGTTTGACTATTTCTAGTGCTCGATAGTGAAATAAACATTTGAAATGAACTTCTGGCCTCTAAGTCTGACACTGACCTTTGACCTAGAGACCTGGTTCATGCACGCAACACTACGTTTCATGATGGTGAACTTTTGTATCACGTAATACTAAAATCCTTCAATGCATGTAGAAGATATGTTTCCTGACAAAATCTGGACATTTTGTCATCTCTAGTGACCTTGACCTTAAATATATGGACCAGAATTATGCAACTCTCAGTCTCATGATGGTGAAAATTTATGTTAGAATCTTTCAATTCATGATGACTAAATGGTCCATACACACATTCTCATATTTTTATCTGACCTGTGACCTCCATGTGTGACCCTTACTTCGGCACAGGGACTTGAATTTTGCATACAACACATCAACTAACAATGGTCAACATTTGTGCCAAGTTATATTTAAATCTCTCAATACATGTAGAATTTTTGCTCTGGACAAGCGTTTTCCACTGATCTTTAGGTGTGATCTTGACCTTTGACCTAGAGACCTGGTTCATCCGCGCAACACTACATTTTATGATGGTGAAGTTTTGTATCAAGTAATACTAAAATACCTCCATGCATGTAGAAGATATGCTCTGGACAAAATTTGGATATTTCATCATCTCTAGTGACCTTGACCTTGCATATATGGACCTGGATAATGCGTGTAATGCTCAGTAACATGATGGCAAACATTTGTGATACCGGTAGATTCCCACAATTAATGATGATTAAATGGTCCATACTCACATTTTCATACTTTTTATTTGACTCTGACCTCTGTGTGTGACCTTGACCTTGGCAATAGGAACCTAAATTTTGCAGGCAACACTCTGGCTCACAATGATGAACATTTATGCCAAGTTATATTAAAATCCCTCAATGCATGTAGAAGTTTTGCTCTGGACAAGCATTTTCCACTGACCTCTAGGTGTGACCTTGACTTCTGACCTAGAGACCTGGTTCATGCGTGCAACACTACAATTCATGATGGTGAACTTTTGTATCACATAATACTAAAATCCATCCATGCACTTTGAATATATGCTCCGGACAAAACTGGATGCTGCTGCCCGCCATGGGGGTTCCAATAATATGTCCCTTTTCAATCGGGATATAAAAATTAGTAAGAAATGAAACATATCTGTAATGCTGAAAATAAACTGAAATAATAAACTCAGTCTTCCTAAAAAACATGTTTACAATATTTTCCTGAATTCTGCAGCTAATAATTTCAAAAGGAACCACCATTAACAAATTATTTATGTTAATTTCTGGAATTCATGATTTCAGACATTGATTCAAGTTTGCAAAATTTTACAAAAATCTGATCTTTAAGGCAGCTAAAAGTTGAACATATTGTACATGATAGAAATGGTTCTTACTATAGGTCTCTCAATGCAAGTTTTCCAAAGAAAATCAGGTCTCCCAATGAAAATGAGAAGGTCTTTCAAGGCAATTGCACCAAAGACATTAGGAAGATCTCTCAGGTCAATTGTACCAAAATCATTTAGAAGGTCTCTCAAAGAAATTGTACCAAAGAAATTTAGAAGGTCTTTTAAGGAAAAGGTACCAAAAAAAGTTGAGAATGTCCTCCATGCAATCATACCAAAGGAGTTTAGACCATGTCTGAAAGCAATTGTATTTGAGGAGTTCAGGAGATAACTTAAGGCAACTGTACTTATGAAAGGTCATTAAAGGCAACTGTACTAAAGGTTGTGTGAAGGTCTCTGAAGGTAACTGTTCTTAAGAACATTAGACGGTCTCTCAAGGACAGTGAACTTAAGAAGACTCTAAATGGTCTCTCAAGGGATCTGTACTAATGGACTTAAGATCTCACGCCAACTGTACCAATGGTCTTCTGAAGGTCTCTAAAGATAATTAAACTAAATGACTAAAGAAGGTCTCTCCAGACAATTATACATGTATTAAGGGGCTTTAGAAAGTTTCTTGAGGCAATTGTACTAGAGGTCTTTCGAAGATCTCTGAATGCAGTTCAATCATTTAGAATGATACTCTATATAGTTACTTGCATATTAACTCTAAGAACTGACCTCACATCCATTTAAACAGCCACATGATTCCTGCTAATATAACCCCAACGTCAGTTTTGAATCAGATACAGTGGAGTAATATTTTAACCAAAAGAACTAGAATTGCCCTATATAGCTTACCCAGAGTACCACACAGGATAAAATTTACCCCTGGAGTGTTCACAGGGTTTACCACTGATCAGAGGTGGTGACCTAGATTGTATTACACATGACCCAAATTAAAGCATCAAAAATAAAGACAAATATTCTCAAGTTTTAAGAAAGTTTGGCAAGATGCTGGAGTGGTCAAGAGGTTTACAACCGATCTGACCTGCTGACCTACTTTTAACCCAATCATTAAAAACTTAAAAAGAACCTCAAAACAAACATTGTAGAATTTTCAAAAAGGCCCTGTCAAACTGTAATGAACCCATAAGAATTCATCATGATAGAGATTATAAAAAATGGAAGTTTAAGAAACAAAGTTTCATAACGATTGTTATAAATGTGACCTCTAGAGTGTTCAAACTGTTCTCCATTGATCTGTCCTACTAACCTAATTTTTGATCACACAACTCAAACTCAACCAAGAGATTATCATGGCAAACTTTTCTCTGTGACTTATCTGAAGATTGTGTAAAAAATATGACAGCCTAGAGTGTACAGAAGGTTTTCCACTGATATAGGCTGGTGAGCTATTATCTTCTCAATGTAACCAATTTTTTAAGTCATCCAAAACATTTAACACTCCCACCAACTTTCATATGAAGACCAAGACAAAACTACCAGAGAGTTAAGCTTTTTTCCTTTTCCTTTGACTTAGGTGGGTGACCTGTTTTGAACCCACATGACACATTTTGAACTCATCTGAGAGTGTCAGGGCAAACATTATAAAACATGGACTTTTGAGTTTTTGTAGGGTAAAATTTTAATGATGCACAATGGATGATGGACAACAGATGACAGACATTAAAAGCTGATGAAAAAGGTAAGTTTGCTCTTAGAGCTCAGGTGAGCTAACAATGACACAAAATATAACATGGAGTGATGTAGTTTGGTAAAAAAAAAAGCATAATTATGCAAACAAGGTACAAATGGTGGACAGAAAACTAAACAAGTTAGGTGCGAAAACAGAAAAATGTTAATGGTGGGCAGAAAACTAAACAAGTTAGGTGCGAAACAGAAAAATGTTAATGGTGGACAGAAAACTAAACAATTTAGGTGCGAAACAGAAAAATGTTAACAAAATAGAAAACTTGGTTGCCAAGCTCCCTCCTATAACTGTTCAATCCTTCTGACTTTGTCTTCTTAACTTCCAACACATACTTTAACTTCCATGAACATTTATTATCAAGCATTTTGTGTAAAAAAAAAACAACAACATAATTTTAGCACTGCATATTCAGTGTGAAACTATTTCAAAATTTTAGTAAATATTGATTTTGTAATTTCAGGTAATTGCAAGTGTATCTTTATATCTGGACTACAACCATATACCTTATTTTGCAGTTATTTCTAATGCAGCTGATGATTCAATGGTTAAAGTGCTTCCCATAAATAAACATACAAAGATCGAAATTTGAAAATCATTGAGTTCCTTTCCATCAATCTGTTACACAACTCCATAGACATTACGCCCCATGCATTCCGGATCTTCTGATCCACGTCAATGATATCCCATTAACTTATCTTTAGGTGTTAAATTTTCAGCAGCACACACTTTCTTAAATGCACTGACATATCAATTTGCTCTGGTATAGTGGTTTTTCTTTACATCTTGAAAGTATTTGTGTTCAAACCAAAGTGATTTGAGCAAACAAATTTTCAAGGTCACATAATTAGACCGTGACCCTTGTTCAGGTCAATGAAAACAATGTGAATCTCCAGCAAGTATTTCCTTATCAGTTTGGTGATCTCTATGATATGAAGTCAATAACTCCTGCCCTCCCCCCACCATCCCCCCCCCCACACACACACACCCCAGCATCTTTCACATTGTTTCTACCATATGCTTTTCTACTCAAACAGAGTACAATTTACTTTAAGACACATGGTATATGTTATTTTCCAGTAGCTATTACTGTGCCAATCTGTGTAGTACTAATAACAGGTATATAAAAATTTCAATTTAATCATTGTTGCAGTCCATCAAGGTCTTGACCTAAACAAATTCAAAACATTTTCCTTGATTTCTCATCATCTCAAAACAAAAATGTGCCAAAGTGGCATTATGTAAACGTGTGTCAGTGCTGTGTTGTGTCTGGCACTCTGATAATCTTGAGCACACCTTGCCAGTTATCTCCAACTATTGATCTTCATCATAAATCTATTTATCTAATGTGAACAAACCAAACATTAAAACGCTTATCAACATTTACAAAACAACCTTTTCAGCCAGAGCTTGGCAACAGCTTTCCTTAACAAGTTAATGAAAAGATCCTAGGCCAGAGGACTGGAGAATATACTAATTAGTTTGTGATATCTGTTGAAAGGTCTTTATATATATGCTTCAAAATTACATTCAAACTTATCACATTATGAAGAGAGTAATAATATTACAGCACAACCTTCTGATTACTTACACAGCTCCAGTGAAAAATTACTGCATAATGATCACAGCTTAAAAAGAAACATTAATATTTGTTGCTACTCTGAAATTAACATGTATTCAAATAACACTTAATTTACATGTATAGTATAATTCTTTGGCCACTACAGTTTAGAAACCCATGCCATTACGAGTTGTGTTAGCTATATTCTTCTAGAACTTTGAAAGGGCTATGAAAGGCCTGTTTACATTTCTCATCAATGCCTTTGAACAGAATTTTTTAAATGAGAGTTTTATCAAATGAGAGCATTATCAGTGCTAAAAATAACAAGATATTTAAGGCCATAATATAACCCTGCATTGCTCACCTGAGTAGCATTGCTCATAAAAGCATGACCAATGAAAGAGATTTAAAAGCATAATCAGACATCAAAAATTATGTTCACTTCATGGCAAGTTACTTAAGTTGAACAGTCCAGTTCAACTGAGCAGTTGAATTGTGCAACCATTATTTTTAGGTAGTTCAAATTTCAATGGTGAAGCTTAAAGGGCTGTACTCCAGATTTGATATAAAAATATTTTTTACATAAATTAAATATCTAGATGCCGTGAGATTATAACAACATGATATTTTACTTCAAAACTGATTATAAAAGTCAAAATAGAACCAAAAAAATATATTCGCTTCAGCTTGATTTGAACTCTGGACCCTCGTTTTAACAAAATTTTTCCAATGCTTTTACTGTCACCAGTCACCACTATCACTGCAACTGAAATAACAATTATTTACTTTAAATGTTACACGATAAAGTTATAAGGTCGCGTTACGGTATAGCACTACAAAAGGAAAAAAATCAATTTACAATGTGACTATCTTACTTATTTTTTGTCAGTAAGTTAGTTTTTAAGCATTAGTCATAAATATTACAAGAAATTTATAATACAAGAAAACTTTCTTTTTTTTGTCATCTGGAGCACAGCCCCTTTAAGAAGATCTTAAAATATTCCTGAAGAAGTTCTAAAACCTTTCTGAGAAACAGTTCTAGAAATATCAGTGTGCTTTAAATATTCTAATTCAGTTTCTTCAAAGTTTCAGAACAGATTAGGAATTATAACTGATGTTTAAAGCATGTTACAAGTTTGCTCTTAACAACACTTATGTTCTTAATGTACTTGTTAACTTGACCATTTACATTGGAAAGCAAAAAATCAGTTGCTTACCTCTACCACTATCAATAGTTTGACAATATTACTTCCACTCCAAATGGGTTGCTTCCCCTCCAAAAGGATACACCATTTGTGCTACCATGCTCTAAATTTTCGAAAAAGGTGGCGTATGAAGCTACAAGGGTTTATCACTGATAAAGTAAACTTCTTCAAAACAGGTTAGTTTCTTGTTTTAGGGAATGATTTATACATGCACTAAATAACTGAATCTTGCAGTTAAATTTATAGTTTTGGATTTTCAGAAGTGAAAAAGTTTGTTTAAAGCAAGTGCTGGACAACAGACAAAACTGCCTGAGCATCTAACTCAAGTGAGCTAAAAATTTGAAGATAACTTTAACTTGGTGAACATATGTGCCAACTTATTTCAGTTCTTTTTCTATAGGTGAGTTGTCAAACTGTGACCTTGACCTTGCCTCCAGGAATCTTGAAGATCTACAAGGCAGCAACTATCTCAGTGTGACACACTCATTTGTGTTGTGAAAAGTGCAAATCTAGCAAGCACAGACTTCAGAGAACAATTCCTTTGTATCTACCACTAATGCAAAATCTTATTGCTAATACCAAACCATCTCTGACTCAGGAGAGAGATCATGGAAACCAATCCTTCCTGTACCTAGTGTACATGTTCACAGTAACAGCTTGCCCTTATGTCTATTTAATGTACAAATCTATATAATATTCTATATCAACACCTCTAAGGTCAACATTTCTTTTCTTAATAATCTATCATGTGTTTTTCTTAGTAAGTATAATGTATATCTGTTAATCTAACAAATTTATCCGTTTGGCTGTATTTGATATATTAACAGCATATGTCCTGAAACACAGCAAGTTAATTCTGCAAATAGTGTACCTACAAGATAAATGTATCACCACATTTTCTCCCAGGGCACTGACAACATAGCATCTAGCACTGTGGTACCTAGAATGCAATAAAAAAAATATAAACAAAAAAATCAATATTAACTGATATGAATATAATCAAGATCTAATAATATAAATTACTTGAAATAAATAACTACAGGAAAAATGTAAAGAAATCACTAAAAAGCTAAAATGACCAAGTGAAAGATTGAGAGACAGATGGCAGGACATATACTTATATGTTGTCTCATTTACGAGCCGTTTAGGCACCCATTTTCATTTCTGACATACTTTGTATATAATGCTGGTTGGCAGTTTGATATCAATATCCTGAAGTACAGTAAGTTCAGGAGTTCTGGATCACAGGTTATTCCTGATCACCTCCCTGAATTTCAACAAAAATGTTTGGGAGTGAATATAGATCACCAAAACTATTTTAAAATTCTGTACCTGTTCCAGTAAATACAAAATGTTTTTTGAAAGCTGTGATATAATCTGTCTCCAGAATTCATGTTTATAAATACTGTCCCTGTAAACATTAATTTCTTATGTAAAACGTAAGGTGCAGCATGCATTCAGAAAAAAAACTTTCACCCGTTTTCAAGCCTAAACTAGAATTTTACATTATAAAAATTCCTTATATGTAAATACAAAGCACACCAGCCAATCTTCGGTCCACAACATGATTTTTTTGTAACTCTACAGACTTCTTATTGAAAAAGACCATTTTACCTATCAAGCGACGAATTGTTGACAAAAAAATGGTATGCGTGAGAGCATAAAACAGGTGCCCGATGAGGTAGTTTCCTACCATTGTTTTACTGCAGATGAGTAGCAGTTTGGTTAAGCAAGGATACTTTATTTTTTCTCTGACACTTTTACAAGAATAGAATCTATTCTTGTAATAAACACAGAACATTTCACACTGTAATTAAAAGTTTTTTAACACTAACGTGACTCTTCAACTATGACATAAAGAGCAGAGATGGTTTAAAACATCTAGTAATCTGGACTACACGCAAGAACTCCTATAGAGAAGGGCATCGTCGGATTCCCATTGCCGATCCATTAGCATTTATCATTAACATTTATATTTTGATTACATGTAATAATCAACCAACGGTATCCGACGATGAGTGAAGGGGTGTAATTACCCAGTTCCAAAAATTATAATAAAAGTAGAAAGTATGTACATATTATTTTGACATGTGTTCTTCAAATTAAGTAAGATTTATCAAATAGCTCTATAAATGTACCTGATAGCAACTATTCTACTGTTAGTGATTTGAAACTACTTAAGTGATTTCAGTAAAAGATAGTTCTTTAGGCAGTAGCAGATAGCTAAGGAGATTTTTGCTGGTCATGACTTCAAAATAAAAATTCTGAAAAAAACTTATCAATATCTTTCAACAAACAAAGGTATTGTGCTCTCTTAAAACCTGGTTAAGGCCATCTAGGGGGTTCTCAAAACATCCTGAATTGTTTATTCATAAAGTACATGTGTCAATCTGACTGAAGTTCACGATCTCCCTATGTTAGCGTAGCGGCAATAAGGATATGTACTTTAGTCAGATTGGTACATGTGTAAGAATAATGTTCAGAGATTCTTCAAATAAAAAATGTTAAATTCTGCTAGCTGTGACAAAAGAACATCTATGGCAAATTACCGGTTCGTCAAACACTACCAAAATCTACAGGGCTGGACAAAACTGAAATTAAATTCATTTATCGCTCACAATTAAGTAACGGAACATACAAGTTGGACCGACGCTGTGCAAATGGCGTTCATAAACAAAGGGACGAAATCCTCACTTTATAGAATATTCTCCGGCAACGCAACCCATATAATTCTTTTGAAATGCAAAGCAATATTTTATACAAAAAGTTGGCCAGATTTAATTTTCTGTTCGTGTCTTTCACAACATAATATGAGAAAACTCATATATCCCCAAAAACGGCACGCTGCGAGAACGAGAATCGTGTTCTAGATGTACAACCCGCTACAGCCCCTTTATATTCCAATCGCACACACCTATCTAAGCGTTTTACTCAGATTGATAATAATCATATTTCTGAAGAAATAAAATTTGGGTTTATTGTTTAAATTCACAAAATAACGTTTTGAGGTTTGGTTTAGGTGCCAGCCTCAAGCAAAAAGCAACTTCATAGAGCGATGACTTGTTTCATTATACCCGTAGACCTAACAATAATTCGTCACATTCTGGCAAACTGTAAAACCCGGGAAAAAATCGGAAACCCTATTGTCTTTGTGTAGTAGGTAATTGCCAATAATTACTAATGATTGGTAAGTGTGAATAATGATGTCATCAAATAGACAGACTGGCTAAACTGATTTTTCTAAATGGTAAATTAATTGAAAATGATTCATGGCTATTTTCAGACAAAAAGACCCTGATGAAACGGAAAACAGTGAAGTCTTTAATATATAAAGTCCAAACATAGTTATTAACATTATTTGACTAAATTCGCGCAAATAGGTTCCGCAGACCTTTAATTACCTTCTTACTGAACATCAAGTACATTAATTCATGATAGATATTCAGACCTTTGAAATATTCCGTATTAAAGTTTCGCAAAAATACCTGTTAGAATCTATATGCTTAAAGATATTCCTTCAAACCTACACACCTTAAAGTACTGTACCTTTCAGCATTTAAATATGTTCACAATTCATGTAGGTGAATTTTCTATCGTTCAAAATTAGTTTAATCATCGTATTTGATTCCAAGAGCTATTCAAAACTCGGGGATTTACAGAATACCTTTTCCCACAAGGGTGTGAATTATAGATTCATAATTTGTCTTAATTCCCTGGATGTTTTCCGTACCCCCGTCTCTCTCATCAAAGCAAAACGTTTAGTAAGGAATACTTATTGACATGAAGCAATATTTTAAAGGGAGGTAATTACAAACTGCTTTTTGGCAGTTTTTACAGTAACAAGTAACCTAAAAAGAAAGACCGAACTGTTTTGGATAGAGTGTAAAATATTACATAGAAATATTGTAACCTAAGGAAGAAAAGATTCAATAAATTACCAGCAAAAATAGTATTTAACTCGAAGAATATATATTTTTTTTCCAACTTTACATTTTTAGTAGGACAGCTCTTCTTATATATAGCTTAGTCTATTAGTTAAGAAGGGAATATTTTGAAGGTTATCAGCTATTGATGCCTGATGAGGATTTAAATTTGAAATAATCTGTTCACAAAAATGCATTTTAATAAAAATTTAACTTCTTCATGACATCTTCAGGTACTTAAAACAGCGCCTAAAGTCATTACATTAACACAATCATTTTCACACGCCCTCAATAACATGATGGACCACCTCTGTTGTTGCAACAAGCTATGCAATGACGTCTCATACTCCCAATAAGACGACTGAGGGATTCTGTGACACTCTATCTGGAGGGCTGCACCAAGCTCAGGTAATGTTCTGGGTGGAAAATCATGACTTTGGACACATTTTCAATAGGTGATAAGTCCAGGCTCATCGTTGGCCATGGTAAAGTACAGATATGTTGCTCTACCAGGAACTCGGTGACAAGTCTTGCCCTATGGGCCCTAGTGTTATCATCCTGGAAGATGAATTCTTGTCCATGACGTTGAGCAAACGGTATAACATTCGGAATCAATATGTCACAGTAGTACTGGTCAGTCACTGTCATGGCACACATTTAGCTGTGTTCTGGCAGTCATAGTGATGCCACCCTATACTATAATGGACCCACCCCAGTATTGGTCATGGGCAACCCTAGCAGTGTCTGTAGAACGTTCACCTGGGCGATGCCAATCTCTTTTTCGACCATCTCGAAAATCTAGGTTGAATCTGGATTCTTTATTAAACATCACATGTAACCACTGGTTAATATTCCACCGATGCCGCTGTCTAAACCACGCCAAACGTTCACAACAGTACCTTGCTGACAATGGCAAGACTACTTGAGGGTGCCTAGCATTAAGACCATCTGAGTGAAGGTGATTTCTGATTGTCTGTCTAGAGACATTGACCCCTCTGATATGTCGAAGGCATTGTTGAAGATCTGTGGCCATCAGTGCTCTATTACGGAGTGCTTGATTAACAACATAGCGGTCATCTTGGATGTCCACTTCTTTGGATATCAGTCACATCACTAGTTGTTTGATAGCATGACCACAGTCGGCAGACAAGGGACTGTGAAACATTGAAGTCAGCTGCAGCCTGGGCCTGTGTACTTGTGGTCTGGAGCATACAAACTGGCCGCCAATGTTGAAGTTCCATAATACCAATTGCAAATTTAATTCTGAATTTATGTTTGACATCTACACAACACAATATTCTGAAAGTTTTGCCCAACTAAAGTCACATGATTTCAGTCAATGTTAAAATCCACGTGCTAACCCTCATGTCTTAAAGTTGGAGCACAAAGTTGAAGAGATTTCTATATTTTAGTGACCATGCTATCAACACATAAATGACCCTTGTAAAATATACATGATAATTGCCTATAAAGAGTAGGTTTCCCATATCATAACAAAATAAAATAATATCCCCTACTTTTTGTGAACAGTTTAGTACATCTGAGAGAAAGTGAAGTTTACAGTATAGAATCAAAGAAAGACTGTTTCTTTTGCACAACTCGGTCCTTCATATATTCAGTGGCGTAGAAAAAGGAGAGCATACATTATCAAACAAAATCTTGGTTGCTGTGCTTATTGTCTCAGAATCTAAACGTATTTTTCCACATTTATAGTGTATAATAAGGTGAAAAAAATACTGTAATATATCTTCTTTTGGACAGCATGTGTGACTTATTTCCAGGTCATCCTTGGTCTGGATATGTGGATAAGGCAGTGTGACACAGTAATATATCAATGTTAAAGTCGACTTGTCCCTGGATACCTGACTTTGATTTGCAAGTTCTGACTGGACAGTAGTCTAATGAGGATAATGCCTCACATTTCTTTATTAAGTGTACAGTGTCATGAAACTGCTATAAGCCTTTATAAGTTAAAAACATTTCCTCTAATGTCAATTAGGTTAAAAGCACCTCCCAAATGCTAACCTATTACGTTACAGTAGTTTACAAGTCATAAGAGAAAGGAAGTGTAATTCAAAAATAACATACACTAAATTACTTTGTTTGCTTATTTTGCTTAAATGTTTTAAGGGATCATTTCTCAGCATTTTTTTAAATATAAAAATGGATCTTAAACTAGGCCCCAAAGCACTCACCTGAGGACAGACTATTTGTGTGAAAGCGGAGATCGCTAGTGTTTATTACAAGACTTTGAACAATGTTGGTCACTAGAACATACTTCATGTAAAATACATTTTTAAATTTTTTCTATATACATCATGGTCCAAATTTCAAAGCTGTACATCAAACAACAAAAAAGTAGGTCATTAGATTAAAATTAGTGTCATCTAATATCAGAGTTCAGGCCTACTAAACAATGTTACTTGCCAAATATCTAAGCTCTAGCCTCTGCAGTTTCAAAGAAGAAGATTTTCAAAGATTTTACTATATGTATTTAAGGAAAATCTATGACCCCCGGGGCAGGGCCAATTTTGACCCCAGGACTATAATTTGAACAAACTTGGTAGAGGTCCACTACACAGTGTTTCATGGCAAATATCTAAGCTCTAGCCTTTGTCATTCCATAGAAGATTTTAATATAGATTACATATAAAGAAAACTATGACCCCCCCCACCCACCCCCCACACACACACGGGGTCATAGTTCCACTAGACAATGCTTCATGCTAAATATCTGAGCTCTAGCCTTTGTCATTTGAGAGAAGATTTTTTAAATTTTTACTATATACATATAAGGAAAACCTGACCCCCAGGGCAGGGCCAATTTTGACATTAGGGGCATAATTTGAACAATAACATAATTAGCGTTTTGTATGAAAATGTATCTTGTAACAGTAGACCACATGTGAGCATCTGATCTTGACATCAAGGCCATAAAATCATTATAATAGGTTTCAATTTACTATTACCTCCCTTTAAATTTCTAAAATTTCTTCGACAATATATTATGTAGTGATTCTGGAGATCCTTACCTAGGTCTCAAGAAGCACTGTCTGCAGTTGGTCAAAGCAATAAAAGAGGAAGTTTAAAATAACAACTTTTTATTGTTTCTTTAGTTGACTACAGAAGTCTATTTTCTTCACCTAAAGGCGTTTGCTCATACTTTACTCATCTGAAAAACATGTCAAAAGGCTTGAAATAAAAAACAGTACAGAGCACTGCCTTTTTTCCTATACTAATCAAAACGAATACAGTCAAGAGGTGTCAAATTTATACATTGTTTAAAGGTCAAGGTCACAGTTCTTTATGATAATAGTATTATTTAATATGTGCAATGCCTAATGCTAAATTCATTAAAGTTAAGGCAGAGGTATTTGGTTATAAGGTCAGGGAAAATTTTGATACTCCTTTTCTACATATAGATCTAGATCTGCTGATTACATGTATGTACAGTGGCAGAATAATGGTCAATGGTCCAAAGATTTGTAATATGGCATGTCTAATCCCCCACTCCTCCATACACTCTGAATGGTCACAAGAATAGGACATTAAACCAAGGTTCTATGTATCATATCGTTGCTATAAGATCCAGGAACACTGGAATGGGATGCTTCCTGTATCTTTCACTATCACCAACAACTTAAAATAACTGAATTCTTCAGAAAGCATCAGTCAGATGGGCAGCCATTATCATTTTCGCACACATTTTATTTTCTTTGTTATTTGTACACTTCACTGAATCCAAAAATTAACTTGTGGCAGAACTGTGTCACAACAAGGTATATAAGGATGGGGAATGTCTGTGTCAAAGCAGATGATAAAACAGACAGTAACGTTACAAACTGTGAAAGGGATTCCTAAATGTATTCATACTTCTTATAACTGAATTTGGTTACACACGGTAAAAAACGCCACAGTTTGTTTTACAACAAAAGACGTCTCTAGATCTTTGAGCTATTTTAACAGTGCTGGTGACTGATTTTTTTTCAAGTTATGCATGGTACTAATGCTGAAACAAGTGATGGTGTATTTTTCAGTTCAATTAACAAAATTTCGCATCTTTTTGGCAAGAAAGGCTTGGCGACTGCTATAAAATTTGGTTACCAGTCATAACAAGTGCAGGTTGTCTCTTTAAAAAGCAGTAGCTTATGTTGTTATTAAAATTAATTAAATATAGATTTACTAGTAGCTTCAATAGTGTGATCTATAATATAATCAAGCCTAAATATAACAGTTTAAAAAAACAAAAACTTTGACGATTTGTTAATTGTTCTTGGTTAATTGATCGAAGCATTTGTCTACATTTCTGAATTTATTCAGAAGTTACTGATGTCAACTTTCACATGAAAACACCATTCATTGTTCGACCCCAGTACAAATAACTAACAAACAACATACTGGGGCCAGTATTAAAATTCAACAAATACTAATTAATTTTGCAATAAATTTATTAAATCAATAAATCCTATACTAGAAGCACATAACAAAGATTTTGATCACTTCTACAGATCTAACAACATGTAGTTCAAAATAATGATTCAGGTCTCAGTTTTTCATATCATAAGTTCAAAATTAGAAAATCATAAGACATACTAGTAATTAAAACAATAGCAAACTGTTTTACCACACATATTCACTACAAGCATTGAATACAAATCAGGCTCTTTCAAAAACACGATTTCAGGAAGTGGAAGTTATCTTTTCCACAAACAAAGTTAGTTATGTATTAAGTGAGCGTTTGCTAATAATTTTGAGATAACTTGTCTCTCACTTGGACTCTGTTATTTTAAATGATAACATTTATTTATCAGTACTTTCATAAATATCACCAAAACAAGAAAAAGGTTAGTATTCTTGATTTTGATTTCATCTTGTTTAAAATTATGTATACAAAGGAATCTGAATTTAACACTATTTCCTGTACAGTAGTTTTTAGCCCTAACATACTTGCCTAGAGGAAAACGAAGCCATGACGAACAATAAAACAACCAATTAACTTGCTGTTTCAAAATATCAGAGCAGTCACTGAATTTGCTGTTTCAAAATATCAGAGCAGTCACTGAATTAATTTTGCTGTTTTAAAATATCAGAGCAGTCACTGAATTTGCTGTTTCAAAATATCAGAGCAGTCACTGAATTTGCTGTTTCAAAATATCAGAGCAGTCACTGAATTTGCTGTTTCAAAATATCAGAGCAGTCACTGAATTTGCTGTTTCAAAATATCAGAGCAGTCACTGAATTTGCTTGTTATCTGAATTACGGAACTCTAGGAGGTATCGTGTAAGTTCATTTCATGATTTGAGCAAAGTGAAACTGAGTATAAAATTTCTTTACATCTATGTAAGTAAGGTGGTCACCACCATTCATACTATATCGAATACACAATCATCTCAGAAACACCAATCAAAAGAACATAAAGAAGTTGTCTCTCATCACAAAAAAATACATCAACAATGCACAATCACTTAACAATGTTAAAAGAAATTTCAACTTATGTAATTTCATGTGACAAGAAATTTAGACATTGATTATTGCTTATTTTCAAGACTGCTATATACAGAATTCTCAAGGCATTACAATACATACAATTTTCCTCTTTCCATTTGAAAACAACACTTCAGGTTATGCTTATCATTTTCACCAAATTATAAATTAAATCCATGAAGTTCATTAAATATAAACAACAAGCTATGTACAGTATATTGAGACAGCCTTCAGAAAACCAGACCCATCTATCACAACAACTCAAAAAAACGCTCAATGGAATTACAAACAATGCCTTTGGCAGTGAGCTAGTGAGAGTTAAGACATAAAAATGAAATTTTAGAATTGCACATCATCTTCTTTTGTCCATTTTAATATAAATATTTATAATAAACAAGATGTTTTTGTAAAAAAACGCATGTCTCCCCCAGCCCATCATTGAAACAGGGGCACAGAAAAGATGACAGAGGTTGGCTAGCGGGAGGATGAGAAATGTGAACTGGAGAACAGGAATGAGTGTGTTTGAAAAAGGCTGTGGTATAACAAGGACTACTATTGTTGCAGATGAAGAGATATAACAAAACCTATATAGAAAAGCTTATATTATAGAAAACTCAAGTTACTGAGCGGAAACCATTTTCAAGTTAAAGATCACTGTGACCTTGACCTTTTACCTGCTGATCCCAAAATCAATAGGCTCTTTCTACCCATTAAGGATAACAATTATATGAAGTTTCAAAACTCTGTGCCAAACGGCACTCCACTTATTGAGCAGAAACCAATTTTTACCTATAAGGTCACTGTGACCTTGACCTTGACCGGCTGATACCGAAATCAATAGGCTTCTGTAACTCAATAATGACAATCATACTATGAAGTTTGAAGACACTAGGTCAAATAGAACTCTAGTTATTGAGCGGAAACCATTTTCACATTCAAGGTCACTGCGACCTTGACTTCTGACCTACATACCCGAAAAACATAGGCTTCTGTAACTCAATAAGGGCAATCACCTATGAAGTTTGAAGACTCTAGGTCAAAGGGTACTCTAGTTACTGATAGGAAACGAAGTGTAACAGACAGACTGACGGACAGGGCAAAAACAATATGTCCCACCTAGAGGGAGAAGACATTATTACAAATTAACACTAGAAATTAAGATACATTAACACCCCTCTCTCTGTATGACACACTCAAAACCAAAGACCTCTTTACACAGACTGCTGGGTTAGACGGTATAATAGAACTGTGAGCAATTATGACGCAAACTTACCACGCGGAATCATGCCTTACTCTGTATTTATGTAACTGTCCAAAAAACTGTTCATTTATATGTATATACCTATGACACTTGTTCTTGGTCCCAAGGATGACTCTCGTTTAAATGCTCAAATGTTCAAGTTTGTTTTGGTATAATTCAATAGAAAAATTGGAACTGAACAGTTCTAGCATACTTTTTAAATTGATTGTTCATGCAACAGTTACACTCACTATACTGAAACTGCCACATTAAATGCAAGGAAAAATTTCATTCTTCACAGATTTCAGTAACTATGGAATTGACTAAGACAATCAACTGGTATTGATTAGATTTCTAAAAACAATTTAAATAGGCCATTACAGAGTTAATTTTTTAAAATATAAAACAAAAACAATCACGGAAATAAAAGAAAAGATTTTTCAAGATGAATACCAAACTAACTTTTTGATTAACATGTACATTTTCATACATGAATTTGAAGTCACCTAGGGTAAAACAAAATCAAGACTCTAGGTTGATAACAAGGACATCATCAAAGATTTCGCCTTCTGTATCCATCCCAGCATGCACTAGACAAAGACTGAACACTTTCTCAATGTCACTAGAGGGCGCTGTAGCACCAGTGGCGCCATCTATGTCATCACAACCATCCTCTTTAGAACCAGAATCAGCACCACCGACAACTGCACTGTTTGGACTGGAATCTAAAAAGATAAGCTAACTCTTATAAAATCCTCAACACAAGAAATTGGAGCACATGAAGGCTAAACATGTTGTTCCCAAATCTGAAACAGAACTTACTAGCACAATTTATTCATCACTTATTCCACCCAACTGCCATTCCCTTCCGCTGTGTTAAGCCTGCTGCAATTCTGTGCTTCTGAAGAAAGTTTATCATAACATTCTATTCTTTTTAACCGGACCTTATTTTGCAGATTTGGGGAATCTTAAAGCGACTGACTAACAGAACTTAGCTGAATTTTTTTTTCTTTAAAATTTAAGATAAGTTAATATACTATCGAAAAAAACATATTATACTTCTATACACCATGAAAACTGAAAAAGTTTTTTAATTTCACCAGGATTTCAATCCAATGCCCTTTCGGTCGGTGAAATTTAAGGTGGTGATCTATGCCACTGAGCCACAGAGACTACTTATTCAGTGTTGTCAAAATTAATAATATAAATAAAGTCAATACCCCATGACTAAGGGGGTAAATTTTTTACCAACAAGAGCTGTCACTGGAAATTGACATATGCCCCCGTAATGTAGCTTTGAAATGAAACTGGTGTAAATATATAATTGAATATGCCTGTGGAAAAGTGATCAGACAAAAAATAGAGCATGAACTGAAGGTAAATGGTAAAGTAATGTTTTCTGCTTCAGATTCTTATTTGAAGGTTGAAGACATAATTATTCAATGAAATAGAAAGCTGTGAGTTTGGCCTTGAATACCAACCATATTGTTTTATTCCCAAACCCTACTGACGTTTTATATACACAGCTCAAATTAATTAAAGGAGCGCCCATATAATCCATAAAATACCATAGGCGTTGAGTAGATTTATGAATATCTTTTAGAGAAATAACAAAATTGTTCCTTTTACAAAAACAAATCAGCATTTTCATCGCAAACAGGCACATTCCTGAACAGAGACAGTGTCCAGGATATGAACACTATCAAATTAACTTTGAAATGGTAGTCTCACAAGAGAACAACCAAAAAAGCTGATTCAGGCCTGGAAACATTTCATAGTCAGTGTCAGTAACGAGTGTATCCCCCTCGGGCATTTATGCACTCTCTACAACATCTGGGCATGCTCATGATGATACGTCTGATCATATCTTGTGGTATGGCATCCCATTCTGCTACAAGAGCATGAGAAAGCTCACGGATGTTTTGCACAGGGTTCGGACACGAGTCTACGAGAAAGCATGTCCCAGACATGCTCTATAGGGTTAAGATCAGGAGACCTCGCTGGTCAGTCTACGACTTCAATACCTTCATCATCAAAGAAGTTCCGGACGATTCTTGCAGCGTGTGCTCGAGCATTATCTTGCACTAAACGAAAAGTTTCACCTATTGCACTAGCATATGCCCTAACAATTGGTTTCTATATTAAAATCAAGATTGACAGACAGGATGGACGGAGGGTCAGATGGAAGGACAGACAGTGGGATTACTATATGCCTCCCTTCGGGTGCATAATAAAAGTGTGTTAAACTTTATATTGTGGTATGTTTCTGTGACAAATTATGAGTCAGCAACTTAGTCTATATATAATCTTCACAATTATAGCAAGAATTTCTAGATGTATAAACATTTTCTTTTTCTGCATTGTCAACCCACCAGTGAGTCAGTTACTTTAAAGATTATTCTGCAAAAAGCA
This sequence comes from Cyclina sinensis, assembly GCA_012932295.1. NCBI lineage: Eukaryota > Metazoa > Mollusca > Bivalvia > Venerida > Veneridae > Cyclina > Cyclina sinensis. The sequence continues at coordinate 20,099,197 of JAAONU010000006.1, read as the reverse complement.
CTTAACTATTAAACATTTTTTCCATTTAAAGTCATGTAAATGATTAAACTTGAAACAAAAGTATATTGTTATTCAATTTCCTGATGTTAATTGTGAAACATTAAGTGGAGCTATTCACGAAAATTCTTCCTGGAAAGGGTTAATTATACTTTTTGAAAGTAAGGCTGGGGGCATAAAATTATCTGCTATCACTCAATTAGATTGATCCTTCTCTTTTTCAAAGGATGGATATTAAACCTTACCCTGCTGGCGGTAATTGTGTTTGCTTTGTGACCAGTGCAGACCAAGATCAGCCTGCACATCTGCAATATTCACCAATTAGTTGATAAATTTTTAGTAAGCACCCCTGCAAACAATTAATAGATCTGTCCAGATTGAAAGATGGAAAAGTCCATTTAAGATATTTAGCAAGCTAAGGGTTAAAGATGAAGAAATAATTCATTAAATAGAAAACTAATGGCTACCAGTTGCACCAAGTTCTGGGCAGCTACTTCTTGAAGATGCACTGCCAGGCTTAGCCATTTCTCGCTCCAGAACGTCTTTTGCTTGTTTGGTTGCTGTGACAACATCTGTTGTGGTATCTGTAGTAACCAGACTGCGCTTCAGTTGTATCATGCACATCCCAAAGTCCAGTCTACAGCCAGGAGCTGGGCCTTGCAACTCTATCTGTGTCCACTGTGATGTAACTGTAAGTTAACGTAATGTTTTTTTGGTTTGTTTTTTTCGAACATATACTCCACTTTTGATTCTATGACTTGGCCTATTCAACTTGTATACAATCAAATAACCTAAAATCACTTCAACTAGTTCAAAATCATGCACAAACTTCAAAGTACTAAAGTCTAAAATTAAGAACCCATAAGAAATGCTCATATGACTGGTTCACTAATGAGACCAATTTTTGACTGGTCTTCTGTCTGGTTTGACTGGTTTTCAAAGAATCTTTTCAAAATGCACGATATCCACAGAGGCCAAGTTTGAAGGTTTGAATTTGACGTTTGTCTAGACAACATATTATTTTAACTAGAAATGTGTCCAAAGGACACAGATGCCCCCGCTAAATGTCACTGGACACAAACTAAATGAACAGGTAAGTGGTGCCTTTTCAAAGACAAGTTCAGCAGTCTCTTACAAGTATAAAATCTTTGGTCTCTCTAATATCCTTTAAGAGACTGCATCAAGGCAACAAAATGGTAAGGGATAAAACCTACTGTTATTTCTGTTGCACCTATATAATAATTATATCAAAGAACACATACATGCAGCCCAATACAAATGTCTATTACATTAATGTATGTTCTTTGTTGCTCACCTGCCATGTGTGATAATTCCATATTCAACATCTGCTACCTTACTAAAATGACATGATGAGCATGCTGGAAGTGTTGAAATTATGGGCAAGAAACAAGAAATTATCATGGCGGGGATGTGTTGTCATCATATGGTAACTAGATGTTTCTGTAAAAAATGCATGTTTCCCCCAGCACATCATTGAAACAGGGACACAGAATAGATGAGAGAGGTCAGCTAGCAACAGAATTGTGAACTGGAGAATAGGAATGAGTGTGTGGAAAAAGGCCGTGGTATAACAAAGAGAACTATAGTTGCAGAAGATGATGTCACTATGACCTTGACCTTTGATCAGGTGACCCCAAAAACAATAGGCTTCTTCTACTCAACAAGGACAATCAACATATCCAGTTTGAAGACTCTGGGTCAAATAGGACTCAAGTTATTGAGCTGAAACCATTTTCAAGTTAAAGATCACTGTGACCTTGAACTTTGACCAGTTGAATCCAAAATCAAGAGGTTTCTTCCACTCATTAAGGATAATCGTCCCATGAAATTTGAAGATTCTGGGTCATATAGAACTCTAGTTATTCAGCGGAAACCATTTTCAAGTTAAAGATCACTGTGACCTTGACCTTTTGACTGGTTGACCCCAAAATCAATAGGCTTTTTCTATTCATTAAGGACAATTATCCTACGAAGTTTGAAGACTCTGGGTCAAATAGCACTCAAGTTATTGAGCAGAAATTTAAGATAACTGTGACCTTGACCTTTGACTGGCTGACCCAAAAATCAATAGGTTTCTTCTACTAAAAAAACAAACAATCACTATATGAAGTTTCAAGACCCTGGGTCAAATAGAACTCCACTTATTGAGCGGAAACCAATATTTACTTATAAGGTCACTGTGACCTTGAACTTTGACTGGCTAATCTCAAAATTAATAGACTTCTGGTAACTCAGTAAGGACAGTCATCCTATGAAGTTTGAAAACACTAGGTCAAATACAACTATAGTTATTGAGTGGAAACGATTTTCACATTTAAGGTCACTGTGACCTTGACCATTGACCTACATACCCAAAAACAATAGCCTTCTGTAACTCAACAAGGGCAATCACCCTATGAAGTTTGCAGACTCTAGTTGAAAGGTACTCCAGTTATCCAACGGAAAAGAAGTGTGACAGACGGACTGACAGACAGGGCAAAACAATGTCTCCTCCAGACAGTGGGAGACATAATAAACACATTTTTTTTTAAATCCCACCATGCAAGAGGAGTTATGAGCCGGACACAAACAACTTTTTTACTATATCCATATAATGAATTAGCCAAAACTTTAAGTGTCCACTGTGACCTTGACCTTTGAGTGAGTAACATATTACTGCACACAACATACTGACTTCATATTATGAACCCTTATGCTAAATTATTTTGAAATCCAACCATGCACAACAAAGTTATGAGCCAAACAACCTTTTCACTTTATCCATATAAGGAATAAGCCAAAACTTCAAGTGTCAACTGTGACCATGACTTTTGAGTGAGCGACATGTTTTTTCCACACGACATGTCGGCTTCATGTGATGATTACTTATGCCAAATTATCTTGAAATCCAACCATGCGCAACAAAGTTATGAGTCGGACACAAACATCTATTGTATATGCCCCCCCCCACACACACACACACACAAACGCGGACAGGGTAAACACTATATTTCTGCTCGCGATTATCATGGTGGGGGCATAATCATATCTCTGAAACATGAAATTCTAAATTATGGATAATATCAGAGAGAATTTTCCAAAGGTCTATCCAAAATGTCTCTAATTTTTTTTATTTTTTTTTATTTTCTGTATTTAATATAAATGTTTTTTTGAATGTTTTCTCCCAAAAACCCATCATTTTTCCTCTGATATAACCAAGATAACCAAGTGCAATCTTTCTAGAGTTAGTTAAGATTACAAGCAATTAATTCCAGGTTAAATCCAATAATTTCCTTCATACAGCATTTCTGCTCTGGTCTGTTATACTTTTACCATATCAAGCACCTTTTAAAAATACCTTCTCAAGACTAAAACACAGAAGTTTTAAACATACATCAATCTGCTATTGCTTTATTTGTCAACTTTTTAATGTTTGTTATAAATCAAAGCTCTGTAAACTCTGACCTGAACGATGCAATCCAGTTAGAAATAATACAATCCAGGAAAGCATTAATACAATCCAGTAAGTTTATTTTACCTGGTCCACTGAATATATTCTTTTGTCTTTCTCAATCTTAATTATGATGGTATAAGCCTATGCATCTTAAAGAGGCTGTACACCTGAATTGACATAAAAAAATTTTTTCATAAATTATATATTTAGATGCCGTGAGATTATAACAACATAATATTTTACTTCAAAAATGATTATAAAAGTCAAAATAGAATTAAAAAAAAATATTTTCGCTCCAGCCTGATTTGAACTCTGGACCCTCATGTTAACAAAATATTTCCAACGCATTTACTGTCACCACCATCGCCGCATGTGATATTGCAGATATTTACTTTAAATCTTATACAATATACATGTAGTTATACCGTCGCGTTACGGTATAGCACTTTGAAAGGGAAAAAAATCAATTTATACTGTAATTATTTGACTTATTTTTTGTCAGTAAGTTATTTTTTAAGCATTAGTCATAAATATTACAAGAAATTTATAATACAAGAAAACTTTCTTTTTTTGTCATCCGGAGCACAGCCCCTTTAAAGATGGACATTTTTTGAGTTGTTTGAAACTTTTTCTCCTTCATCAAGAAAGCAAGACACTGTCGGCTGCAATGCAGCAGTCCACTTCTGACATAACACAGAAAAAAGAAAGGTAATCACATACTACCATGCTGCAGACAAGATCATTTATACTAAAGGTGATTTCATCTAGCAATAAAGTGGTGAAGAGAACATGTTTTCTCGTATTCAAGACAAAAAAGTATGAAAATATTTTAAAGTATACTTCCAAGCAGTGAGTCATTCCTTAATTTCCATGCCTGATCAACGATTCAAATTAAAAGAAAACTAATTCATGTACTGATTGTATATTCTTTAGTTATAACAAAATAATTTTCAAGCCAACAACTTCAGTTTCTGGTTCATACAGAAACCGAAGCAAGAAACTCAAGGACTTTTTAAGGACTTTTAAGGCCAGTCTTAGGTTTTTTATGTCCATTATACTTATGTATAATACTCATCTTAGCATAATATGTAGTCTTATTAGAGGCTCCCATCTTCTTTGTATCAATCTGTGTACACACAGATTCAGTAACATTTCAGAACTCTGGTTTTAAACTTCCAGGAGTAAGTAACTAAAAACTGAAACTATATTAAACAATTCTATATTAAAATTTTTAACACTTAAACAATTGTCCAATGAAATGACTGCAGCGAGTTTCTGCATTCTTCTCTGAAAGGATCTATTCATCATATTTATATTTTAAGTGTCAGCTGCAAGAATAATATAATTTTGGGGCCCCTATCCATGCCATTTTCAAAGAAATTTTGGAGACTTTTTAAGACCAAGTTCAATTTAGGACATTTTAAAGGTCAATTAAAACAAGAGGGCCAAGATGGCCCTATATCGCTCACCTGAGAATCATTGCACTAAAACATCAAAAAATCAAGATGTAAGTAAGTAGGTCAAGGCCAAGATCATCCACGGTCAAAGATTTAATCTGCGTGCAAAATTATCTAATGTTTCATTGTTGTAGCCAAACAGAAGGTCTTCTAAGAATAGGCCCTGTGACCTATTTGTTGACCCTGGATGACCCATATACAATCCTGTCCTAGATTTTATCAAGACAAACATTCTGACCAAATATTAGGAAAATCAGATGTAAAATACAGCTTCCATTGGCATACACAAGTTTTTTTTCTAAGACTTGACCCCTTGACCTAGTTTTTGACCCCAGATGAACCATATACAATCCCAGCCTAGATTTCATCTAGACAAACATTCTGACAAAATATTAGGAAAATCGAATGAAAAATACAGCTTCTATCGCATACACAAGGTTTTTCTTAGATTGGACTCCGTGACCTAATTTTTGACCCCAGATGACCCATATACAATCCCAACCTAGATCTCATCAAGACAAACATTCTGACCAAATATTAGGAAAATCAAATAAAAAATACAGCTTCTATCGCATACACAAGGTTTTTCTTAGATTGGACCCCGTGACCTAGTTTTTGACCCCAGATGACCCATATACAATCCCAACCTAGATTTCATCAAAACAAACATTCTGACAAAATATTAGGAAAATCCAATGGAAAATACAGCCTCTATTGCATACACAAGGTTTTTCTAAGATTTGACCCCGTGACCTTGTTTTTGACCCCAGATGACCCGTATACAATCCCAATCTAGATCTCATCAAAACAAACATTCTGACCAAATATTAGGAAAATCGATTGAAAAATACAGCTTCTATCGCATACACAAGGTTTTTCTTAGATTGGACCCCGTGACCTAGTTTTTGACCCCAGATGACCCATATACAATCCCAACCTAGATTTCATCAAGACAAACATTCTGACCAAGTTTCATAAAGATCCAATCAAAAATACAGCCTCTACTGCATACACAAGGCAAATGTGAACAGACAGACGACAGACGACAGACAGACGCCGGACATCCAGCGATCACAATAGCTCACCCTGAGCATTCGCTCAGATGAGCTAAAAATTAAGGGACTTTTTCAGACCTGTACGAACCATGCAGTTTTAAGAATCTTTATTGTTTTCATAAATCATGGTTGACTTTTGTAACTATTACACTGACACTATGTCCAGAATTTTCACTTCCACTGCAGCAAACTATCTCCCTAAAATTTATCATTAATCTACCAAAAAATTTCCAGTACCTACAGACTTACGTGTATCAAATTTCCAGGTTTCGTCTAGTGCTCCATCTTTATTCATCCCTCCAAATATGAACATGTTTGTTCCTATGGCAACACCACTGTGACCAGCTCTTGCAGATGGGTACAGTTTTTTACGTTTCAAATCTGACCAAGTTAATTTATCTAAATTCAAAACATGAATATCATGGTAGAAGTTAGGCCCAGACATCCCACCATGAATATAAACCTTGTTGCCAACAGCAACAACCACATGACCATGTCTTGGTTTTGGAGAATCCCCTTTCACATTAAGTGTCTGCCACGTATGTGTTTTTGTGTTAAATTCATGAACTTGACGATCAGTGACAGGGTCCGAACCACAATGTCCACCACTATATACTATGAACTTATCTCCAATCACAGCAGAATTTGTGTGGTAAGTTCTTTCAGTGGGTGGGGTACCAGATGTGGAAACAGAACTCCAAGTATTAGTATCTGTATCTAGTAACTGGATATCATTCATATTTCCTGTCTGGTCAGCTCCTCCAAACACATAAATCTTTCCTGGCTGAGATTCTGGTTTAAAAGCAGCATGTTCATACCTTGCTCTAAATCCTGGAGAGTCAATAAAATCCCAACGGAAGGTATTCAGGTCAAGGACATAGGTATCACAGAAAGGTCCACTAGGATTAGCTCCCCCTATAATATACAGCTGACCATTATCGCCCTCATGTTTTCCTGGTATATATGAACACGCCTCTCCAACACGCATGCTTGGGCATTCTCCTACTCCGGATAAAACGTACCACAACCCTGGATTAGGTATGGTTTCCAGCTCTAACATTGGATGAAGCTCCATTATTTCCTATATTTGGTTAGATTTTTTTTTTGAGCAAGTTATTATGGCACAAAATCAAAAGCTATTTCACCGAATGGTGAATCGATTATGCAAGTTATTTCTACAACGTAACTTAAACTGTCATGCAGTACATACAGCTGTAATTTACACAGTAGTTTCTAAACAAACCACAGTCTGCGATCTGCGACTACTAGTCCGTCTTTTTGGTGTCGCTCCATCCACATTGTCTGACTGAGAATAAATGAAAATTTTTATATACGATGCAAAAGAAATAGTCACTTCAAGTCAGCACTACACGTTGACACAAAACTGAACTCAAAACCACAATAAATAAACAATAATTCTAACACAACTCCACTAAACTTTGAAGAATCTGTGTATTTCTCGTCTGTCAAGGTGGCAAATTCCAGCACAACACTCAAACTAATGCATGCACAACAGTTAATTCTGTTTATCTAAAATAGTGCATTTTTATTGAATGTTATTTAAATGTCTTTAAAACACGTAAAGTTCATGCTAAATCATTCAAAAGGTAAGCAAGCCACTAGGAAAAAATCAAACATCCAAACACCAAGTCAGCCAATCAGATGACAGATAGAAGAGATATTATATTTTATGCAGAAAGTATTTGAAGTACATGAATGTTCATAGAAAGCAGTATGCTGAAATGCTGTAACAAGTTTCCGTATCTTTCTTTATATCATGCCTCTCTAAAGGTAGTTGAAGAAAAGCTATTCTAAAACTAATATTAAGTTTCAAGTAGTTATTTAGCACAAAAGCTTTAGCATTAATTTCAAACAAGTGAGTACTGAATGTGCACCCTATTCCCCAACTTTGCAATCTTTATGCCAAGGCTATATCTGAGCATTACAATTTGCTTGCTTATGTAAGAATACAGACACTTGACTTCACGGCGGGCTGAACTCTCTTTTGCTCCGGAGTCTTCACTGGATTTTCAGCTTCAGCCTTTGATGGTGTAAAAGTTTCTGTAGCAACTACTGCCCTATTGCCATAGCGACTGAACTCTGGATGTTGAATGGCTGGAGGTAAAGCAAGGGCAGGATGACGGAAAGGTTTGGACTGTTGCTGTCGACGTTTCTCGTCTTGGCGGGCTTTCTGCTGCTGTTGCTAATAGTGAAAAGACAATCATGTAATGAACAATTTTCAACCTTCATGATGAAAAGCAATCACAACACTTAACATACCTACCACAGCATGAAAATATAGGTGTAAAAGATCATGGGCAAACACACCAGTCTTTAAGACTTTAAGAGAATTAAAACAAAAATACCAGAAAGTATTTTGGCCATTTTCATACACTGTTTCATACACAAGGTTAGAATATCATTGGTTAAGCATTGATGTTTAACCGTTTGCCTTTAAAATCAATTAGTTAAGACATAATTTGCTTGACTTACAGGATTTGTAGAGCCCTGTTGTACACAACAATTTTCTACTTGGAGTACACCCCAATCGAATTATACTGAACCCAATTCAACACCTGTTGATGGCTAAATTTGTTAATTGTATATCGAGTGTCAACACAGGATTAAATTAATGAAAGTAGTAAAATGCACTCTGATTGGTCAATACTTGGAAGGTAGTATGAATTGATCGCCATTTCCGAGTATAAGCTCCACCCATAACAGGAGCTGATGAAGTTATTGACGTCGGCAGATGAAAGTTCTTTTTTACTTCTGGATTTTAATAATGGGAATTTTGAATTAATATCGGGACAGCTGGAATTGATGTTGAATAACGGGATTTTTTAAAATCCCGCCGGAATATTATATGTATGGTCTTACCAGCAGACCATGTGAATGGGTACTAATACACCATTTGAACTGGTACCAGTATGGTTCCCATGACTGGTTATTAGACGTAACATTGATATTATTCCAAGTGTTATCAAATGTATTCAAGTAAAGGTTCTAACAAACAATATAACATAAGGCAGATTACTATTTCTCAGAATTATCTTTAAGACCTAAAAGACTCTGAAGATTTTTAAATAATAATTTTGCACTATTAAAAAAGTAATTTGAATAACATATTCTTTTTTTAACAAGAACAAAACAAGAGATTTTATATTTTAATTCAACAGCTAGATTTATACATACAAATATAATGTGAGCAGTGTCCTCGTAACGCTGATGTATGAATGCTGTAGACTCGTGATAATTTGCTGCCGCACTGGTCATTTAGGCGGTCATACCAATTTCCCTGTTTATAACATCTGAAATTAGATTGGACACATATACAGCAAAACTATGGGAAAATATTGGCTCCTTAAAACATACAAACACCATGCTTTTGCACCAAACTCTTACACAATACATTGTAAACAAGAGCTATCACTAAAGGTAGTGAATACCCCCAGATACCACCCTGACACAGCAGTTTCTACATTTATAGTTTGTTTGCAATAATATAAAAAAGTATGGCTGAAAATTTCAAAACACAATCTTCTGTGGAAAGTTAACTCAGCAGTTTAAGTCAACTATATGGATACAATCTTCTGTGGAAAGTTAACTCAGCAGTATAAGTCAACTATATGGATACAATCTTTTGTGGAAAGTTACCTCAGCAGTATAAGTCAACTATATGGATACAATCTTCTGTGGAAAGTTACCTCAGCAGTTTAAGTCAACTATATGGATACAATCTTCTGTGGAAAGTTATCTCAGCAGTATAAGACAACCATATGGATAAACAAACTTAACAATCCTGCAAAAAAAATCTGCAGATATCAATATAAACACTACATGATGAGGAAATGCAAATCGGGGCTTAGTACTAAAAAAGTCTGATGATACTCCAATTAATAATTGCTGAAAAAAAGCACAGACAAACCAACACTGGACAAACTTTTTATATTTTATATGCAAAAAAAATATCAAAGGGCCATAAATCAGTGAAAATTCATTGGACTGTAACAGAACAATATCATGCACAAGTAGGCTTGGTACTTATGATTCCTGAAAATTATTATTAAAATCTGACAAATAGTTGCTGAGAAATAGCATGTACAAGTATTAAAAAATATTAAAGGCCCATAACACAGTGAAAATTCATGGCAGTGGAATGCAGCAAAAACATGCACAACTACCCTTGGTACTGATGATTCTTGCAAAGTATTATTAACATCTGGATAATAGTTGATGGGAAACAGTTCGGACAAACAAATGTGTAAAAAAACATATCAAAGGTCCAGAAGTCAGTGAAAAATCATCGAAGTGGGACGTGACAACAATATGCACAACAAGGCTTGGATTCTTGCAAAGTATTTTTAAAATGTGAGAAATAGTTGCTGAGGAACCCTCTGGACAAATCTTGCCTATGGCCGGCTGGACATACGGATGGACTGACCAACCAATGCACGTGAATCCAATATAGCCCCCAGATATTCTATCTTGGGGTGTAATAATTATCTTTATTTAGTCTATTTCTCAGATATCTAGTCAGGAAATTATAGTAATACAGGAATGCCAACAACCAATTTTAAATGGAAACCTATAAATGAGTTACTTTGCCATTGCCTCCTCACATACTAGGAGAAGCTAGAAATTATCATATTCATCTTAAGATTTAGATCTATTTCACTGGGAATTCACTGCCTTTTATAAGCCAAACTCAGGTCTTCATAGAACTAGCACAATGTCTTTTAAATTTAGTACTTCCAAAGTTATACTGATAATTACTTAAACTGTAATAAAAGCAGCAAATAAAGCTTGGTCTGAAGTTTACCGAATGTAGTCAAAGAATAGGAAATATCACTAGAGCTAACGTAAGTATCACTCAATATTAATGTAAGATTATCTTGGCATCTCGAAAGAATTCTTTTTTTAACAGTCATCCATTTTTTCACAACACATATCCATATATGAGAAAACACAGAAGTAAAGCTTCAAGATCGAAGAATAGGACTTATTTCCTTCTAGGGGAATGACAAATGGTTTGATCTTTGATCAAATAGCATGTCAATTAATGTTGCCCATAAGTGGCAATTTCACCATTCACTATCTAAAATTAACCAATGAAGTTGGCAAGATCATCAGAGTTTTTTTCCATATAAACATCCATCCATTTCACAAAGCTTAAATTCAAGATCCATAAATCTTACATTTAGTTGCTGATACTAGAAATTTTGCATATGGACCAGGGATCAAGCTCTTTACTTAGGCCAACAACTGGACAATTCCTAGATGGACAAACACACTGGTAAATATTATAATACCTATACAGGCTGCATGAACTGACAAATTTTGACTGGTAAAAATATTTGTAATCAATATATTACATTAAAAAGTATGCTAGCAGATGATTTATCATAATTGCCAATTTTGTTTTGTCGGAGAAATATTCTCTTAGCAAGCCTACAAAGGGTTCAAAGGCCCTAACTTTTACCAATGATATACTGAATATGTATTTTACTGGCTCTTTAAAAATGAAAATTAATTGACTATTTAAAGAAGAACATAATGGTGTTCAAAAATGTTTCCTTAAGGCATATAGCAGCCGAGTTAGACTGGCTCTAGTCCTTATGTTCTGATTTCAATTTATGATCTCCCTTGTTTGTAGACTTTTCTATTTCCTTACTCCTGAACATAGATTGTTGCGCTATCAGTATGAAGTGAGAAGTCAGTGTAGTAGCAGAAGTATATGAATATATGATTTAAACAATCTAGCCTAGTGCCAGGCTACAGCCGAGTGTGTGTGGATTTGTAATAAATGGTTACAAAAACAACTCCCCATATAAAGACTAGTGCATTGGGTTGACTGTGGTTACACACAGAATTTTTGAATTATTTCTTGACACTGTGTAATATTTCGTTCAATACAATTCACATTTATATGATTCTGAAGAAAATGAAATACCTGATACGCTTCTTTGAAGTACTAGGTATAATAAGACTGCTGAAGTATGGAGCATCCAACGTTTCTTACAATTTCTTGTTTTAGTATTCATTTAGAAATGGCCTCAATTCATTTAACACTTGGTACCTTGTAATTCAAGGTTAATTATTGTCTCATAAGAACAAATGTGAAATTGGTAAATGCAATAACCTGTCTCACAGGACACAGCAGGGTGCTATAGAAAAGGGCAATGTGCAAAATGGAAGGGTTGGGTTTTCGCACCCTGCTATTTTATATCATGAGGAGATGTTTACAATGTCATTCTATATCTGTTTATATGAATTTGCAAATTATTTCAACTTGTGTACTTTCAGTTTTCAACTTCACAACTTCACAAAGTCGAAAACTACATTATGCATAAAACGTTTACTGCATCGGAACAGGTAATAATTTACATTTTAAATTTTCAAAAAATCTGGAAAATACATTGAAATACCCACCTTATAACAGATTGTTATTACATGTCAAGAATATTTAATCAGTTTATCTTGCATATAATTATGAAAGTTTTGCTGCGATTGTGTTTTTTTTTCACTCCAACTGTTATATAATATCTGTGGCTTAGTTATTCTTACATCTACTCTTGAAAGTTTGTACAAGTTACATTATTTAATCTAAATGATTAAAAACATTTCTATCCAGTACATAAGCTGTAAATCTGCATTATAACTGAATAAACAAAACTCCAGCTTGAACACAACCTCTCAGAAGTCAGTGCTCTACCTTTAAATCAAAGCTGTCCACAAGAGGTCTACAAATATATAATAAGTCACTTACAAAAAGTATCCACATGGACCTGTACAAGAATTAAATCCTGTATCTTGTATCCTTATCAAAGAAATTCAAATGCGTGATAAAACGAGCAAATGCTCATACATCCCAGTATGTTATTTACTGTTAACATGACTATATACACTGTAACAATGACTATAGAACAAAATATAGACAAAAATAACTGACATACCATACGTTATATACAATACTTCATGTCAATAGAAATGTACACAAGAGCATTGAAGTAGTGTGTGATACATTAGGCCACATGCTTGAATGAAGGTTTTTGCAACACTAGTAAGTGATGCATTAACTAACCGCCAAAAATATAAACCACTATGGTAAAGTGATTTTACATAAGAATTATAGCCTATCAATATATTTCACTTTTTGTCACAAATATTCAAATTGAAGACTAACAGTTTTTAACAATTAATAATTTACTAATAACAGCCAGTAAAAAAAGGTGTATTAGAAATGAAAATTTGCACAAAATAAATTGATCAATAAATTTAGAAAGTAAAATATTAACATTATTTGTAGAAATACAATTTACAAGTTATTGCTCACTTATAGTTACCCATCTTAGAAACACCTTTCTGTTTTCAAAATTTAATTTACTCACCAAATTTCTGACCTATTTAGGCCAGCTTAAATGCAGTGCTAACAAGAACTGTCACTGTAAGATGACAATGCCCACAAAAGTGGTGCTTTGACCTTTGATCTGAGAACCAGTCATTCAGGGGTCAAGGTCAAATAAATATAGGTCAGTGGGAAGGTCTTATCCTAAGGGGGTTGTGTCTAAGTATGAAGTAAATCCACTTACTAATACGGAAGTTATGGGCAATGTGAAAATTTCTAGACAACTGGATCTTCAAGATGAAGGTCATTCAGGGGTCAAGGTCAAATAAAAACAGGACAGTGAGATGGTCTTGTCCACAGTGGTGTTGTGTTTAAGTATGATGAATATCCCCTTACTAATTTGGAAATTATGGCCAAATAATAGTTTCTGGACAATTGGATATTCAGGGGTCAAGGTCAAATAATTACAGGTCAGTGGGAAGGTCTTGTCCAAATGGCTGTTGAGTCCAAGTATGAAGCAAATCCACTTACTAATTTGGAAATTATGGCCAAATAATAGTTTCTGGAGGTTTGGATATTCTGGGGTCAAGGTCAAATAATTAAAGGTCAGCGAGAAGGTCTTGTCCAAATGGCTGTTGAGTCCAAGTATGAAGCAAATACACTAACTAATAAGGAAATTATGGCCAATGTTAAAGTTTTTGGACAGTTGGATCTTCAAGATGAAGGTCATTCAGGGGTCAAGGTCAAACAAATATAGGTCAATGAAAAGGCTTTGTCCAAAGGGGTGTTGTGTCCAAGTATGAAGTAAATCTACTAACTAATAGAGAAGTTTTGGCCAATGTTAAAGTTTTTGAACAATTGGATCTTCAAGGTGAAGGTCATTCAGGGGTCAAGGTCAAATAAATACAGGACAGTGAGATGGTCTTGTCCACAGTGGTGTTGTGTTTAAGTATGAAAAATATCCCCTTACTAATTTGGAAATTATGGCCAAATAATAGTTTCTGGACGATTGGATATTCAGGGGTCAAGGTCAAATAATTAAAGGTCAGCGAGAAGGTCTTGTCCAAATGGCTGTTGAGTCCAAGTATGAAGCAAATCCACTTACTAATGAGGAAATTATGGCCAATGTTTAAGTTTTTGGATAATTGGATCTTCAAGATGAAGGTCATTCAGGGGTCAAGGTCAAACAAATATAGGTCACTGAAAAGGCCTTGTCCAAAGGGGTGTTGTGTTTAAATATGAAGTGTATCCACTTACTAATAAGGAAGTTATGGCCAAATATTAGTTTTTGGACGATTGGATATTCAGGGGTCAAGGTCAAATAATTAAAGGTCAGTAGGAAGGTCTTGTCCAAAGGGGTGTTGTGTCCAAGTATGAAGTAAATCCACTTAGTAATAAGGAAGTTATGGTCATTGTTGAAGTTTTTGGACAATTGGATCTTCAAGGTTAAGGTCATTCAGGGGTCAAGGTCAAACAAATATAGGTCAGTGGGAAGGCCTTGTCCAAAGGGGTGTTGTGTCCAAGTATGAAGTAAATCCACTTACTTATAAAGAAGTTATTGCCAATGTTAAAGTTTTTGGACAATTGGATCTTCAAAAAAAAGGTCATTCAGGGGTCAAGGTCAAATTAATATAAGTCAGTGGAAAGGTCTTGTCCAAAGGGGTGTTGTGTCCAAGTATGAAGTAAATCCACTTACTAATAAGGAAGTTATTGCCAATGTTAAAGTTTTCGGACGGATGGACGGACGGACAGACAGTTCAAAAACTATATGCCTCCCTTCGGGGGCATAAACATATCTTTTTAATTATTTAAGGGTCTATAATATTCCTGTTTTTTTTTTATTATTGAAATACCCAAAGCATGCATAAACATAAAGATAGGTAACAACATTTTCATTTTGAATAGAAACTTGGTATTAATTTCTACTACCAAAATTTGACTACTGTTTTCATATGTCAGCAGTTGTAGTATTATGCTTACTCATGCAAGGGAAACAAATCTTTCTGCTAAATGATCTTTACTGAAAGAGTTCTTATCCTTGCATGTTTATAACACCTAAGAGGAAAGAAAGTAGTACTTGTAAACACAAACTTTGTTATCTCAAACAACAATAACTCAAAGTCGCTCTTCTGTCCTAGCAAAAAAACTCTGTATTTTTAAACATGCATCACATAGATAAACTCGTGCATCACAGAGAACTGAAGGACCACCTGTGGTGCTGACAGATATTTTTCTTCCTAAATTTGCCAGTGTCAATTCAGTGTTACAGACTGAAAAATATTTCTCACCTTTCTTGACTGATGTTATTTTACATTTAATATTGATCGCTTCTACTGTAATTCTAATGGCTAACTGTTACTGTTTTCCAGCATGACACAATGCACTTAACTGAACTCCAAAAGGTGATGGAATGGTCCAGTTAAAGTGTTTGACATATTACTTGAACATTTTAATTAAGGCATTTCATTGACAAATTGAGTGAAAAATTAAGATCAATCAAATGATTTTTAAATTATATTTTTTTAAACTGTTAATGATGAGATATTTGCACCCTGAAGAGAAAAATTTCCGTTTCATTTTTAAAAAAATTAAGGAAAGAAAGAATGTGATTTATGATGATTTATTTCATTGAGCTGGATTTATAGGTGATCTGCTTCGATGAATAAGTTATTCTGTACATTCTTGGCTAAACATTTAAGTTTTGATAAATTATATAAGGAAGATTACATTTTTCTACATGTATTTTAAAATCACGTAATAAGAACATGGATAAAAGATTAGTTTCAAAATATGTTTCACGAGTCAAATTGAAGATCTTCGATAAATCGAGCATTTGGATAACTCAAACATTTCTTTCAACCCCAACTAACACAAGAACTCTGCCAACGATAAAGAAGATCACACTCTGCGTACCTTTGCTATGGCTTGAGTTTGACACCCTCTAAATAATCAGAGGCCTATCCAAGCATCTATTTTAACCCTTACCATGCTAAATATCTAAAATGAACTTGTCCATCTTTCATTCTGGACAGGTCCATTAACTGTTCATGGGGATGCTGATTGAAAATTTACTGACTGAATGGCGAATAGTGCAGACCATGATCAGACTGCAAAGACGTGCAGGCTGATCTTGATCTGCACTAGTCGCAAAGGCAGTGTCAACTGGTTTTAGCAGAGTAAGGGTTAACTAGATATAATTGACATTATGACATGAGTTTGACTGACAGGTGGTTCAGCCAATCAATGAGCCAGAAACAATAAATCCCGCACAGACTCAGTGGCTAACCACCATTTTCTGCGACAAGCTTTCTATCTATCACCCAACTGAAAGCAAGTTTGTTATGTTTCAAAGGAAGTTTTGACTGTTTTATCACATAACTAAGTTAGTATTTCAATCACTAGAATTTAACATTATTGTGTTGAAGACACTAAAATCAAAAATATAATTTTATTTATTCAATCAATATTTATTCATTTATTTCCTTGACTTCTAGGAAAAGTGATTTTAACAGAGTGCAGCTTTAATGAAATCAATGACTTGGGCTTTGCGAAAAATTCCGCCTGTGGCACTTCTGAAATGGTGATCACGTGAACACTTTGAAGCGCCAAATACAGTACATGCAAGGAGGGACTAACATTTTCCACTTTTTTGCATTGACGAGGAAAAAGAAACATCCGCCGCGACAAAGAGAAAAAAGATGGACTTTCTCAATGTTAAAAACATCGCGAATAATATCTCGGCGATATTTGACAACCAGCGTGAAATTAATTATTGTCATAACTCACCTGGATTAGCTGAGCATTTAATGAAACGACCATAATGAAACTGTACATTTTATGTCTACCAATTACGTGACTTTTGGTAAAATTAAAACCAAATTTCAAATACATTTGCTGTGTATGTTTATTGTTTACTTTCGTTTTTGAATTTTTGAAAATGCTTGTTATTCTATAGCAAAATTGATCAATAATTTTTGCCAAGGGCCTAGACAATACAGATGTTGCACCAGGCTTTATGTTTTCTTAAAATAGGAAAGCAGTTTTTTACACATGTCACTTGGGAAACCAGTCAACTCATTTTCTGAAAACATGATCAGCTGTTTAGTGAAGCAGTTGCTCTGAAATGTCATTCTTTGCATTGACAAATAGGAGCATTCATAAACAAATGCATCAGAATGAGAACTTTATACATTTATTTGATATTTTGAAGCAAAAATTCGCCAAAGTGCATGTAATCAGGAACTATGTGAGCCTCGTTATTAATAATTACCGGTGAAATATTTCGCAGAGCCATTTAGCGGACGTACCCCCCCTCCCCAATATTTGGTAATGTCGGCGGTCGAGATCCTCGAAATGCGGTGAACTTGGTCACGTTTTACCGAATGGGTACTCTGCGACGACCTCCTGGCATGTACTGTATCCATTTATACAGTATAAAACGAAACTGCAAATTAGACTCAATCACCAGCTTCATTAACTAAAGTGTTTGTGCTTTGACTGTAGTTTAATTTATTTGTCACTGACTCCTGGAATAGTGAAAGATCTTTATAAGCTGTAAAACATACAACAATTTTTGAAAATAGATTATTTTTGTAAAAGAAAAGAGCTTAAAAATGAAAACTGGTTGAGGATTCATAGCTCATATCCACAGGAATCTAATCTACATAAAACTGCTATAAAATCATTGAATGATTTATACACCGAGAAGGCGTGTTATCTGGGAATAGCTGTTTAAACAAATGTATGTAATGTGCAATTTAACAGGTAAGAACAAGTTAAAAGAAAACTAAAAGGCTCAGATAAAAAAGATAAAAAAACAGTATACTGATTTAGAATTGGTAGAAAGGATGCAGCTGCCCTGTAAAGATGTGTAAGGTTGAGCAAGCTTGTAAGGAAACAGGCAGACCATTCCACAGATGGATGCTTCTGGGAAAAGTAAGAGCAACACTGTGTCATTGTCCTAGAGTCCTATACATGGACTCTGGCAGTACATGTGTTGATTATGTGAAAGATGTTAGAATAAATGATGGCAAAGCAGAGACAATCTTTAATGAGACAAGAACTGTGATAAACGATCTAAGTAACGACAAGTTTGTAGCATTTGCCTCTGATGGATGTAACACAATGATTGGTAAGAAGACAGGGGTGTCTACAAGACTCAAAGAGATAAAGCCAGAAATCATTACCGTTCACTGTCACAACCACCGCCTGACCCTTGCTGCCAAAAACAGTTTCGAGTCTATCAAGATGATGCGTGACACTGATGACCTCCCCACTCATGTCTTCAAATACTACAAGGCATCAGGCAACAGAACAGGCTCTCTAGAGCGCATACAGAAAATGCTTGAAGATGGTGGTTGGAGAAAGTTAAACAGGCTGCGCACACTAGATGGCTGTCCCACTTGGATGCAGTGACTTCCATGCAAGAGACATACCAGGCTGTGATCATGGACTTAGAGAATGCTGTTGAGTCAGGAAATGACAATGTTCGCATTGGTAGTGGTCCTAGTGCTAGTGGACTTGCAAAGAAGCTTAAGTCTTACGAGTCTGTTCATATCGTTCACTTCTTGTGTGATGCCCTTAAGCCAGTGACAAACTTGGCGTTGGTGTTTGAGAAAAATGATATTGATTTGTCCATCATAAAACCTAGGAAGGAGGCAACTATTAGTGCACCGAACTGCCTCAAGACAGTCAATGGTATTAGCATGAAACGAGCAGAGGCATTGTTAATGGAGAATAATACAGTGCCAAGTGAAAATCAGAAGTTTGTTGACAATCTCATCCAGCAGATAGAGAACAGGCTGGCCTGCTCAGATCTTATTGACTGCATGAGTGTGTTTAACATGAAGGAGGTCACTACATTCTATGGAAATGATGAAATCATGCACCTGGCTGATCACTGGCTGTGTGGAGACCAAACACTCATGGAATGGGAAAGTCTGAAGGATGCTGTCTCATCAGTGGAACAAGAAACAGTGAAGGGACCAACCAAGCTCACGCAACTTTTAAGAAAGCTGAAATTGTCAACAGGCCAGTGCTTTGAAAATGTTGAGAAACTCTGTGCAACTGCAGCTGTAATTCCAGTGAGCACTGCTGAGGTGGAGCGTGTCTTTTCTGAAGTCAATCACACTAAGACAGATATCAGAAACAGACTTGATTTGGACACTGTGCATCAGCTTCTGACCATTCACAAAAATGACAAATATCTGGACTTTGGAAACACTGTGAAAAGATGGCATGGGCAAAAGAATAGGAGTATCTGAATTATGCATAAATGACCTGGTATAGAGTAGTCACCATAAGTGACTATGTCTGGCTCCTCTGAGCACCAGGGTTTCATGAAAACATGTTGTAATTGATGCTATATCAAAGCATGTTGACAGTCATGAGTGAATATGTTGATATCAGTGCCCTGATATGACATGGTCACCATAAGTGACTATAAGTGCCTGGCTCCTGTGGATTTCATGTCATATCATTAAAACAGTTGAAAGTATTCAAATGTTTACAATAAAATAACAATAGACATATAATTATTGCTTTGTTTTGCTGCAGACAACCTTCTACTAATGTATACAGTTACTACTGTTACAGTAACGATTCAGCGTTAACAGTAAAACTGTCTCTTTTTTACAATGCCCCCTGCCCTCTTTTGAGCTCCCTAATATGGTATCAGGTACTTCAGGTTTCTGGTGGGTGTCAGATGGTGAGGGTCAACCCTCAAAAGATTGTGTTAGATTTTGTATAGAATAGTTAAAGAGCTGACGTTGCATCTCTGCTTTAAAGTTTGCTAGTTAAGATCTTGTAACATTTTAGATACACTACTAGTGTAATTGTAGTCATTATGTACATATCTGGCAGCTGATATTTGGACTTGATCCATTTTATAAACGAGATATTTTTGCCAAGGATGCCAAACCATGGAACAGTATTCTAACTGGGCCTTACAAATGTACATAGGTTTTATACATTTCTTTGACCTTTTTTTTTGAAGTTTTGTCATTTCTTTTTTTATAAATCTGAGTGAATTGTTGGCTTTAGCTGTTATGTTATTTATGTGAGTGGTCCAGGACTAATCTTTACTTATTGTTACATCTAAATATTTAGCAGCCTCAGTGGATTTTAGTTCTTTAACATACAGTTTATAAGCAAATATTACAGGGTGTTTCTTGCAGTTGATTTTAAGGATTTCACGCTTGTCTTAGTACTGGTTAGTTACAGGAACAGATTCGAGAGTGTGTCTATAAGCTAAAAGCTTCCTACACAGTCAAACTAAAATAAATTTGGTATAATTAACACCTAGCCTATGTAGTTTATGGAGGAGTTTGTGATAGTCAACTTTGTCAAAAGGCTTTGCTGAAGTCTATGATTATGGTATCAGTCTGTTGGCCTTGTTCTTATGATATCAATTTAAATGAATATGCAGAAATTGTTTGTCTTCACTCATTTATAACAACATACTGTATCAGTGATATTATGGTTTCTGATAATTTTTATACACGACTGACCCAAAATTACCATCACAGCACCCTCAAACTATCAGCTCTGTCTTGAAGTTTAAGTGGTGGGTATATTCTACGAAATCATTAGAATCCAAATAGTTTACAGTTTCAAGCGTCTAAAGACTTCTAGTCAAAAGTAGTCCGGCGGTTTTGCTCCACCCACGAACAACAACAACAATTCCCGCTTAAGATGGCGGAATTTACCAATTTAGAAGCGGCCGAAAACTTCATTCGAAGAAAAGAAGTGGAAAGTTGTAGCAAATATGTGCTTGTTGCACGAACAAAAAATATGGAGTTAAATGGTAAAGCACTGAACCGCATCTTGCTGTAGTGTTTGCCGTTGCTGTTTTGGAACCCGGCTGATTCGGACCTTGGCTGATTCGGCCCAGGCTGGTTCGGACCCTCCTTGGCTGATTCGGACCACTTTCTTGGCCGATTCGGACCACTTTCTTGGCTGATTCGGATAACGTTACTGAAAAATATTCCTCATCTTTAACATTTTTTTTTAAGTGAGTAACTTCCTATTTTTTATACTAAACTGGCTTAATTTGATTGTAGGCAGTGTCTAGAGGTACGGATCCGTACCCCTAGACCGGCAGTCTAGAGGTATGGATCCGTACCTCTAGACAATACTACTAGGAATGTCTAGGGGTACGGACCTTTTTCAATATATAATAAAGCATTAATTTTCGTTAGAAGAAACTCGTTTATAGTGGTTTTGACAGTTTTTAGTGTTTAACAGACTAAAATTATCTAAGAGTGGCAATGACTTCGATTTTCAGTTCCCGTTTCCGACTATATAATGCGAGTAATCCGGAATCCAAATTTGCTTACGAAAAGAGGAACATAATCGTTGTCATCTATTTTCAAAAAGGGCAAAAAAAGTCCATCTCCGTCAATGTCAAGAGAAATACTTCTCTAAGAGTATCAGAGACGCGCTGCTTATCATGACAGCAAAGTAAGTAGTACTGACTACTTTAAAGTCTTTTTCGGGACTATACACGTTACTCGAAGAGATACCTTCTCACATTGTCAGTGTTAATGAGCCTGCTGGACGACAACGATCTTTAAAGGTAAAAAGAATCGACACAAAATCATAGGTATGTATTACAAATAGGTTTAAGTGAACTTTTCATTGTCATTTGTCACAAACATTTTGGTTCAGTTAAAACTGAACGCTCTCTGTTTGAAAATAGATGACAACGATATGTTCCTCTTTTCGTAAGCAAATTTGGATTCCGGATTACTCGCATTATATCGTCGGAAACGGGAACTGAAAATCGAAGTCATTGCCACTCTTAGATAATTTTAGTCTGTTAAACACTAAAAACTGTCAAAACCACTATAAACGAGTTTCTTCTAACGTAAATTAATGCTTAATTATATATTTAAAAACGGTCCGTACCCCTAGACATTCCTAGTAGTATTGTCTAGAGGTACGGATCCGTACCTCTAGACTGCCGGTCTAGGGGTACGGATCCGTACCTCTAGACACTGCCTTGATTGTATTAGGGCCATGAGTTACGCTGAAAATTTGTGGTCATATTAATTGCGTTCATTTCGTTAACTTCACAATAAAATAATAATAATAATTATAATAATAACATCTACATGAAGGATGATAGAGAAAATTTAAAAAATGGAAGTCATCAAAATTAAAGAAAATTTGTAACGAGTGTGCGAAAAACTTAGTAGTTATATGCACTTTAATCAACACATTATAAGGTGGTTTCCAGACGTTTCACCCCCAAGACTTTTCCTCACCTAGACATTTCACCCCCAAGACGTTTCCTCCCAAGACTTTTCCCTCCCAGTTTTTTAATGTACAAGACATTTCACCCCCAAAATGTAAAAAGTACACAGATGGTGAATTTTAATTATATTTTCTTGTTTATTTTTAAAGTTAATTGAGTTAAGAAGATTATGTTCATAATTTTTAAGAGATAATGGCTTTTGAATGACTGGATTAATCACATTATCAACACCTTTTTACAGTTCACACCTTTAAGAACCATGCATTGTTAGGATTGTATATTGCCCATGATTGGCAGTATACAAATTCTTCACACATTTCAGGATGAGGTGCTGATTAAACAGGGGTATAATTAAAACTCAATCAGGCAGTTATTTCAAAATTTCTTCAATCTCAGTTCTTGAAAATAGAACATCAGCAGGATTAATATAATTCATAATCCATCAATTAATAAACATGATTAAAAATAATGACAGTTTTTTCATTGTTTATGTTGTCACCTTTTAATATGGAGGCAGCACCCTCTGTGAGGTGTTAATCAAAAAAAAATTTCAAAGAGACCATCATCAATGGGATTAAAATAATTCATACAACTGAAAACAAACAGGATTGTATTAATGACAAATTATTTCATTGGTTATGTTTTTTTTTAAAATCAGATCAAAATTTACTAAATTTAATATAAATCATCTGTTGAATGACATATTTATTTCATAAAATAAAACATATTATATACATATTTTAATTAAATATATTTATATAAAAAACCAAGTATTTAACGTAATTGATGATCCTTTTCATATTTAATACACATTATATTTCACTAATTTTTCAGAGTTTTTACCTCAAATTATGATAAAAAAATCTTTTACTTGATTGTGGATATTTATCAAATATGTTTCTGACATGTAATTATCAATCTGAAACATGATAATGAATATGTATCGGGGGTGAAAAGACTTAAAAAGTATAGACATTTCACCCCCAAAATGGGGGTGAAATGTCTTGGGAGGAAAAGTCTTGGGGGTGAAACGTCTGTCAACCTTTAGGGTAAATGCTTGACTTTGATACGGCCGTTGTTTAATCACGATAATAGTGTAAAAAATGAATTAGTTATATGCAATTTAATCCACACATTATAAAGTAAGTGTAAATGCCCGACTTTGATCCGGCCCGCCGTTAAATCACGGTAATAGTTTGATAAATAAAGTGGTAAATCATTTGGTTAAAATTATTCGATATTTGGTATTATTACATTTAGTTTATCTGTGTTTTTAGAATTGTGAGACTACATAGAAGATATCTTCATATTTGTGATGAACACACCGTTTAAAATAAAAGTGAACAAAAAGTCGAAGACAATTCTATATCTTTAAGATTTTCAGTGTAACCCGATCATATACAATCAAATCAAGCCAGATAAGTATCAAAAATAGGGAGTAATTCACTTAAAAAATGTTAAAGATGAGGGATATTTTTCAGTAACGTGGTCCGAATCAGCCAAGAAAGTGGTCCGAATCGGCCAAGAAAGTGATCCGAATCAGCCAAGGAGGGTCCGAATCAGCCAAGGTCCGAATCAGCCGGTATTCGCTGTTTTTACCCCCAACATATCGACCTGTGCAAAGTCAGTGATAAAATCCTCAATATAAGTATATATCAACACATTTTTTAATGTTTATCGTGTATACTAGTATAAAAACCATTTATTTAGCAGCATTCTGTATAAAAGTCGTCCCCCAGTCAACTTGACCCCCCGCCGCCCCACCCATCTGTGAGCTTGACCCAGTATAGGTAATGAAGTGTCTCACATTTCTTACTCTTTGTATAAAAGTACACATAACAAAGTATAAATGATCAAATTGAATTGAAAATGTTCATATTATATAAAAGACATAAAAATAATGTGAAAGTATAATGCCAAAAGTTACAGCAAAATTTCTAGGAGATTGAAGTCTAGACTCTAGGTAGGACTAGATTGTTCTGTATACCACAAAATTTAGGGTAACTTGGAAATATGAGGCTGCACTACACTTCTGGGGAGGAAATACTCAAAAGATTTCATTGGGTCTTGGACACTGACTGCCTTTGTGACAGTGGGACACTCTAACCATGTCGTTATTTAAAGAGCTAGTTCAACTAATTTTTAGGCAAGTCAAGATGCTGTGTAATTTTCTGTATGCGTCAATATCTCGTTATAGCAAGATTCTGCCCCATAACAAAAATATCACAGAATTTGCTCCAGGCGTCACTTGAATTATTTTGACTATTTAATGAGCTAGCCAAACAACTAATTTAAGTGGCCTTAATCAAAACACTCCTCCCACTCCTTCATTTTTAAGGATTTGAACCACACAGCTCAAGCCAGAAACTAGATTACTTTGATGCCAGTGAAGTACTTCTGGTGAGGAAAACCCAAAACCCTGACCACCTTCGTGACAGTCTTACTCTAACCCTGTCATTTAAAGAGGTAGCCCAACAGCAATGCTGTTTGAAGTAGCTTAATTACAACAGTAATTTCAACCTTAGGGGCTTTCATTTTGTTTTAACAATTAGAATTAGAAATGTTAAGATCTTTATTTTATTTTTTTATTTTATCATTGCATCTCCTTGGTTAGACCAAAATATGTTGATGTAAACAGAGGAATGGGAGCTATTTTTATCTGCATTGTAGATCTACCTTTTAATTTTATAAACCTTTTAATTTTATAACTTACATTTTGTGTTGAATAAGTTTTAGTTTGTCGAAGTAATAATTCATGTTTGATTAGTGAGTAAAAGGAATGAATTTATAATTTTTAACTATTTTTACAGGTACTAAATACTGTTCAGGTACTGGTACTGAATAAAAACTTGTATATTTATCGTTAAAAACTTTATCAATTTTGCCAGTTGGAAAATGCCATTTCTGAAGTCTTGTGTTTTTAAAATACATAATTCTGATTGGCTTTGCACTAACAGTTGTTTAGTTGATCTTTACATGTATGTTTTATCCCTGTTTCAATGTTATTACAGAATATCTGTTTTTTTCAGGATCATCAGAGTTCAGCAAAGAATGCATATTGGTATCAAGACACTAGGTTTCTTCAGGTTTCCACATTAAGTTGGTTTCATTTTAACATATTTTGCAGCTGAAATGTCTGATGAAACCTGATTACAGTTGCTGACTTGTAATCACAAAACCTCACTGATAGAGGAGCCCTTGCTATGACCATGTCTCTGTACATGTAAGTTAGAAAAGTTGGCAGTTACGTGAGAAGGATGGTAGTCAAGTACTGGTTCTTCCCAAAAAAGATGGTTAGGTAACTGCTCGACTGATATCACTGGAAAAATGTTGAACATGGGCATAAATACTCAAAAGAACATGATCCAATATGAAAATCTAACTACAATTCAGAAATGTTCATCAAGTAATGTTTTTTAATACCAATAGTCTTTTATTTTCAGAACATCTACATTTATAAATTGATCATTTCTACCACATAAGTGTTTGAAATAGCTAAAATTAGTTTTAAAAACCCTTATTTTTACCTTGTCTGTTTCGATAAAAAATTCAAGCTATTATGATTGCTGCGCTGTCTTCATTGTTGTTGTCGTCATGCAAAACTTTAATGTAGCCCATTCCTCAAACAATTTGAAAGGTGTCAATATGAAACTTTGAATGCTAGCTTATCACGACAAGAGGCAATTTGTAACACAAGGGGCATTATTTTGAAAGCTATATTTTTTGGAGTTATGCCCCTTTTAACTTACAATTTTTGTCAGAATTGCTTATTAAGTTGAATGACATGAAAAACAGACAGGCGTTGGTGCCGCTCCGTGGAGCTCTTGTTTATATTTATTGTCTGAAATATACATCTGTCTAGAGATTAATTTCTGTTATGTTATTCAACACACAGTGTTAACAGTTATTCTTTCCCTTGTTAATTACTCGTTTTGTTTGAGTTTGCTTTGTTTAGTGTTAATTATTTCACTAGGGGTTTTGGTATCAGTGCATTTGTGTCTTTTCCCAACAGTATGGCTTATGTCGTGTAAAAATGTAAGTCTGCAGTTTTTGGGGAAAGATAAATTTTGCAGCAAAGATGCAAAAAAAATCTTGGTGTTTGTTTCATTTTCTTCTTCAGCATTTATGCGCCACATGCTGAGGTTTTCATTAAATTAGTAAGTATTGAAAATAATACTTTTTAAGGAGACCAGCCTGCAACATAAACCCTTACAATGAGGAGTAATTATATTACAGAGCTTGACAAGTTGTTATATATAAACAGTTTCCAAAAATCACTCAGCAGGTATGTTGGTGTGTGGAAGAGCTGTACCTCTGGCTTCAGGAAGTCATAAACACATACTGAAATACACTACAGGTTTGTTATGCATTTGTAAGAAATTCACAGTTGAATTGTGTATAGATAAATTTTTTCAGTCTTTGACATAAGCAGTAAACAAATAGTTTTGGCTAGTGAAATGAATTTTATGCTAGTAAAAAGATGAGACAATTGCACATTTTTACCTATTATATCTGGGCATTTAGAAATTTTGGCTAGTGCTTGAATTTGCTTTTGAAAAATGCTATGACAAAGAATTCTTGTAAACGATTACCAGTTATTGGTATAATTCTTACTTCAGGTTTAGAAAATTTTTGTATATACATGCAGCTACTTAAAATAAAATATGAAATACACATGCACTTTTTAATTTATTATATTTACATGTAACCTGCTAAGGAAATTAAATGAGAACTGATTTGTAGTATGATTAAGTACATTTTTTCCATGATTTGCATGACATGACATTACACTGTATGTAATGTAAGCACAAATAAGACATGTAGAAATAAATGTCAGTTGTCACTATTATTAAAATTATTACATGTATTCAACATGTAATAGAAAAACTTTGAATGATATGTAAATGGCTAATGATAGACTAAATGTATTGGTAATGGTGACTGTTTCTGAAACATGCCCTGTTTCTCCAGATCATGATGTAAAAAAATTGAAGTCACTATACTTTACAAAATAGCTGAGCTAAATATATTTGTAACTGAACTATATCTGAAAGTTTACAGAGTGGTAGTTTACAGATGTTTGCCGAGTAAAATTTCACATGGAGTTACAATGTTAGTTACATTTTTTCTGGCACTTACTTTATAAGCTGTTGCTTTATATAAATACATGTATTTGGAAATGGAATTATGTTTCAATTTTAGAAAACATTACTGCCAAACATTGATGTGGGTTATCTTCATTTCTTGATTGGAGGATTATTTCTAAGGTTTTAAATCTTCTTTTTTTATTGAATTGATTTTAAACTTCATTTCAATATCTAGAGAAATTATTAGCAAAGGTCTTTTTTACCTTTGGAAGAGACAGTTCCACAAGCATAAATATTTCATTTTTAATTTTTTGCAGATATCCAGTCTTTAGATTGACTTGGGATCAACTTTGAAGATACAAGAGGAGAAAACCCTATTCCCTTTTCTGGATGTCCTTTTGTAATTGTGGGAACAGAAGTCAGGGAATGCCACCATGGCCCAAACAGGAAAAAAAAGGTGAAAAGATTATTAAAGTATTCAGTCAGAATTCCTGTATGTATAAAAGTCAATGCTGTCTAAAAAGTGTCTAAAATGTTTTACTGGTTCTCTTAGTATACTGCATGTGAATTGTTTTCACTTAATATACAAAATGTTCAGAAATGAGGAGGACAGCATTTAACATTTAACAAGTACACCGTTAATGTGGAAAGCAAAACAGTTTGTAAATAATGAGAGTTTATGTCATCCTACAACAGTAAATATTCAGACAACATAGCATGTGCAACACTTTTGCAAAGGCTGTAAAACAGTTGCAGAATTGCCTTTGAGATAATAACTCCATTGAAATATAATTACTTTGATACTCCAACTGGATAGTATAAACTCTTTTATTTAGTATTTAAGATAGAACTAAAAGATTAGCTGTTTTTACTGTCTCATGATAATTTGAATGCCAGTGTTCCAGTGAAGATGAAGAGCACAGTTACGGCCAGAAGAACAAAAAGAGGCAGGCAATACAAGCAACAAAGAAAATGAGTTGCAATGCTCAAGTCAAGTTGCATGCTGTTATTACTTTTCCAAACTTCAAGGTGATAATTTTATCTGTCTTACATCAAATTAAACCAACACACAACAGTTTGTTATACTCCTGAAGACAAAGTCTGTGTAGACAGAATCTTGTATACATGAGATCTCCAAAACCCTTGGTCCGAATTTAATGATACTTCATAGGAATGATCAGTACAATGTCTAGTTGTGTACTGTCCATATTTTAGATCACTAGGTTAAAGGTCAAGGTAACGGGTCAAAAATAGGAAAATATTATGGATGCCAGATCTTTAAAATCCCTTTTCAGAACTTGATGAGACTTCACAGAAATGATGAGTACATATGTCTAGTTGTGCACTTTCAGCAGGGGTCAAAGAAAGTTAGAATTTTGTGGACAAGAGATCTACAAAACCTCTGTTAGAATTTGATGAGATTTACAGAAATGATCAAGTCACATGCTTAAAGGTCAGGGTCACAGGGATCAAACTTGTGGACATGAGATCTACAAAAAACCTTGTCAGAATTTCATGATACTTCCTATGAATGATCAGTGTAGTTGTGCACTGTCCATGATTTAGATCACTAGGAGAAGGTCAGGGACACAGGGGTCAAACATAGATAGCGAAATCTTGGGGATTCAAGATCCCTGGTCACAATTTAATGAGACTTAACAGGACTGATGAGTACAATGTCTAATTGTGCACTGTCCATGGTTTAAGTCACTGGGTCAAAGGTCAAGGTCACAGGGGTCAAACAGCTATAGTCTTGTCAATTGCAGGCAACTTCAACACAGACACTTTAAAAAAAAAAACAGTACCCATGCACAGCAGCTCAGCCACCTGCTTAATTACTACCAGTTTCAACCATCCAGCAAAATTTGAATATTGTCGTTTTTTGCTACAGGTGATAGGTCTTTACTTGAAACATGTTAAATACTAGCAAAGTGTTAGATATACTGTAATTTAGCCTGAAGGTGCTGACAGTACTTACCAAAGGAAGATCATTGCAAGGGCACTTAGAGAGCAGTACCACTCCCTGACTGATGAAGAGAAACAATACAAAGTAATGGTGGCTTTCTGTGGTGAAAACACCAATCATGTAACTGGAAAGGTACAGCTGAAAGAAAACTTGCTCTAAGTCAGGAAATTTTATCCTTCTCGAATTCATTTTGATTTTACATAAGCAATCACTTAGGTAATGTTTCTTAAGATAAGCAGAAGTTTCAGTGATATCTTTAACAGAAAAGGTAAAAAGTTTGTTTACTTTATAACTTCTCATTCAGTAGAGTATAAACCTATTCTGGGCACTATCTTAATATTCTTGTATGCTGAGTGTAACAACCCATGTTACAGACAAGGAAAAGCAAGACTAAAATTTAAGTCCATGTACTTACAGCCTCCAAACTTCACAGATGCATGCACCTTGATGAGCTCTACCCACCACACCTACTTAGAGGTTAGAAGGTCTAGGTCACAATATAGAAAATATTTACCTTTGCCATTAATTGAAAGTCTTTGCATTCACAGCTTTCAAACCTCACAGTTGAATGCACCTTGATGCACTCTACCCACCACCCCCACTTTGAGGTCAAAAGGTCAAGGTCACCATAAAACAAATATTAACCTTGGCCATAAAATGAAAGTGCTTTTATCCAAACCCTTCTTGCTTCAAATGTTTATGCACCTTGATGAGATCTTACCACAAGACCCACTTAGAGGTGATAGAGTCAAAGGTCAAGGTCACCACCCAAGGGGCATTGCATTCACTGAAACAAACACTTGTATTCACAGGAAGCTGAGTTTTGCCAGCCTTTAGAGTTGTGACAAGAGAAATCAAGAAGCTAATGAAGGAAGATGGCCTCCGTTGTGCTACAGAAATAAAAAAACATATTGATATGCTAAAGAAAAATCTGCCAGATGGTCCATCAAAAAGTCTCCAGTTTTCGCCAACAATGCAGGATATTAGAAATCACATGTTTCTTGCATTGCAAGAAAATCGGTAAGCTTTTACCTTTTTTTAATCAAAGCTCAGACATATAGAAGCACTAAACTATGGTGATAAATAACAATTATATAACTGCTTGAAGCATTTATTTGTTCAAATTTATGACCCTGGGGTCAAAACTAGCCAATTGCATTCCGTTGATATCATCATGACCCTTCCCCACTTTAAAGCTTTTATAGACAGGTGAGTGACTTAGGGCCATCATGGCCCTCTTGCTTGTTTATGTATTCATGAAAAACATTTATAAAATGATCTTGAAATACACAACAAAGGTAAGATACTCAAATCCAATATACTCTGGTGAATGATTTAGGGCCATTATGGCCCTCTTTAGAACAGAAAATTTGTGAAGTAAATTCAGTTGTTATGTTAAATGGTCTGTTAAAGTCAACACAGAATGTGTGGTAAAGTGTATCGAAAATTCATTTCAATTATTGGAGGAAAATGTAATATCAACAATTTACAGCAGGTAACACCTATGATCTGAAGAACAACTGTCTATATCATCTTTTTTTTTTCATCTTTTATGCCTCAGGGACATTGATTACTTCATTGAATTACTTCACTGAATTTGAAAATCATACATTTTTTTTCCCAGAACCCCTGCAACCTCTCCACTTGTGATGTCAGTGCTTGGAGTACCAGTGTCTTCCAATTTACATGAAATTTTTGTTGAGTACAAGTAAGTGTCGTTGATGACTTTTTTTCTTAAATTTTGAAGAATGGGAAAACAAAATAATGCAGTTGTTGGCTAATATCTACCTGCTGCACATTTAATTTAAAAACAAATTTGAAATGCAGTGTTAAATATTGAAAAATAAAACATATGGGTAGGTCTTGTCTTTGGTACAACATAACTTGCTTACATTTTGACTAAGGCACATTTTGACTATAGTCCACCGAGAAAAGTAAAGCCTCTCTCATATGGACGGCACAAGATCTTTTTTATTTACTTTTTTTTCCAGTGTGGTGAGCAATTATATATATGGTGTCCTGCTTAAGGAAGCATTTATCATATATTTATGCCTGAAAAGATGCAGTCCATATGAAGCATCAGAGAAGATTTGCACGGAATCAGAATTTGATAAGTCGGAAAAAGACAAGGAAAGAAGGAAGAAGAATATGAAATATTAAATGATGTTTTCTTATTGTAAACTATGATAAAATGGTGAAATTTAACAACAGAAATGAATGAAGAAATAGCAATACTTAACACCAAAAATAACTGTGAAAACAAGGTATAGAGTACCCATTAAATAAAAAAAAGGTAAAATCAGTGAAATCTTTTAAAAAGTAAGTGAATCTATTCAGTGATACAAAGGAAACAAAAAAAAATGTTTGTAAAAAGTTCTTGCACAGACAAGGTCATAATGATGATATTGGTAAACATCTTGAATAGCCATTGTGCCATTTGTATTATGATTATGGATATGGTAATGATAAATCATGACATATTATATATATATATCTTTTTGGTGAAGATAGAAATGATCATTCATGACTTTTTTATCTTTTTAATGAAGATTGTACAAGTGTGAAAATCATGACTTTTGAATCTTGTTGTTGAAGATTGTTTGTTAATTTGTGACTTTCGTATCTTGTTGATGAAGATGGTAATGATAATTCATGACTTGAATCTTGTTGATGAAGATGATAATTATAATTCATGACTTTTGAATCTTGTTGATGAAGATGGTAATGATAATTTATTACTTTTGAATCTTGTTGAGGAAAATGGAATGATAATTCATGACTTTTGTAACTTGTGCATGAAGATTGTATGATAATTCATGACATTTGTATCATCATGACTTTTGTATCTTGTTGATGAAGATTGTATGATAATTCATGACTTTTGAATCTTATTAATGAAGATTGTATGATAATTCATGACTTTTGTATCTGTTTGATGAAGATGGTAATGATAATTCTTGACTTTTGTATCTTGTTGATGAAGATTGTAATGATAATTCATGACTTATCAATCTTGTTGATAAAGATGGTAATGATAATTCTTGACTTTTGAATCTTGTTGATGAAGATGGTAATAATAATTCATGACTTATCAGTCTTGTTGATAAAGATGGTAATGATAATTCTTGACTTTTGCATATTGTTGATGAAGATTGTAATGATAATTCATGACTTACCAATCTTGTTGATGAAGATGGTAATCATAATTCATGACATTTGTATCTTGTTGATGAAGATTGTATGATAATTCATGACTTTTTATGCTCCCCGAAGGGCGAGCATATAGTTGCCGCTTTGTCCGTTCGTACGTCCGTCCGTCATAATTTTGTCTGGAGCACAACACATAAACTATGAGAGATATCAAGACCAAACTTCATAGGTAGTTAGATTTCATTAAGGAGCAGTGCCGTGCACAAGAACCATAACTCTTGCTTTATTAATTTTTGAGTTATTGCCCTTTGAAATTTCTCATACTTATTTTTTGTCCGGGGCATATCTCACAAAGTATAAGAGTTATCAACTTGAAACTTTATAAGTAGATAGATCTCATTGATGAGCAGTGCAGTGCACAAGAACCATAACTCTTGCTTTCACATAAACTATGAGAGATATCAAGACCAAACTTCATAGGTAGTTAGATCTCATTAAGGAGCAGTGCAGTGCATAGTGCAATTTGGATTGGAGCGAAATATTACTTTCCCTAAGCAAGAATGTGTATGTTTAACCATATCTTGTTTTTCTTGATTATTAGTCATTACATTAAAAATTTAGCATTTTTACTTGATACGTCTTCTTGATTTGATGAACAGAAATGTACAATTTGTGATACACTACAGCAAATAGTTCTGTAACGAAAAATAAAGTAAGTCTCTAATGCATCTGTGCTGCCCTCGCATTTTTTTTTTATTTATAAAACTGTATTATTATTTATATATATACAGACATATTTGAAAAAAATATCCCTTTTAGAATTTTTTCAAATATTTATTGTAAAATGCTCTGTGTTTGAATCCTAAAGGAAACTTTCAAATGCAATTTCTTTCTTACAAATTCTTCCTGTACTAATAAAAAAATATTTGTGACAAAGCGGCGTCGTGGAGCATAACCTGTCTCTGACGGCTCTTGTGTATCTTATTGATGACGATTGTATGATAACTCATGACTTTTCAATCTTGTTGATGAAAAAGGTAATGAAAATTTATGACTTTTATATCTTGTTGATGAAGATTGTATGATAATTCATTTTCTATTGTATCATGTTCATGATGGTATGATAAATCATGACTTTTGTATCATGTTGATGATGATGGTATGATAAATCATGACTTTTGTATCATGTTGATGATGATGGTATGATAAATCATGACTTTTGTATCATGTTCATGATGATGATGGTATGATAAATCTTGACTTTTGCATCATGTTGATGATGATGGTATGATAAATCATGACTTTTGAATCATGTTGATGATGATGGTATGATAAATCATGACTTTTGCATCATGTTGATGATGATGGTATGATAAATCTTGACTTGTATCATGATGATGATGGTTATGTCATGAACACAGATTCAGTTTTCTCCATTTCATTGTAGTTACATAGATCAATTTGACGTTGATCGTTAATGTCTGTGATAAATTAGACATTTTGTGCGTGCAATAAATTGAATAAAATTTTCGTTTAAACCAAAATACTTGTTATTTTTGTGAAGTATATCTTCAAAGCAGGGGTAAATTGCTTGCACATGTTGGTCAGTACGTTCGCCCGTAGACCAGACATTTTCCAACCAATGAATAAAGATTGCTTTATCCTATGTTTCTAAGATTTAGTGTGAATGTTGGTCATGATCTGTACACGAAATCAGTGGGTAAAGTTTAGTGTAACCTTGAATTTCAAAATGTATAGTACCATATGACCTTCAATCTTCATAGAGTATTGCCCTTACAAAGTTGAAAACCTCTAATGGTTTGACGAAAAATACTTAAACAAACATAGTAGTCCTATTAAACAGTATTAGAAATTAAGAAACAATCTATTTCGAACGTGTAACAACTTTATGTACGGGTATATCGACCAGAACTGTTTGGAATCTTTATAATTCTATTTCAGACATTGACGTCCTTTTAAACAGTAGTCTTAAAAGAAGCAGGACTTGCTCGACTAGATCTCTTTGGAATGTCAAACACGTTGATGTGCAGGTATATCGACCGGAACTATTTGGAATCGTTATTATTCCATTTCACACAGGGATGTCCTTTTAAACAGCAGTTTTAGAAGTAAAGTAGAAGGACTTGTTTCGACTAGATCTCTTTGGAAAGTCAGATACCTTGATGTGCAGGTATAACGACCAAAACTGTTTAAAATCTTCATTTATTAGATTGAACTAAAGTGTCAGTGTTTGTTTCGACTTCAACACTTTGGAACGTTTAATACCTTCAAGTGCAAGTATAACCACCAGAACTATTTGTGATCTTCATTATACCATCTCAGACGTGAACGTCTTTTTAAAAAGCAGTTTTAAAAACCGAAGTAGCAAACGGACATCAAAATCTTTGATATGCAGGTATATTGACTAGAACTATTAGGACTCTTCATTTACTGAAGTGATCTAAAATGGCAGGATTTGTTTCGACTTAATCCCATTGGAACCTAAAACACTTCATGGGCAGGTATACCTACAAGAACTATCTAGAATCGTCATTTTCTTAGGTGATCTAAAGTGGCAGGATTTGTTTCGACTTAATCTCTTTGGAACATGAAATACCTTCAAGTGCAAGTATAACGACCAGAACTATTTGGAATCTTCATTATTTCTTTTCAAACATGGACACTATTAAATAGCAGTATAAAAACTGAAGTAGTAAACCTGTTTCTACAGAACTTCTTTGGAACATCAGAAACTTTGATATGCAGTTATATTGACCAGAGCTTTTTGAAATCTTTACAATTCCATTTCAGACATGGACGTCCTTTTAAACAGCAGCCTTAAAAGTAGCAGGACTTGTTTCGACTAGATCTCTTTGGAACGTCAAACCTCTTTATGTGCAGAAATATGGACCAGAACTATTTGGAATCGTTATTATTCCATTTCAGACAAGGATCTCCTTTTAAACAGCAGTTTTAGATGTAAAGTAGAAGGACTTGTCTCTACTTAATCTCTTTGGAACGTCAAACACCATGATGTGCAGGTATAACGACCAAAACTGTTTAGAATCTTCATTTACTAAATTGAACTAAAGTGTCATTATTTGTTTCGACTTCAACTCTTTGGAACGTTAAATACCTTCAAGTGCAGGTATGTCTACCAGAACTACTTTTGAATCTTAATTTACTAAAGTGATTTAAAGTGGCAAGATCCTTTATGTGCAGGCATATCGACCAGAACGATTTGGAATCTTCATTTACTTAAGTGGCAGGATTTGTTTTGACCTAATCTCTTTGGAACATAAAATACCTTCAAGTGCAAATATAACGACCAGAACTATTTGGAATCTTCATTATTTCTTTTCAAACATAGACGTCATTTTCAATAACAGTTTAAAAATTGAGGTAGCGAACTTGTTTCTACAGAATCTCTTTGGAACGTCAGAACGTCAGAAACTTTGATATGCAGGTTTATTGACCAGAAGTATTTGGAATCTTTATAATTCTATTTCAGACATTGACGTCCTTTTAAACAGTAGTCTAAAAAATAGCAAGACTTGTTTCGACTAGATCTCTTTGGAATGTCAAACACGTTGATGTGCAGGTATATCGACCGGAACTGTTTGGAATCGTTATTATTCTATTTCACACAGGGATGTCCTTTTAAACAGCAGTTTTAGAAGTAAAGTAGTAGGACTTGTTTCGACTAGATCTCTTTGGAAAGTCAGATACCTTGATGTGCAGGTATAACAACCAGAACTGTTTAGAATCTTCATTTTCTAAAGTGTCAGTATTAGTTTCGACTTCAACTCTTTGGAACGTTTAATACCTTCAAGTGCAAGTATAACCACCAGAACTTTTTGTGATCTTCATTATTCTATTTCAGACATGAACGTCTTTTTATATAGCAGTTTTAAAAACCGAAGTAGCAAATCTGTTTCTACACTATCTCTTTGGAACGGACATCAAAATCTTTGATATGCAGGTATATCGACTAGAACTATTTGGACTCTTCATTTACTGAAGTCATGTAAAGTGGCAGGATTTGTTTCGACTTAATCCCTTAGGAACCTTAAACAATTCATGGGCAGGAATACCTACCAGAACTATCTTCATTTTCTTAGGTGATCTAAAGTGGCAGGATTTGTTTCGACTTAATCTCTTTGGAATATAAAATACATTAAAGTGCAAGTATAACGACCAGAACTATTTGGAATCTTCATTATTTCTTTTCAGACATGGACGTCATTTTAAATAGCAGTATAAAAACTGAAGTAGCGAACCTGTTTCTACAAAAAATTTTGAACGTCAGGCACTTTGATATGCAGTTATATTGACCAGAGCTATTTGAAATCTTTATAATTCTATTTCAGGCATGGACTTCCTTTTAAACAGCAGTCTTAAAAGTAGCAGGACTTGTTTCGACTAGATCTCATTGGAACGTCAAACCTCTTTATGTGCTGGAATATCGACCAGAACTATTTGGAATCGTTATTATTCCATTTCAGACAAGGATGTCCTTTTAAACAGCAGTTTTTTTAGATGTAAAGTAGTAGGACTTGTTTCTACTTAATCTCTTTGGAACGTCAAACACCATGATGTGCAGGTATAACGACCAGAACTGTTTAGAATCTTCATTTACTAAATTGAACTTAAGTGTCATTATTTGTTTCGACTTCAACTCTTTGGACGTAAAATACCTTCAAGTGCAGGTATGTCTACCCGAACTACTTTTGAATCTTAATTTACTAAAGTGATTTAAAGTGGCAAGATCCTTTATGTGCAGGCATATCGACCAGAACGATTTGGAATCTTCATTTACTTAAGTGGCAGGATTTGTTTCGACCTAATCTCTTTGGAACATGAAATACCTTCAAGTTCAAGTAAAACGACCAGAACTGTTTAGAATCTTCATTTACTAAATTGAACTAAAGTGTCAGTATTTGTTTCGACTTCAACTCTTTGGAATGTTAAATACCTTGAAGTGCAAGTATAACTACCAGAACGTTTTGTGATCTTCATTATTTCTTTTCAGACATGGACGAAATTTTAAATAGCAGTATAAAACCTGAAGAAGCGAACCTGTTTCTACAGAATTTCTTTTGAACGTCAGGTACATTGATATGAAGTTATATTGACCAGAGCTATTTGAAATCTTTACAGTTCTATTTCAGACATGGACGTCCTTTTAAACAGCAGTCTTAAAAGTAGCAGGACTTGTTTCGACTAGATCTCTTTGGAACGTTAAACCTCTTTATGTGCAGGAATATCGACCAGAACTATTTGGAATTTTTATTATTCCATTTCAGACATGGACAACATTTTCAAACAGCAATTTTAGAAGTAAAGTAGTAGGGCTTGTTTCTACTTAATCTCTTTGGAAAGTCAGATACCTCATCTCTTTGGAAAGTCAGATACCAAGATGTGCAGGTATATCGACCATAACTATTTGGAATTTTCATAATTGCAGTTCAAACATTCACGTCCTTTTAAACAACAGTTTTAGAAGTAAAGTACTAGGGCTTGTTTTGACTAGATCTCTTTGGAACGTCGAACACCATGATGTCCAGGTATAACGACCAAAACTGTTTAGAATCTTCATTTACTAAATTGAACTAAAGTGTCAGTATTTGTTTCGACTTCAACTCTTTGGAACGTTAAATACCTTCAAGTGCAGGTATGTCTACCAGAACTATTTATGAGTCTTCATTTACTAAAGTGGTCTAATTTAGCAGGATTTGTTTCGGCTTAATCTCTTTGGAACGTCAAATACCTTGACGTGCACGTATATCGACCAGAACGATTTGGAATCTTCATTTACTAAAGTGGCAGGATTTGTTTCGACCAAATCTCTTTGGAACATAAAATACCTTCAAGTTCAAGTATAACGACCAGAACTATTTGGAATCTTCATTATTTCTTTTCAGACATTGACGTCATTTTCAAAAACGGTTTAAAAACCGAGGTAGCGAACTTGTTTCTACAGAATCTCTTTTGAACGTCAGAAACTTTGATATGCAGGTTTATTGACCATAACTATTTGGAATCTTTATAATTCTATTTTAGACATTGACGTCCTTTTAAACAGTAGTCTTAAAAGTAGCAGGACTTGTTTCGACTAGATCTCTTTGGAATGTCAAACACGTTGATTTGCAGGTATATCGACCGGAACTATTTGGAATCGTTATTAATCCATTTTAGACAGGGATGTCCTTTTAAACAGCAGTTTTAGAAGTAAAGTAGTAGGACTTGTTTCTACTTAATCTCTTTGGAAAGTCAGATACCAAGATGTGCAGGTATATCGACCATAACTTTTTGGAATTTTTATAAATGCATTTCAGACATTCACGTCCCTTTTAACAACAGTTTTAGAAGTCAAGTAGTAGGACTTTTTTTGATTAGATCTCTTTGGAACGTCGAACACCATGATGTCCAGGTATAACGACCAAAACTGTTTAGAATCTTCATTTACTAAATTGAACTAAAGTGTCGGTATTTGTTCCGACTTCAACTCTTTGGAATGTTAAATACCTTCAAGTGCAGTTATAATTACCAAAACTATTTTTGGATCTTCATTTACTGAAGTGATTTAATTTAGCAGGATTTGTTTCGGCTTTATCTCTTTGGAACGTCAAACATCTTTATGTGCAGGCATATCGACCAGAACGATTTGGAATCCTCATTTACTTAAGTGGCAGGATTTGTTTCGACCTAATCTCTTTGGACATGAAATACCTTCAAGTTCAAGTATAACGACCAGAACTATTTGGAATCTTCATTATTTCTTTTCAGACATGGACGTCATTTTCAAAAACGGTTAAAAAACCGAGGTAGCGAACTTGTTTCTACAGAATCTCTTTGGAACGTCAGAAACTTTGATATGCAGGTTTATTGACCAGAACTATTTGAAATCTTTATAATTCTGTTTCAGACATTGACGTCCTTTTAAACAGTAGTCTTAAAAGTAGCAGGACTTGTTTCGACTAGATCTCTTTGGAATGTCAAACACGTTGATGTGCAAATATATCAACCGGAACTATTTGGTTTCGTTATTATTCCATTTCAGACAGGGATGTCCTTTTAAACAGCAGTTTTAGAAGTAAAGTAGTAGGACTTGTTTCGACTAGATCTCTTTGGAAAGTCAGATAGCTTGATGTACAGGTATAACGACCAGAACTGTTTAGAATCTTCATTTACTAAATTGAACTAAAGTGTCAGTATTTGTTTCGACTTCAACTCTTTGGAATGTTAAATACCTTGAAGTGCAAGTATAACTACCAGAACGTTTTGTGATCTTCATTATTTCTTTTCAGACATGGACGAAATTTTAAATAGCAGTATAAAACCTGAAGAAGCGAACCTGTTTCTACAGAATTTCTTTTGAACGTCAGGTACATTGATATGAAGTTATATTGACCAGAGCTATTTGAAATCTTTACAGTTCTATTTCAGACATGGACGTCCTTTTAAACAGCAGTCTTAAAAGTAGCAGGACTTGTTTCGACTAGATCTCTTTGGAACGTCAAACCTCTTTATGTGCAGGAATATCGACCAGAACTATTTGGAATTTTTATTATTCCATTTCAGACATGGACAACATTTTCAAACAGCAATTTTAGAAGTAAAGTAGTAGGGCTTGTTTCTACTTAATCTCTTTGGAAAGTCAGATACCTCATCTCTTTGGAAAGTCAGATACCAAGATGTGCAGGTATATCGACCATAACTATTTGGAATTTTCATAATTGCAGTTCAAACATTCACGTCCTTTTAAACAACAGTTTTAGAAGTAAAGTACTAGGGCTTGTTTTGACTAGATCTCTTTGGAACGTCGAACACCATGATGTCCAGGTATAACGACCAAAACTGTTTAGAATCTTCATTTACTAAATTGAACTAAAGTGTCAGTATTTGTTTCGACTTCAACTCTTTGGAACGTTAAATACCTTCAAGTGCAGGTATGTCTACCAGAACTATTTATGAGTCTTCATTTACTAAAGTGATCTAATTTAGCAGGATTTGTTTCGGCTTAATCTCTTTGGAACGTCAAATACCTTGACGTGCACGTATATCGACAAGAACGATTTGGAATCTTCATTTACTCAAGTGGCAGGATTTGTTTCGACCAAATCTCTTTGGAACATAAAATACCTTCAAGTTCAAGTATAACGACCAGAACTATTTGGAATCTTCATTATTTCTTTTCAGACATGGACGTCATTTTCAAAAACGGTTTAAAAACCGAGGTAGCGAACTTGTTTCTACAGAATCTCTTTTGAACGTCAGAAACTTTGATATGCAGGTTTATTGACCATAACTATTTGGAATCTTTATAATTCTATTTTAGACATTGACGTCCTTTTAAACAGTAGTCTTAAAAGTAGCAGGACTTGTTTCGACTAGATCTCTTTGGAATGTCAAACACGTTGATTTGTAGGTATATCGACCGGAACTATTTGGAATCGTTATTAATCCATTTTAAACAGGGATGTCCTTTTAAACAGCAGTTTTAGAAGTAAAGTAGTAGGGCTTGTTTCTACTTAATCTCTTTGGAAAGTCAGATACCAAGATGTGCAGGTATATCGACCATAACTTTTTGGAATTTTTATAAATGCATTTCAGACATTCACGTCCCTTTAAACAACAGTTTTAGAAGTCAAGTAGTAGGACTTGTTTTGACTAGATCTCTTTGGAACGTCAAACACCATGATGTCCAGGTATAACGACCAAAACTGTTTAGAATCTTCATTTACTAAATTGAACTAAAGTGTCGGTATTTGTTCCGACTTCAACTCTTTGGAATGTTAAATACCTTCAAGTGCAGTTATAATTACCAAAACTATTTTTGAATCTTCATTAACTAAAGTGATCTAATTTAGCAGGATTTGTTTTGGCTTTATCTCTTTGGAACGTCAAACATCTTTATGTGCAGGCATATCGACCAGAACGATTTGGAATCCCCATTTACTTAAGTGGCAGGATTTGTTTCGACCTAATCTCTTTGGAACATGAAATACCTTCAAGTTCAAGTAAAACGACCAGAACTATTTGGAATCTTCATTATTTCTTTTCAGACATGGACGTCATTTTCAAAAACGGTTAAAAAACCGAGGTAGCGAACTTGTTTCTACAGAATCTCTTTGGAACGTCAGAAACTTTGATATGCAGGTTTATTGACCAGAACTATTTGAAATCTTTATAATTCTGTTTCAGACATTGACGTCCTTTTAAACAGTAGTCTTAAAAGTAGCAGGACTTGTTTCGACTAGATCTCTTTGGAATGTCAAACACGTTGATGTGCAAATATATCAACCGGAACTATTTGGTTTCGTTATTATTCCATTTCAGACAGGGATGTCCTTTTAAACAGCAGTTTTAGAAGTAAAGTAGTAGGACTTGTTTCGACTAGATCTCTTTGGAAAGTCAGATAGCTTGATGTACAGGTATAACGACCAGAACTGTTTAGAATCTTCATTTACTAAATTGAACTAAAGTGTCAGTATTTGTTTCGACTTCAACTCTTTGGAATGTTAAATACGTTGAAGAGCAAGTATAACTACCAGAACGTTTTGTGATCTTCATTATTTCTTTTCAGACATGGACGAAATTTTAAATAGCAGTATAAAACCTGAAGAAGCGAACCTGTTTCTACAGAATTTCTTTTGAACGTCAGGTACATTGATATGAAGTTATATTGACCAGAGCTATTTGAAATCTTACAGTTCTATTTCAGACATGGACGTCCTTCTAAACAGCAGTCTTAAAAGTAGCAGGACTTGTTTCGACTAGATCTCTTTGGAACGTCAAACCTCTTTATGTGCAGGAATATCGACCAGAACTATTTGGAAGTTTTATTATTCCATTTCAGACATGGACAACATTTTCAAACAGCAATTTTAGAAGTAAAGTAGTAGGGCTTGTTTCTACTTAATCTCTTTGGAAAGTCAGATACCTCATCTCTTTGGAAAGTCAGATACCAAGATGTGCAGGTATAACGACCAGAACTGTTTAGAATCTTCATTTTCTAGATTGAACTAAAGTGTCAGTATTTGTTTCGACTTCAACTCTTTGGAATGTTAAATACCTTGAAGTGCAAGTATAACCACAGAACGTTTTGTGATCTTCATTATTCCTTTTCAGACATGAAAGTCTTTTTAAATAGCAGTTTTAAAAACCGAAGAAGCAAACCTGTTTCTACAGTATTTCTTTGGAACGGACATCAAAATCTTTGATATGCAGGTATATCGACTAGAACTATTTGGACTCTTCATTTACTGAAATGATGTAAAGTGGCAGGATTTGTTTCGACTTAATCCCTTTGGAACCTAAAACACTCCATGGGCAGGAATACATACCAGAACTATCTAGAATCTTCATTTTTTTAAGTGATCTAAAGTGG
Organism: Cyclina sinensis; assembly: GCA_012932295.1. Taxonomy (NCBI): domain Eukaryota; kingdom Metazoa; phylum Mollusca; class Bivalvia; order Venerida; family Veneridae; genus Cyclina; species Cyclina sinensis. The sequence goes on along the minus strand of JAAONU010000006.1, from coordinate 20,056,034 downwards.
CAGTATTTGTTTCGACTTAATCTCTTTGGAACATAAAATACCTTCAAGTGCAAGTATAACGACCAGAACTATTTGGAATCTTGATTATTTCTTTTCAGACATGGACGACATTTTAAATAGCAGTATAAAAACTGAAGTAGCGAACCTGTTTCAACAGAATTTCTTTTGAACGTCAGGCACTTTGATATGCAGTTATATTGACCAGAGCTATTTGAAATCTTTAGTAACAATTCTATTTCAGACATTGACGTCCTTTTAAACAGTAGTCTTAAAAGTAGCCGGACTTGTTTCGACTAGATCTCTTTGGAACGTCAAACCTCTTTATGTGCAGGAATATCGACCCGAACTATTTGGAATTTTTATTATTCCATTTCAGACATAGACAACATTTTCAAACAGCAGTTTTAGAAGTAAAGTAGTAGGACTTGTTTCTACTTAATCTCTTTGGAAAGTCAGATACCAAGATGTGCAGGTATATCGACCATAACTATTTGGAATTTTTATAATTCCATTGCAGACATGGACGTCCTTTTAAATACCTAAATTGAACTTAAGTGTCAGTATTTGTTTCTGATGTGATTCGACTAGATCTCTTTGGAATGTCAAACACGTTGATATGCAAATATATCAACCGGAACTATTTGGAATCGTTATTTTTCCATTTCAGACAGGGATGTCCTTTTAAACAACAGTCTAGGAAGTAACGTAGTAGGACTGGTTTCGACTAGATCTCTTTGGAACATCAAACACCTTGATGTGCAGGTATAACGACCAAAACTGTTTAGAATCTTCATTTACTAAATTTAGCTAAAGTGTCAGTATTTGTTTCGACTTCAACTCTTTGGAACGTTAAATAGCTTCAAGTGCAAGTATAACGATCAGAACTATTTGTGATCTTCATTTTTCTATTTCAGACATGAACGTCTTTTTGAATAGAAGTTTAAAAAACTGAAGTATCGATCTTATTTTTACCGAATCTCTTTTTGTTGTCAAATACCTTGGCGTGCACGTATATCGACCAGAACTATTTAGAATCTTCATAATTGCTTTTCAGGAATGGACGTTCTTTTAAACAACAGTTTTTAGAACTAAGATGAGAGGCCTTGTTTCGACCTAATCTCTTTTGAACGTTAAATACCTTCAAATGCGAGTCTATTGACCAGAACTATTTTGAATTTTCAGGGTTTTCATTTAAGTCATGGAAGTATTTTCAAACAGCATTATTTAATAAAATCAGAAAACAATGTATGTTTTGAAAAAAATCTCTTTGAAACGTCAAACACCTTGATTGTAGGTATATCGATCAGCACTATTTTGAATCTTAGTTATTCCATTTCAGATATGGACGTCTTTTTAAAATAGTAGTTTTAAAATCGAAGAAGCTAACTTGTTTAAACAGAATCTCTTTGGAACTTAAAACAACTTAATGTGTAGGTAAATCGACCAGAACTATTTGTAATCTTTATAATTCTATTTCAGTCATGGATGTCCTTTTAAACAACGGTTTAAGAAGTAAAGTAGCAGGATCTGTTTCGACTAAAGCTCTTTGGAACGTAAACACCTTGATGTCCAGTAATGATGACCAGGACATTTTGGAATATTCAGTTACTTTAGTTAACTAAAGTGGCAGGATCTGTTTCGACTTAATCTCTTTGGAACGTAAAATACCTTAAGCTCGAGTATATCGACCAGAACTATTTGGAATCTTCATTGTTGCATTTCAAGCATGGAAGTCCTTTTTAACAACAGTTTTTAGAACTAAAGTGTCAGTATCTGTTTCGACCTTATCTGTTTGGAAATAACTTCAAATGCAAGTGTATCGACCAGAAGTATTTGAAATGTTCATGGTTTCCATTTCTGGTATAGAAGTCCTGTTAAACAGTATCATCTACAAATCAAGAAAAAAATGTGCTTTAACCTTATCACTTTTGTACTTCAAACACCTTGATGTGCGGGTATATTGACCAGAACAGTTTTGAAATTTTATTATTAAATTTCAGGCACGGAAGGCCTTATAATTAACAATTTTTAGAACTAAGGTGGCAGTATCTCTGTTTCGACCTTATCTCTTTGGAACGTAAAATACCTTCAAATGCAAGTATATCGACCAGAACTATTTGGAATGTTCATGGTTTCCATTTCACGCCTGGAAGACAATTTAAACAACATCAGTTAGAAATTAAGTGAAACTTTGTTTCGACCTAATCTCTTTTGGAACATCAAACACCTTGAAAAGCAGGTGTATCGACCAGAACGATTTGGAATCGTTATTATACAATTTCAGATAAGGACGTTTTTTCAAACAGCAGTTTAAGACATAAAAGAAGTAGGACTTATTTCGACTTAATCCCTTTGGAACGTCAAACACATTGTTGTGCAGATATAACGACCAGAACTATTTGAAATCTTTATTATACCATTTCAGAAAAGGACGTCCCTTTGTAAACTGTACTTTATGACGTTAAGTAGTAGGACTTATTTCGACGTAATCTCTTTGGAACGAACGTCGAACACCTTGATGTGCAGGTATAATGACAAGAACTATTTGAAATCTTTATTTACTAAACTGGCAGGATCTGTTTCGACCTAATTTCTTTGGAACGTAAAATACCTTGAAGTGCGAGTATATTGACCAGAACTATTTAGAATCTTCATTATTGCATTTCAGGCATGAAATTCCTAATAAACAGCACTTCAATTTCAGACAAAGACGTCCTTTTAAACAAAAGTTTAAGAAGTAGCAGGACTTGTTTCAACTAATCTCTTTGGAACGTCAAACACTTTGATGTACAGGTATATCAACCAGAACTATTTGTAATCTTAATATTCCATTTCAGACAAAGACGTTCTTTCAAACAGCAGTTTTCGTACTGAAGCAGCAGGATCTTTTTTATCAATCCTTGAAACCTAAAGAACTTTATAGGCCAGAACTGTTTGGAATCTTCATAATTCAAATCAGTGACTGAAATCTTTTGGGACTCAGGTGGTTTGATCTCTGTTTCGACTTATTCTCTTTGGAACATCAACCACTTTCTGTAGTAAAAAGTATCTACCAGAACTATTGGGAATATTTTCTTTTTCAATTTCAGGCATGGAAGACTGTTTTAGAAGCAGCTTTTAGAACTCAAGTAGACTATGTTTCGACTGAATCTCTTTGCAACGTAAAAAAAACTTTCAAGTGCAAGTATATCGCCCATACCTATGTGGAATCTTAATTGTTTCCTTTTCAGGCATGGAGGTCCTTCTTAAAAACAGTTCTTAGAACAAAAGGAGTAGGATCCGTTTCGACTCAATCTTTTTGGAACGTCAAGCACCTATAATTACAAGTACATCGACATGAAGTATTTGGAATTTTCATAGTTTCCAATTTGACATGGAATTCCTTTTAAAACATTGTTTTTTTATAACTTGAGTAGCGAATCAGTTTCAACTTAATGTGTTTCAAACGTAAAACACCTTCAAGTGAACATATATCAACCAGAACTACGCTTTTAGGAATCTTTATTATTCCATTTCAGGCACGGAAGTCATTTTAAGCAACAGTTTTAAGAACTCATGTTGCAGGTTCTGGTTCGACTTAATCTCTTCGAAACGTCCGACACCTAGACAACTAGAACGATTCAGAATCTTAATTAATCCCCTCGGGCATTACTCTTCTAAGCAGCAGCTTTTAGAACTCAGTAGCAGGATCTGTTTAGACAAAATCTCTAGGGATCTCAAAACCTTAAAAAAGGACAGCTTTAATGAACCGAGTGATATTACCCTATTTTAGATCCAGAAATAATGCAAAGCAGGAAATTTAGGCAATTAAGTTTAAGGATATCGACTACATATATTTTGAACCTAAATCATTTTATAAAGGTTATGGGTTACTGACAAGAACTACTTGGAACCTTCATTATTTTGGAATCTGTCATGTTGCATTTTCATACTAGAAAAATTATCGGGCAGCAAGTGCAACATTCCAGATGGCAAGTTCTCTTTCGGCTCTAACTCTTCAGAACACTAAACGTCTAAATTAAATGTAGAAGTGTATAAACCATTAAGTCTTCCTTTTTTTCAATCCAGGCCTTGACACCCTAAAAAGGAGCAAATTTTAAATACCAAACGGCAAAGTTTTTTGAATTAATCTCTCTGAAATCTAGAACATGTAAAATCAAGATTTTGAGGACATTTACTAAAACACTAAACGTACAATATTTTGAAAATCATTGTTACCCCAACTGATGATTTAAAAAGCAAAACTTAATGCTGTTTACTGCATGGCAAGAAAAAGAGACTCTCTCCAGTACATCTGTCTTAAAGCTCTGTCTTAAACAATTTTTTTTTCAGATGAAATGGCTATGATGCTGCATATCCGAACTAACATGATTAAACAGCCATTACAAAATTATTCAGTCCTATGTCTTCTAAGACTTTTTTTAGAACCAAAAACTGCATGTGTATAGACGACAACATTAAGTTAAACTGCTCCCTATGTTAATTGAAAACAACAGCAATGCTACAAGGAACATAGACCCTTACGACAGTTTCTCTTCAGGTTCTTAAAAGTCTTCAAAAGGGTAAGTACAACGGCCAGGACTCTTGGAAAGAATAGAATTCACCTATACACTCATGCATGGTCTATTGTAGATTGTATATCATATTGCATACAAAAATTTTTACCAGGGAAACTTATCTTTTCGTGAATTATGTAATTTCCATTTAAAAAACGTGACATATTTATTTAAACTATTTAAGAAAATAGTGATACCAGTAAAACGAATTTTAAAATAGTAACATAATAAAGCCAGAAACTTATTTTACAGATATTTAATTAAAAACATAGCTAAACACCTAGGACGGAAGTTATTTTTGGTTACAGCTTGTTAAAATAGTTGTTACTGACAATAGGACCTAAGAAAAACATTTTTCTTTGAAGTTATAAAAATAACAAAGAAAGAAGTAAAATAACTTCATTTTGTGACTTTTTAAACACAGTTTGACATTACTCTGCCTATATTTTAACAGAAAATAGAGTCATACTCAGTTTTTAAGGATTATTGCCAAATTTCTGGTCAGAAATCTTAATAAGCCACAGCTATTACATCGGATCTAATGCCTCGTGGATCTATCGTTAATCTAAGTACCGGACCACTAGCGTCACGTTTACTTTCTTTTATCCAGATAAAAATAATCCCGCATTTTTAATATTGAATAAAAATAAACATGAAGTTTTTGTTATTCATTTCCACATTAATACCTTTTTTGTAACTTTTAACTATTTTTTTGACATTTACGACGTACTTTTATTATATTCCGAAAATAAATATTCATACACGTAATGATTGACAGATCATCTAAAACTCTTTGCCCTCTTTCTTGTTTATATTCTCCTAAACGCTTTGGAAACTAATGCTTCCCTATATTCTATAGGGTGTAGAATAACGCCGGTTCTTAGTTTAACATTTTAACGATTAGAAAATGGCAAGGCTAATTAAAGTTTCAAACAATTGTAACATACATTTTATAAATGATTAAACGCTGGTTAAGCTGAAACTTCTTCCTGGTTTAAGTGAAAAACGTTGATGTTCTGCTTGGAAACAACAAAACTTGTTTGGTCACATTCACCTGTTCTGTGCGAGACTTGTTTTCGAATTAATAGAGAAATTTATTCAATAATAATGAAATGAGAATGAATGATTGAAGTTTCATTATGAAAAAAAAATAATTTTGTAAAATCTATTGAAGATTTTGTAAGTAATTACGATTTTGTACGTTTCACCTTAAACGATTTTAGTTTTCGCATTGTGCTAGCTTTACTTTATTCTACGGAACGAACAGAAACATGGCGGCGGATGAGTGGAGATTGTGTGTAAACTGGCTGGTTCAGTGTAAAATTTTACCTGAAGATCACCGAGCAACTCAGCCTGAAGCGCAAGCTTTTGATCTAGCACAGGCTCTGAGAGACGGTGTGCTATTGTGCCATCTTCTAAATGCGTTAAAACCGTATTCAGTTGAACCTAAAGATTTTAGTCCCAGACCTCAACTTTCGCAGGTAAGACTAAATTTACGTTTGTTTATTATACCATTTGGTTAACGAAATACTCGCTGTTGTAAAAATATTCATTGTTTCAATATTGATGGTTTACTAGTTAAAATAAAATTGTTATTCTAGTAGTTGTTGTAGTTGGCCGATAAGTTTCGATAGAATTTATTTACTTCCTGTTTGTTACTCAAAGATACAACATAAGTGAAGATGAAAGACATTCCTGTTATATACAGCCTGCCCGCTTAGCTCAATAGGTAGAGCACTGGATTAGTAATCCATCGGTCGTTGGTTCGACCCCTGGGCAGGGCAAAATTTCTCCGGGACAATTGTTTCAGACATTTCAGAGTAGAAACGATGTGGGAACGAACAGTAGTCGGTCACTTGCGGAGAAATTGGCAATTACTGGTTAGTTATCCAGGAAAACCGGTTAGGTGGACTGACCGACGAGATGTAACATATGTTGAAATCGGCGTTTAACCCCAAAACAAACAAACTCCTGTTATATTTGAGTGTCATTTGTAAGTAGATGATAGGACAAGAAACAGTTTTTTAAGTAGATTATAATCATTTTTCTGACAAACCAATAAATGAATTTTGAAAATGAAAGAAATACTGTGAACTTTTCAGACAGTGCCAACAATACAATAAAATAATTATTTATTGTCAGTTCAATGTTCAACATATAGATAAACATAACAATTATAACTTTTAACACAAAGTGCCAGTTCTAAACCATATGATTGTCCTCGAAAAGTTTTATCTTGTGCTAACTTTTGGAATGGTCGATATTTGCCTTCAGATATGGAGTACGCGCCATGAGGAACTCACATTTTCCGCTTTTTTGCGCAGACGCAGAAAAAGAAATACCCGCCGCGACAACGTGGAAAAAGATGGACGTCCTCAATGTCTCGACATCGCAGAATATCTCAGCAATATTTGATGACCAGTACGAAATTAATTAGGGTCATAACTCACCTTGATTAGCTGAACATTTAATGAAACGACCATAATGAAACTGTGCATTTTATGTTTACCAATTATGTGTCTTCTGGTAAAATTAAAACCAAAGTTCAAATACATTTGCTGTGTAGGTTTATTGTAAACGCTTGTTATTATATAGCAAAATTGATCAATAATTTTTACCAAGCGCCTAGATGATACAGATGTCGCAGCAGTGTTTATGTTTTCTCTAAATAGGAAAGCAGTGTTAACACGTCTCAATCGGAAACCAGTCAGATTATTTTCTGAAAACACGGTCAGCTGTTTCAAGAAGCAATTGCTTTGAATTGTCAATCTTTGCGTTAACAAATAGAAGCATTCATAAACAAATGCGTCAGAATGAGAGTTTAATACATTTATTTGATATTTTTAAAGAGTTAAATTTCTCCAAAATGCATGTTATCAGGAACTGTGAGAGCCTCCATACCAATAATTACCAGTGAAAATGTTCGTGGAACCATTTAGCGGACGTCCGCTGCGATGTCTGGTGACCATATCTGCAGCGGGGATCCTAGAAATGCGGTTGATTTGGTCGCATTTTACGGAATGGGTAGTCTGTGATGACATCGAGAAAACAAGAGTTCCTCCTGGCGTGTACTGTATTCAGCGAGAGGCAGCCATTCTGCCTAAAGTAGTAGTACTGAAACTGTGCCAGTTCCATAACGTCTGAATTGCCACTTCGATTTAGTCTTGCTATTGAGAAAGAATTAATAAACAGAACTTAATAGAGTTACTTTTTATATACTTTACTTATCAAGTTTGTTTGTTATTGATGCACATGGCAATATGTAGAATTATATACATTTTTAGTTGCAAGGCTGAAAATAGTAAGGTTGAATAATTTTCAAAAAATCTGTCATGTCATGTTTTGTTAGTGTTCTGAAATTTACACAAGTCATTTTTCAAACTATAATAAGTAATTCAAGGAAAAAGATCAATATCAAATAAAAGGGTTTTCTGAGAATTATCAAAATTTCAGTAAAGATAGCTAAAAAAAAGACATTATACAACAGTAAGTTCACAGTTAAACCAAAACAGGCCTTTTCCTAGCCATTTTGGGAAAAAGTACCTAGCCCAGTTTGGGAAATTTTGTGTCGTAACAATTGCCTAAATGGGAAATTATTTAGATCATTATCAATTTGGAGAAACCTAGAAAATTAAAAATTTATGAAAGAAACATACATTTCTGTTCAGGTTTCTTTTTTAAAGCATGTTAATCATTTTCACTAACTTAGAAACAAAAATTAATGTTGAGTATAAAAAGTGTGCATATAAAGTAATGTCTAATGAACATACCTTATTTAACAAACAATTAATTCATCGAAATGAACTAGACAGCAATTATGTGGATTGTATTAACTTATATATCACTGGCATCAAAATTCAGTGAATATTTTGCAGGGGATGTGTTTCCAGTTTCACCAGAATTTTAATTGAAAAATTTGCAAACAATTTCGAGATGTAAAGTTGATTCATTACAATCGTTGCTTTCAAAAATAAAATATGACAGAATTATTAAAGTCTAAGAGAAAAGAAAAATAATCAATGAAAAAAAAAAACTGGTACTTTTGATAAAATCAGGACCACTTATCTTTATCAGTCAGCTGAATGTTGTAAGTTTGCCTTGTACTTAATCTCCAAGACACTGTTTTCTATAAATATTAAAATATGACAGGGTCGCGGAAATATATGACAAACAGAATTTGTCTGCTTCATGTTTATTGAACTAAATATTTGCTGGAATTAGTTGCATTTATTATGTAAAGCTTGTCTTAAATCTACATGTGTTTTTAGCTCACCTGTCACATAGTGACAGAGTGAGCTTTTCTGATCACCTTTTGTCCGTCGTCAGTCCGTCCGTCCCTCCGTCCACAATTAGTTTGTTAACACTCTAGTGGTCACATTTTTGCCTCAATTGTCATGAAACTTGGTCAGGATGTTTGTCTCATTAATATCACGGACGAGTTCGAACATGGGTTATCAGGGTTGGAAAACTAGGTCACAGAGCCCAAATATAGAAAAACCTTGTTAACACTCTAGAGGCTACTTTTTCAGTCCAAATATCCTGGAAATTTGTCAGAAAAGTTCTATCGATGATTTCTAGCTCAAGTTTGAATATGGGTCATCTGGGTTCAAAAACTAGGTCATGGAGCCCAAAAATAGAAAAATCTTGTTAACACTCTAGAGGTTACATTTTCAACCCAAATAATCTGGAAAATTGTCAGAAAGGTTTCTTTGATGATTTCTAGGTCAAGTTCAAATATGGGTCATCTGGTGTCAAAAACTAGGTCACAGAGCCCAAATATTGGAAAACCTTGTTAACACTCTAGAGGTTACATTTTTAGACCAAATAATCTGGAAATTTGTCAGGAAGGTTTCTTCTATGATTTCTAGCTCAAGTTCGAATATTGGTCATCTGGGGTCAAAAACTAGGTCACAGAGCCCAAAAATAGAAACATCTTGTTAACACTCTAGAGGTAACATTTTCAGCCCAAATAATCTGGAAATTTGTCAGAAAAGTTGCTTCAAAGATTTCTAGCTCAAGTTCAAATATGGGTCATCTGGGTTCATAAACTAGGTCACAGAGCCCAAAAATAGAAACATCTTGTTAACACTCTAGAGGTTACATTTTCAGCCCAAATAATTTGGAAATTTGTCAGAAAGGTTGCCTTGAGGATTTCTAGATCAAGTTCGAATATGGGTCATCTGGGGTCACAAACTAGGTCACAGAGTCCAAATATGGAAAAACAGTGTTAACATTGTAAAGGTAACATTTTCAGTCCAAACAATCTGGAAATTTGTCAGAAAGGTTCTATTGATGATTTCTAGCTCAGTTTTAAATATAGGTTTTCTGAGGTCAAAAACTAGGTCACAGAGCCCGAAAGTAGAAAAACCTTGTTAATGCTCCAGAGGTTACATTTTTAGTCCAACAAATGTCTTTGAAATTTGTCAGAAATGATTTCTAGCTGATATTCGGATATGGGTCATCTGGGATCAAAAACTAGGTCACATGGCCCAAATATTAAAAAACCTTTTTAAAACTCCAGAGGTTACATTTTCAGTCTAAATATCCTGGAAATTTGTCAGACAGGTTGCTTTGATGATTTCTACCTCAAGTCGGAGTATGGGTCATCTTGGGTCAAAAACTAGGTCACAGAGCCCAAATATGGTAAAACCTTGTTAACACTCTAGAGGTAACATTTTAATTCCAAATAACCTGGAAATTTGTCAGAAAGCTTAATTCTATGGTTTCTAGCTCAAGTTTGAATATGGGTCATCTGGAGAGGAAAACTAGGTCACGGAGCCCAAATATCGAAAAACTTTGTAAACACTCTAGAGGCTACATTTTCACTCCAAATGTCCTGGAAATTTGTCAGAATGGTTGTTTTGATGATTTGTAGCTCAAGTTTGGATATGGTTTATCTGGGGTCAAAAACTAGGTCACAGAGCCTAAATATTGAAAAACCTTGTTAACACTCTAGAGGCTACTTTTTCAGTCCAAATATCCTGGAAATTTGTCAGAGAGATTGTTTCAATAATTTCTAGGTCAAGTTCGAATATGGGACATCTAGGTTAAAAAACTAGGTCATAGAGCCCTAATATGGAAAAACCTTGTTAACACTCTAGAGGTAACATTTTCAGTACAAATAACCTTGAAATTTGTCAAAGAGATTGTTTCAATAATTTCTAGGTCTAGTTCGAATATAGGTCATCTGGGGTCAATTAACCAGGTCCATAGCAACTTTGGTAAAAACAGTCATACTCAGGTGAGCGATACAGGGCCATCATGACCCTCTTGTTATTATAAATAAATCTGATAATTAAGACAAAAATGCCATCGGTCCGTTTCGATACTGGTATGAACTTTGGCAAATTTCACCAGCAAATATTTTCGTATGGATATCGGGAATTTTGTTTTGATTGGGATTTTTCTTTAAAGATTGGGAAAAAATAAGCATATTTGCCATTGGGAATGGGTCCGATAGTTGGACCCATGGTGACACTGGGAAAAGGCCTGTAAAATGTTGTTATATAGTTTATGGATATGTTGTTTTTTCAGTCGTCAGTTTTTTATTCAAATGTAGTGAGTCCAAATAAAGACAGAAGATTTTGGCTTTTAATGGTTGGTATGTAGTAGCTTATTTCAATCATTTTATTTTTTATCTTTCAGTTCCTGTGTTTGAAGAACATTCGCGCATTTCTTCTGACTTGTGAGAAGGTTTTCGGGGTTGACTCAAGGGACTTATTTGAACCACAAGACCTATTCGATGTCAAAAATTTCAGAAAGGTTTGTAAGAATTTATTTTTATAAGCTGTTGTAAAAGATCCTATTCCTATAAACTCAGATTTTACCATGGTATGCCAATTTTTTTGTTTTTTGTTTTTTTTTTTTTTTGTTCAGATCAGGAACTTTGTTTTAAGCATTTATATAGAGTTGTGATACCAGAAGATAGCCATTTATTCCAAATGAATGCTTTATGTGTGTCTTATTGCCTAAAGAAGAAGTTTTTGAACAGAATTATATTCTTCTATAAATCATCAATTATTTTTCATTTTATAGTGAATGAACCATAAAATAGATATACACTGTATCAGATGTTAATTGTTAGGTATGTCCCTTTAAAAACAAGAAAAATGCAACCGCTAAGTAGAAATTGTTTGTATACAGATTATCTGTTTGACTGTCCATCCATATGTATGTCTCATCTATTTACTATGCCAACTTGTATATTGAGCAGTGATTTTTTTCACATTTTTGGGAAAGGTGGCGAGGCCCATCAGGTGGGGAAAAATAGCGGTTTTGGGGAAATATGGGGAAACTAAAACCAAATCAGCTTGGTTTCAAACAATCTTTTTTTTTTTTTGAGGGGAAAATTGTTCTACATTTGGCGGCTGATTACCTGTAGAGCTACCAGATGATTCTTCTGCTTTGATGTGCCATGAATGGAAGACATTCACTTTTTACAGTCACTACTGTCTTATAGTTCTTTGCATGGTACAGTCTCTCTTAGAATCCTCTTTCAAAACATAATAAAAATTCTGGGCAGGGTCTTTATGCTTCATGTTTACAACACTGCCTAGATTCAAGTGACAAGTTATTGTAAGAACTGAAACTGTGATAATAAATAAACTTACTGAAATTTTGGATGAAGTTATGTATGCACTCTATATACCAGTCAGATCAACAGATGTGCTGCTGACAGGTGGCAGTTTCATAATATTTGGTTGTTTTGTAAGGGATATTTTACATTTCCAAGTATTTCCCAATAAATATCAGTATTCTGTATTTCCCATCATCCCGGAAGATGTATGAACAGTTCCCATTTATATTTGAACCCTGTCTGTAATTGTACATAAATGATGCAGAGGGCAACAGAAATTCAGGCCAAATGCTGAAACACCATGCAGTATCCTGTTTATGATAGGCGTTAAAGGTTAAAATTTCACCATTATAACAAAATCTGCTGTTTATTTTACTATACTTTGGTATCAAAGAAGGTTTGTGTCTACTACCGGTAGTTAAAAGAAGCTGTTGAAATGTAGCTGTTGAACAATTTGTGATGTGGCAAAATATTAGTCAACTACAAGCTCTCACAGTTTTTGTGGCAGTACAAAGTAAAATGGGATCTTACAAAGAAATTGAGTAGAACAGTTGAATCATGTTTTGGGTGTTGTATGTAAAATTGATGTATTTTACATGCAGGCTTTTTGAAATCATGTGAAAGAAATAGAGAGAAAAGGAAAAGAAAAAGAAGAAAAATGTAGTTTCAAACAAAAAAAAGTATGTTTTCATTAGTCTAAACATTGTTATGATTTTTTCAGGTATTACACACACTTTCAAAACTCTCCAAGACAGAAATAGTACAGAAAAAAGGGATAAGGTAAGCTTTGTGTTTAGGGTCTCTGCTAAGAACAAAAGTAAGATAGTAATTAGGGCTTATCAGCAGTAAACATTAGTTGTTTGCTATAAGGAAGAATTATTTTAGAAAGGCTAACTGTTGATCTGAAGTGTAGGTGTAGGCTAGTTTTGTGTAGGAAAATGTTTAAGAAAGAAGGAAAAATCTTTTTAGTGTTGAGATAGTATGCTAATGATAATATTTAAGATATTGCAACGTTTGTAAACTGAGTATTAAGATGAGTCACACAAATTAAATAGTCAGTGATATTTTGTAAATAGACAGTCGGAAATAAATCTATTCAAACTATTAAGAAGCCTTTCTATTTCTAAGAACTTAGGATGAAGTCTGTTTTGCATCTTTAAGAGGAAGCTGCAAGTGCGCTGCAATTTTCTCAAAAAACAATAAAATCTCAAACCTTGTCCCTGAAGTTTTATAACAAATGACTGTCTGTCATTTAGTGAAGTTAACATGAAAGGAAGCAAGATTTTCCAAATTTATTTGTATCATTTGAATCCTATCTTGCCATCTCTGGAAATTTTCTTAGCTAGCAGTGCTGATACTAAACTGCAGAATATGATGGAAAAAGCCTGTTTGTGGATTGTCTGTTTCACAAGTAATTCTGTTGAGTGAACCTTGAAGGCCATATGCCAGTTGTTATGCTGAAAACAGGATCAATTGTCTGGCTGACACAGCCATGTGCTTTAAAAATTAGCAGGCCATGCAAAATGAGTATGTGTTGATAGGACAGACAAAAGAGACATGTGTTTTAACGACTCATATGAAATGCAAAATTACTGTGTGATTGAACATTATGAAATAAACGTGAATTTAATATTTGTTAGGTCATGGAAAATAAAATTGTTTTTAACAGTTGATAGGCTGGGCATGAAAGAGAAAAAAAGTTTAGGGTTTTATTTTAAGGCTGTCAAAATTGTTTTTTTGTTGTTGTTTTAAACAAGTGAAAAAAATGCAAATCTCAGAAATTCATTGTTCTTTCACTAAGGATTATCCCAGGCTGTCACTATTGTTGATTAGCCTTCATACTGGCAAATCTGACAGTGACTCTGGTCTCCATTCAGCCATTATACCCTTTTAAATGTCTTATGATAATGTTATTGAACAAATTTTATGATGAACATATCTGTTGTAGTAATTTTGAAAGGTGAACAGTAAATTATATATCTGTAAATAAGACCCTTCTGTCTACATATCAGTTTCTCTGTACAATTAGCTTTTATGCACAGATGAAACAGTATTTGTTAATTGATATTTTTAGGTAATCTACCTTTTTGCATTTGCCAGTGTTTCTTTTTAAAATTATATATCTGATAACTCTACAATTAAAACATCTGGTAAATGGTTATGGTTAATATCTTTCTTTTCTAAGTTCCGTTGCCATGGCAACCTTTTAAACAATTTATTATAAGCATAAATATCTGCATCAGAGGGTTTGATCTTGGGGTAAATGAGTTGGTAAACACTTAAATATGAAAGAGGCAGAAAACCTAAGAACAGTAAAGCCACTTTGTATATACATTGTCACGTAGTAGTTATACATTCTAAGTATTTTAACAGATTTTGTTCATACATCAAAACTCACAACTAGTCAAATCAGTTTTATTATTCGTTTTATAGTTGTAATAAATTAGAAAAGTTGCAACTTGTTTAGGAAGTCCCAAAAGAAAATAGGGGAAGAATATTGGGATAGGGGTGAGTGTAGGGGTCTAGTTTTGTTGTAATGCATCCCATTAATTTTGGTCTCGGAAAATGTGATGATTTTACAAGGCTGATAGGGGGAAAGTGATACAAGTTCGAGTTAAACATATGATACATGTCATCCTGATGTGATAATATAATGTCACCAATTCCCACAATTTATGCAGCATTAAAACAATTTACTTGATAAAATCGTATAAAATCAGACAGAGCTCTAATGTATTTTTTTCACCAGCTATATCATTTTCTGTTCTTTTATGTCCCCGTGCAGTTACTTATTGTCAGCTTAGCTTGGTCAACCTTAGACAAATATTTTCGTTAAATTTTGTCTTGTCTTTCTGTCTATGAGAAGCCAATTCTTGTCAAGGAAACTTATTTATTATGGATGTCACTAGAATTCTAAAATCCTTTCAAGACAGAAATTTGCATGTTGCAGCCTATCTACAGTCTGTCTATAGTAAACGTTACTTACTAGGCAATCCACCTGTACTGTTATTGAAGAAAATCAAATCTATACGTAGGCTTGAGAGAAATGTTAAGTATGCAAATGTTCAAGAAGTTATGCCTAGAGGTTATTAAGTATAAGTTTTGGGATTTTTTACATTCTTTGTAGAAATTAACTTCCTTTTCTCACACTCTTTTCTCTCTATGAAGTATACACCCACACCATGCTAAATATTAACTAGAAATATCTTTAAAAGAAGACATTTGGTGGTAGGAATTGTTTAGGTATTTTGTACATCCTGTAATTCTAATTAATGATTGCAAGCAAATGACAGCTCAGTGTTAGTCAGATGGTTGCTTTGCAAATTGTTAGTGTGACAGGATATTGTTGTCGCTGTTGTTTTTTTTCGCATGAATCCGAGCACCTCAAAATTATCATGCAGCTTTTTCTTGCACTGTTTACAGTTTTGATTAGTGGAAAAAATTATAGTAATTTTTCGATTATTACTTCATTTTTGGATGATATTGGGTCAGAAATCAACTTTGAGAGCTAAACCATAACATTAAAGACTTCTCTGTCATTTAGTTTGGGTAGGCACTCATTTATCATTTAAAGGATTATTAATTAAAAAAAATCTTATTGACAGGAAAATAAACTGCAGACTCACTGTGATCAAAATTCACAGATGTGTTGGCTGACCATAGATTACTCATTTACTGTTTAAGATGCTGGCAAGATGAAGTTTAAGTCATCAGAAATTTATGCTGTAGAAACCGTGAGCCTGGATAGAACTGGCCTTTGATCAGTGTGGAAACTCACAATAGGAAAAATTTATGTATTTCACTTTCACAAGGCAGTACCAGGAAGGTTTTTGTGGTTAAAGATATAAACAATATGAGTTACTCAGAAAAGAGGATTTTATGTTAAATTTTGACAGAACCTACAATCAGGAAGCAGAAAAAAACAACTACAAAATGTTATTCAAAATTTTCTTCCTGATTGGTAACAGGAAGTGTCAGTGTTATCTGTATGAGAGGTCCATTGATCCATTTTATCTTTATCATGACCTAAACAGGGCCAAGACCAAGATATAGAAGATACAAAAGAATTAAAATTTTTATGCAGATTCTATTATAAATGTTAGAAAGTTAACAGCAAGAAATTTTATTCTTTTTAAGAGATTGAAATTTTATTGAATTACATGTATGGTACTTAACATGTGGAAAACACATTATAATTAAGATTAGAGAGTAGAATTTATTGAACAGTATTTATCATTGTAAAAACTTGGCCTTCTAATTGTTGCATTTGAACTCCAATAAAATTTTTCTATTTATAGCAATTAGTCATTGTGACTCTGATTCCTCTCAAATTTCAGGGCTTTAATGTTTACAAAATTTTTTATGAGTGAATGTGATCACATTCAGATAAAAAATAAAGCAGCAAAGGAAATGAATCAAGTAGGCAAGAATGTGATGCTTAAAAATATAGAGCTGCTACAAAATGTAACAGTTCCAAGTAAGTTGAGCCTGATAAAATAAGTAGCAACCTCTTGTGTTAGAACAGTTTGTTATTCTGATAAAATAATAGGATATAGGTTGTCATAATTGTTTTAAAAGACTACATTTAAAGGAAATTTTCTTACTTGAGGCAAACAGTCTGTTCAAATGGTTTCGGTCTCAGTTTTTAAAAAATAAAACACTTATTAGTCTTATCCAGTATAATATTTATTGTGACTATAATATTTATTGTGACTTAAAAAAAAAGTGGAATCAAATGGTTAGCAGAAAATAGTTAGAGGTGTTGACATGTTGGCATGTTGACCAGTTAGTTTGTTATTAAGTTTAGTGTTTTAGCCTTAGCAGTACATCAAAAACATCAGAGCCTCTTTTTGCTTTTGGTGAAGAAGCTAACTGTCCCATTCAGAAGATGGGAACAAACAATTACTACTTGATAATAAAGTAGACATTGTACCTGTGACCACCTGTTTTAAGGGACTTTCAACGAAACGACCGCTTGAAATATAAACCAAATTCATAAGATATCTGTCAATAAATCAAGGCTCTGTGAGAAAATTCAAAAGTCTATTTTTACAGTACACGCCAAAGTATAGTCTAATGAACACCTACCAAGATTGTTAAAATTATGTTCCTCGGGTCAAAATTGACCCTGGCCAAGGGGTCACTTGTTTATATAGAAGCATATACAGTACATGCCAGGAGGAACTCTCATTTTCCTCGAGGTCATCGCGGACTACCCATTTCATAAAGCCGCTGCGGACATGGTCACCATATATTGTGCGGGACAACCGACAATTTTAACAATCTTGTTAGATGTCCATTTGACAATACTTTGTGCAAAATTTTCAAAATTAGGGCCTTGTGGTTTCATAAAAGAAGATTCCTAAAGTTTTTCCTATACATTTCTATGTAAAACATGACCCCTAGGGCGTGGACAATTTTGTCCAAGGGACATAATTTGAACAACTTTGGTAGAGGATTTTTTGATAAACCTTCTTGTGGTTTCAGACAAGAAGATTTTTTAAAAGATTTTTCTTTTGGTTGCCACAGCAACCAGAATTATGCATGGAACTGAATCTTTGAATAAATTTGGTAGAGCTTCATGCAAGGAACATCCCTGCCAAGTTTTATTAACTTCGGCCTATCTTTGATATTTGGTACGTAGGTTCCTTGCACCTAGCCTTAGGTGGAGTTTGAGGTCACTGGATGAAGGGCAAGGTCACTACAGCTAATAATAGATTTTTCTGTCATAGAGCCTTTATTTTAAGCTCACTTGATTGAATGCTCAGGGTGAGCTATTGTGATCGCTGGATGTCCGTCGTCTGTCCGTCGTTTGTCATCTGTCTGTTCACATTTGCCTTGTGTATGTGATAGAGGCTGTATTTTTCATTGGATCTTTATGAAACTTTGTCAGAATGTTTGTCTTGATGAAATCTAGGTTGGGATTGTATATGGCTTATCTGAGGTCAAAAACTAGGTCACGGGGTCAAATCTTAGAAAAACCTTGTGTATGCGATAGAGGCTGTATTTTCCATTGGATCTTGCTAATATTTGGACAAAATTTTGGACAAAATTTTTGACTTGATGAGATCTAGGTTGGGATTGTATTTGGGTCATCTGGGGTCAAAAACAAGGTCACAGAGTCAAATCTTGGAAAAAGCTTGTGTATGCGATAGAAGCTGTTTTTTTTTTTTATCTGATTTTCCTAATATTCGGTCAGAATGTTTGTCTTGATGAAATCTAGGTTGGGATTGTATATCTGGGGTCAAAAACTAGATCATGGGATCAAATCTTAGAAAAACCTTGTGTATGCAATAGAAGCTGTATTTTCCATTTGATTTTCCAAATATTTTGTCAGAATGTCTATCTTGATGAGATCTAGGTTGGGATTGTGTGTATGGGTCAAAAACTAGGTCACAGGGTCAAATCTTAGAAAAACATTGAGTATGCGATAGAGGCTGTATTTTTCATTGGATCTTTATGAAACTTTGTCAGAATGTTTGTCTTGATGAAATCTAGGTTGAGGTTATATATGGATCACTTGGGTTTAAACTAGGTCACGGGGTCAGATTTTAGAAAAACCTTGTGTATATGATAGAAGCTGTATTTTTCTTCCAATTTTCCCAATATTTGGTCAGAATGATTGTCTTGATGAAATCTAGGTTGGGATTGTATATGGGTTTTCTGGGGTCAAAACCTAGGTCATGGGGTCAAATCTTAGAAAAACCTTGTGTATTCGATAGAGGCTGTAAATTCCATTGGATTTTCCTAATATTTGGTAAGAATGTTTGTCTTGATGAGATCTAGGATGGGATTGTATATGGGTCATCCAGGCTCAAAAAATAGGTCACAGGGCCTATTCTTAGAAGAACTTCTGTTCAGCTACAGCAATGAAACACCAGATAATTTTGCATCCAGATTAAATCTTTGACCATGGATGATCTTGGCCTTGACCTACTTACGTACTTCCTGATTTTTGATGTTTCTGTGCAATGATTCTCGGGTGAGCGATATAGGGCCATCTTGTTTTACTGATATTTAAGATTTTTGGTCTGTAGGCACCTACAAATCTTCAATTAGAAATACTGCTTTTGACATTTGCTTACTCAGGTGAGCCATCCAGACCCGTCATGGCCCTTTTGTTTTGCATAGCTTTTGCAATCAAGGAGTCAACACCGATGGTAAAAGTTACAAATCTAGACGAGAGGATTTCAGTTATTAAACTTCCTTAAATATAAAAGTGCAAGAAAAATAAATGTGGTATTAGGGTTTGGAAAAACTCAGAATTCAGAAACGATTCAAAACATTCAACAATAATTCAACATATAAATTTTCATTTCAAAACACTGAAATCTATTGAGGACCATTCTATTAAGAGATCACATTTTGGCAGTCCCTTGGAAAATGGGATGTATTATGGGAACCCCCATGGCGGGTGGCATCCAGTTTTGTCCGGAGCATATCTTCAACGTGCATGGATGGATTTTAATGATACTTGGTACCAATGTTCACCCAATGGGGGGCAGTGTCACACTTATGAATCAGGTCTCTAAGTCAAAGCTCAAGGTCACTGTTAGAAGTCAGAGAAAAAAAGCTTGTCTGGTGCAAAACTTCTACATGCATTGAGGATTTTAATATAACTTGGCATAAATGTTCACCATTGTGAGGCGGAGGGTAATGTGCAAAATTCAGGTCTCTGTGGCCAAGGTCAAGGTCACACACAGAGGTTAAAAGTCAGATAAAAATATGAAAATGTGAGTATGGACCATTTAGTCATCATGAATTGAGGGATTCTATCACAAATGATCGCCTTCTTGAGACTGAGCATTACACGCATAATCCTGGTCCATATATGCAAGGTCAAGGTCACTATAGGTGATGAAATGTCCAAATTTTGTCTGGAGCATGTCGTCTATATGCATGGAGATACTGTAGTATTACTTGATACAAAAGTTCACCATCATGAAATGTAGTGTTGCACACATGAACCAGTTCTCTGGTTCAAAGGTTAAGGTGATACCTAGTGGTCAGTGGAAAACGCTTGTCCGGAGCAAAACTTCTACATGTATTGAGAGATTTTTTAATATAACTTGGCACAAATGTTGACCATTGTGAGGGTGAGTGTCACACACAAAATTCAGGTCCCTGTAGCCAGGTAAGGGTCACACTTAGATGGGTGTATTTTGTGACAGTGGCACCCTTGTCCATTTCTGTTTATAGACCCCCTAGCTTTTGTATTTTTTATATACCGGTATATATATTTTTTATGCTAGAAACAAAGTTTTCTCTGTGAACTTTCTGAACATTTGTTCAGAAATTCAGTCGTTCACTGACAGTTGGATTTACAACCAGATGTCTTGAAACTGTCATGCAAAGTTTTGGTTTGATAAAAATAAAAATTCAGGCCATACAAATGTAAAAGATTTGGAATGTGTAAATGTAGAAAAAAAGGTGTACAGTTTTGCTAGATTTTTTTCATAATGTCCTTCTAAAATATTTGGAAGGCCAATAATTATTTTGATAAATACGTTTGTATTGATAATGTTGTGATTTTCTTTATTTGTTTATTTTTCTTGCTGGTGCTGTTTGCTATGAAAATTTCTTTGCTTTTTGATACTTTGCATAAGCATTCTGTTTTACATTATTATATATTGTTCATTTCCTGTCTTGAACCGACTCCTTTCATGGATTGTATCAAGTCAGTAAAGTGATACAATATAAGACTGATTTAATCATGTGTTACCTAGATAAGTTTGAAACACATAATTTCTTATTTTAAGACTTGCATATGGCAGCTTTCATTCCAATTTTAGTGAAAGCCATAATATAATTATATCCCTGCAAACAAAGTTTGCAGGGTGGTATACTGGAATCACCCTGTTGGTCAGTTTACCGGCTGGTCAGTCTGTCACTGTTGACATCCTTACCTTGCGTTGCAAACTTCTCCTTCATTTTTCAACTGATTGAAATGAAACTTGGCAGGAATAGTCACTAGACAATGTAGATGTGCAAGACATATTTTTTATGCATATCCATGCAGGCATTGCAGAGTTATTGCCCTTTGAACTTATACTTTTGCCGTTCAGTCTGTCACGTTCGACATCTTTACCTTGCGTTGCAAACTCCTCCTTCAGTTTTTACTGATTGAAATGAAACTTTTCAAGAATTGTCACTAGGCAGTGTAGATGTGCAAGACATATTTTTGATGCATATCCATGCAGTCATTGCAGAATTGTTCCCCATTGAACTTACACTTTTTCCCATGTGTGTAAATTTTATACCTTGTGTCATGAACTCCTCCTTCAGTTTTCAACCAGTTGAAATTAACTTGGCAGAAATGGTCACCAGGCAATGTAGATATGTGTAACATTTTTTCTATGCAAATCCATGCAGGAAATACAGAGTTATTGCCCCTTGAACTTATACTTTTCCCCATTTATGACTAATATATCCCTTGTGGCACAAACTACTCCTTCATTTTTCAACCGATGGAAATGACACTTTGCAGTGTCTAGCAATTATGCAATGAAAATGTGAAAGGCAAGATTTGTCATCAAGTTCAGCCAGACACCAACAAGGTGGCCTTCTAATGTACAGTACAGCTCCCACGAAAAACTAGAGAATGTCCCAACACTTACATGTATTCTCGGAGACTTTAATATAGATTTTGCAAAGCAGAGTAAAAGTGCCATGGACCTTGCATTCTTAACAAGGTACTAAGGATACCGCCAGTTGATAGTACAGCCCACCCACAGCAGAGGTGCAACATAAGATTTGCTGTTAGTTTACAAGGATCCAGAAGATATTATTGTAGATGTCCTACCAAATTATTATAGTGACCACCTGATTGTCTTGGCAGCAGTCCCATACAGAAAACTTATGTAACCTGAGCAATATGATTTGTTAACCCCTTAAAGCCCTAAGCATGACAACAGTAGGCCTTTGGAACTACTGCACACTTAGATCATGTTTCTTCACTGTTCTGTACTACGGTAATAGATAAAGTCCCAGTGAACAGTCTAGATCCTGATCAGCATTTGTGGATACATGCTGGTTGATCTGGGTCTAAACTGGTCACAAATGCCATAAAATTCAGTAGGTTAAGGTTAATACTGTCTTGCCTTCTAATTATTCCAGTTTATTCTGAATTAAGGTAATCCCTCAATAGCAACCAAAACAAAAACAAAATAACCTGATTTGGATTGATTGAACAGCATGAAACATGCAACACTCAACACAGACCCTAACAAAACCTTATGCACTATTTTCATAATTACATGTGTTATCGTTAAAGCTCCTACTATAGTAACTCCAGATTTGCTTCTGCTGTTGAGTCAATGCGCAGTTGCGGGGGTATTTGTCATCTTCAATGACTGTTTAGTTATTTCTCTCTATGAAACTTTTTTCCCCATGGTAGTAGAATAGTTATGTATAAATTCAGTAATTTTGGTACTAGGGATATCTCTTTGTCATTTTCAAAGCTATTCTCAGTGGCAGTATGAGAGATGTATGGAAGACGGAAAAAGAAAAGCTTGATATAATGAAAGGAAACAATTTTTTTATGAAAATTGGTATATAAGTGTATAATGTTTATTTAATTGCTATGTTTGATTCTCTAGAGGATTGCCTGATAATGATATTCATCATGACTACTACAATACCCTCAAGGATTTAGCTCTGTAAGTAAGGGATGCAACTCCTTGCTCCTGGAATGTAAGGGAGGTAATCTGTTTGTCTCTTTGGAAATTTGGTAGTTTTAGGAGATGAACAGATTATCCTTCCATAGCCATGCAGCATATAGATCCTGATATTTGTATGCCCACAACATCCAGCCTTGCAGTTAGTTGTTAGCTGAATAAAAACCTAGAAACAGAGAAACTTGAACAAAAATATATTTTTGGTGACAAAAAGCAGAATTTGGTCAGGCAACCTTTTCTTAAATGATATTGATGGGTTTGCTAAAAAAAGAACTTCAAGTTTGTCTGTTAGTATTTTTTGGTACAGGTCTAATGATAGATATATGACAGCAGTACAGATTAACCGGGAAGATGGGAAAAGCATTTCTGCATTGTGTAAAATGATAGGTCCCTCTCACAGCATGCAGTCCATAACACCATCCCAGCAGATAGAAGTTTTCATGGTTTGCATGAGGTTGTAGACAAATTTTATTGTATTGCAAAGCAATGCTAAAAACTGTGGCATTTCAGTAGTTTGATTATGATAGTCAGGTTAAGAGGTATTCATTGTTAGCTCACCTTAGAAAGAAATGCTGATGGTTGCAGTGTTGTGATGGATGACTGTCCATCATCTTCAGTCCCTTGTCAAGATTTTCATGAAAATGACTTCTTTTCCTAAACCATAGCACCAGTTTCAAACTTCAGAATAATGTTCTTTAGTTGATCCTCTTTCAAATTCCTGAAATGGTTCCATTTAAAACTGGTTGCCATGGCTGTTCCTTCAAGCCATTTTGGACCTTTTAAAAACATGGTCTATTGAGGGTGAGGGGGTCTGTTTTCACTATATGACCATATCTAACTTTGAACATCTTCTGCTTAGAAACTACTGGACAGATTTCAAAATAAATTTTCAGAAATGTTTCTTAAATGGCCCTTATTCATATAACTTCATGCCATATTGGTACTTAAAAATATGGCCGACAGAGGGCAATGCCTGTTTTCACTTCACAACTACTAAACTTTGAAAATTTTCTCTATCTTGGCTGAAAAGAGGTGGGGCAAGTTTTCAGTGTATGACTATAAATATTATGGAAAACTTTGAAAATCTTCTCACAAACCAATGGCCTAGTTTCAAAATACTCACAGAAATGTTCCTGTGCCATATTGGTTTGTAAAAAAACTTGACAGACAGTGGTTGGGCAAGTTTTCACTATACAACTATGTGGAAAACTTTGAAAATCTTCCAGTTTGCATTTCAAAACTTAATGTTGAAATGCGCTGGTCTGCTTTCCAGTTTTTGATGCTACAGCTATGGAACATGATACATATCCACTGTTGTGAACATAGATTTCAAACTTTACCTTTACTGACCTTCATCTTAACTTTCTGGCATACTTTCCAGTTTTTGAAACTTAAAACATAGACTATTCTGAAAACTGATTTTAACCATAACATATTGACCTGTGTTCTATTTTGGGAAGTTACAGCAACAATATATACAATGGTTCTGAGGTGAGCAATACAGGGCCTTTATGGCCCTAAAAGTTAAGGAAAGGAAAACTGCAGAATTGTTTGCCCACTTTCTTGTCACTTCCAACTAATTGGTTTTAACCCTTTTCTGACCCAGACAGTTTTATACAATACTTCCTCATTTATTTTTCCTCTTTAGACTGGTATGTTGAAATACATAAAATGAGAAATATTACTGCAGAATAAAGAGAGTAAATAAGACACTGCAGTAATGCCTAACAAATCTGTCAGGGTAATTGCTATGATAAAATTATGAAACTGGATCAGTTTTCATGTCTGCTGGGATGTTTTTGTCCCCTCATTGTACTTCCTTTTCCTTTGTGATAATTCTTTTATTATCATTTTTCACAGTTGAACTCCACAGTGCCCAGTTTGTATGTACTTGTAAATATTCTCCTCTTCCTTTCCATTGATTTGCAATTTAGAACTAACTTGAAAAATGCAAATGTAGTAATCTTGTACTAACCTGTGTGCTTTTAAAGCTTTGGCATAGCTTTGTTTAGTTTTGGACATGATGTGAGTGTCCTGTTAACTAATACATGGATGCTTGTTATTTGTAGAGGGTTCCCACCACACAATGATAATGCAGAACCTGAGGAAGATATCTATGGAAACCTTTCTGACATGGCCATGTAAGTACTTAAAAGTTCAAGGCCAATACCTTTCAAATTTGTATCAGTAAAGGTCAAAGTTCAAGGCCACTGCCTTATGACATTGTAAGTGACAGGAAAGGTGATAATTCAAAGCCACAAACTTAATAAATGTAAATGTCAGAAAAAAATCAGTTTTAGAGGTGTCAAGACTAAATTGAAACATTGTAGGAGTTGTTTATAAGAGTATGAAATTTGGTATTTTGGATTGGCAAAGAATATAGGCCTTGTTTGAGTATCAGATTGGTCATCTAAGAAGTAACAATATTCAAGAAATTTGTAATTTGCATAAACTCAAATTTTAGTAAGAAAGCACTGCCTTTTGTGTAGTTTGTAAGTCCCGAATAAATCAGTGTTTTCTTAATGTCTAATTTCATCTATTGTTTCACTATGAAGCATTAATTTTATTGTGATGGTGTCTATTCCCTGGATTATTTTTTGTATATAGTTATTTTGAAGGGTTTATATCTTATAGCATGTGAACTAATGTCAGGTTTGTGTGTTTGAACCATTGCCTTGCATTTATGTCAAGGACAGAATATTTATTTGACCTTGAACTGATATGACAGATAGTGTTGTATTTAAATTGATAACCAATTAACTATAGTCTTTTCTATTAGTAAGTTAAGGTAATAACTATAGTTTGTTTTTAAAACATTCAAGATGTTGTAGGGCAGCACCTTGATTCAGATTTTGTTCATACTCGTAAAAGATGAAAATTATTTTTGAAACTGGCCATAAGAAGAATTGTGTCTAAAAGCTTTGAAATTGATAATTCCTTACACAGATATTTTTGTCATCAAATGATATTGGAATTTTGCTTATTGGAGAACCTTTTTCTCTGAAAACAATAAATACAATATGGAAAATGCCCAATCTGTTTGAAGGGATATTAAATTATATAATCCTTTGTTCATTAAAGTATTTGCCAAATATTCATGAGGTGTTAAGCTTCTGTTTTTAAGCATTAGAATGTTAGATGCATTTTTGATACTTTTTAGCATGGTGATTTGTAGACTAGAAAAAAGATCTAATAAAATTAAAAAAAAAAAGCTACAAAGAGTAGCACACTAATAATTTCTAGTTCTTGGAAATATAGCAGTTTTTGTAAAATGATAAGTTTTACTTCAACTTTGATTATTCATTTAAAGAGCTGGCTTAATATTTGTAATAATTTTGGAACTAAGTTACCCTGTTTTGATACCGAATCCTAAATTACATTTTTTTTCTAGGTTGAAAATCAGTTTTAGTAGTAAAGGTTTAATAGGTCAAGTTTTAATTTCAAAGATGAAATATGTTGTAGATTTACATAATTAATTATGTGTTACAACTGTTTTCGAAAAAACATTCCTGATTATTCAGACAGCTTAATACAAACCGATATTTACATGAAACATCAGCGGTTTCACTTAACGGATGATACATCAACTAAAAGCTAATTAGCTACAGTCACATGGAAAGTCACAAGACCCTATGCAGAACCTATTTAATTACAAACATAATGAATGTCCAATGTCAGTTGTAAATTTAGGTATTTTTAGAAGAACAGAAAATGGTTGTATTAAGTTTTTGTAACACATTCAAAAGTCCTTTAAGATTAGTACATTTTGTCTTTGCAAGTGAAACTTGATCTTAAAGTTTGTTTCTTTTTTCTGAAGTCTAGTAAATGAACTTCTATTTATAGAAAATGATGTAAGATCTATTTATAGATTCAGTGATGTTCCAGAGGAGCAGGAAGTTCTACATGTAGCTGAAAATGAAACTGAAGAAAAGATTTATGATGATTTATGTTCATTAAAACGTTCCACTGGGTCACAGGTACTTGAGAAAAATGTTATGTTGATAATTTCCTGTTATTCCAGATGCATTTAAGGTGGCAAGATACAAATAACATACAATGAGGAATTTAAAGTTTATTGCAATATATGTGAAAATAATCTATCCAGGAAAATGTGAAACTTTCCTTAACAGTTTTTTTGGGGGGAAAAGATTTTCTCTCCTTAATTTGTTGAAATTGATTTGATTAATTATATAGCTTAATTTGAACTGATTGATAAACCAGATTTCAATCTGCATAATGAGACATTAATTTGGGTTGCTATGACTTGAAAAAACCTTGAATATTGAGGGAGTTGGATTCAAAAAGATGAAGAATGCACGTTTTGCTTGGCGAAATTGGGGAACATCTGTTACAGCTGTTTGAAATATCTATAGGTTATAACTATATCAGAATCTGATTTTCATACACACTGAATGAAACTCTAGTGATTTGGTTGTTAATTATTTGAAAAATAAAAAGAAAAGAAAAAGAAACTGCTATTAAAGGTCTGCTTAAAAAGTTCTTGAAAAGAATGACAGCCTGTATAGATTTTCTGTAGTTGCTTAAGTGACAAGATGCTTTCTAAAAATAGTTTGGATCTGTCTGAAAATAGCCAACTTTGATGGATAAAGCCCAGACAGTTTGTAAATTCGTAACCAGACCAGTTAAATAAGATACTTCCTTTGACTGTTTTGTAATGAATTTTGAACAGACAGAGTGAATAATTTTGTAAAACTTTTAGACAGTAGAGTCCACCCCATGGTTATATATAGTGTGAAACCACTATAATTGCTTCTTTATTCTATATAAATTTCATAAAGTTCACAGAGCTGTAAAACATAGCAAGACCCAATTTAAATGGCTTTTATTTTCATATTTTTGTAGATGTGCAGGAAAAATAGCAAGTATAAAGAGGGTCATGTTTCATAAAAGAAAGATATTTCTACTGGTGTGAACTTACTCATAAAATTCACGGAAAATCACATCCAGATTTAGGATTGGGGAATGTGAAACAATTTTCTGTTGTGAATTCTATTCTGAAAGTATTATGAGGATAAAATTGCTACCCCTCTATCAGAAATAGTCAAGCAGAATGATTCCAGCAAAAAAATACACAGATTGGGGCAGAAATGTTAAAAACAGCCATGAAAACTGAGAAATATTTGTAGTGGCCATTATGCTGGTACCAATTTTTAAGCTCTGATAGACTGACTAATTAATTTATTATCCACATGTATTATTTGTGTCTTGTTGCCTTAAAGGCAGACATTTTCAGACAGAAGAAGACCTGTTCTAGCCAGAGGTCTGGTATTGTGAGATCGCAAGATGTAAGCTAGATAGAGAGATGTAACAGTAAGAAATAAATGGTTGTTGTTAAGGGTTTAACTAGTCTGTCTCATTTGCAGTGCAATTTTCCTTCTTGTAGGATCATTTATACACTTACCAGTTACAATGTAGAAAAAAAAAGTTCTCTGATCTGGGCAACATTTTATACAATAGCAACAACAAACTTTAGTAATACCAATTTGTTGTTTTTGTTTATAGGGTATAAGTCTTATTTTAAATAACGGTAGCTGGATTGTTTTATGCCTGCCAAAGAAATCATTGTAAATGACTAGGATTATACCATACATAGATAGAGTAGTACTGCACTTAATGGTGACCTGTGTAGAAATCAAAGAAGGAAAAAAAATGAATCCTTTGTGAAAGCACAAGTAGTAGGCAACAGGTTTGAAGGTTTTTATTTGCCGAGTACTTGAGGAATGAGTACATGTAGAAGGCACATGTGCAACTACTTAAAGATGGGTGAAATAGGTAAGTACATGAGAAGTTAAGAATGAAAAATGCTGCTCTAAACTTTGCCTTTAAAATAGTATTAGTTATATGATTACTGTATGACAGAACAGAGGGTATCAGAGAAGGGGAAAATGAAACTAAAAGAAGTATTATAGTATATTTTGGCATTAAATGGTGATATAAATGTACCGAGATGTAAAGGAAAAAAGTTACAAGATGCTAATGTCAAAGTAATTTTTTTTCCTTAGTAAGCTGTTCTGAGTCAGTGGAGCAATGTACAACATAAGTATAAAGACTACAAACATTCCCTGTCAAAAACCATTTGATACCATATTTAATTGCAGTTAAATATAGGGAATAATAGAAAATAAATACAAGTCCCTTTTACTGTTGGTCATGCAGCATTTTTCATTCGCTTTGCTAGGCAGTATTTGTGACCCAGACATGCATGTGCTAATCTGACCTTTTCAGTTGTTTGTTTCAGATTCAAATGCTGTGTGCATTTTTTTTAGTTTATCCCAGTTTTTGTTGTTACTTGGTTTTACAGTTAGGGGTGTA
Source organism: Cyclina sinensis (assembly GCA_012932295.1). Lineage (NCBI taxonomy): Eukaryota > Metazoa > Mollusca > Bivalvia > Venerida > Veneridae > Cyclina > Cyclina sinensis. Next base: position 20,026,893 of record JAAONU010000006.1, on the reverse strand, counting down.
AGTGAAAGAACTTAAAAGTTCTCACTGCATCTTGGCAGATTTTTTGAAACCCAGAAAGCAATATTATCAGGGGGAAGTTCATTTAAGAAGGGGTTGATAAAATTTAAGGGGACTCTGATGTCAGCCCAGTGCTTTGATTTTCAACAATTCATCTATGAAAAAAAAAATTGTATTAGATGAAAGGAAACTTTAAATGATGACTTGTGTACATTAGCATAAAATTTTTAGGAGAGCCTCTGCTAGATAATATTGTCATTGGGATTTTCTTCATCATCTCTGATGATCAACATGAATATGTTGTTAAGGAGAGATCATATTTTCAGTAATGCAGTGAGGTTCTTTTTGTTACAAGCCACAAGCCATGAAAGACTTGCATCCTCTAACTGTAAAAAATAGCAAATTGTAGACAAGAGATTTTAGGATCACATGATGCAATCACAAGTTTATATCCACAAGGAATGGAATTGAAACATCAAGCAAATGTTACTCTTGTAACTGTTGTGTTTCTTGATACTTCTGAGTTCCTCTTCTGCAACATTTTAGGAGAATAGATTTTATCGGTCTTTTGGCTAGTTTATGGATGAGGCCTCTTTTGTTTTATGATGGGCAAAAGCATGGAATTTATTTTCTCCGTATTGTCATGTGATCTGTCTAAATGTTAAAGTGGTTTTATATATGTTTATGAATCTCTTGTTTGCTAGTAGGATTCTGCTAGTTTTATATATACAAGAAATACTCTTCAGAGTCACACGGAATCAAGAACATTACTACAGTCATAGCAGGATACCTATTAATAGTTTTAGATACTATAACATTTTGCTTCAGTTTCAGTTTCGCTTTTCAGTTTATTATTGTTATCTCCCCTTTATTTGTTGTGTTTTATTATCTGCCCTTGAATAGTGACCATGACATTGAAGACAATGAGGATTTGTACGATTCCGTATATCAGGAAGGTGATGATGAAATTTATGAGGATCTTTGCTCAACAAAACGGACTCGACATAGACACTTGCGACCAAGCTCGTCTAGTGTATGTATTTAATGTAAATTTTCTGAGAAGACACATCTATGTAGCTAGATTACAGAGTATGTCTCATTATTATGCAGTAACAGTGGTAAGGTGTTTGATATCCTAGACTATAAGCTGAGGGAAGGTAGGCATTGTCAAAGGAACTTGTTGATGTACATTATAAAAAAGTCATTTGAAAGTTTCTGATGGAATGTATTATGCAGAAGTGAACAGTAAGTATATACTGTAGCGTTTTGAAGGTCAGGGCAATGAATAGCAAGATAATGTTAAAAATATCTTTATTTCTTGTTCATTTAATTGAGAATATGTCCGCCATATTTTCATGAAGAATACTTCTGGTGATAAACTGTACAGTAATTGAACTTCACTTTACGAACGGAGAGGTCAGGTATATACACTGCTGACCTGTTTGTATACTATGTCCATGAGTTATAAAACAGGACAGACCAATGCTCAGTTATAATGCTGCTTTGTTTTTGCCAGGTGTCAGAGTTTCCCCCACCAAAGACAAAGAGAGATTATTGTATAAAGGAGATGGTAGACACGGAACGAAACTATGTAGATGCCTTGAAAATGATAGTTCAGGTGAATAAATAGGAGGAGTCATTATATATCTGAACCAAAATACTATCACTTATATTTGTAAAATTAGCTGTTATCTACATCGGTGCATCACTGTTGTGACATTTGCCAGTTATATTGATACGAGTCATTTTCAGCAGATAAATAACATTGTCTATGTGTAAGAAATGTGGAGACAAACACTTCTTCAGTGAATGGTCTTATTCTAATTGGTCTTATTAAAATTATTAAACAGTTAACCTCTTATGCTTCCAAGATGGCATGTAGGCTTCAGAAAGTAAAGAACTTAAAACTTTATTTATCTGGTATTATTTCAGCAATTTTTACAGCCACTGAAACCCTTGTTGTCACATTCAGACATAAAAACCATATTTTCACATATAGAGGTAAGTATATTTATCATGTACATTACAGTAACCTTGAAAATGAGCCAGTCCCTTTCATTTATGATTGTAGTAAACTTATTACTGAGCCAGACCCTTTAATTCAGAATTGTAATAAACTAATTACTGAGCCTAACTCTTCCATTTATGATTGTAGTAAAGTTATAAATGAGCCAGACCCTTTCATTTATGATTGTAATAAACTAATTACTGAGCCTGTCTCTTTCATTTATGATTGTAAACTTATTACTGAGCCTGTCCCTTTCATTTATGATTGTAAACTTATTACTGAGCCTGTCTCTTTCATTTATGATTGTAAACTTATTACTGAGCCTGTCTCTTTCATTTATGATTGTAAACTTATTACTGAGCCAGACGCTTTCATTTATTGTTGTAGTAAACTTATTACTGAGACTGTCCCTTTCATTTATGATTGTAGTTAACTTATTACTGAGCCTGTCCCTTTCATTTATGATTGTAGATAACTTATTACTGAGCCTGTCCCTTTCATTTATGATTATAGTTTACTTATTACTGAGCCTGTCCCTTTCATTTATGATTGTAGTTAACTTATTACTGAGACTGTCCCTTTCATTTATGATTGTAAACTTATTACTGAGCCTGTCCCTTTCATTTATGATTATAGTTTACTTATTACTGAGCCTGACCCTTTCATTTATGATTGTAAACTTATTACTGAGCCTGACCCTTTCATTTATGATTGTAAACTTATTACTGAGCCTGACCCTTTCATTTATGATTGTAAACTTATTACTGAGCCTGTCCCTTTCATTTATGATTGTAGTAAACTAATTACTGAGCCTGACCCTTTCATTAAGAATTGTAGGAAACTAATTACTGAGCCTAACTCTTCCATTTATGATTGTAGTAAAGTTATAAATGAGCCAGACCCTTTCATTTATGATTGTAATAAACTAATTACTGAGCCTGTCTCTTTCATTTATGATTGTAAACTTATAACTGAGCCAGTCCCTTTCATTTATGATTGTAGTAAACTTATTACTGAGCCAGACGCTTTCATTTATGGTTATAGTAAACTTATTACTGAGACTGTCCCTTTCATTTATGATTGTAGTTAACTTATTACGGAGCCTATCCCTTTCATTTATGATTGTAGATAACTTATTACTGAGCCTGTCCTTTTCATTTATGATTGTTAACTTATTACTGAGCCTGTCCCTTTCATTTATGATTGTAGTTAACTTATTACTGAGCCTGTCCCTTTCATTTATGATTGTAGTAAACTTATTACTGAGCCTGTCCCTTTCATTTTTGATTGTAGTAAACTTATTACTGAGCCTGTCCCTTTCATTAAGGATTGTAGTTAACTTATTACTGAGCCTTAATTTTCCATTTATGATTGTAGTTAACTTATTACTGAGCCTGACCCTTTCATTTATGATTGTAGTAAACTTGTTACTGAGCCTGTCCCTTTCATTTATGATTGTAGCAAACTTATTACTGAGCCAGATTCTTTCATTTATGGTTGTAAACTTATTACTGAGCCTGTCCCTTTAATTCATAATTGTATACTTATTATTGAGCCTGTCCCTTTCATTTAGGATTGTAACTTAGCTTGCGACTTTTGTTTATTAATTTGAAATGCCCTCCTTGTTTTACTTTAACTTTAGAGAATGATTTTCTGGTAAAGTTGAAAGTATTTTGCATCATTTTACACTAAAGAATCAAGGAATTAACGTGTACTTAAGAAAGAATATCCAAAAATAATTCATTCAGTGATTATAGGCATAATTATTTGGAAAATTAAATTAACTCAGACTTTTCTTACAAAAACTGTTTAAGGCTTATGTTTATAATGACATTTTGCTATAACTTATGACTTAGTATTTTCTCTTTAAGTTTTAACATATTCATCAGCATGTTATACCATTCTGAAACATATACCTACTGTGCTAAATCAACAGATAATTGGATTAAATAGAAACAATTTTTCCCTGTCATATTTATGATGTGTATTTCTTTTTTCACAGGACTTGTTGGTGGTGCACACAGGTTTTCACACTGAGCTTAACAGAGCATGTACAGTGGACAGACAGAAAATACATGAAGTCTTTACTAAATGGAAGACCAAGTTTCTTGTATATGGGGAATACTGTTCTAATCTTCCTCATGCACAAGGACATATTGAAGAGCTTACAAAGACAAATGAAAGAGTGAAAGATAAAATAGAGGTACTTATTTAGGTTTACTTAACCCTTATGCTGAATATCTAAAATGGACTTGTCCAGTTTTCAATTTGGAGAGATCCATTGATTGCTGATTTAAAATTTACTGGCTGAATGGCATTAGTGCAGACCATGATCACACTGTACGAATGTGCAGGCTAATCTTGGTATGTACTGGTCATAAAGGCAGAGACAGTTGCCTACAGCAAAGTAAGGGTTAACTGTAAAGTTGAACTATATATTTTTATGGTTATATTTTCCCTGTTTTGTATCTGAACGTGGATATCAAACATTCAAAAAATTAGCACAATATTCAACTTTTTGAGTACAATTATTTAGACTAGTCCAATAGTACACTTTAAGTGATATATATTTTATTGTCATTTATTATTATCATCTGTTTGTTTTTTTGCCTTCGTATCTTAAATTTCTGTTTGTTTCAGGAATGTGAGAGTAAAGCAAACGAGGCACGATTTAGACTGCGAGATCTCTTACATGTTCCAATGCAGAGAGTTCTCAAATATCATCTGTTGTTAAGGGTATGTCTTAGATGAATTATTGGTATAATATTTTCAGTCACCCTGTTCCCACCCATAGGATGTCAGAGGTATGAGATCTAAATATACAAAGTACTTGAAACAAAAGATGAATGGACTTTAAATCTACTGATGGTGCTTTTTCTAAGTATATATGAAAAAGTCAGCCCATTCAAATGTTGAGGATGTTGTATGTATATGGACAGGTTGTTAAAACATCAAAGTATATGTTTCAACTTGGTCTGGCATCAGTAAATAAGGTCATTTTTGTATGGATCCTTTACGTAACTACACACTGTATTGTTACTAAAATTTAGACAGCAATGATGACACACACACACACGCACGCACGCGCGCGCACACACCACCACACCCACAGTTTGTTGTTCATGCTGGTTATTTTTCCAAAGAACAACTGTTCACCATTTTGTTCATACATACAAGATATGTAAAAGTAATGAAGTGTATGTAATTTCTAGTATAAATTACTTCTGTAGGAATTGATAAAGAATACAGATCGTTCAAGCTCTGAGATACCGAACCTTCAGCTGGCCTTGGAGGCAATGCAAGATCTGTCATTGTACGTTAATGAGGTTAAACGGGATAACGAGGCCCTGGCACTGATCCAAGAAATACAAAATAGCATCACAGATTTACAAATGGTAGGTTGATTAAAGGACAGAGTGAAAATATGTATATATTAGTGGTATCTGGTTTTCTCTTTCTAAGGTTTCTTTTTGAAGGTTGACTGGCTAATTACTCTAAAGTAAAAGTCTAATTTTAAAAAATGTCTAAAATTTTCTATGAGAAGATTTAAAACTTCTTAAAGAGTATTGGAATCCAGATTTGGTATTGCAGAGGTGCGACGAAGAACTGTAGGACCTCAGAACAGCTGAAAAGGATGAAAGTATTACTTCCAGTGAGACTGTCTGTTTCAATATATTTCAATATCTATTTGATTAAATCCTGTCAGTTGTGAAAAAAAATGATACTAACATGTTGTTATTCTGTTACAGCCACAGAATACATCATTAAGAGATTATGGTCGCTTACAGAAAGACGGGGAACTGAAGGTGCGAAGTCATGTAGATAACAAAGTTAGACAAAGGTAAGTGTATGGGACACTAGGAGCGCATCTGTAGTCTTACGGTAACTCACTTCACTGTTATTCCGGTCACTGAAACTAACTTACGGTCATTTGAATGATAAATTAATCTAACATCAAAACATATACATGTAACATAGCTATACACAGCAGATAAAAGAACCAGGGAAGTCTTTGGAAGTGGGAAAAACGTAACTCTTCATGGGATAGTGGTCAGTTCTAATAAGGGGAACAGGAAACAATTATATATAAATATTGAACTTCTCTGTTGACTATTCCTTCCTGTTTTCTAAATTTGTAATGGTAGATTTGTAATTAGCACAAACATTTTCAATAAATATTAGTGGTATTGTAACACAGAATCAATATACACAGTTAAATGTCCCTGGATCACAATTAACAAATAGTTCTTATTTTACCAAGAAAGATGTCTTACTGGCGGAAATGATCTTGATTTGTATCAAAATCATTTCTAACTTTGCTTTATAAATCAATGAACATGTTAGAAATATAGTGCAGTAGTGATATTCAATGGTATTTCAGAAAGAATAAGAAAGGCTTTTTTCTTGAAGAAATGATTTGAAAGAAAACCATATGTCAACATTGTTTTAGAGTTAATGGAACATGGTTCGATCATCATCCCATCAGTATATTTATTTTTCTATATCAGTAAAATCAGTGTGATCCTGGGACTTCAATATAGTAATTCCTTTTAGTTTTCTGTTGGCAGTTTGCTAAATATTATATATTATATAAGTTTATAACTGTTTGTCATAGATCAGATCGTTTGTAAGTCATTCTTCAGTATTTTGATATATCTTTTACTTAAGGTCACCATTACTTAGGTATTCTTATTTTATTACCTAAATGTTACATGCTTTGCTAACCAGTGACAGTATCTTAAGAAACTTTGAAGGATTAAAGAAATAATTGATGAGAATGCTGGAATTTGCAGGATAAAACTTGAATATTGTAGCATAGTACATCAAACATGATAGTTATAAGTTTAAACTAGGGATGGCAGCGAGAACTGGTTAATCAAGTACTCAATAGAATGTCTGAGTATCGGTTAACAAAATTGCGAATCGGTTACTCTGAAAAAAATGTATCACTTCATTTATTTTTGTTGCGATTTGTAAATGTTAAGTTCATTAGAATAATTGAAATTTTCAGAGATATACATGTATCTGCGATATAAATGCATCAGTAACTATTAAATATAATCAAAACATCCTTGCAGAGGTGTGAGGATTATATTGTAAATTGGCAATGTTTAATAACGAGGCAAATCAACAGTTTGACGTGTATGTAATAAACTGCTGTGTCGCTTATAACATTCGGCCTCTTATGTTGTTTAGTTGTCCAACAGTTTGTTGCCGAAACTTGTTTTAATGTAGCTGTAATGTAAACAGATAAGGACCGAAATGCTTTTATGAATATAAGATTAAAGGAAATAATTAGACCCAAATAAACATTTTTTTTTTTTACTCTCTACAGGAGCAGAACTCAATATTTCCTTATCACAAATATTATCAACTTTTGATATCTTAATAAAGTGTTTACTAAGAATAAGATATTAACTTTTCATAGGGTCAAAATGCCACCTGCCAAATCTTAAAGTGACACATAAACTTAAGTATGAAACTGATGTGTAGACTTAAAATACAGCATATTGTGCTATAGCAGTGAATGCTTGCTTGTATGTTAATTGTGTAAAAGACATTAACATGAACTCAAAGACAGCTGTATTTTCTTTAATAAAAAAGAAAGTTGATGATAATGTCGTGCTTCGACATTAGTAATAAAATATATATGCCGCCGTTAACGATGTGTTATGTATGATTTTGTTTATTCACTATTTACTAACTATCTCCATTGCTGATCAGTCTATACTATTTTAAAGTGAAATAAAAATGTCTGAACTATTATACGTGTTAACTTGAAATTATATTGATTAAAACGTTGTAAAATGTAAAGTTGCTGATGTTTTTTCCTAACTTACCTCTCTTTCAATTCTATTTTAAGCAGCCAATTCTGTGAATTTAAATAGAAAACGAAGGTAGCCTGCAGACTGTGTCAATATTGTGGTGATAAAAACTTTAAAGATCGTAAGAAATCTTCCAAGTACTGAGTACTTGATCGGAAAAAATGACTGAGTACTCGAGTATTGATATTGGTACTCATTGCCATCCCTAGTTAAAATTTATTTATTTTACATCAGTATGGATGTAGGTTCTTGCATCTTATATTAATCCATCTCGATGACTGCTTCCTGGGTTCAAACCAGTACTTGCACTGAAAGTGAGGAATGCGGAAGGTCATTGCAGACTCTTGACCCTGGTGGGGTTCAAACCAGTGACATCGGAATTGGGAGTCTGATGCTCTGACATGTGTTGTATCTTCTTCATTTAAACAAAATGATTAACCAGCCTAAAGTTTAGTGTATGGCCATTGTAGGATATAAACTAAGGAATATTGTGTTAAAATGCTCCTGCATAATTAGTCGTTCTTGTTCTTGTTGCCTTTATGTTATTGTTCTCTGTTATATCTTCTTTGATATGTAAACAGAATGTATAACCAGCTTCAAGTCTAATAAGAAGTCATGCTTTGATAAAATAAAGCTGTTGCAAGTTTTTCCTCTGAATATTCATGCTAAATTTACAGTTCCATTCCACTGTCCCTCTACTTTATGTTTGGAGATATTTCATTGGCTGAGTCAGTCAGAATCTCAAAATTGTCGGTTTCTGTTAAAAGAATCTAATTTTACTGGCAGGTGGTTTCTTCTCAAAAATTGTTTTTAGAAAGAGAGTAAAAGACATGCTTTAAATTATTTAGAACAGTATTGCAAACAGATATAAATCCCGATTGTCTGCAAAACTGCACGGCTAACACTTGTATCTAGAACATGCAGCTGTAAATAGCTAATGAAACCATGTTACCACAACATAAACCTTTCCTCTATGTGTATGTAACACTGCCACAGCTATTTCACACTTCAAGAAAGCAACACTATAGCACACTTTTTCAGCAATTGCTTCAGAACTTTTCTAAAACAAGTATATGACTTGTTTATATCAGTACTACTCCAAACCATTACCAATCTCATATAGCATGTTAGACTGAAAACAGCAAGTAATTTAAAATTGTTTGTAAAATGAACATAGGTGGGAGGGTCGGTGGGAGGGTCGGTGGGAGCTTATTGAAGATTCAATGTTTTTAGAAATATGTGACTCTTCTTTATTAGTTCCCTTTTGTAATGTACAAAAACTTGCTGTTTTGTTGTTTTGTAAAATGTTTTTATGTATAAACAGACAATTTGTTGAGCCTTAATTATGCTAGAGGAAATGAATTTATTACAAAGAACATGCACTGTTATTGAGTTTAAGGAAGCTAAAGGAAGCTAAATAAGACTTTATTTAAAGAAGTATACATATATGTACTTATTGTATCAAGTGAGTCATGTGTATTTCTGTTCTTTTGCAGATATATCTTCCTCTTTGACAAAGTAATGCTTATGGCCAAATCAAGGGTGAGTAACTTCTTTTGTCTCTAATTTTATTACCTCCCTTGAAAGCACACCTTATGTTCAGCTTGCTTCTCTGATATTGTAAATTAATGCACTTTTAATTTAGGTAAAGTAGAGTTAATTTCTAGTAAAACTGTCAGATAGACTTAACATTTCATAGTTTCTCAGATGGTTAACATACGTGTTTTTAACATGCACTTTAAATACATGTACGTTTGAACTACTATTGACAGAACATTTGACAGAAGCTTTTGTCTCAGTAATATTTACTTTCATATACTTGACTTCTTTTTTGTTTTTGTATGGGACACTGTTAAGATTGCTCTTAAGTTGATCTGAGAAACTGATTATTTACATGTAATATGTTGTTAGTTCTAATACAAACAGCCTGTCTACTGATAAATGGTATTGCCCTAACATAAAGCACCGTATTGTTTGCCATTCTCCTCCATGACAAGTCGTGGATGCATTTTCATTAAAGCAGTGCCATTCTTTTAATAGAAGCTTTAGTTTACTTACATTGACAAACAGGCTTATTGAAACAAAACAATACTAACTAGACAATAAGTAGTGCTTCAAAAATAAAAAATACTGGGAAATTTGGATTCAAAGCTGTTTCTGACTAGCTTTCAGCACTGGCCATTTTCTCACCTTTTGCATTGCAAGAAGGTAGCTTGCAGTCAGACATGTACTTAATTTCTAAAACTTCTAAAATCTTTCTTAAACCTCTGGGTATTGTTGCACATACACCTCTGATCTTGGCATTTTCTTAGCAGTTATACCACTTATGCACTAGTCTATGCTCTTGCTAAGTTATTTGCCTTATTATGAAATGTTTGTCCTGGCAATGTTAAGATGTTTCTGAGCAACTGAACATTGTTTCCTAGCTACTATACTGTTTGAAGCAGCATTATTGTCTCTATAACTGCATATTACTGTGTTTTGGCACCAAGATACTGTTTTCTAGCTGTATATTTCTTTTTCTAGCAACAGTATATTGTTCCTTAGCAACAGTATATTGTTCCCTAGCAACAAAAAATGTTTCCTAGCATCATGTTTTTGTTTTCTGAAAACACAATATTGTCAATTTTTTGTGATTATTGTGTGATATATATAGATAGTGGACAAGTTACTCTGGGTAAGATATTGGATGTTGTTTTGACCGTTTTATATGCTTAATGTTGATGGATTCCTCTCATAAAATCTAATTTTTCTTGTTTTTGAGTGAAGAAAAATACATTTAAAATTATAAGAAAGGCAATGTATTTACAGTATTCAGCCATACTAATATGGTTATAAATTTCTTGCTTGTTGTTTGGTTTAAATAATTATTTCATGAGGGATATATCACTTACACTCTGTCTTCAAAATTTCTTCGAAAAATAAATTCTGTTTTCATGAAACAGAAAAAAAAAAGAAAAAAGACTGAGCATGTTGTTATTCTTGAGAGGTATCCATCGGCCTAAATATCAGTGTATTCAGTTGCCATTATCCAAAACATTTTATTTTTGGTGAAATGGGAACTCTCTATGAAATAGATAAAAAAAAAGAATTGGTATCAAGATCCTAATATCCCTGATTCAAACATATAAGATTGCCCATTTGTCATATAGACAAGACATTTAATGGGAAAATGTGTGGTTGCTGTATCATATTGTTTATCAACAAATTGCATAGTTTCATTTTTGTGGTGTTTTATGTAGATTTTGAACTGAGAGGGAAATGACTCTCCTCAATGCATGAACCATATTAAAAAAAACATTAACAGTGGTTTCTATAATGCATGGCTGACCCAACATAGTTGAAAAAGCATGGTCTCCAAACCCCGCCCACACTTATTTGTTAACCAGTATGAATTTAACTTGTTTTGCAGACTTCACATTTTAACGAAAACTTCCATCTGTGGTTGCATGTAAGTTGAAATGCACAAAGTAATCTACCTCCAAAAATAACAAACTATGTAATACAGATTAAATATTTTTTTCTAAGATTAGTTTTAAAACTTTGTTTCTATAACAAATTTGAAGGGCCATCTGAATATTTAGCGTCATTATGTTGTACCTTTGAGTTCATATTGTTGTATAGATACATTTAGTTCTGATTGTATAAATTCTACAAGAGTAAAACTAGGGTAGCAGCTAGAAAAGATAAAAACCTAGGGTAAATAGACACAATGGAATGCTCTTTGTTCTAGCCGTTTGGATGTTACATGCCTTAAAACTTTCCAATGGTATGCTGCATATGTGCTTAATTGGCTAATTAGCTATAAAACAGTAAAAATAATTGAATATGTATGGAGCCTTTGTCCAGAAATGTTTTCTTATGGCAATTAGGGAGACAGAACGTGTTTCTTTGTATTTAATCACTATCCATCCCAGAATTGTACAACTCTCTGTTGAGGAGGAGCAGTGGTTGAGGGGTTAGAGTGCCAGACCCCCGATCTGGAGGTTGCTGGTTCGAACCCCACCAGTGATGAGATTCATTGACATTTCACATTCCTCACTTATGGAGCGAGTACTGGTTTGAACCTAGGAAGCAGTCATTGAGAGGGATTAATATAAGTTGCAAGAACTTGCTTCTCAATCAATGTAAAATAAATAAGTAAAAAAAAAAACACTCTGTATGAGGACTTGTATTAATGCATTTTATTAACCTGCTATACCATTTAATATCATTGAAAATTATATTAATTGGTAGGAAATGGTATACTCTAAATACTAGGGTATGCCTCTGTAATTAGCTATGCTGCCTATTTGATTGAGTGGTGGATGGGGTACAGTATGTTCATCTATCTCTATCTATTTGAGCTTATTTATGATCGGTACAGGTTGCCCATATGACTGACACACCCGGCAGAGATTAGTTATTTTATGTTGTAGGGGTAGTGCAAGATACAGGAAGAATCCAGTTTCAGAGACACCCCTGGTTCCTTTGCATGTTCAGTGTCACTGATACATGTGATCTTGGTTTAATGTCTCATCCAAAGACTATTAGTAATGTTAGTGGAAGAGCAGGGGATTGAACTCAGGACTGCTAGTTTACCAGTCCAGCGCGTTACCACTGGACCACATCCACTCCTATATGTTTATCCATGATACTATACAAAGTCATTGGTTCCACTTGAATGATAAGACCTTATTTGTGAGAATTTTTAGGGTCAGTTTCCTGGTTTCCTAAGTAAACAAGGGAGAACTTCATTACCTAACAATATTGAAATACTGATAAAACATTTAAAAAAAGCAGGAAAACACCTGCCTAGATTACTCTGTGCAGCATTTTACTCTCAGTTGCCTCTGTTGAGGCATTTGACCAGGCTCCCCATTTCTACACCCCTACATGAACCCTTGTAACCAGATAAATGCAGATAGAGCCATGAGGTTGTGCTCAATTTGTTTTTTATTTATTTGATTTTGTTTTTGCAGACTTCTCATTTTAATGAAAACTTCCATCTGTGGTCACATGTAAGTTGATATGCACTAAGTAACCTCATAACAATCTTTGTAAGACAGGTTTTGATATACTTTTTGGAATTTTTGAGGTTGAGTTTTTCTATCCTGTTCCCATGTGTAACAGATTTCAATTAGTAACAAAGAGTTTTAAGTCATTTGTTTGTGTTGTGGTATCAAGTGTTTTGAAGGAACAGACAATAGTAGCTAGAAAGAAGACGGTAAAGGGTACATTTAAACTGATTCAGGGCATTATGGGTAGTATGGTCTTTGAGCATCTTACCTTTGAATTACCGGGGTATGCTACTTTACTGATTGAGTGGTGAAAGTTTCTAACATGTTTAGCAACATGACCTGCCACAGGTTGTGGGTTTGAACCTTTGTCTAAGCAGGTAAGAAATTAAGATACAGACTGTCGGCACTTTAAATTAATAGGAAAAAAAAAAAAAAAAATTTACTGTTAAATTCGTTAACTTAATTTTCTACAGCACTTCATTCTTCAGAGCTTTAAAATGTAGACCTATCACCAGCCATGTCTTTCCCCAGCAGAATTACCAATTAATAAGCAGATAATTACAGAATATAAGCCAAGATTATGAACCAGGTGTAGTGCTCAAACATGCTTATAGCACTCTATCTACCTACTTTGCTGAATTATAAAGTGAACTTCCCCATCATTCAGTTTTAGTTGCACTTACTTTAAGATATTAAGGGTATTATTGGAAAAAAAACCTAATGATTAAGTAGGTAACAGTGTAGACTGTGATAAGCCTCCACAGTTATGCAGACTTATCTTGGTCTACACTGACCGCAGAGGTAAAACAGTTCCTGCAAGGATGAAGCTGTTAGGTAGTCAAAACAGAAAGTTGACAAAAACTTAGTTCCTGCTTCCACTTGTAGCCCTGGATGTGAAACAGGAACAGGGAGCTCAATTAAAGTGGTCCCAAACCTAACCCTTAACCAGACATTAACAGAATTTCCCTTTATATAATATCATATTAAAAATATGTTACAGTGAAGTTAGTAAATCTATTTCCATTGTTATAAAGAAATTTTATTTCTGTTAGTACTGCATGTGTAGATAATATTGTTTAACTGCATGATTATGTTAACAGAAAATCTATTGAGTTAACTACATTTTAAATTTCTGATGTTGATTTTTGGATGATTTTTGTAATTGCATTTTTACTTCTTACTAAAGTTCCTTGTTCTTTTGTTAGTCAGTATGTTTGTTTTTACGTAGAATGTTTTTTTTTTTTAAGTACACATGTGTTTGGAAACAGAAATTTGATCTTTCCAGTGGTTCAGTTTTTATTTAACCCTTAAGTTCAAGTACCAAAGCAATTGTTTTTTTCCCTATTCTAATCAAGGAGTTTTCAGTTGGTATAGAACTTTTATTCAACCTATCACTTATAAAAAATTTCGAACTAATAGCAAGATGCTGTATACTGTTCTTTATCTACGGCAGTTAGTCACATGATGCTGATATATGGTTATCTGGTCATGTGATCAGGCGGACTACTTTTAAACAAACTTTTATCAATGTAACGCTTGCGTTCTGTTTATTTTTCTTGTCAGTAAAAAGCAAAAAAAAAAAAAAAATCAGTGTGACAGGTTCAGTAGAATTATAGGTTGGTGTCATGGATGGAAGAAGTTTATCTGGCTCAGCTCTGAAATTTATTGGGTTTGCATTCGGCTTACCAGATAAATTCCTACGCCATGCCGGATAAAATTTCTTCATTGACAACACCAACCCATTTTTTTCTCTATATTCCACTTATTGCATTTGAAGGTAAAATAGGTTTAGTCTTTAAAAAATTGTCCTTTTTCTTCACCAAATTACATTGATTCAATAAGACTGAATGTTACAGAGAAAGTTTGTGAGAATCTTGTTCAGTGATACCTTTGATGATACCTTTGATGACAAAATACATCCAGAGCATTCAAAGAATCTTATATGCTGTGTTTTTTTCTTCTAATTGTGAACAAACTTACAAATTATGATAGGTTATTTCTTGTTTTATTCTGTCTCCAGTTTCTTGTTTTGGACTCCTGAGACTTTGCCTGAAAAGCTTGTTCCCTACAATTTATTGGTTTACTCATTACTGCCTTTGTAAACACTGGCCTTGGTGCCACATCTGTACCTTAATAACTTTGTATGTTACCACATCTTTAAGGAAACCTCCATGTTATTTCAAATTGTGATTGATTTATGTTGTCTGCCTACGGTTTATAATTATACACATCAGCGGTAGTCACTTGTTGTTCTTGGAATGGGGTAGGATTGTTAAGTGAAGTAATTGTTGTTGTCTTGGCTTAGATTGAACTTATATATAAATGAATGGTTTATGTTTTCAGGGAGAGACTTACAGTTTCAAAGAAGCAATAGTTTTAGCAGAATATAAAGTAGACAACACTTCAGCCAGTAGAGATGGAAACAGAAGACCGGATAAGGTGAGAGAAATGACAAATTTTTAAAATCTATATCTTCATGAAATAAATGTGTTTTGCTGTTAGTAACCCATTAATGTCTAGAGTCAACAAAAGTGGACATTGGCAAATAGTGCAGACCAAGATCAGATGCCGCAATATGCTAATCAGGGTCTGCACTGATTGTATAAAGGACGGTCTTCCCTAAATAGAATGAAATTGAAAAATTATACAAGAAACCTTTTCAATTAAAAATGGACTTGTATAGCTGACTGGGATGGCATTATCCATTAAGAATAATTGGATTCAGATTAAACAATACAGCTTCTTGTGCATGGAATACTACATGTAGGCATGTTTTTAAAATAGTTATATTCTGCAATAATTTTAAAACTGTATCCACAAAGATACCAATTTCACCACTATAGAGTTTCAAGTAGTCTGGTCTTGAATGTCTCATCCAGTCAAATAGTGACTTGTATTTTTTACAGAATTTATAAAAGTCATTCTTTTTCTCTGGTTTTGTCTATTTTTTGCTACTATTTTCCAAACAGAGCATACTTCGGGAAGTTCCATGATGCAGTCAGTTTTCAAATGTCTTCTATTAAATGTTTTACTTGTTTCTTTCAGTGGAATTGTTCATTTCAAATGGTGAAACTGGACAACTCTATGGCATACACATTCTTTGCTAAAACAGAAGAGATTAAAATGAAATGGATAGAAGCAATAAACCTGGCTCTGTAAGTGTGACCTTGATTATAAACTTGCTGGTTCTGTAAGTGTGACCTTGATTATAAACTTGCTGGTTCTGTAAGTGTGACCTTGATTATAAACTTGCTGGTTCTGTAAGTGTGACCTTGATTATAAACTTGCTGGCTCTGTAAGTGTGACCTTGATTATAAACTTGCTGGTTCTGTAAGTGTGACCTTGATTATAAACTTGCTGGTTCTGTAAGTGTGACCTTGATTATAAACTTGCTGGTTCTGTAAGTGTGACCTTGATTATAAACTTCCTGGTTCTGTAAGTGTGACCTTGATTATAAACTTCCTGGTTCTGTAAGTGAATTGGTTCATAAACAGTTTCAGTAAAGCAGGCTTGGATAATTTTTCTTCAACAGGTACAGTAAGCCATGCTCTGTTAACAGATAATTATACAGTTACAATAATCCTTGCTGTGTTAGTCACTTGTTTCAACATAAACAGTTACAGTAAAAAAAAAACCTGACTTCTGACTTGGTTCATTAACAGTTATAATACTAGTAATCCTACTTTTGTAAATGGCTAGAATTGTAGAATTGCCATAATCCGAGGTATCAAGTGACTTCGTAACTTGCTCAGATAATTGTGATGCTCAAATTAAATGAAGTATACTTTGAAATGGGTTATTATCTTTTCTATAAGTCTGTCATGGCCAAAACCTGTACACAAGCTAAATTACGGGTGTTGGATTTTATTTTTTCAATATTGTGAATTTACTAAGTGCATTTTTTTCTATTGGCCCCTATAGCAAATCACTTCCACACTGATTAATGTGAAAAATAAGAATTATTCATTGTATTGTATATTATTTGTTGAAAACATTTGATGAACATGGTGGCATTTAATGGACTCTGTAATACTGTGTTCTACAGAAGTTAAAAAGAATTCTACTTTTCTCAGGGATAACACCCAGCCAGCTGCAGGGAAAAACTTTGTGATGACAACTTTCAGTGAACCAAAGGTCTGTGATATATGTGGAAAACTTCTTCGTGGAGTCTTCTTCCAGGGTTATAAATGTCCAGGTAGGTAGAAAAAGGAATGTTTAAGAAAAAGTTTAATACATATGATTGGTTAGGTATACAGGGTTTCTTATATTGATATAAATGTTCAGGTAAGAGTTACAAAAACATTCTCACAGCTCTGCTTAGGATATAAATGCCAAAGACAAAATTTGAAAGGCATTGTTAAAAGATAGAAATCTCTAGGGCATTAGGATTATGTTGGTGAGGAAATAGGTATGTAGGGATTTCGGTGTCATTTTTTTTTTCAAGAATGTAGATGCATGGCATTTGGGGTAGTTTATAAAAGGATAGAATATTAAGGTGTATGATGTTGTAGAAATTGTTCAAGGAATGTCCATGGTTTTGAGTTTGTTTTTTTTTCCTTTTTTTCATAGATATAACTGACTAAGTTTTTTAAGTAGTTTATTGGAAAGGTTACTATGACAAGAGCTTACAGAATGTGATTGTCAAGGGTTAAATCTTGGGTACTTATGTACTTTAATGTTATGTATAACTGTTCTCCTGTTTCAATTACCAATACTTGAATACTATATTTTTCTGTTACATTGAGCTGCTTCAGTGAAGTATACTTGTGTACTTCAGTAATGTAACCAAACTTGTGTACTTAGAAAGTATTATTTGTTTATGTATCCAAAATTCAGCTATTTAAAGAGTATTTTTATGTTTCAGTTACCAATATTTGTGTACATAAAGAGTGTATTGGTAAAAAGAAACAAGATAATCCTCCACCTACTGCAACACAAAGAAAAGGTAAATTTAATAAGGAATGAAAAAAAAATTCTGTGTCAAACAGCGCAACTGCAAGTAACTTAAATATCAGAGGCTTCAATTGACCTTTTCAGTTTTGATTCAAGGGCTCAACATAATTAAGAATAACCCCACAAAGACTGAAACTTATTCAGAGCTCAATAATTCTTGGTTGCCATGGCAACTGAATGGAAAAACTTCAATTGTCTTCTTATCTGAAACTGCAAGGCCTAGAGCTTAGATATTTGGTTTATAGCATCATCTAGTAGACCTCTACTGAGATAATTGAAATCCTGGCCCTGCAGTGTCAAAATTAGGTCCCCCTCCCCCCACTTTCATAAAATTTTTTTCAAAATGTTCTGCTTTAAACCCAAAAGACCTAGTGTAATAAATCACAGGAATGATCATTGGAGGGTTCCCTTTCAACCCCTTTCAAAATTTTATTAAAAAATGGAATTCCATGCAGAATTCTGGTTGACATGGGAAATTGGAAGTCTTCTTATCTGAAAACGCAAGGCCTAGAGCTTAATTTTTGGTTTGAGGCATCATCTAGTGGACCTTTACCAAGATCTTACCAATCAGGGCCTTGGCTTCAAAATTGGCCTCATGTGAGAGGTAACTTCATTTTGTATAGACTTTTATAGGAAAAGCTTTCAAAATCTCCTCTAACAAATCTCCTTATTTTATTAATTTAGAATGTTAGTCCTTATGATTTCTCAGATGAAATGGGTCATGTGGGTTAAAAAAATCTAGGTCATTAGCCCAGTCTTAATGAAACATTGCTTGGAGTGTTCGTTCTGATGACGTCTGAGGAAAAGTTCAAAATTGTCTCAGGTTTAGACGACTAAACCTGCTTTTATCTGCTGGAAAACCTCCAACACACTAGAAGTCTCATTTTTGACCTGATACTCAAGAAAGCTTATGCAAACAGCTCCGGTCAGTGGAAAGCCATGTGAACACCTAAGAGGTCAAAATTTTCACCCTATTTTCACTGGACTTGGATGGAATATTTTTCTTAGAGATGATATAAGGGGATATATTGAAACTGGGTCATGCAAGTTCAAGGTTCAAACTTACTTACATTGGAAGGTAAACTAGGTTGTCTTATTAAAAATCTTATGTCAGTGTTACAGTTAATAATTATACACATGTGAATATTAAGTGTTCAGTAAAAACAGTGAAACTGAAGTGAGAGATATAGGGCCATCATGGCATTCTTGTTTCTTGAAGCTAGCTGAACAGTTATCACTTATGATCATTGGAAAAACTTTTATTGTATTCAAGTTAGATTTGCTAATGTTACCTCTGTTTGTCCAAGTCGAAATAATCACTGGCTTTTGGTGTCAGAATAGCATGAACAAATTTTCGAAGCAATTGATACAGTTACTCAGCTGATGTAGCTGTATCATCATTGAACTCACAATGATGGTCTTGTTTCCTTTTTTTCATAGAAAAATATAAAGCCAAAGTTGAATATCAGGGCATACCAACCCCAGGAAGGACGAAGCGTGCATTACATTTTAAAGTCAATGATGTAATTGAAGTCACACAGAATTCTGGTGATTGGTGGAAAGGAACCTGTGATGGCGAAGAGGGCTGGTTCCCTGCACATTTGGTAGAACAAATGAAACAGGTGTGTAGAAAACTGGGTACAAGCATAAGTTTAGAATGTTCCAAGATGAGATCTCATACATCTGTATTTATTACTGCTTAGTTGATATTGATACTTCCATTGATAAGGATATATATTAAGCTATATTTAACCCTGAACATGCTGAAATTTTGTTATGGATTTGCCCAGCTTTGAATTTGGAACAGTCCATTCAAAGTTTAAGGGATTTCAATATTAAAATACAAAAATGGAACTACCAACAGTATAGAACCTGGTCAGAATGCACGGATGTGCATGCTGGCCTGGCTCTATACTGGTGGCAAAGGCTAATCACTTTCGGTTCCAGCAGGTTAAGGGTTAATCAGTTAGTGACAACTGACTTGATCAAGGAGTGTCAAACATGATTGGCAGGTTTGCAAAGTGCCGAGGCTGATCCCTATAAATTTGTAGAGTGTCTGATGTAATCTTTTGTCCTTTAAGTTCTGACTTACCAAGCATCTTAGTCAATACAAACTGCATCGTGTTTTTGCTCATAAAAGTTGAACTTAAATCATGTGTGCCTCATGGCAGTTGTTTATCACCTTTTCTCTTTTTGTAAAAATTTATTTTTATCTGTAATAAGAGTTATTTATCTTTCATAAAGGACAATGCTGAGGTATGCTAACAGTGTAAGGTTTGTACATTGTAGGAAGTGTTTGAGTGACAAAACACCAGATAATATAACTAGTCTCTTTTATTTCACCTCTGTGTTTGTAATTTCAAGGCCCATTCTCTAGATGGTAATGGTGAAAACCTAAAGCAACCTTTCAGCATTTGTTATCTTAAGAAAGTAGTGTCAGTCTGTGAAACTTCACAACAATCAGTTGTAGTCAAAGTCAGCATTTTATCCAGCATGGATGTGAATATATTTTATAATCATAATTCATATAGTTCTTATACATATTACTCACTAAGTAAGATATATAAATTGTAAGGGTGTGGTACCTTGTGTTTCTTGTTGAAGATTATGCTCTTTTTTAGTCAAAACTTGGTCTTAAAATACTAATTTAGGGTATTTGCACCAGTATAGTCTATGTGGTGGATTTGGTCAGGTAACAGGTTATGGGGTTGTATGTCACAGCGTTCAGATTTGTCAGATTGCAATTATTTGACCTAGTCATTGCATTATCTCTTTTTCAAGGTTTAATGCTTTATGCTGTTACCTTGTAAAGTCATGGTGTTTAGTTCAGTTCGTAGGTCAAGTATTAATGTTTTGTTGCTCTAAACTAGACTTTTAAGCTCTTTATTTCTTGTAAACTGTTCCTGTTAACATACTTATTTTTGAGGTTTCCTGCCTTTTTGATGTTCTCATAAACATTTTTAAGATTTTCCTATATTAGGATATCTTTTAAAGTATCTAAAAATTGACAGTGACAGTGACGGTGGTGGGGTTGTCAGTGTTGGTTTTGTGTGTGTTTTAGACTATTACCAAAGTTTAGTAGATGGGTGAATACAGTTATGTTAAAAAACTTAACAGTGTTTAGGTTTGATCCACATATATTTAGCTGTAAATATCTAACAGATAGCTTTCATAATTATTTCTTATTTACAATATCTGTTACAGGTACATGTAATTATACCCCTTGCGAAGAAGCGGGGATATATTGCTTTGCATATGTTGGTCGGTCAGTCTGTAGACTAGACCTTGTCCACTTTATAACTCCAGTACCATTTGGCCCACAGCCTTCAAACTTAATAGGGTGGTTGCTCTTACTAAGTAGAAGACCCCTATTGATTTTGGGGTCAGTAGGTGAAAGGGTCAATGTCACTTTGAATTTGAAAACAATGTTCACTCATTTGACCCCACAGCCTTCAAACTTCATAGGATGGTTGCCATTAAAGGGTAGAAGATCCATGTTGGTTTTTGGGTCTGTAAGTCAACGTTCAATGTCATGATTGGTTTACAGTCCTCAGATTTTGTGGGAGGTTGGTCATTACTGGTAGATGACCCTTATTGTTTTTGAGGTCAAATGTCAGGGTCACTGACCTGGACCAGTAAAAGCTTGACCCACCAGTAACTAGAGAACACTTTGGCTTACAGTCCACAGATTTGGTGGGGTCATGACCTGTAGATGACCTTTATTGATTTTGAGGTCAAAGGTCAATGTCACTGTGAACTTGACTACAAAAGCTTGTCCAATCAATAACTAGAGAATGCTTTGGCACACAGTCATCAGATTTTGGGGTGGGGGTTGGTAATGATTATTAGAAGACCCTTTCTGATTTTGAGGTCTGTAGGTCAAAGGTCAAGGCCCATTGATCTTCACCACAAAAGTCAGGCTACAGTCTTCAGATTTGGTACTGTGGTTGGTCATGACCTGTAGATGACCCTTATTGGTTTTGAGGTCAGTAGGACAAAGGTCAAGGTCACATTTAGAAGTTGATGTAGTATGCCATTAGGGGGACATACATGTTTCACAAACATCTCTTGTTATAATAGGATTCTAAAAATGGATAGAAAAATTAAGCACTCTGGTTTCATTTTCTTGATAATTTTTATCAATGAAAGTCATTTTTCTACTGTAAAAGAAATTCCTAAACTTGAATACCTAGTTGTTTTGGTTTGTGGATGAAGTGAGATGTATCATTCTTTCTAGTATTATGTGTGAGATGCTAGGAAAACGTTGTGCTTATGAAAATTAATGTAGATTAAAGCATATTTTAATGGATATTCTGTCAACTCCAGTTTGCTTTTATAAGCACAGCTCAAGTTACTTGAAAAGTTGTAGTTCATTAAAAAGTAATGCACTTGAAAAGATTAACATTTCTACATGACTAGCTCTGTATTTGCAATAGTTTATTTACTAAAGGGTCCAACAGAAATTATGTGGCAATGACAAGTTTGTTCTTGAAAAAAAATTAAAAAATAAGTTTACTTGAAAATTTGTCAGTTTTAACCATTGCACCACCATGCCAGTGTTAACAGGCACATAAATGATTTATTCTTCAAATTTATCGGTTTATCTGAGGCAAGCTACATGTCTGGAAGGTCAAATCATATTGATCTATTTGCATTTTGCTCTCCCCATGTTGACCTATTTTTCAGAATTACAAGTTATTTCAAGTCAGGAATGACTGTTGAAAACTCATCTGTTGTCTTTTACTCAGATTAAGCCTTCTTATGAAGAAGCCCATGTAACTAAAGCAGGTCATGTCCAAATACAAGGTCAGGTTGCCGGGGCCAACACACGACCTAATGTTGACCTTGCTGTCTTCCAGTGGTATGTCAAGACAGCATGTGACTAAAATTTAGAAATAAAATGTTGTGACCTTGACATTGTGGAGAGCATGTTTTATTTTTGTTTGTGAAACTGTTTAATTTTAGATTTTAAGTTCATTTTTGTTGACATTTTATGATTTTAGCATGACATCATCTCTCTCCATTAATGATGAATTTTATATTAAGCAGATGATTATCTATTCATCCAGATAGAACTTTATGTATATGAGGTACAGGTACAGAAACAAATAATGTTGTTTTGAGAGACTTTGTTAAAATATTTTACCATAGGCATTAGATTTGATCAAATTTCAGTTTGTCCAACTTTAAACAGTGAAATCAGTAATTTCTTTTTAGATGTGGTATGCATCATTTTACTGTCAAGGTGGTAACTGAAAATCAGAAGAAAACTTTTTTTCCTCTTTGCTTGGCATGATTCTCCTCTGTATCAATAGTGCAAATTTGTCTAGGTAGTGAGCAGATAGCTTTATATTCAAGGTCCCTTCCTGCTTAGCCTTTCAGTAAATAACTTAGGTTTGAAGAGTAAACATATTATATAAGTTAACAACTATTTTAATGGTATTTTGCGATTTAATTACTTTTCATCAGACATTAAAAGAAAAAGTTTGTTGTTTCAAGTAACCTGCCCTAACGCATGGACCGATTTTCTTGCAGTAGATATCACATCAAAATTGAGGTTACAAGCTAACGTTTGAGACTTCTCCGAAGTCTTCTGGATTGTGCTGGAGAGCTCCCTGTGTTTGAGTTCTCAAAAACACTGCGTATAGAATTTACCATATATATAACTGCCCTTTTTATATGCCCATAAGGGCATATTATGTTATGGTCCTGGGCGTCTGTATGTCCATCTGTCTGTCCATTAGCAATTTGGTTTCCGGAGGATAACTTGAGAACTGTTTGACCTACAGTCTTTTAACTTCATATGATGATTGCCCACATTGAGTACATGACCCCTATTGATTTTGGGGTCAGTAGCTCAAAGGTCAAAGTCACAGTAAGCTTAACATTGAAAACCATTTGTGCCATGTAACTTGACAATCATTTGCTGTAGAGACTTTAGACTTAACATCATGATTGCACACATTGAGTGGATGACATTTTGGGGTCAGTATGTCAAAGGTCAAGGTCACAGTGACCTAAATGTTTAGAATCATTTACACTCTGTAACTCGACAATCATTTGTCTTAGAGACTTCAAAATTTAATTAACGGTTGCACACATGAAATGAATGATCCCTATTGATTATGGGTCAGTAGGTCAAAATTAAAGCTCACAGTGACATAAGCACTGAAAACTATTTCCGCTGTAAAACTTTATAACCATTTGTCATACAGACTTCAAACTTCAAAACAATCAATATTTCTTGATAACCATGCACCACAGCATGAACATCATAACTTCTGAAAGATTGACATTTATACAAATTGTAAAACCTAAAATTCAGATATGATAAAGATCTATAAAACTCTAAATTGAAAATTATAAAATGTTAAAAATCAAAATATTATAAATAAAAAACCCCCAAAAATTCAAAATTTAAAGCAAGTATTTAATTCCAAAGCCTAAGATTTCCTCCCTTATATCTCAAATGCATCATACTTGGAAAAAACACCCTTCGGGCATATAATGCTTCGCCCAGCAGTGCTCTTGTTTATTCTTACATACCCAGTATTTTTTCTTTGTTAGCTCACCTGACCACATTTTAAACTTAGTTGAAGTCATTGTTAGAATATTGTTCTTAAATAGCATTGCCTTTTCGTTGTTATGATATTACTGTTGTTCAAGTGTCTGTCCATTGTGTAAAAAGGTCATTCACTGCCAGTAGTTTCCTCCAGGCTTATATTATCCCACTTTAATGGAGCACTTTTTAGGTGTTAAAAAAATGTTTGAATTCAAGGGACAATAAGTTGAAATATAAAGTAGTTCCGACATATTTTCCGGTACCCTATATTCATACCCCAGATGTTACTGAAAGAAACAACTTTTTCATTTTAGCCGGGTAGTGTTTGGTTGAGTCTTAAGAACTCGTGCTTTTGGTTTAATGAAAGTTTGATGTGTACATGTAATTCATATCTTATCTGATATTAAAAAAAAACAAGGTGAAAAAGTCACCTTTAAAATCTTTCAGTGCATTTTATATTAGGGATGGCAGAATTGGTTCCTTTTGCTTTTGAACGTTAGAATAACTTATACTCAAAAATAACACAAAACAAAGTTTCGACTGAACTTCTTGTTTTAGATCTGAGTGTTTCCAGTTCAGAAGAAACTGAAGCTGGCATGATTAATTGTGATTTAGATGTGAATTGTTAGAAAATTCCATGAGAGAATGAATCAAACCAATATTAGGGCCAGTAAAATGTGAAATTAGGGTTATTGCCAATATTAACTGACTGACAAGTTTAAGTATTTAGTTTCTTCCTGTGACACAATCATTCTGTCTTCAAGGTTGACCTCTAACTGGACACACTTTGACATTGACATACCACTGTCTTTAGTCTTACCCATTGTAGGTGACACCTGCTGAAAAGGTGTGAATTCACCTGCTACCAATGCCTTTCTCACATCTTCAACCCATAATGATGTCATTTCTTATGAAAACAAAATAGATTAAAAATTCAAAATGTTTCTTTCATTTTTCTTTTCAAAAGTTGAAAATTCCATAGTTACATTGGAACATTTGGCATTGGGACCGAACATTCAAGCTTTCACTTACATCCCTAATTAACATAGTTACAGGTAGTAATAATTCAACAATTAGGGAAAAGTTAAATTGTTGTTAAAGAATAATGCACATAGAGCCTATTACATAAATATCAGACATTTCTGCATGAATTACATGTACATGTTTGTCTTCCAAGCATGCATATTGTTTCTTGTAACATGCATGATCATTGTAATCTCTCCTCAGACCCCACGAAGAATCAATTCTTATCTTGACTGGCACATCAAAGACAGGAATCGCAGTCCGTCTTCAGTGACTTCTCCTCAGGAGCCCGCACCCTGTCAGCCCCTTCGTGGCTATGTTAATGTGCCAAGTGATTACAGTCAGTATGATTGGTAGGTAAAAATAAACAAAAGAATCCTATTGGTCTACTGATGTAAAACAAAAGTATTCCATTGGCAGCAGTTGCAGATAGGTAAGTTGACATGGACAAACATATATTATTGGAAGGTAAATTTAAGAAGAAAATGCTTTTTACATTGTTAGATAGCGTGTCATGCTTTAGAACCCCCTAGCTGTAGTTGCTAGAGATATGCTAGTTCACTGAAGTCAGACGTTTCAAGAGGATTAAAGGTAAATAAAGATATTAGCACAGTGTGCTCAAGACAAGGTTTCGTGATCATACTCATCTGTTGTGGGCTATCAGCATTTAGTTTCTGAGCACAAGAGGCCATATTTTCACCTCACCTAAGCACTGTAACCTGAGTACCTTCAGGTAAGGTAAATATATGGCCTCTAATGCTTCTGTGTTTGATATTTGTCTGTTTTCAGTTGTCTTGATACATGCATCATCTGATAACAGTTTGTTTCAAATGACATTTCTCCAAAACCATTTGTTGATAGTTGATGAAACTTGTCAGGGATATTTTTTGCTTGAAGCTCTACCAAATTTGTTCAAAGAAATCAAGCTGTAGCAACATGAATGAAAAATCTCAAAAAATCTTTCAACTTCAACTTTTCGAAGAAAACAAGTGAAGCTATTGTCATGACCCTCTCGTTGACGTTGGTTAACCTTTTTGTTAAGGTCCGTTCTTCAGAAACTATCAAAGCTATTCACCTCAAATTTGTAATACTTGTTACCTATCAAAATGTGACAGGATTTCTTAAGGGCAGATAACCCTGAAATCTATTTTTGCAGAGTTATGCCCCTTTTTCAACATCTTGGTTAACCTTTTTTGTTAATGTCCATTTCTCAAAAAATGTCAAAGATATTCCCAAACTTGGAATACTTGATCACCAGTAAGACCTCTACAAAGATTGTTGGTACCCCTGTATGTGGGGTCAAAATTAGCCCTACTCCAGGGGTCACTTTATTTTGCTTAGACTTATAGTGGAAAAAAACTTCTTATGGCAAAGTACAAAGCCTAGAACTAAATTATTTACTTACATGGGAAGGGTAGGTACTCCCTCCCACCCTAAAAAAAAAAAAAAAATGGGGGGGAGAAATTTTTTTTCCCGTCTGACATGAGTAGATACTTGCCTTCCCCCACTCAATTTTTTTTTTCACTTGGGCCTCTTGTTTGACTTGGCTTATAATTTATTATCCAACACAGAGAAAAGTGGAGTGCATGCTGTCTGCTGACAGGCCTTAAAGGTGTTAAAATCAAGGCTAAGTGCTCTCAAAATCTGATATGAATAAAATATCTTGTGGTCTAACTAGACTTTTTAAAATAAACCCCTGGGGTCACTTTTCTCTCTGCCTGAAGGTTCACTTTAGACACAGAAATATATAGACAAATCTTCCTGTCAGAGGCTAATAAGACTATCTATGATTGTCTTGTGAACATTTACCAAGTTTGTTTAAATTGTCTTGTGAACATTTACCAAGTTTGTTCAAATAATGCCCCTTGGGTCATTATTGATTCTCCTATCGGAGTCACATGCTTTTTAATATATACAGTGGAAAGTCTTTAAAACTTCTTTATCTGTTGAAACTACAAAGGCCATAGCTCTGAAATGTTTTTTAATGACAGTTGTTCTCAGGTGAGCAAATAAGGGCCAGGATGGGTCTCTAGTTTCCGGTTTTATTCCAAATGCAAGGCATAATTTCCCCGAACATTCTCTCTTTGCCATGTACATGCACTGAATGTGTACATGTTAACTATCACTATCGTTATGTCAGTCTTCTAGCACTCTCAGTGTAGACTATCCAGCATCTTCTAGCACTCTCAGTGTAGACTTTCCAGCATGGTCTTCTCCTGGCGTTACCCTTGAACATTCCATGTTGTCTGAGGAATGAATCTTCTTCTAACATTTACGGTAAAATTTCTTTAAGTAGTGAACCAATGCCGATTGTTGAAAATTTTTGTTGATTTTAAGCGGAGGCGTGAGAAGCTTGGCACTCCTGATTCAGGCTATATGCCTGTCACCATACATACAGACGGAAAAAAAGTGAGCATTCAGAATGAGTCAACACCTCCTACATTACGTAGAGTAAAATATAAGTTTGGGGCTTTAGACAAATATGATTGGTAAGTGTAAACAGAAAAGGCACTTATTTCAGTGTTAATATTTATGAAAAGGTACAGTTTAAGAAATATCAGCTGGAAGCCAGCTTCTAACAGATCAGAAGAAATATTCTTCTGAAGTTAACCACTATGTTACACAAGAACTTTTTCTTCATTTGAACAGAAGGTGAGTTTTCAAGGTTACCATTAGTTCTTACTTTGAAAGAGGTTGGTTTCAGTACTGACAAAAAAAATCTTGTTCTCTTTCATTTGAAACCTTGCAATAGCCATGGAGGGCCAACATAGGGTTTTTGTAACAGAAACAAAGTTACTTCTGGATAAAAGTTCTCTGTAAGCAGAGTTGTTCACACAACTGGATCTCATCATGAGTAATAATGTGACCATGATGATCATTGTCTGTAGTTTTGATGTATACTTTATTTGTGAGTTAGTTGCCCATGTTTTGCAAAACCTTTAACAGTGATCTAAGGTAGGTAAAGCAACAAGGGAGACCTGTTGATGTAACAACCAATTTTAAGGTATGTTTTCTGAAGCCATTCGCATGTATGGGTCCTTTTTAATATTGTTAATTGTTGTTTTGGTATCCATTAGATTGGCTTGGTAAAAATGTGTTTAATCAGAAGAAGCATGACAATTCAAGGGTTAGAAGTAGATATAACTTTGAAGTAACAAAACTTTAACTTGTAAGTAAAGAATAAGTAAAAAAAAAAAAAAATTCAGACATTACTGATCTGCTGATAAAGTATGTCTCATGTTGTCTCAAAAAGTGCTGTTTAACAAATTTTATATAGTTGAAAACTCTACATGATAAAAAATTTATATTTCTAGTACTGACGAAATTAAAGATTGACTGAATTTATAATTGCTGAAGTTTCACATTCTAGAAGAATGGATTGTAAGTTGATGAAATGTTCCGAATGAATTCACTTTAATAGAGGTACTGGTATCTGTTGTTTCTTACATAGGTATGTAGGGCCGATGGCTAGAGAAAATGCTGGCGAAAAGTTAAAGAGATTACAGGATGGTGCCTTTTTAGTGAGAGACAGTGAAAACCCTCAGCGGAAAGGCAATCCCGCACTCAGTATCAAGTAAGTTGGATATGAGCCAATACTTACACAGTGTTTGCGGGTGTTATGTTGTGACACAGTTTGTCTTTATGAATGAGTCATCTGCAATAATATAAAAATAATCAATAAAAATGAAAAGTAAAAGTTTCATGTAGTAAAAAAAAACATCAAATGATTTGGTGAGTGCAAATGCTTTTGTGTCAGTTTGATGTCTGATTGTAATAAACTATAAATAGAAGGTGACATATAAGAATAATTCACATCAATACCAGAACAGGGCTAATCACTTTTACTAGTGTCTGCTAGTTTCGGTCAAAATAGATCGCCAGCAGGACCTAATTGTTATGCTTTGTTTCAGATATTCCGGCTCAGTGCGACATATTAAAATAGATAAGAATTCAGAAAATATGTACTACATGTCCGACACCAGGTACTTCCATTCACTACCAGTAAGTTATTTCTCATTTATTAATGATCCTTTTCTTGGTTGAATTTTTGGGATGGCGACGGAGTGGGGATGGGGAGGGTTTCAGTCCATTTCCTTGTCTTAAAGCACTGTTCTGTATAAGAAATGCCTTAAGTTTGTAAGTTCCCTAGAAATGGCAGTGACATAGAGTCTTTTAAAGAAAGACAAATTAATTTGATGGATTCACCAAGCGTTTATTTAGATTTCAGGTACAAATACAATTTTCTCTCTTGGCTTCAGTCAAAAGAACCAAAATTTAATACTGGCATCCAGCAGCAGTTGTTCAAATCCCTAAGGATAACGAGTTCAAATTTTCACTTTGTACAGTTGAAAGAAATTTCTGTTGAACTGGGTATTGACTCTCAAAGTGTGACACCTCACAGTTTTATCACAGTTTTCATTAAAGCAATGTAAATTTGAATCATAATAGCAAAAAGTAAATATAGCATCTACAGAACTTGTTTGGGTCTTATGCATGTTACATCATCCAAATTTTCCATTTATGTGTATAAATTTGTAAGTTTTAAATATTGCCAGACACTAGTATTGTTAACTATTGATAGACATGAGTATTTTGCAAGCCTTTGTATATATCCTGGAAAAAAAAGAGGAGTCATGTTTGTTCTACAGGAGTTGATTGAGTTTTACCAGAACCATTCTCTGGCTGACAGTTTTCCAGAAGTTCAAACCACTCTTCGATACCCATACAAGTCATTAATGAGCAATTCCCCAGGTAAGTAACCATGGTTATGATTTGTTTTTCTCTTTTGTTTTTGCTGATGCTATCTTGTATTTTGAGCTTAAATATAGATGCAGATGTTCTGTTCCTTTCGGATTATGCATAGATTGCCATTAAATGGATTTCTGTGTCACATTTCTTTGCCTAAAAGTTTTCATTTATGATACTTCCATTTTTATTGGGTTTCATTAAATCAACAATGATTTCTAAATTGTCAGTTTAAGAAACTATTTCATTGACCTGTAAAATAGTAGAGATAAGTTTGAGAGTTGATTTCTTTGGTAGAATTAACAGCCTGACCATAGTTTGCATCATACTGCATTTTTCAGTGGCTTTAAATGCTTTCTTGATCCCTTGTAAAGTTGCTAAGCATGTTTATATATTTCTATATAAGGTGCTTGTGTGGCATTTAGTCATTTACAACAACTGCAAGTGAAATTAGTCATTTTTTCATGTTCTTGGTTTCAAAGGTTTACAGAGAAACACGACTTTTTTCTCTTTCTTTCAGAGAAAGTTAAATGCTTTCTTGTAAATTGTTGTATAGAATAATTAGCATGGTGGAGTGGAATGCTGTAAGGTGGTCAAATGGTGCTTGACCTTTTGAAAAGAAATTATAAATGAATGAGTTATAGTAACCACTTTAGAAGTCTTATGTCAAAAATCTAGGTCTCTAGTAAGAAAGAGAATTGTGGTTATCTTTTTAATGTTCAGACTGTGGAAAGACTCTCCCTTATATCCAGACTGAAATCTCTGATTTTGATTGGCTACAAGTGTGTTGAAATCTTGAACCAACCAATCAGCTGCTTTAGACATTTAACTAGTCCTTAAAGTAAAACTTTAATCTAGACTTTGATTTTCAAGGAGCCTTTTAGCTTTTTTGTTTTGTGCGTTGTTTTTTTCATTTTGCTTTGCATTAATGAATTGGTTTCAATTTTGGAATGATTGTTTCTACTTTATTTCATCAAATGCACAATAGTATTGTATGGTTAGCATGATAACAATATACATCTTCTCAATAGATTCTCTTGATCCCGATGTTGTCAACAGTTTTGCTGACTTGTATCCTGGTAATGGAGGTGATTATACTCTACACGATTTCATGTTTAGTTGTTCTGCTGGTGAATGTTGTTAATTGTACAGCTAGATAAATTTAGTGCATGCCTACTAGTTTCTCACATTGTTAGTGTTTTGTTGTTTTGTTTTTGTAAATTTATCATAAATATGCTATAGAGAAGAGGCTAGGCTTAGGCTAGTCTTTTATTACAATGTAAGTTAAACTGAGTGAAATTATAAGTTAGGTTGCATATTGTTGTAGTAGAGGTTCTGTCTTGCCTTTCAGCTTGCTTTTATAGTAGTGTGGTAGTGTCTGCTTTTGGACCCGATTTCCATTCCAGCTTGGGACCAGTGGATTTTTCTGGGATACATTCTGCACTCATTGTAAAAAAGTTTTAAGTGACATATCGTAACACCGTTAAAATGTAACCTGGAAAATTCCACATGATCTTGGACATTGTGTTTAAAGGTCATTTGTCTGATGCAAGTGAGGAAGTAGTCAGTTCCTGAAAGATTGGTCAGTAAACTGGCTGAGGGGATATTACTAAGAGGTTGAAGCTGGCATTAAACCCCAGCAAACAAAATCCATTTGCTGAAGTCGGGTCCTCTAGATCACAAAGTGTAGACTCTACCACATTGCCGTAAAAAGCAAGGGTGTAGAAGTGCTAGGGACATTGTACCTCTTGTAAACTATCATACAAAGGTTCTTCATTTAAGGTGACCTGAAAGTAAGCTCAGATTGAGATGTTTGAATATGAGAAAGTGCATATCAAGTTAGTCAACCACACAGTTGAGATTACAAGTTTCTGTAAAATGGATTACCTACACATTTCATATCCAAAATGTCTTTTGCATACTTGAGCTGTATATGTGAATAGAAGGGGTACATTAATAAGCTGTATACATGTAGCTGAATTTGGTAGATATAAATTAACATGTAGTCTAGGCTTGTTACATTGTCAGATTGTTTAGAAGGGCTGATGTTTGTAAGCATGTGTATAGACATTTGGAGTTTTGCATGCTTAATTGTATTTTTATTTGCCCCATATCCCATACTACACAGCTAACTGTTCTATTTTTAGCCACCAATGGCATAACAACACCACTCAGAGTTGCACTACCAAGCAGACATGAGTTTCCCACCACTTCTGGTATGCACAATTTTAGTGTTAAGTGATTTTATTATTCTTATTTTATCAGGGTCAGATATAGTGGAAGAAGTTTATTCAGAGTCATGTAATACTATCTAGTTTCCATTGAATTTAATCAAGTCACTTAATCCAAAATCTTAATTTCAAAATTCGTAGAAATATAACAAATATAACAAATAAAGTTAATAGTGGAAAATGTCAATCAGCGATCTAGTGTGGTGAACTGCCTTCTTAATTTGCACTTGTATTTCGAGGGAAGTTTTGATTTTATGAAGCAAACAAAGGTTTTTATAACCTTTTCTGGTAACAAAATCTTTTTATACTGCCAACATTACTCCATCAAGCCCTCTTTGGGTCTCAGGTGTTGTTTGTTTAATTTGCTAATGCATCCAGACATGGTTATACTGAAATTTGCTATGCAAGGGTTACGATATATTTTACTTTAGACTATAATTGACATAAAATCTAAAATAGCAGTGGCTATTCAGCCAGGATGGTCAAATAAGACTGTTATTTCCCCTCATCTATTATACCATCTATCTATTTGAATTTAATTATTGTCGGTACCGTTTGCCCATATGAGAGAAGCCCCCTGCAGGGATTATTTTATGTTGTGGGGTAGTGCAAGATACAGAGAACATCCCATTCCAGAAACACCCCTGGTTCTTTTGCATACTCAGTGTACAGCACTGATACATGGGACCTTGGTTTAATGTTTCATCCAAAAGACAATGAGTAATGTTAGTGGAGGAGCGGGGAATTGATCTCGGGGCCGCTAGGTTACCAGTCCAGCGCGTTTCCACTTGATCACTGATCTGCTCCTTTTCCAAGAGTAACAAATTTAATAAATATGCTGTTAAGCATCAGTGGTTACAGTTTGAGTATTGCCAGGTGGTCAATCTTGACAGCCAAATACAAAGTGCTTATTCATTATATGTACATAATTATCAGTTTGTATAAAGATTTTTGGCTCTTTTTATGGACTTCCTAATCAGTGATAAAGATACCATTACTTATTAAAGGTACTCACTTGTTGGACTCACTGAGTATAATGGATGGTAAATTCAGCTCACTTCTCTTGCTTTGATCTCAATTAACTAAATGGCTCAAGTTTGTCTGAGGGTTGATGTATGTAACAAAACTATCATGTGGGCTACAATAAAATGATGTAACATTTAAGTCTTGTATTTCAAGTCAGATATACAATATTATTTCTTGAATAAGTTGTCTTTACACAGTTTGTTAATAATATCCATATTTATTTGCATAAAGTGAAAAGTCCTTCTGTTTAATTGACTAATCAGCTCACCTAACACCAGAGTTTTTTTAATATTTAGTGTCTTATAATGATTAACATGACTGAAATATAACATAAATACAAGCTATTTAATTCCTTTTGCTCTGTTATCTTCAAATGTCCTACAAATTTAACCCATATATGCCTAGCGTCTACAAAATAACACATTGGCAAACAGTGCACACCCAGATCAGACGCTGCAATACGTGGCATGTGATCAGGGTCTACTATGTTTGCATAAAGGACTTTCTTTCCTAAATAGAATGAAATTGAAAATTTAAACCAGAAACCCTTTTAATTGAAAATGGACTTGTCCAACTTAAAAGGATGGCATAATCTATTGGGCATAAATGAGTTAAGATTTTGCTAAAAATGCTTTTACTGTTGTTGTTTTGATGGTGCTGCTAGTCTGCAAAAAAAAAAAAAATCTTTAGTATCTTATTAAACAAGCGTAGCTGTTGAAAAAGAGGAAAGAAGATGATATACAGGTAGTGAAATGCTGAAATATCACTTGACAAGCATGTCTTAATACGATCAAAGATGAGTGTTTATAAACTACTTGCCTCACAAACTTGCATTAAGTAAAGTAGCTTGGGAGGTGAACTTACATAAGTTTCTCTGGAAACTTGCTCTCATACTGATTGTAAACTATATTCCACTTATGTTTGTATAAATGGTTTGTTATACAGTCTCTGTAGGTATAACATAATTATACCAATGAACAAATAAATACTGTTTAAACTAAGTAAAGTAGTTTTGTCTGAACATGGCCTTAGTGTAAACATTTGGAAATACAGGAATTGTAGAGTTTCTTAGTTCAGTTATATCTCAAACAATTTCTTAATTGAAAGATGGAAACAGTTTTTGCTTATTTTTTCTTTGCTTTATTGAAAATAAGGGGGAAAAAATGCTTAATTTTACTATGTACAAGTGTAATCCATCTGACTTTTTTTTTTTGCTTGCATGAAAATACAAATGGCAAATTTCATGTTTGGAAATTATGATAACAAGAACATGTTTTGTTTGTTGAAATTTCTCTGATTTGTTTTTCCTTTGAAATAACTTCAAAGGAAAGATGGAGGTGTCATTAAAAGGAGTCTTTTTTATAGTACAAGGGTAAGTATGAATTTTTAACCAGGTTTTCAACGTTAACTGGTTATTGTAATACTGATGTTGGCAGGCAGGCGGGCGTCAACTTTTGGTTTCCGCTCAATAACTTGAGTTTGCTTAGGCCTATTGATGCCAAACTTGGTGTGTGGGTAGCTTATATCAAGAGGCAGCTTGGGATTGCTACCCAGGTGTCTGTGATCAAGGTCAAGGTCATTGTTGCTAAAAATAGAAATTCAGTTTCCGCTCAATAACTTGAGTTTGCTTTGGCCTATTGACCCCAAACTTGGTGTATCGGTAGCTTATATCAAGAGGCAGTTTGGGATTGCTACCCAGATGTCTTTGATCAAGGTCAAGGTCACTGTTGCTAAAATTAGAAATTCAGTTTCCACGTAATTACTTCAGTTTGCCTTGACCTATTGACACCAAACTTAGTATGTTGGTAGCTTATATCAAGATGCTATTCAAGATCCCTACCCAGGTGTCTGTGATCAAGATTAAGGTCAATGTTGCTAAAATTAGAAATTCAGTTTCTGCTCAATAACTTGAGTTTGCTACGGTCTATTGACACTAAACTTGGTGTGTGGGTAGCTTATATCAAGAGGCAGCTTGGGATTGGTACCCAGGTGTCTGTGATCAAGGTCAAGGTCATTGTTGCCAAAAATAGAAATTCAGTTTCTGCTCAATAACTTGAGTTTGCTTCGGCCTATTGATGCCAAACTTGGTGTGTGGGTAGCTTAAATCAAGAGGCAGTTTGAGGCAGGATTTCTACCAACCCTACATAGATCACTTTCTGCATGCAACCAAAATAACAGCATCATTTTTTCTTCACTGCCATATTTCATTCCAAATTCCTGTCACATCAATACTTGGTTGTTGAAAACCTGTTTCGTCACATTGCGGGGCTTCTTGTTTGTCATATGAGTCATTGTTTGTATATATCTGTTGTTATATTACATATTATTGTATTTAAACTGTTTATTTAATAAGTATATGAGATTAAAAATAATAATGCAAAATAACATTCTCTTGAAATAGAAATAGGAGCAATAAAATTCTGTGTGTTTTCTTTCATGATTTCAGGTCAGCGGGTATTGAGTTACGCAACAGCAATTTATGACTATGCAGCCACAGCCACATCACAGATAAGTCTGAAGTCTGGAGATCGTGTTGCCGTGCTGAGTAAGACAGGCAGTGATAAAGGTTGGTGGAAGGGCGAACATAGTACCACCAATAAGGTACGTTCACTAGTGAAATTTTCATTATGGTTTGTTACTGTAGATTTCGCTGTATAAGAAGTATTTCTATGCCTGTTTTGGAATCAGCTCTTCACAGTTTATGCACCTTTGCAGATTTTTACTAGATCTCACTACTTCATTAACTTGGTTTTTTTTAGTGATCTTTAAGTCATCAAGCCCCTCAGTTAACAGTGCAATTACAAACAAGTAACCATGAAAATCAGTCCTGTAAAAGTGAGGATTTTAATGTGATTTTAGTGCAACAACTTATAATCTTAGCAAGGCAGACATGGAAAATAGGTTTTAAATCATTGTGCATACAATACTGTTCTGTGACAATGTTATTATTTTAGCCACGCTAATTTATTGACATTGAATGTTGCATATTTCAGGTGGGGTATTTTCCGTTTGCGTACGTGAGAGAAGACGATGAGGAATGAGCAGACGTGAGGGAACACAATCGCCATATTGAATGAAAAACAGATGTTCGTGATTGAACTTTATCGCTATATAGATTGCTGTTTACAGTTGAGCTACCCCGCCATATTGAACAAAAGAGAGCAAAAGAGTTAAGTTGTACGGGAAAAATAAATTTATGTAGGAGAATGTAATCTCCGTATGAAACTTAGAGTTGAAGAACAAATATATAAGGTTGAACACTAACGTCCAAGTAAAGATAAGTCGCCTTATGAAGTGAGTCCATACAAGAAAAGGAAACACGTACAGAATACAGACCAAATTATCGCCACATTGAATGACAGTGATTTACTTCCATTGTTCCCTGTGTGTGTTAAATAAGCCAGCTTGTGTCGACTTTGTGAAATGCAGTTCTGTTGCTATGAATGTTGTGAATTAAAAAAAGAACTGCATGAAAAAAAAGAAAAAAGTTGTGTGAGTGAAAATACATGACTATTTCATATGGATGTAAGCTGGTTCATAATGAATGCTTACATTTCATCAGGTGACGTATGAAACATAATTTTCATTTTTATTTATTGAGTAAATAAGCTTATAGGAAAAAGAAGTGGTTATGTAAACTAACACTTTGAAAGCTATGTACTTTGAAAAGTAGTCAAATAAATTCATCCCTGTTCAGTAAAGTGTAACTGTATAATCATATATTATACTCTATTACTGTCATACACTTTGTCAGGAAAAAAATAGATAAAGATCATTTATAGTCACTCAAAATCTGTGTGGGACAGTTACCATGCTGAAAAAAAAAATGTGATGTTGTTCATTCTAACTTGGTATTCCTTACCCAGCTAACATGCTAAAATGGACTTATCCATCCATCAATTTGGACTGGTCAATTTATCATTGGTAGGGGTATTTTCTGACAATTTCTAGACTGAATGGTGATCAGCATAGACTATGATGCAAGGATAAGTAAGCTGATCAGAGTCTGTATTTGTAACTACAGCTAAGCAACATGTACAGATTGTATTATGTTACTGTTTATATACTTACTGCACAAATGATCCTTTTGAAAAAACTGGTCTGTGCTCAGTGGCTGTAAGTGGCTTTTTCATGTAGAAATAAAAGCTCTGGGGTTTTTTGGCTTTTTTTTTCCCAAAGATTTTAAAGGCACATTGTGTTAAATTATTTTCTGCCAAGTTATTCACACATTCTATGCTTTTCTTGGAGGTTTGTTAGTCTATGTGTCTTCCGAAATTGTGATTATTAGCTAAAATAAAGGTAACATTTCAGTCATGTGACCCACATCCTACTCAGCAGATGTGAGATCATTGTTTTGTTTACAAGGCATTAGTATAAGAAAACTTCCCTACCACTTGAGGTAGATCAACCGCCTGTCTACTCGGATCAACAAGCATCTCTGTAAGGAGTCGTTTTAAGTTTATATCATGAAAAATCCTTATATATATTTCATTTTGTACATTTGTACATACAATATACACACAGTGTGCAAAGTAGGTGCATGATTCTTTGTGTTTCCTTAAGTCATATGATACCAGTATATGTTAATGGCTGATTGATATTATTTATCAAGTAGTTACTTAAATGGTAACTGAAATTAAATATATTAAATTACCTTATTAAATTAATATTTCTGGCAGGATTAATTTTTTTCTGAAATATGTGCCTTTTTGAACAATTCAGATGAACTTGTTGCTTCTTAAAGCATAATATTTGAAAGTAGTCAGTCTTTACTTAAAATAAAAGATGCCATGTTATATATGAAATTCATTGACATGCAAGCTCATATACTTTCTAATTTGCACTCTTCAGATATAATGATACTGTAACTTTTGCATATCATATTTAGTGATATTCTGTGTAGATTTCCAGTACTTGATTATCTCATACAAACACATGAGATAAATGTTTTAAAAAATTATGATAATGAAATATTTGCTAAGTATTTTGTATTAAAATTTCTAATACATGTATATCCCAGTGATGCCGTAGAGTTCTGTTGTTCTGTTTTGTTGATATTAAGTGTATTTTTCTTATGTTGTGGTATGTAATTCAGTTCTCATTTTATTAGTCACCTCATTGTGTTCTTAAGAATCAAAGGTGGCTATATATACATTTTTTCAGTTCATTCATTAGTATGATGGGGACCTTGATAGGAAACTTAGATTGGTGTAAATTCCCAAAACCCCATTTTCATTGGATACTCTTCCATGTTTCAGAATTTAATATACGTGACAATAACTGTTGTCCAGCAGGAATCTTTGTAATGTTTCTGTTATTGCTTAAATTTGTTTCGAAAAATCTGTTACATTTTGTTCTTACTGGGTACTTACATGTCTGCCTTGATTTTAAGGTGGCAGATACCAGTTTCACACTGAAATTCAGTAACTGACGACCGCTCAAACTGTTTGCACCTTACTGACAATCCCAGATACAACAACCTGAAAAGGGAAGTGCAGTTATTCTTTCAGGAGTGAAGACAACCTATAGCAAAAACATAAATTTCAGACATAACACTTCTCTTAAGATATCAGTTGCAAGAAAGAAACTGCTCCAAAGCCCCAATTCGACATGTAGCCGAGGCAAATTCTACAGACAAGTTGCCTAGTATTCAAAGGCACACCATACAGACATAACACTACATGCTTATTGTTTGTCTGCTATGGCACACCTAAATCAGCTAGTGCTAGATACCTGTCAATGCTACACTTTTTTTCGGTATCCAGCTCGTATTGCGTCCTACTGAACTTCTGCAGCCGAAACCGCTGACATAACCTGCTTTCATTAGTTTCAAATTTCAAGCTCCTACTTCACACTGAGTGCATTTCAGTACCGTTCAGTAATAAAAACACTAAGAAAACCTCATCCTGACCACTCTGAATACCCATATCCTTATGTATTAATTAATTTGGACTTCAACAATACACATAATAATGCATTATACCCTATCATTAATAATTTCCAATTTGATGGCCAATTTGAATGTGTGGCTGAAAAACTGGTATGTGCTACCTAACCAGTGTATTGAAACAAGCAGTCATGACTGGTGTAATATCTAGCCAGATTTTGTGCAAATTAGGTAATACTTTCAGGCAGTTTTTGAGCACATTTGGTAATATTTCCAGTCTGACTTAAAGCAAATTAGGTAATTTTTCCAGCCAGTTTTAGTTTATAGAGTAGGTAATGCTTTTAAAAGTTATATTTCCATCAAGACTTCTGAAACAGACTTCAAGTTGCCTATCATTTTAAATTAGAATACACTTAAAAGTTTACCAGTATCATACATTTGATTTTATCTAGTATGGCCAAGCCAGTTCACTTGTTACAGTTTGTTTGATTACTGACATATTTAGAGAAAAAATGAATACATTGTATAACGTTTTACAGGCATGGAAAATTTTAATCACTTTCATAGAAGGATACTGTAGTATAAAAAAAGTATTATTTGTCTTGATTACTGAGGTCATTCTAAGTTAACTCTTATTTTTTCAGTACAACTTAATGAATGAAATACACAGAACTCTTCTTAGAGAAGGGAAGAAGTTGTATATTTCTAAGCATATACTCGAACATTAGCTTTCTTGAAATGCTAGTTGAAATATATTTAAAATTACATTAACATTTTTTTTTTTTTGGTAACATTGTATTTTCTTTTTATTTCTTCCCAGTTTATGAGTGAATATGCAGTTACACTTACTGACAATTTGGCTTTCATTCAGATATGGAAAGTTTTTAGTGAAAAATGGTTTGTTAAATTCTGTCTGTGGAGTGTCCATTGAAGTGCATTTTGGGATTGCTTTTAATGGAGTTTTGTTAAATTGCATGTACACTGTTGAACAATGTCAGTCCTCCCAGAAAAGGGGTTTTGTCCAATAACTAGGTCAGGCATTCAAATAATTTTGTTGTTTTTTTTTCAATTGTTGAAAAAACGTTTTATTTGAATTGTTGAAAAACTGTATAATCTGTCAGTCTTCAGTGAATAAGAGAAATACAACAAGGGTGCCATTGTCACAAAATATGCCCATCACAAAAGCTTTTTGTGAAGATGTGGGAATAATGGATAAAAAGAGGTGTTAGTAGGGAAGCACTATTCCTAGTGCTGGATAGTGAAACAAACATTATAAATGAACCTAAAGTATCACGGAAATCCCTCCATGCATGTAGAAGATATGGACAAAATCTGGACATTTCATCATCTCTAGTGACCTTGACCTTGCAACAAGAGCACCGAAGAATGGCACCAACGCTTGTGTTTTATTAATCAGAAATCTTGCAAGTACCTACCCAATCTCTCATTTTATGATTACTAAATGTTAAGTACATTTTCATACTTTTATCTGACCTTTGGCCTCCATGTGTGACCTTGACCTTGGCTACAGGGACCTGAATTTTGAGCGCGACACTCCACCTCACAGTGGTGAACACTTGTGCAGAGTAATGATAAAATCCCTCAGTGCATGTAGAAGTTTTGCTCTGGACAAGCATTTTCATCTGATCTTTTACTGTGACCTTGACCTAGATATCTGGTTCATGCACATGACACTACATTTGTTTCAAGTAATACTTAAATTCCACTATGCATGTTAAAGATATGCTCCAGACAAAACTGGACACCACCTGCCATTCGTTCCCATAGCACAACCCATTTTTTCAAACAGGGATATAAAAATGAAAATATATATACACATATTTTCATTTGATACTATTGGTAAAGCTTCCAGAATTTGATAAGAATAGCTGTTTTTGAAACGATCTGAAGGCTTGACCCATTTATCCCCAATGGATTATGCCATCCTTGTTACTTGGACATCAGTTTTCAATTAAAAAGGTTTCTGGTATAAATTTGCAATTTCATTCTCTTTAGGGAAGAAAGGCCTTTATGCAAACTGAAGACTGATCAGATACTGCGTATTGTGGCATCTGATCTGGGTCTGCACTTAATGCTGATGTGTTATTTTGTAGAAGCTAGGCATTAATGGGTTTATATTCAGCAATTTTACATTGAACAGTTTACTGTGTTCCAGTTAGTCTAGTTAAAATCATGATGCGAACTGAATTAAGGTGTAATTAACTTCCAACAAAATGTTAAAGATTTTTCCTGTTGTCGATTTCTCTTCTGTTTTATGTTATATATGGCCAATATCAGTAAAATTGTGGAATTGAATCGAATTGAATTATTTGCTGCTGTTGTGTTGAAGAAATGTTTCAGAATCAAATTCTCTTGCCTTTAGGTCAGTGTTGAAAGGTATTTGGACTGATATCTTATTTTTCTCTTTTATATGCATATACTGTATGAGATCAAGCTGATAGTTGTTTCCAAAATGGTTTACCTGATAATCGGGATTTATAAACTAGATGATAAGTTGTAATATGTACAAAGAATGGTATATTGTTGTTGTAAAAACAGTTGTTTTTGTCTTTTTGTTACATTTTTTTTTGTAAGCAAATTTTGTGTATATTTACTTGCTATATATTTACATTTTGATTTTTATCCTATTTTGTTTGTTTCACACAGTATAATTATGTATACTTGTTGATTCTATCTTTTGTTTAAAGAATATGTCTTCTATAAGATATAGTGCTAACAAAATATTAAAATGTGAAATCAATGGTTTCTTGTTACTGTTTAACAAAACATAATCAGTGGTAATATTTCTACATGATTATTATATCCCATATTGAGGCAAAGTTTTATACCTTCTTTAATTATTTATTCAACAGTTAAAATATATTATTTTGTAATTTTTTCAGTTTTTGGCAGAACATTTTAGCATATACATATTCATAACAGAATGATTTGATTTTGAATGTAATACTCTTAAACAAGAGTGCCAAGATGGCCCTTTATTGCTCATCTCAGAACCACTGTAGGTATTGTTCAAATTCTCCATGCTGTAACTTTCAAAAATAAAACAGATCAGTATGTCAAGGTGAATATATGTTTTCAAAATCTTCAGTGTGTTGAAAATTTCTTTTAACCAACCTAACTAAAATATGATATAGGTCCACCAAAGGAATATTTCACCAAAGGAACATTCTTGTGAAATGATTATAAATTGGGTTGGTGGTTTCTGAGGAGATAGTTTTACAAAGTTTTCCGCCTAAATGGCTTGAAAGAATTTGAGAAAGAGCCACCAAAGCAACATATTTGTGAAAATACTTTTTAAGGGACCCAAATGGCATAAGAAATTTCATAAGGGGCCACCAAAGAAACATTTGTGGGAAATAAGAAATCGGGATGGTTGTTTCTGAGAAGATTTTCAAAGCTTCTCCTTATGGTTGCCATCTGAGTTAAGGTTTTAAGCAGTTACCCCTTTCCGATCTTAGATGTGGAAATCCGAACAACCCACTATTAAGACCCCTACTGGGAAGAGCTATTGGTGATTTTTATTGCAAGTTTCTGCTGTAATACAAACAATAGATCCTATATAGTGTTTAATGCAGTGTCTCTGAAGTTAGTTTGATGCAGCATAATTTCATTGAGAACTTAATAGTGAAGTCAGAACCAGACATCCGAAAGTGTTTTTTTGTGGTTGTTTGAAAAGACTATGTCCATATTATTAATAATGTATCGTTGGCATTGCTCAGCTTTTCTGGAAAGTCACTGTGGCTGTCTCACAAATTATCTTGATTCCACCAATTTCACTGTGAATGTACATTTTTTTTTCTTCACTATAAAGGCAGTTCAATAAAACAGTAACAAGAGGGCCATGATGGCCTTAAATCGCTCACCTGGGTCTCATTGCTCAAGTTACAAGTATTGTTATTGGTTGTTATGAGTGTTTGTTGTACACAAGTTTGAATAAATTTGCAGTAAGTTTGAAGACTCTGGGTGTAATGGTACTCAAATTTTTGAGCAGAAATAGTTTTACTCTACAGGTCCCTGTGAACTTGACCTTTGGCCTACAGACCCCAAAAACAATAGGGTTCTACTAATATAATTACCCTTTAGTTTGAAGGGTGTAATGGTACTACAGTTACTCTGCAGAAATACTTTTCCACTTTACAGGTCCCCTTGACCTTTGACCTACTAACCCCAAAAACAATATCGTTCTTCTGTTTAGAAAATGCAATCATCCTATGAAGTTTGAAGGCTCTGTGTGAAATGGTACTCATTGAGTGAAAAGGTTTTCACTCTAGAGGTCCTTCTGACCTTGACCTTTGACCTATGGACCCTAAAAACAATAGAGTTCTTCTAAAACACTTACCCTATAAAGTTTAAAGGCTCTGGGTGTGACATTACTACAGTTACTCTACAGAAACACTTTTCACTCTACAGGTCCCTGTGACTTTGATCTTTGACCTACTAACCCCAAAAACAATATGGTTCTTCTATTTAATAAAAGCAATCATCCTATTAAGTTTGAAGGCTCTGGGTGGAATGGAAATCCTGTTATTGAGTGGAAACAGTTTTCACTCTAGAGGTCCCTCTGACCTTAACCTTTGACCTACTGACCCAAAAACGGAAGTGTTTTTTTTCTACTCAATAAGGGCAATAACCCTGTGAAGTTTGAAGGCTCTGGGTCAACTGGTAGTTATTGAATGGAAATGAATTGTGACAGACAGACAAACAGACACCCATGGGCAGGGCAAAAACAATATGTCTCCATCAGGAGGGCAGGTTTGTGGGGAGACATAACAACGACCAATTGAAGGTCTAGCCCTTGGTGTTTCAGAGCAGATTTTTTAAGTTTTCACTATATAAGTATTTGTGTAAAATCAAATGATCCCCCGGGTGGGGCCAGTTTTGTCCCAATGGTCATGATTTGAACAAACTTGGTAGAGGTCCTCTAGACAATGCTACATACAAAATATCTAAACTCTATGGCTTTTGGTTTCTGATGAGAAGATTTTTAAAACTTTTTCCTATATAATTCTATGTAAACAAGTGAACCCCAGGCAGGGCCTATTTTGACCCAGTGGCTATGATTTGAACAAACTTAGTAGAGGTCCATTAGACAATGCTACACACCAAATATCTAAACCCTAGGCCTTGCAGTTTTTGACAAGAAGATTTTCTTAACTTTTTCCTATATAACTCTATGTAAAATCAACTGACCCCTGCGGTGGGGTCAGTTTTGGTTCCAAGATCGTAATTTGAAAAAACTTGCGAGGTCCACTAGATGAAGCTTCATACCAAATATCTAAGCTCCAGGCCTTGAGGTTTCGGAGAAGAAGATTTTTAAAGATCCAACTTTTAAAATCTATTTTTAGCTCCAGTGAACCAGAAATGCCATGGACCAGAACCATTTGAACAATCTTGGTTGAGTTTCATGTAAGGAACCTCCCAGGCAAGTTTCATTAAATTTTGCCCAGTGGTTTCAGAGGAGATGTC
Organism: Cyclina sinensis; assembly: GCA_012932295.1. Classification (NCBI taxonomy): domain Eukaryota; kingdom Metazoa; phylum Mollusca; class Bivalvia; order Venerida; family Veneridae; genus Cyclina; species Cyclina sinensis. Next base: position 19,982,148 of record JAAONU010000006.1, on the reverse strand, counting down.
ATTTGAATGAAAAGTTGATGACAGACGGACAAAAACCGATCAGAAAAGCTCACCTTGAGCACTGTGTTCAATTGAGCTAAAAATGTGTGATTAAGTCTTTGCTGACTAAAAAATAACCAATGACCTCTAAACTAACTGGTATTCCAGAATTTATTGACTAGAAACATGAGTAACTTGAATAAACCCTGAAATCGTACAAAATGTTCTATGTATTATAATAACTTTCTTACAAAAAATAAACTATGTACATAATAATTTTTTTATCAAAAAATAGTGTATAATACATTTTACCAATCAGATAAGGTATAACAAACAGTATCAAAATGGACTGAGTTGAATGTAACAATAGTAAATAAAATGTAATTATTCTGTAACAATACAAATGTATGCAATACAAATAATTTACAATAGGTTTATGACAATATAAACGAAAATGTCCCGTCTTAGATTTTAGGTGGAGTTCACCAAAAAATAGCACAAGTTAAACACTCCTTGTATAAAACATTTCAAGCAGATATACATAAACTTCTGAAAACTTATTACTTAGCAAGTGTTTGTAGTCAATGTACTTTGTTGGCTTGTGTGATAAATGCAAACTGAATTGTGTTTAAATTTGGTAATAACAGAATATTTGAGTAACCCAGTGTCTAGAGGACCAGTTATACCTGAATAAGATCACATGGAGAAATTTCAATGCTTTTCTAAGTTTTAACTCTTCCTCATAAAGTACCACAACTCCCTTATCTAAACTAAGCAATCTGGCAATTCTGGAGAAATTATTTCCGAAGTCTTACTGCAATGCAGAGTCCAGCTAATTACAAATATATGACAGTTTTATTCTTACCACTGTTGTCACCAAACTGAGGTTAACTGCTCTGGCTAACAAGACACAGTTTTCCATAGAATAGTAACAAGGAAGCTCAAGTTTTTACAAAATGACAAAAACAATACGGTATCAAAAACATCTGCACTGCAGATTTTGACCTAAATGAAAGCTCAGTTTTACTTCTTATGTCACTGACAAGAGGTATAAAGGAAACGTGAAGCAAGTCAAGCAGTCTTTTTTCAAACAAATTGTTAAGCAACCCTTACACAGAAGATTTCATCAAACAAATGAAGATGTCTTCATTTTGAAATTTAAACACCAGTCTCTCTTAATATTTCGCCAGAGTTCTGATTAAGAACTGAAGTTGTCCCACACTCTGGTGGCTGATAGTAACTGACACACTGCTCAATCAATTCATCAAGGGAGATCACTGATGGACTGGTCTCGTCAAGGGAGGTAATATCATTGTTGTTGACATCTTGGAGAAGGGGCTCTGCAGGGGTAACTGGATTAAACATGGCTGCTTTGTATGACTCTAAGGAACAGCCGATGAAAGACGTTGGCACTAAATTGTTCTCAACCGTTTTTTTCGTCTCACTCTGAAATTAAGATTGGTAAAAATGACAAATAAAAAGACGTATATTGTTTGAAATAAAATGTGTATAAATAACATCAATGTAAGTTTACAACCTCTTCTGATTCAGTGAGTTAGACAGTCTGTTATAAGGACACTGGCAACAAAGTTACTGGTCAAACCAACTTCAGCTCCCAAATCACTGAGCATCTACCAATATTCAAACAAAATGTAATAGCAGACAAATGAGGACAACTCTCACAGATGTAACATAACTGTAAGATTACAGAAACCGATTTATTGTTAAATGGTAAAGAACCAGTAAGTCTCTCAAAGTATGTCAATTTTTTTGTTGTTAGAATAATTTTTTCCCTCATTAATGACTTTTAATGGTGCAAACCAAATCCTAAGTTCTGCCCATCATGTGGCTACACTAAATATTTTTACCAAGAATTTTCAAAATCCTTTAAGGTGTTCAAATGTGTGACCTTCATCTTGGATGGAACCAACAAAATCATACATTCTACCAGACATGGGGTAATCGTAATCGTGTAATCGTAATCGATTGCATTTAATTACAATTTGTCCATGTAATCGAATGTATTCGATTACTTTTTAAAAGTCGATTACATTTAATCGTAATTGTAATCATTACCGGCATGAAAAGTGGTGTAATCGTCAATTACAAATCGATTACTTTGGCATAGAAAAAGACTTCATTTATGGAACTGCTGTATTATATACTTGTGCAAATACGATATTTCATATTAAAAAATACTGCAAAGTGCACTGGGTGTAATATGTTAAACTAGTTTTACTTTGGACAGATTCAATTAAAGGTGAAATTTATTTAATTGAAAAGTTTTACTTTTCTTAAGTTCCATTTATAACTGAGTTATTTAATTTTACTGTTTGACTATACACAATCCTTCAGACTAAGTTATGATTTAATTATACCCCATAAATATTTTCACCTTTTGTTATCAGTAACAAACAACTTTTATATTCTGCCTGAGGCTTAAACAAGTATTTGTGAAATCAATAACTGATACTGTACAATAACACCTAGTTTGCTGTTCCCTTACTGAAGATAATTGGTATAATCACTCAACACAGACAGAGACATCGTTCATGTCAACAGTCTGAACTTACAACTTACATTGATGAACCTTGTATAGAAATCTGGAAAAACCCACTGGAATTCTGGGATGACAATAAATCAAAATTTCCGTGTTTAGCAAAAGTGGCTGCAAAATATTTGTCAATACCTGCTACATCAGAGCCAGTTGAGCGATTATTTAGCAAAGCTGGCAAAATATTTCGTCCAGAGCGCTGTAGACTGAGTGATAAAACATTTGAAAAATTAATTATGAGAAAATGTAACTCACACATTTAAATTTAGTAGAAGACATATGTCAGTCATCCTGGTTACTTTGTAACATTTTGCAAATTGTGTGCTGCAGCTGTGTTCATGTTGTTGTGTAAATAAAAATGTCAGTGCTATTTGGATCTTTTATCTGATTACTGCTATGAACACAATGAAAAGTAATCGTAATTGTGATCGACTACATTTTCAGAGTAATTGTAATTTATTCGGTTACAGTTTAAAAAATAGAGTAATGTAATCATAATCGTATTCTAATTTTTATTGATGTAATCGTAATTTAATCGATTACATTTAGAAGTAATCGACCCCATGTCTGCATTCTACCCATCATATTTCTACCAAGTAAATTCAATATTCTTTAATTTGTTCAAAAGAAATAGAGTAGACATGCAATAGAGGATGAAAACTGATAGATCTTATGTGTGACCTTGACTTTAAATGGATTCCAAACCATCAGTTACTGAATATTTCCACCAAGTAATTTCAAAATCCTTCAAGACATTCAATAGATATGAAGCAGACAGGACACTGAAACAGACATGCCTTCAGATGGATGGTTCCATTGCCACATGCCAACTTTAGTGGGCATAAATATTATTAAAATGTCATCACTAGTTCTAGATGTCCCCTACTTATCCTTCAACTTCAAAATGGCAAATGTCTGTATATGCAAAAAAAAAAGTTTTCAATCAAAATCAAAGCCTGGGAGCTGAGGCTTTTTTGTAGGTGAGTCAAAACTTGTAAGTGGCTGCTGTTTGCTTTGAGGTTTTTGCACAACTGGATCTTCAAGGTGAAGGTCATTCAGGGATCAAGGTCAAATAAATACAGGACAGTGGGAAATCTTGTTTAAAGTGGTGTTGTGTTTAAGTATGAAGTAAATCCACTTACTAATTTGGAAGTAATTGCCAAATATTGGTTTTTGGACAATTGGATATTCAGGGATCAAGGTCAAATAATTACAAGTCAGTGTGAAGGTTTTGTCCAAAGGGGTGTTGTGTCCAAGTATGAAGTAAATCCATTTACTAATAAGGACGTTATGGGCAATGTTAAATATTTTGGACAATTGGATCTTCAAGATGAAGGTCATTCAGGGGCCAAGGTCAAATAAATATAGGTCAGTGAGAAAGCCTTGTCCAAAGGGGTGTCCAAGTATGAAGTAAATCCACTTATTAATAAGGAAGTTATTGCCCGTGTTAAAGTTTTTGGACAGTTGGATCTTCAAAGTGAAGATCAATCAGGGGTCAAGGTCAAATAACTATAGGTCAGTGTAAAGGTCTTGTCCAAAGGGGTGTTGTGTCCAAGTATGAAGTAAATCCACTTACTTATAAGAAAGTTATTGCCAATGTTAATGTTTTCGGATGGACTGACGAACGGACAGTTCAAAAACTCCATGCCTCCCTTCAGGGGCATAAAAAGGCACAAAATTATTAAAACAATCTTTTTACTTTTCACACTACACTTTACTGGATGATTTTAACCTTACATGGAGTATTTGTCATACACCAAAAGCCCTGTTTAATGATTTAGGAAGCGGCACTAGTATAGTAATTAATGCTAGTCCTAACCCAGAGGTTGAGGTCCATGTTACATAAATAAGTTTAAATAATACTGTTATCTTTGAGCCCTACCAGACACCAAAACAAACAAGCTCAGCTTAGGGCAATTCCAGTAATAAGTGTATGGGGGAGAGGATGGCACCCAAAATGTTTCTGGGTGATTGGGTGAACTGGAAATTATAAATTATGCAGTCTGGGGTTCCTTAAAAAATTGCAATTATGGGTCATGGGCCCTTGTCACATACAAAAATTACTGGGGTGGTGTGTGGTTCATAGACCCATATAAATTTAATAATTAAATTAATGAAAAATAGCAATATCAGTGTTGCATTAGTTTTGCCTGCTGCGTTAAAGACTTATGCAGAGATTAGTCATAACCAACAATCATTAGTTGCCTCCCTTGTGTTTGCAACCACCATGGCGGATGAATAATCGTGGAAAACATGGTCAATAGATGTCGTGAAATGGCTACATGCCACTGACTTCAGGTATCATACTTGAGGCAAAATTTAGAGGTGATCCATTTTTCCTATCGATATATATGACAAAATAATCAAGCTACATGGTACTATGAAAGTCCATGGTCTTCTGTAACTGTACCTGTGTTTGGACCTGTCAGTTTTTGGACATAAACCACAATAATTCAATGCTAGAAAGATAAAGCAGCCTTCTTTCTTTAAAAAAATTAATATGCTCATTGGGGTTTACATAAAAAAAAACAAGAAGGCCATGATGGCCCTAGATCGCTCACCTGAATACTTTGCCTTTGGGTCTGCTGTTGAGCTAACATCAAAAGCTTTTTTAAGAATCTCCCAATATAAATCTATATGAATACAAATGACCCCCAGGGCAGGGCCAAATTTCACTCAAGGGGCATAATTTGAAAAAACTTCGTATATGACCTCTAGCTGATGCTCCATTAAAAATATCTAAGTTCTAGGCTCTGTGGTTTCAGACAAGAGGGTTTTTAAAGTTTTGCCTATATTAGCCTAGGTAACATCAACTGACCACTGGGGCAGGGCCAAATTTGACCCCAGTGGCATAATTTAAACAAATTTGGTAGAGGTCCACTAGACAATGCTACATACCAAATCTTAAGGCTCAGGGCGTTGTGGTTTCAGACAAGAAGATTTTCAAAGTTTTCCTTATACATGTATAAGCCTATGTAAAATCAATTGAGCCCTGGAACAGAGCCAAATTTGACCCCAGGGGTATAATTTGAAGAAACTGGGAGAGGTCCACTAGACAATGCTACATACCAAATCTTAAGTCTCAGAGCCTTGTGGTTTCAGACAAGAAGATTTTCAAAGTTTTCACTATATAAGCCTATGTAAAATCAATTGACCCTCAGGGCAGGGCCAAATTTGACCCCAGGGACATAATTTGAAAAATTTTGGTAGAGGTCCACAAGACAATGCTACATACCAAATCTTAAGGCTCAGGGCCTTGTGGTTTCAGACAAGATGATTTTTAAAGTTTCACTATATAAGCCTATGTAAAATCAACTAACCCCCGGGGCAAGGCCAAATTTGACCCCAGGTGTATAATTTGAACAAACTTAGTAGAGGTCAAAAAGACAATGCTACAAACTGAATCTTAAGGCTCAGGGCCTTGTGGTTTTAGACAAGAAGATTTTAAAAGTTTTTCCTTTCAGTTGCCATAGCAACCAGAGTTCTTGATGAAATTGAATTCTTTGAACAATTTTGGTAGAGCTTCATGCAAGGAATATCCCAGGCATGTTTTGTCAATGTTGGCTTAGAGGTTTAGGAGGAGAAGTCCTTCAAAACAAATTGTTGACGTCGCACAACGGACGCCGGAAAATCAACGATCCCAAAAGCTCGTCCTTAGCAATGCTCATGTGAGCTAATAAAGAGGTGGTATGTGGATATATTGTAAAATTTGTGATTGTTGGTGATGGAGTTTCAAGAAAATGCATAAAGCTGGGTTATGGAACTGAAAATTTATTTATATTTATGGGTGGTGGGGTCTTCAAAAGAGTGCCGTCCCATCCTCTATACACTTATTACTGGAATTGCCCTTATGTCAGCCGAAGTGTGCTAAAAATTACTTTTTCTCTTGCTGAAGGTAATTTAACTGGAAACCTTCGAAAAATTTTGTTGCTTTTATCACCATGGCAACCGTGCTTCTGTTTAATCTGTATAATGTGATGTTCACTGTGCCAGATACTGACTCTTTGTCGCATACGCCTTACAGCTATCTGAAATCAGAATATACTTGGTACAAGAAAAATGTGTAAAGGCATGCCAACTGGATTAATTCTGAAGACATTAGATGTTCGCATTTATCAGAATATAATACTGAAAATTTCTGTGGAGACAAATATCCTTGTACAACTCATTACCTCCAGTAACAGTGTTTCAACTAGCTCTATTTCAGGTCTGTTTCTTTGAAATGCTCAGATTTAAAAAAACTGTCTAGCAATATTCTATCACAGTTTTTTAATTTGTAACTGCATGACAAAAAATACCAGTGTATTACAATAAGAATGTATGAAATGAGGGTACATGTAAACTAGTGTTACAATTGAAAAATACTTTCAGGTGCTGAGATATGACATCTGTGCTAAAATTGTTCAAGTTTTAAGTACAGTATGGAACAAAAGGCACCTTACAAGTAAGAAACCTAACCATGTGTATCAATACTTACAACAACCCAGACACAGTAAAGTATGACTGAAAATATAGCCAAGATGACCAGTACAGCTGATGGCCCTGGCTTGTGCTCATCTGTGAGACGCTTAGCAAACACGAGACATGGGACAATTATCAGGAGAACAAAAGCTCCTAACAAAACCACCAACACTATATCCCTGATCATCAGATTCCTGTCTTCTACAAGACTGGGTTCCTTTAAGTACTAAAAATAGAAACTCATGTAAGAAAGTACCTAACTAATTGCAATGTTTAATATTGATGAATTAATTTGTTGATTTACATCCTATTATTGCTCCCTATGGTATTTACAAATAGGACAAGAAGTCATACATTTTATAAACAGGATTAAATCTAATCTCCAATTAAGCCGTAATATGTATTAATGCAGAAATAGAGAGCTGATTTAAAATGTAGACAAATGACCTTGATGTAAATTGCTGACTTATATCACAATTTCAGAAGTTTTCAGAAATTTCGCGGGTGGAAATACTCGCGAATCATAAATCTTTGACCACAATTATAATACATTAGTTTCTGGTTTCAACAATTTTATTTGTACTATCGGGTTAATATAATTTACTGATGATTTCCCAGTAACTATGTGATTATCACTATATAGAAAAATACGTTTAACACAATAACGTTATAAATCTATTCAAGTATATGAGTTGTAAACAATCAGTCAAAACTTGTTTTGGTCACCTTTCGTTACGTGACAAACTTGCATTCATTTGGGTGTTTTCCTTCTATAACTAGATGTTTTTGTAAATAAAAAGAAGCATGTCTCCCCCATCACATCATTGAAACAAAGGTTGGCTTGCGGGAGGAAGAGAAATGTGAACTGGAGAATAGGAATGTGTGTGTTGGATAAAGGCCATGGTATAACAAGGAGTACTATTGTTGCAGAAGAAGAGATATAACAAAACCTATACAAAAAAACTTATATTACAGAAAACTGTGCACAGAGTTATTTCCCAAAACACTTCTCGTTTCAGGAAAAAACAGCTATAACAAGGCAGGAACAAGGCCAAATCTTATAATACTGGCCATCACCCCATCTGTTTTGAAGCCTATAGGCCAAAACGTGCTCCAGTTTTTAAGCACAACAAATATTTTTACAAGAAAAGGTCACTCAAAAAGTATGCACATTATTGACTGAAAGGAATTTCAAATTTAAGTGCAAGTGACCTTGACCTTTGTCATAGTGACCTCAATGGAGGAAATATAATAAAGTATCATATGAAGTTTGAAGGTTTCAGGTCAAAAGGTACTCTATTTATCAAATGGAAACAATGTGTGACAGATGAACAACTGACACTGCAAAAACAAAGAGTTCAACAGTCAGGCTGCAATGGCATTTGAGGTATTGATCAGAGAATTTTTTTTACATTTAAGTCAATATGACCCTGGCCTATGACCTACAGACCCACAAAACAATAGGCTTCTGTAACTCAAGGAAAATCATCTTATGAAATTTGAAGACACTAGGTCAAATAGAACTCTAATTATTGAGCATAAACCAATTTTATATACAAGGTCACTATGACATTGATCTTTGATCAGCTGACCCCAAAATCACTAGGCTTGGACAATCACACTATTAAGTCTGCAGATACTGGGTGAAAGAGAACTCTAGTAATTGAGCAGAAACCATTTTCGTATTTAAGGCCACTGTGACTTTGATCAGCTGACCCCAAAATCAATAGACTTCTTCTACTCATTAAGGAAAATCATTATATGAAGTGTCAAGATGAAAGGAATTTCAAATTTAAGTGTAAGTGACCTTGACCTTTGTCATAGTGACCTCAATGGAGGAAATATAATAAAGTATCATATGAAGTTTGAAGGTTTCAGGTCAAAAGGTACTCTACCAAAAGTGTGTTCATATCATTGTATGAAGTTTCAAGTTTCATTTTTACATATAAGGTCACTGTGACCTTGACTGGCTGACCCCAAAATCAATAGGCTTCTGTAACTCAAGAAGGACAGTCATCGTAAGAAGTTTGAAGACACTAGGCCAAACAGAACTCTAGTTATTGAGTGGAAACCATTTTCACATTTAAGGTTACTGTGACCTTGACCTTTGACCTGCATATCCCCAAAACAACAGGCTTCTGTATAACTGAATAAGAAATCACCCTATGAAGTTTGAAGACTCTAGGTCAAATGGTACTCTAGTTATCGAACGGAAACGAAGTGTGACAGATGGACAGAGCAAAACAATATGTCTCCCCCAGACATAATTACACAATGCATCGCTTTGTTGCATGACCTGGCTGTAAGAGACTTAATTATTAGGTATGAAAACATCAAGTTAATAGTAAATAAGTTTTTGAATCTGCTTATTACTAAACCATGCAACAGTTACTTCCCTTTCAATTACAAAAAAGGTCATGTGATGATGATCGAAATAAAGTTTTTTTTCAAATTGCTTTCTATTTCAGTTTTATAATTTCTAGGCAAATTAAACTGATGCACTGCCTAATATATATATATTAAGATATTAAGATATAATATTTACGTATAATGTTAGCCTATAATGTCTTATAAGCTGTAAGGGGAAGTTTACTATGTACTGAAAACACAGTTTTTGTCTGAGGATCTTTGAGAGATCCTGGAAGTAACATCAAGGAACAAATATATCAATACCAAAAAAAAAACATTTCTGACTATTTGTTTTCATAAACAAATGTTGTCTTTTGAGTTTCGAGCCTTAACTTACCCTTCTAAATTCCTTAAATGGACTTACCAAATTATTTGCTCTGGACTGACCAACTAATCATACATAATTCATCAGTAAACTTACTAACTAAATACTCAGAAGTGCAGAACATGATCTGATGAAATGGACGTACAGACTGGATATGGCCTGCATTGTTAATAAAGGTAAAATAAACATGGTTATGGTAAACAAAATGCATTTAGCAAAAGAACCTACCCATATCAAGGGCCTTGGTTTTTTCTGTACGATGAACTGAAACTGACATATCTCACATTTAGTTGTGTTTGAAGAGCCAAGCCATTTTTCTAGGCATGACACATGAAGCATCCCCATTGTACCAGCACAGTGACAGGGTGACACTAGCTTCTCTTTACTACCATCCTCATGACATATTCGACACATGTTACACTCCGAGAAGTTGAATATACTGGAGTATGTTTATAAAAATGTGTTACATTTATGTAACAAGATTTAAAGAAATATATAAAACACATGAATAAATAACTTTGGGGAAAAGTCATGTTTGACCAACATTTTTACTGCATTATATTTTGGGTGCATGACTATTGCAAAGTTAAACAAACGTTATGTTCGAATGAACGCGATGCCCCTGGAGGCGCACTGACCTTTGATCCCGTGACCTCTCAGTGGGTCGGGTGGGTGAAGCTCATCAAGGTGCATGCACCTGTGAAGTTTGGAGGTTACAAGTGGAAAGACTTGAAATTCATGTTATGGTCAAGGTTTTGTGACAAACAAACAAACAAACAAACACTCAGACAAACAGAACGGGGCATTAAAAAATTATGCACTGTTGTGAGAAAGAAAGAATAGATTTTACTTCTTTTTACTTGATTTATCTTAACTTTAAACTTTTTGGAACATAACAAAATGTGTATGTACTCGTTTTTCATGTATTCAGATTTCTCACCTGTTATTATTTTCTAAAATACTATGACATGTAGGTGTCTCCATGGCAACCCCCATTGGTCCTGGGGTGCTTGTTGTCTGGGAGACAAACAGAGCAGGACTCATTGGTAAGGCTCGAATATCTTCATCACATGTTCTACAACCTTCTATACCTTTAAACTGTGCTCGCACTGAGGTACGATGTATTGGTGAAAATGGCAGAGATAGAGGCTTGTCAACAGACGGCGATGGTTCAGGGAACTGGAACTTCAGTGGAATAGGCTGTAAAAACACATCAGAACCCTTTTTATAACACTTCGTCCAGGTGGGTTAGCAATTATGTATTAAATGTTTATATTTGGTAATGGCAATGGTCAGAGTCATGGTAGCTTATAACTTGATGTTACCTTGATCATTTGTGCCAAAATTCTTTGCAGTTTGTGAACTTAACAAAGTACCCATATGTCCAGGGATAAGACTATTATATGCCCTTACCTATTTGCATGGCTGAAAAATTCAATAAATTTCCGTAACTGATGTGTTTCAAAAGATACTGATATACCCCTAGGTCACCAGATGTTTTTTTACAGAAAAGGTGTATTAAAACAGTTTCTTAACTTTTAACTTTTGGATTTTTACGCTCCAATTGAACACCATAGGGGAAAAATATAGTTCAATTATAAAACTGTAGGAGTTGCACAGAAAAGCAATATTAGGTAAAATTAAACAAAGGGCAGTTAGTCTGGTAAAAATGATTGAATCATAAAAGCTAGACAATATGCACCGTGGCACTTGATAATGATCATTCTGTGAAAGATTGGTGAAAATGAGCATTGGCAAACATATGAGAATTGTAAGAGGATTTGTGCACAGAAGCAATATTAAGTAGAATTTAACAAATGGCAATAACTATGCCAAAAATCATTGAATCTAAAAAGCAAGATTTTATGCACTTTGGCTCTTAATAATAATCATTCTGTGAAAGTTTGGTGAAAATCTCATGTGAAATATAGAAAGAGTTGCACACACAAAAATATTAAGTAAAATTAAACAAAGGGCAATTACTCTGCCCAAAATATTTGGATAGAAAAAAGGCCAGAGTATAAGCACTGCCACACTTGATAATGGAGGAGTTGTGCACAGAAGAACGAATGGATGGATGGAATAATGGATGGACAGTGCAACTACTATATGCAAAAAAACACTTTGTGATTTAATTATATTGTATAATTATAAAAACAGCATCCAAACAATATCAATGATGTAATCAGAATTGTCCACAAACCTTGCTCTTACTAGCCCCAATAACAGTGTCTTCTCTGCTTTCTTCAATCTCAGTGTATGGTGTAACAGGCCGGACAACAGGACCTGCTGTTTTTGATTCCCAGGGTTCAAAGTATGGTGTACTACAGTGGTCATATTCACTAACTGGTCGAGTAAAACCACTGGAAGTGTAAAATGTGTTAACCTGAATTTTCAGCTTCAAAAGAGAAAAGAGTTGTAGTAATTTTTCATAAAGACTCAATATAAAGGCTAACCAATATAAAAAAAAGCATAATCCTGAAGTGTTTTGTAAAGTATCATTCCTAGTAAAATCTACCTAATGGACTAAAGAATGCTTTTGTAGTCCATCGATATATTAACATTTCTTTATCAGTTCTTTCCCAAAATTAGTAATGATGCCTTTTCCTAAACAACAGCTGAAATAATTATTTTGATAACCTGCATAAAATGTTAAGCTGCTATAATCAGAAAAATTCTACAGACTTTATCTAATTCACCTGACTGTTGGTTTTTGAACATTCTGTTGCTGTCTAGGTCTATATATAGGTGATCTATACAACAGTGTCTGGTCGGCCCCATCACTTGGCTCTGTACATTGTATGTTGTGTGGTTGTTTTGGCCTGTATATGGGTGATCTGTACAACAGTGTCTGATCAGTATCATCACGTTGCTCCGAACACTGACTGGCTTCAAATGTAGCATCCAGATCTGTCACAGGCTGTAATCATAATCAATGTCACAATAAAATAGTAAATTTTAAAACCATCCCCAGTCTCCTAACCAACATGACCGGTAAAATAAAAATCACAGAAATTGTAATAAAGCAGGTGTATGTTGCCAAAAGGGCAACTTTGTCAAACTCACAATGAATGTGTCTGTATATGCTAACTTCATTCAGAAGTAAACAGCACCTATTGTTTACTTTTGACATCTTAATCATGTCACATTAACCTTTGAGTTGCAGGAGAGGGGAATGTGATCAATGCTTGTTTGAAGAAAGGGTAAAGTCAGAATTTGCATATAAAGAAAATGGGAAAAAAGTCAGTAATAGGTTTTTCAAAGAATAACTTTGTGGTTATCATCTTGATCAAAGAGCAATAACTCCTTCAAATATTGTGCAATCGCTAAAAGTGATGATATACCCTGCAGTGCATGTTGATAACCATTCTGTGAAGGTTTGGTGGTAATTCCATAAAAATGTAGGAGTTGCGCACAGAAACATTTATATAATAATTATAAAAATCACTGAAGGCCAATAACTCCTTCAAAAATAATGCAATCACAAAATCCTGACAATATACGCTGAAGTAAATGATGTTATCGTTGTGTGAAAGTGTAGCGAAAATTGCATGCAAAATGTAGGAGGAGTTGCAAACCGAAGTATTTGTAGGTAAAACAAGCTTTTTTTATGCAAGAAATTTATACAATTCTCAGGCAATCATGGAACAACTTTTAGAAACAGGTCTTTTTATATTTAAATCTTAAACTTTTGTCAGGACTCTTATTTTCTGATACAACAATGGCAAATAGAACTTAACATCCAAATTTCATCAAACATCCCCATTTTGATAATAACCCTCTTGATGATGAATAATTAACACACTTTTGTTTTTTACTTTTTCAAATTTTGGTCAAACCACTGATCAGGAGTGATAATGCCATTCTTGGTCATTCATTTTGAAATACACACTAAATTTTCATCTTCGGCTTCAAGTAGAAATGTTATTCTTTATACATGGTGAATAACTATTCAGAGGTCATAACTCTGAGTTAAATGGTCCAGCCAGGACATTCCATCATATGCACATCTCCTTTTGGTAGTGATGGTTTCCATCCTTGAAATCCAGTAGGCAGTTGCCGAGAAATAGCACAGAAATGAATGTTACTCTGACTAGATACAAACTAATCAAGGGCCATAACTCTCTTTTAAAGTCTCAAACCGGAACAAGCCAAGGATCCCGCAAAAAAATAGTGCAGAAATGAAATACTATTCAGGGGTCATAATTCTCTGATAAATGGTCTGACCGAGACATGCCAATGATATGCATATCTTCTTTTCATTTTGATGGGTCCCATAAAGTTTCGTTCAAATACAGTAAAAAGTTGCCGAGAAATAGCGTGGAAATGAATGTTACTCTGTATACTCTGCATACTGCATGCCAGAAATCTGTGTGGAAGGGTCCAACTGGAACATGCCAGGTCTATGCGCATCTCATTCTGGCATTCAAAGTTCCCACAAGATTTCATTGAAATCTAGTCAGTATTTGCCAAGAAATAGCGTGTAAATGAGATTCGGCTGAACGGACGGACGGAAAACGCCAAAACAATATCCCCTTCTGATTCCATTAGTAGGAGATAAAAAAAACATACCTAATGAAAGTAGTCAGACTCATTAAAGAGTCTTAAACATACAATCAAAATACTTAAAAATTTAAAAAAAAATCAGACTGACTATACATTAAAAAGGCTGTGAACAGTAATAAGAAGAGACGTTTAATAGTTAACCAGGCTTACCTCGATTTTTTCATGTGCTGTACCTTTCAGACTTGATTCTTCTTCTACAGTATCGAGCCCTCCACTCTGTAACAACAGGTCTAGGTTCTTATGGAACAGCTGACGACGTAAACTTGTGCGAGACATTCCAGACCTGTGATTGAGAAACATAACACTGACTCTGCATCCGAGTTAGGAAGGATAAAATTACTCAGGACTTATATCAATGATTCAGTTTTTAAGGCAGTAATGCCAGTTTGGATAACTTAGTTTCTACATCACCTTGCTTGAATATAGTAGGATAGTAGGTTCAATGGCCCCCTAATGAGGCTTGATAAAATATAAACTTTTAAACTTTCTGTGAGCTCGCGGATTGTACTAAGCAGCTGTCTTAAAAATATGTATCACTTTAGTGACAAGTTGTTACATATTTTGTCTCTCATTGTCCGGATGACACGCTATCCATAATTTTTTAATCCACCAATGATTGAAAAAAAAAATGCATATTACCGTCCTTCTTGTTCAAGGTTTCGCACCGTCTTTCTTTATTTACCTCGCTAACCAATCATCTTCGTAACAACTACTCACAGCAACGTTATGATTGGTTTAGGGAACTTCTTTGCAAATGGTGTCAAAACATACAAGGGAGGTGAATAAGCAAAAGTCAGTTACGGTAAAACAAAATCCTGAATGTTCAGAAGTCAAAATTATGAACTGAGTCAGCCAAAATGATTTGTACCAAATATAGCTTTACCCAAAAGGCATGAAATTGAATAGATTCAAGTGAAAAATATAGATATTTTTCGAAGATAACACATCAGTCCAGATTGATAAAACAGAAATACAACGGGTCGCTCTGACCGCCAAATCATATCTTTAAATCACGCAGCCGTTGTCATGTGACTGGACATGAATCAATTAGCAAAGCTAAGCATACAATGTGGCACCGTTATATGTCGCAATGCCGCTAAATGTCATACTAGCCGTTAAATGTCGCAACATTGCCGCTATATGTCGAAATCGCCGTTAAATGTCGCAAAATCTCCTGCCGTTAAATGTTGCAAAGGTAACGTTAAATGTCGCACGATTTCCCCTTACCGTTAAATGTCGCAAGATGTAAAGTCATGTGAAACTCAAGGGTGATAGTTGTAATATATTCCGTTAGTCGTTGGGTACTTATTTGTAAATATTAAGTAACTTAAGGACTTAAGGATTCCCCTTCAATCTGCCTTCTTAAGACGGAACATGTTTTTAAATGTGTCTTTTTAAGGGGGCGGGGGATGAAAATGCAAAATCGACTGATTCAAGAATGTATATTCCATCTACTCTTTGTATGAAATAAGTTCTATAATTCGATATCAGTATCAATATCAACTTAATTAATTTTAAAAAGAAGTCACATCAATACTTTTGCATGGATAACTCATCAGAGACATAAATATGCTCGGTGGTCTCAAAAAATAAAGCCAAAGCCCAATAAAACTTCTTAAAACAATTCGATCATCTACAATACACATGTGAGTGTGCATGCGTGCATGTCTGCGTGTGTACATGTTTGTGTTGGGATTTTATTTACCCTCGTAACATGTAGAGAGTTTACTCCCTTTGATTTTTTTCTATTTTGTTTTTGTTTGTTTATTGTTGGTTTTTTGTGTGTAATTTTTTGTCTTTTGTTGTTGTTTTTTGGTTCAAATCTGTGTACAGCAGAACTGAAGGGAAGGCATAAAAGTTGCTGTAGTTCACAAACTGGCATCTGTTCAGGTGTCACCGCTCATTCGGATTTGGCTGTGCATGTATGTTTTCTAAAACTGACGTCTGCTTGCTCAATTTCCGGCACATAATAAGTGTTAATTAGACCTAAAGTTCTTTTATTTGCAATTAACTTCGTCTGTATTCGTGTGTCGTCGAATGATTGTCGTATTAACACGACTTTTTGTCTGTGCTGGCAGTGCTTTAATGCTGTCTTTGGCTGTACTAATAAAAAAATCGTGAAGCAAAGTACTAGAAGTCTAACTACAATTATGTGATATTTTATTTGATATTTAATTAAGAATCATCTTTTATAAACATCAGCCCGCCAGGATAGGCCAGTTAGAAAAGTGTTTAGTTATAAACCACGGACCCTTGAGTTTGAGTACTGATACCACTTTAACATCGCTGGCAAACATGCTTGAAGCAAAAAATTAATAAAATAAGAATCTATCTATGATTGAATTTCAATTGAATCTTTCTAGAATACGCTTACTGGTGTGCTAAATCTCTCTCATGGTTACATCGTAGCTCGAACCCACGACACTTCGGTTACTAAATGAAAGAAAGCACGTATGTGTTTAATCGCCTGATACATATTTGGCATAAATTATGGTCGTCAATTTAAAATACGAAAAAGCTAACTCCAGTCTCTTCTTATTATTTTTAAATTAGGAAAAAATCTTTTCCTAGCAGATAGATCGGTAGTCCCGGTTATTTCAGAAATGAACTAATTCAATTTTGGTGTACTACAGACAGTTTCTACCAGATTATTAACACAACGTAAAAATTTATAGCATTCCACAATAAACCTTGAGTTTTACATGAATTCATATGTTGCGACATTTAGCGGTAGAGTTGCGACATTTAATGGTATGGTAAAATCGTGCGACGTTTAACGTTACCATTGCGACATTTAACGACAGAAGGTTTTGCAACATTTGGCGGCGATTGCGACATTTAGCGGCAATGGTGCGACATTAAGCGGCAAGTGCGACATTTAGCGGCGTTGCGACATATAACGGCGCCACATACAAAGTTTCAATCAACTGTAACAAGGCACTGCAGAGTAATGGCTGTAGATAGACCCTCTGATTACATGAAAAACATCAGAAGCCAATAACTCAGATTTGACAGTGTTAATTGTACTGGCAACCAACATGCACCATTCACCTATTTTTATTACACCTCCACACCCCCACCCTACTTACAACTAAATCGGGACGGACATACTGTTGGCATTTGTAAAACAAAGGAATATAACTTAGCTATAAGTTTACAAATTATGACTGCAACTGACAGGCATCGTTCCCATATCTTTATTTATATTCCCACCGAGTTACAACTAAATTTATAAAAAACACTCAGGAGTTATGGCCCCGGTCGCCATTCGGCGGGGGATAATAAAAATGATTGTCATGACTAGCTCTAAATTCTCATACAGTCAGAGGCGTATCTTGACTTAAAATATGGAACATTCCCTGCGATCTATTTAATAATTATGTGTTGCATACTCTAACTGTTGAATGGAACATTTTCCCATATTTCTACAACTTAAATTTTCACGGAAAATCCTTCTTCTCCCCATTATTATGATGTTGTTTTTTCATTTGTTCTTGTTGTTGCTTTAAAAAAATGACTGCAGATTTGTATGCTTCTTTTTTCAATTCAGGATACGAGGTGTAGCCATAACAGGAGATATGCCGGCGTCAGTTATCATTTACGTCTGTAAGAAAATATACATTTTTAGATTTAGATTTTTTTAAATTAAGACTATCCTAGACGAACTGGGAGTCACGTTTTCTCGCGATTTCACTCACTGTCGTTTTGCGCTAATTCAAAGATTTGGGTTGCTTCACATATCTGATTTTACTGAATTTAAAATCTTAAAGGATTTAAATCAATGCATGTCCGACTATTGATTTCTTTTATGATAGTTTGTCAGGCTTGACTACCTTCTATTATTCATTTTACAGAGGTATAAGGCACAAGATCTTCCGTGTTTACATATTTTTCATAAATTAAATTTTAAACATGGCGTTTGATAATGTAGCCAGCAAAAACAGACTGGTTATCCCGTTAACAAGTTTGGTTATAATTTTTCTGTTTCATATTGTTGGGTACGGACTGCCAAGGTGGTCTGCTGTAGAGGTGACCAGTGAGGAAGGGTCTTTCACTGTATACTCTCACATAGGATTATGGAAGGATTTAATCTGTGGTTCGCATTTTTGTGTGGTTACAGCTAAAGCTAAAGTCCCAGGTAATACACCAATTTGTATTAAAATGGAATAAATCAAAATAGTTCTACCTAAGAGAAAGTGTCAGAATGTTTTGGTATCGATAAATTAAGAAAGCTAATTGTTAAGAATGTTCGAAATTCAGACCAGTGCATGATCTATGTTTAATCAGTATTACTTAATTACGGCCTTTTAATTAAGAAATGTCTCATTGTCAATCTGTTATGTTATTGAGATTAATGTCACTGTCGATCTGTAATGTGATTGAGATAAATGTCACAGCCAATCTGTTTTGTTTATTGAGATAAATGTCAGAGACAATCTGTTATGTGAATGAGAAAAATATCAGTGTCAATCTCTTATGTGATTAAAGGTAAATATCACGGTCAAATTGTTATGTGATTGAGATAAATGTCACAGTTAATCTGATATGTGAATGAGAAAAATGTCAGTGAGGATCTCTTATGTGATAAAAGGTAAATGTCACAGTCAAATTGTTATGTGTTTGAGATAAATGTCACAGTTAATCTGATATGTGAATGAGAAAAATGTCAGTGACGATCTCTTATGTGATTAAAGGTAAATGTCACGGTCAAATTGTTATGAGATTGAGATAAATGTCACAGTTAATCTGTTATGTGAATGAGAAGAATATCAGTGTCAGTCTCTTATGTGATTAAAGGTAAATGTCACGGTCAAATTGTTATTTGAATGAGAAAAATGTCACAGTTAATCTGATATGTGAATGAGAAAAATGTCAGTGACGATCTCTTGTGTGACTAAGGTCAGTGTCACCGTGGATCTGTTGTGTGTTTTAGTTAAATGTCACTGTCGATCTGTCTGTTTGGTGATTCAATAAATCTCACTGTCCATCTGGCTTGTGAATGAGAAAATGTCACTGTCGATCTGTCTGTTTGGTGATTCAATAAATCTCACTGTCCATCTGTCATGTGAATGAGAAAAATGTCACTGTCGATCTGTTATGTGACTGAGCTATAGTTATACTTGTAGTGGTCGTGATTGAACAGGCCACTATTTTAATTCACGCTTCTGTCATACAGACCGTTACAAATTGTCTTAGGTATCTTAAATGTAAAACAAAACTACCACCCTTGAACCAATCCCCCCCGACACTCACAAAATGCATGGAAAATTTAAACTTAATTGCGACGCATCGCTATTTTGCATTCATCAATACAGGAAAACCAGTGAGTCAGAGCTTTTTATTGAAATGTCATGAAACAATTTTTTATTTAAGATGTCTTTAATTTAATATTTTCTGGGGTTTTATAAGCATGAAAATCCGGTATTTAAAAGTGCCGAATATAAATGACCCCTGGCAGTAGAAGTATATGAAGATTTTCTTTTTGAAACAAGTATTAAAACAAAAACATTTACATCGTCGTGTCATAACTTTAACTCTTAACCTGCTGGAACCGAAAGAGATTAGCCTTTGCCAGCAGTATAGAGCCAGGCCAGCCTGCACATCCGTGCAGTCTGACCAGGCTCTATACTGTTGGTAGCTCCATTTTGGTATTTTGATATTGAAATCCCTTAAACTTTGAATGGTCTGTTCCAAATTCAAAACTGGGCAAATTCATTACAAAATTTCAGCATGTTCAGGGTTGAAGGTTCAAATATTTAAAACGATACAACATAATATACCGATAAAAGTTCAAATGGAAGGGTTAAAGAGGTAGCCATAATTGCGACCATAATCATGATACGATTGTTATCTGTGCAAGAAAGATGAAACTGTAACTCGGTGTTTCCTCCACGTTTTATTTGAACAATATCAAGACACAAAGAAATAAGTTCATAAATAACAGGTCAGTTATATTAGTTACTAGGTCAAAATGCGTGTGGTATTTTTTTCCTCTTTTTTTGGCCGTGAATGGTTCTGGTTGTTGGCCTCTTTGTATAAAACTTGTCTTCGAATAACTTTTTGTCAAAATGTTCTTCTCATGCAGTGTCCTAAGTGTTTTTGGCGCTACGTTAATGTAAAAGGTATTTCGCTGAATTACCTTTACCTTAGAAATTAATGAGCGGGGATAGTACTGCAGTGTCTACTTTCTGACTTTCCTTTATTATCGTGTCTGTAAAAGGTGGTGAAAAATCGTGGCTCGACCGGGACTCGAACCCAGGACCTTCCGCTTACAGGGCGGACACTCTACCAGCTGAGCTACCAAGCCACATCGATTTATCACCTATAAACCTGTACCCGGCTTCATGTCCAGGCACAATCGATGGGTGTGCTACTAACGCTGGTATACGATCTTCCTTTCCAGGTTGGTTAAAAGCAGTCCAGGCGTTTCAAACACTTAGTCTGATTGGTATAATCATTTCCGGGATCACAAGCATACTAATTATGTTTGATCATCCATGGAAGGAAAAGAATGACACGATAAAACTGTTTAATATTATAGTACTGTTTTTTACCGGTAAGTACAAACTTCCTTTGGCTTTAGTCTCGGCCAGGAGCGAATCAGTGGTCAAGTGGTAACGCACGGGACTTGTAATCTAGGGTCGCAAGTTTGACCTCCCGCTCTTACACAAACAAAAAGTATTTGTCTTTCGGATGACACGTTTTATCGAGGTCCCTTATATCGCTGCTATACACTGAGCATGGAAAAGAACCAGGCGTGCCTCTGGAACGGGATGGTTTCTGTATCTTGGACTTCCCCCAACCTAAAAGTACTAATGTCGGTTATACTTGAAAAACCGGTATCGACGACAAATAAACTCAGATGGATCATTAGCTATATATAACATCAGAAAACCACAAGACCTTTGGTAAAGTGTTCAACCTATCTATTGAGTTTATCTTTCACCGGTACCAGTTGCTCATATCACCGACATCCCCAGAAGAATTCAGATATTTCAGACTGTTGGATCCCCCATCCCTTCTTTTGGTCGCCTAGAGTATATCACTGATACATTGAAACTCGGTTTAATGGTCTAGCTGAATGACAGAAGTAGTGTTAATGGATGAGCAGGAGTTTGAACTCTAGACCCCTTGGAAATCCTGTGCGTTACCACTAGGCAAATGACTCACCCCTAGGTAGAAAGGTGTACGCAAAAGAGCGAAATATCTTACATCTGGTGGCACGTTCTACATTTGCCTACATTTTAGGCATATGATTGTCACATTGAATTCAAAACAAAGTTTCATTAGTAAGTAGAAAGTGTTCTTGGCCATTTTTTTTTAACTTTCATAGATATATATAGATATATGCAAAGGTGCCTTTTCTCACTGTTAGGTCGTAATTGTGGCAGTTATATATATAAATAAACTTGTCTCATTTGAATATTGTTTTTGCATTATTGTCTACAGCCATACATGTAATAACTTTTATTATACATAATATACATTAGACGATATTTATGAAGTTTATGCCATTATTTTGCAGGGACATTTATGTTGATAGGTTTGTTAGTGTTTGGTGTGAAGAGCAGAAATGACTTTGAAGAACTTTTTGAACATACTGGAGAAAATGTTGATACGCAGATGAAATTGGACATTTCTTACATTTTATCTCTTATAGCGACAGCAGTATGTCTGTTACTTTGTGCCCCACTGTTCTTACTTGATTTGCGATCTTTCGACAGCCAAAACGAGCAACAAAGAACTGAAAATTCAAACTGAGGCCCACGTCAGCGATTGGATAGAAATATAGAAGCGCGCCAAATGGGATAAGTCATCAGATCATTTAGACGCATGACAGACTGAAATTAAGCCGTCAAAAGAAATGTGGCAAACCACGATAAAACTTCCTATTACTTCCTATAAATTTATTGCAATAATCATTCCTTCGCTTTTGGCAGAATGTTTTGGAAGAACTTTGTCCAACACTATGACTGAAATTTATTTATTCCAACTTAAGTCATTCATAATGTCCTTGTCACATATGTCAGTACTGATGCTGTTTCCAATCGGGGTATCTTTGTTGATAGAACACGTGACTTACTTTATAGCTATGTGTCATAATTTTGCATCAAGTAAATCCACTAACGTTTCTTATGCAAAATTAAAGAAGATACCGACTCTACATGTCTTATAAGTCATTACATTATTGTAAGGGCACTTTGTGTTTTAATTAAACCCAGATAACATTGTACATGTACTACACATAAACAGAAACTGGATTTGAACTGCACATCAGTTAACACTTTACCTCTACTGCACTAAAAACTGTCAACATCAACTCGATCTGTACATGATCTATACATAAACTCAAACTGTATCTGAACTGCACATTAATTAACTGCACACAAATTATAACTGTAAACATATACTCGATCTGTACATGATCTATACATAAACTGTATCTGAACTGCACAATAATTAAAACTGTAAACATATACTCGATCTGTACATGATCTATACATAAACTGTATCTGAACTGCACAATAATTAAAACTGTAAACATATACTCGATCTGTACATGATCTATACATAAACTTAAACTGTATCTGAACTGCACACTAATTAAAACTGTAAACATATACTAGATATGTGCATGATCTATACATAAACTCAAACTGTATCTGAACTGCACATTAATTAACAATGTAAACATACACTCGATCTGTACATGATCTATACATAAACTTAAACTGTATCTGAACTGCACACTAATTAAAACTGTAAACATATACTAGATCTGTGCATGATCTATACATAAACTCAAACTGTATCTGAACTGCACATTAATTAACAATGTAAACATACACTCGATCTGTACATGATCTTTACATAAACTCAAACTGTATCTGAACTGCACATTCATTAACTGCACACAAATTAAAACTGTAAACATAACTCGATCAGAACATTATCTATTCATAAACTCAAACTTTACGCAAATTATAATTGTACCTGCATTACACTTAAGGTTAAACTCTAGTCTTACTGCACATAAGTTGTATAGTTCATATTATAAACAATTTTGTGTATATATCCATATCAAATCGGTATAAAGTTACTATTAAGTCTTGATTTTTGGCGTTGAGTGCAAGCATAAAAACGCTCAAAGACTGTCCAAACCATTTGTATTAAAACACTTTATAAAATATTTTGTATTTGAAAGCCGGGTATATATTTGTACAACTATTTCCTTTGTTGAAATATTTATATGTATTGGAGAATAAGCTACGCTTATAGCAGGGTGTATACGGTAAGGTACTAACAGCACATTTTCATGTTCGCTTCTAAGAGCTATTTCAGTTCAAACTGTTTTATTCTAAACAATGGTTAGTTCTTTATCTTTATGAAACGTGCGCTTCACATGTGTCATAACAAGGGTTTTCTTAATTTGAAGAGTTCTTTTCATGAATGTTAATCGTATTTCAAGATTAGAAAATAGCTGTTTTCTTTCATAAACATTATATTCCATCACTTTTTGCCCCAGTGCACTGAATTAAAATTGACCCCAGTTTCATACAAATATTCGGCAGTCTATTTCTCTTATTATAACGTACTACGATTTTGGTTTTAATTACAAGTTGCTTTCAGGTGTATCTGAAAGAACTGCTGTGAGGATGACCAGTATGTTTTGAAGAAAAGGAAATACCACAATGGTGTATATGCTATTCGATCGTTTGTTTCATTATTGATTTTCTGACTACTTCTTGTCTGTTCATATTTTCTTGTTAATGATATTGTTTTTATTTTACGTCAATAAAAATACGAAAGCCATACAGACTTTGAAGTGCCTTCTTAACTATAATAAACTGTATAAGTAATAAACGGACCAGTGAATAGCTTTTTAAAAGCTAAACCAGTGTACACTTTACGATGCTGTGAGGAAACAAAACAACACTAACAACAAATATTTGAGAAAAACAACAACAAAAAACCGATGCCGATTAACAATAATCAATATATCGACATAACTCGATTTTTTTTCAGAATACAATATTAATCAAACTTTGTCATTATTAAATCGAAGTTATACTAACTTATTAGGCGAGAAATAGGACCATGCACATCTACTTCGTCTGTATTGCAATTGATTAGCTCAAAGAAACATATCCTAAAATTGACAGCATTGTATTTTTTTTATCGCCGGACACCCTCGGTCTACTGTACTCTGTAAACTCCAGTCAGAGATCTAACAGCTGTAGGTATCCAACGACAATTCCAATCAATATCATATAAATGTGTGTGATACTAAACAAATCATTATCTAATGCCAAGATGTCTGTGAAAAAGTCAGAGTGCAGTCATTTTAAAGAAAGTTGATGTACAACACTGGGTGATTAACGATTTATTGCAAATGAACGCTTCCTTAGTCTTTGTATGCCTTTAAGAAAATCGTTTGGCTACATTATTTTTCCCCATTTCACACAATATAAAGCTTACGTAGACGTGAAACCTACCCTTTTAATGCGCCACTCCTTCATACTGTGTAGCATTAAATATTAATAACACTCTGCTATGGTTTCTTTTTTGCCAAGTTCAAGTGAAAAAATTGAAAGTTTTATTTAATGACAGCCGGATATGACATACGAAAAATGACTTGCTATACGAATATTATCCTCGGTTTGTGTCCCGGTCTGTCATTTCGTTCCCCTGTTGTCCATCGCCAGAGGCTGTGGTCCTTAGGTTTATCAGGAAGAGAGGCACACAAAATAAAAGACATAGCGATGTTGCGATGACAGACAAAATAAAGGAACTGTTTAGGTGTGTCTCAGTGAACGCACCCTCTTCAAGATAGACGATTAACTCTTCGTATTCATTGGAACGTTGCGTAGCGAACACCAACAATCCGATCAATGAACAAATACCTGTAAAATAGAATATACATGAAAATCAGATTTCAGATCTACTGCAGACTAGGGTTATATATGACCAAGCATCTTTCAGATCTAGTCAACCAACCGGATTTTTAAAGTACGAAGGGTTTTGTTTATCACGGATAAAGTGAATCACGAACAATCAATCGCAGTCAATTATGACTTTCCTTACTTACAAAATCTTTATATTACATGGAAAGCAATGGTTTGCATATACCAAAAAATACGAATGAATTTTAAATAACCAACTCTTCGGCATTTTAAGCTTTGGGATACTTCTATAACAAATACAAATGTAGATGGTTGCTTTAAAATTTACATTTTTTTATTACCTGTAAAAAGCAACAAGACGATATTCATTATTTTTATCTTTGCATTACGTTGAAACCGGAAGAGGATGACAAGACATAAGATCCCGGATGTGATGAAGCCAATCAAAGCAAGCGTCTGCATAGCTTGGACTGCCCGTTGCCATCCTAAAATAATTAGAGGATAAACTTAAATAACAGTTATGTGAAAGACTAGTATAAATGAATTAGAGAAAGTAGAGAATGTGTAGTAGGGCTGGGAAAATATGAACAAAGTATGAGGAAATATTTATATAGGCAAGGCAAGAGTTGGAAGGTATGTAAACCATAAAAAATGAACGATACATGACTCAGAATAAATATGCGAGACAATACCATATAGATAAATGAAGGCAAAAAGTATTTAAAATATTTGTACGATCAAAAGAAATGACAGGGAACGACAAGACAAAGAAGACAGGGCAGTAATGGCAACTACTAATAACAAGATACGTTTATGCTTGAATCAAATGATGGAAGGCAAAGGATAGATATTTCTGTGATGAGAAGGTAAGACAGAGCTGGACTGAAATGATTAGAGTCGAATGATATATGCCAAAGCAATGCAAGACAGAACATGAGTTCCGCTGACAGTAGGGAGTTATACGAAAGAATTTTTTTTTTGACACTGAATTTCCTTTATCCGAAATATATATTATCCAAAATCATACCAGTTTAGTGCAATATAAATGTTGGTTCAATGCGTCACCTCAGTGAGATAAACATCTGACGAAAGTTTCATAAATCTTGAAAAAATGTTTAGGAGAAAACGGACCAAACAGGAATTCTATTGCACAAACGTTTGATAATGAACTGTGACCTTGACCTTAAATAGGTGGGCCTATTTCTGCACTTCGTCTTAATGAGATAGCAACTGACCCTAGTTTGATGTTTGAGGAATAGCACTCAAGAGATTCAAGATAGATAGAGCGGACACGAAATTGCTAACGGATGGACAGAGGGACGGGCGACCAGGGTCATAACATGATGGGTAACAAGCGACCAGGGTCATAACATGATGGGTAACAAGCGATCAGGGTCATAACCTGATGGGTAACAAGCGACCAGGGTCATAACATGATGGGTAACAAGCGACAAGGGTCATAACATGATGAGTAACAAGCGACAAGGGTCATAACATGATGGGTAACAAGCGACAAGGGTCATAACATGATGGGTAACAAGAACTAAAAGGACGACGTAAAGGACAGAAATGAACAGAACAGAACAAACTACGGCAGGGATGAACAAATCATGGAAATGCAAGGTTAATAAAATATAAAAATGTAATAAAAAATAAAATAAAAACGTTTTTAAAAATTGAATTTTATCAATCAATTTCAATGTATTTTTTTTCAACAATGGAAGCTGGGTGCATGAGCAATTACATGTACAAAGAATATAATCAGTCACACAGCGGTAAAACATATCATAAAACACATTATACATGAAATAAATACAAGTAAAATTGAAACAGTGATACAACCTTTAAATGTAAGTTTTGCAACACAGTAACACTCCGGGGTACATGTACAGTCCTGCCATAGACCCATGTGATATGTACCTTTAAAGTCAACTTCACTCACAGTAATTTGAATCGTGAACCACCGCGGTAATCCGTAACCAATAACATGAAATAAAGAAGCAAGCAGCAGAACCAGACTCCCAGCCAACAAGCTGGGGAAAGAAACGGAGCGGTCTGTGCACGGCATTCTTTCACACGAGATTACTGCCACAAGATAAACAAACTTCAAGTTTCTTTCCCGTCCATTCTTGCCGACATGTGTATTGGTAATCTCATTTTTTCTCTCTAATACTTATTACATCAGAACTTAGATATTCAGACATAATGACCTCTTAATACTTTTCGTTTTACAGCGACTTAGCCGTTACTAATTAGAGATAGGCTAGGAAGGGGTAAATACAAGATTAAACTTTTTACGTCTTAGGAAGCAAACGACTTAACATATTCATCGCACAAAAGGGGTGTATTCGATATGTAATGAAACTGACCATCTAAAGAGGCATACCTTAAATTTTGAAAATTTAATTTCTTTCAAAATTAAATAAAACTGAATTATGTTGAATAAGTCATGGCCTGGTTAAACTTTCAAACAATAGGTCAACTTGATGGACGTGTTCTCGTCTTTAAAAAGAAGATTTTGTTGTAAAAGTTTTGGTGGATACTATTTATTACAGACGAGAAAGTAATTAATGTCTAAGTGCCATAAGGAAATTTTTTGAACAGATAGTACTCCATCCTTGAGGAGGCATCGTGGTCCAGGGGTAGAGCGCAGGGCTCCGGATCCGGAGGTCGCGGGTTCGAATCCCGTCAGAGGCGAGATTCTCTCACGATCTTCACATTCGTCCACTCTGTGCGAATACAGGTATGGAACCCAGGAAGCAGTCATCGAGCGTGGTGATTCTAAGTTGTAAGAACTTGTGTCGCAATCGATGTAAAATAAATGAGTCTAAACTAAACTCCATCATAGTACTCCATCTTTTATCATTAAAAATATTTTTGAACATGTATTTTTCTTCCTTTAATCATTGTTTTTTTTATGTTTTTCAGAATTTTATTGAAATGTACCAATTAATTTCACATGCAGTATTTCATGTGTACCAACGAATTTCACAAGCAGTATATCATTTGTAGCAATGGATTTCACATGCAGTATATCATTTGTAGCAATGAATTACGTATGCAGTATTTCATGTGTACCAATGAATTTCACATGCAGTATATCATTTGTAGCAATGGATTTCACATGCAGTATATCATTTGTAGCAATGAATTACGTATGCAGTATTTCATGTGTACCAATGAATTTCACATGCAGTATATCATTTGTAGCAATGAATTACGTATGCAGTATTTAATGTGTACCAATGAATTTCACATGCAGTATTTCATGTGTACCAATGAATTTCACATGCAGTATATCATTTGTAGCAATGGATTTCACATGCAGTATATCATTTGTAGCAATGAATTACGTATGCAGTATTTCATGTGTACCAATGAATTTCACATGCAGTATATCATTTGTAGCAATGAATTACGTATGCAATATTTCATGTGTACCAATTAATTACGCATGCAATAATTCATGTGAACATGGAGTATTTCATGTGTACCAATGAATTACACATGCAGTATTTCATGTGTACCAATCAATTTCACATTGAGTATTCCATGTGTATCAATGCAGTACACAGCCGCGGATTCAGGCACGGGCTTCAGGGCTGCAGCCCCCCCCCCCCCCCATCTCGGCCCAAAGATTCGTTTTCCATCTGGGCTGGTATATTTTAATCAATTATGGTCCATTGTGTATTTCGTTATCAAAGCAGTTAATTGCTATCATCCAATTGTTAATCTCTTGCCTGAGGGCTTGGTTGAGAGTGTAATTATCAATCAACAAGTTGTACACGCCTGATTGACATGACCGTTGGAACGGTGTATTTGATTAGCCGATCATTTTACAATAATCCAATCATTCCAATGAAAATAACAGTTACAAAAGCGGCGAAGCTTTACAAAATGGAGAAAATGGAGTTGCAATTTTCTTTAAAAACTGATAGTTTGTTGCCAGATTGCGGCTATATATGAATAAGAATAATACATTGAAACAAACAAAAAAATACTGAACTAATGTAATTTAATTGACTTGTCCATTTGTTTTGTTCAAAATCCTGAAAAAAAAGGAAAAAAAGATCAATTGGTTTTATATTTTTGTTGCCAATATTTTTTGAACTCCATGTATTAGACGAATTATGAATTTTAAACTTGAATATAAACATGCTTTATTTGAAACTTCATAGGGACTGTTTGTCAATTTGTAATTTGAAGTTCTCAGCAGATGAATGAATTATCTTGAATTTTTTAGCATTTATATCTGAGTACTAAAGATTTATAAAGTTGTATATCATCTTGTTGTCTGTTGTTTGGTAATCTGTGCTATAATGAATGCAACAAAAGGCCAAAAAATGCACCAGAATGCACCATTTTAGACTTTCATTTTTCAAATTTTCCGGGGGAGGCCCCCCGTACCCCCACCAACGGGAGGGGACACCCCTCCCATACCCACCCCAATCTGGTTCTACCCTTCATGTCAGCCCCCCCCCCCCCCAGGCAGCCCTATTCTGTATCTGCCCCTGGTACATGTACTTGCAGTATTTCCAAATGAATTTCATGTCATAGGGTTGGATATTTTCAATCAAATATATTAAATAAAGATAATTTATATTCAGTCTGTTGTTTTTATTTATTTCTATTCATTGATTCTTTATAATCCTAACGTATGTAACTGATCAAGGGGAGGTTACTTATTAAGAAATTTTAATCAAAAGTGTTTCAAAATACGTCCCAACTCTTAACCCTTATAATTTATAGCTTAATTGGCCTCACATATTGTCGTATACATAATTCCGTTATTCACTCACTAACATTCTACTCACCTGTCACTCGTAACAATACAGCAATGACTTTACTGATTTTTGCGATGGTTCGCTACATACTGCCAAGCAGTCAGATATTGTTGTATCGAAATAAAATATATAAATATATCTACGATATATTATCATTTTCTTGCAGGTTAGTTTCATATTTTAGTTATTCTCTATTCATTTATAAACATAAGTCAGAATGTTTACCACAATAAAATCTGGGAATAGGTCGAAACTTGGTCACGTAGGGGAAAAAAACTAGGCCACTAGGTGAAATACTAAAACAAAAATATTTTTTACACTAGAAATAATATTTTTTATCAGACCTTGGCAAAACTTCACATTGTCTTAGCTAGCCAAATCCCACTAGACCCAACCTCCTTGCGTGTGAAATCTATTTCAATCTGTGAAAATAAAAACCATGGACGCAGGACAGGGGTCATTTTGTCTTATTTGTCTTAGCGGGAAAAGTTAAAAATCTTCTTCATAGAATCTGCAAGGTTAATCTACAAACAAATTTGGTATAAATGTTCCTTAGGTGACTATGTAAATTAAGAAATTTACTGCTTTCCATAAAAAATGGCCACCATGTACAGATTTGATTTTTCGTTACATGTCTATACAGGAAATTTTACAAAAATCAAATTTGAAAATATTTTGGCACAAATGTTCCTCAGGTGACCTATATAAATTGTGAAATTTATTGCATTTCATGACAAAAAAATCATGGCTACAATGGGTGGGGCTTATTTGTCTTATATGTCATTATAGGAAAATTAAAAAAAATCTAAGTCTTATAAACTCCAGGTTCAATTTTGAAAATATTTGACTCAAATGTTGCCGGGTGACCCTATATATAAATAATAAAATGATGTTACAATCCATCAAAATGCCCACCAGAGACGGGGCTATTTTTTATTTGCATGTCTATGAAGAAAATTTTAAAAATCTTTTTCTTAGAATATGCCTGTCCAATTTGAAAATATTTTGGCATAAATATTTTTCGGGTGACCCTCTATTTAAATTATGAAATTCTTTGCAATCCGTAGAAAACATTGCCACCAAAGGCGAGGCTTATTTCCCCCTTTTGTCTTTATTGGACAACTTTGAAAATCTTATAACAAAAACGCAAAACTCTGTTTGCTAGGGTTTACAAGAGTTATTTTGCAGTAAACTGACTGGTCTTCGGTCGGTTTGTTAAAGAAATATAGTAACGCAAACTACTTCAATATTTCAATATTTTGGATTTCAAACATGGTGAAGATGTTAACAAATACGTGTAAATGTACGTGTTGGGATTTTCGTTTACACCAATGTCCGCTTTGCGGTTTTATGACTCGTCATAGTGAAATTTTATGATGTGAACTACGTCCACATTTCTAGGAGTATTGATTTGCAACATATTGTGCATTTTTGACAGTCAGTATAGATGTTCGTGACGTCTCTTTCATGCACGTCAATGCCCGCTCTGTGGTTCTACGGCCCGTCACAGCAAAATATTGAAATGAGAAATACTGTCTCATTTCTAGGGCTATCGATTTGAAACCTGGTGTGCATGTTCAACAATATGTGTAAAATTTGCATGATGCAATTTTAGACCCCTACTCCCAACCTGTGTGCAAAAAGTCAGGTGAGTGACCCAGGACCATTTTACTGATGTCGCAGAAACTTTTCGCTACTTCTCATCTGGCACCGTACATAAGATGCCAAAGTATTGTTTTAAAGTAACTTTATAGCTTTAGTGAGATTTGTTAAAAACAAGTTAAACATAAAGATGACATTTTTTATTTGCAAATCTAAGACTAGTATTGCCTCTTAATTGTACCATTCCAATCTACAAAGTAATTGAAATGCGTACAAAAGAAGACAAAAGAAAAAAACACCATTAAAGAAATATGTCAAACAATATATAACAGGCATTTTCGTTGAATTTGTGAAAATAAAATCTAAGAAAATAAAAGACCGGGACAGGGTCACCCTTGATCCAAAGGACATAATTTGAACAAACTTGGTAGAGAACCTCCAGGTGAGGCCTTTTAATTCCAGACAGGAAGATTTTCAAAGTTTTCCCTAAACAAACGTGTTTAAAAATCACTTGACCAAGGGGACAGGGTAACTTACCATCAAAAGGACATAATTTGAATAATCTTGGTAGGGGACCTTCAGGTGAACCTGTATGCAAAATATGTCAGGTCTTGTGGTTTCAGGAATGAAGATTTTCATGATGCTGTAAGGTCCTACCCAACAAATCGCCATTATACACGATGAACCGTGACATGGTTTCATTCCAGGTTATCTGTAATGTGGTGGATCCTGTGGATTCTACAGGCTCTCGCATTATATTGAAGGGCTGTAATTTTATAAAGGGTTTCCTGTCACTTATATTTCTGCCATGTTTGTCATTTGGGCACAATAAATGATCCATTATTACTAGCATGAGAGAGAGTTTTTTCAAAGTAACACAGAGACATTTACCACGTTAAACTTTTAACATACAGGCAGTTGTTGACTGTGATAAAATCACCCTTTTATTTCTCCCAGCCATTTCACAGGAAATCGAAACGAGCTGAATACTTGGTACCTTGAGACAGTTCTGTTGCTTCTACTATTAACTCAGTCTCAACAAACATCATATTTACCCTGGCGTGGCTCTCTTCTTTAGAATTTGGAAGGTGGACTACTACTGCACCAAGGTATTGCGTGTCTTCTTCGTCAACAAGCATCGGATTATATTTTGACGATTTGTACATTTTCAGTACTATTTCTTTTTGATACGGCAACAATGTGGCGTGTTCTCCAGATCTTGCATCACCTACTCTGAAATTCTCTCCAATAGATATATATTTCATGAAAACATCCCTGCAGCGGTCTTTTCCGCAAATGTTGACACGACGAGTCTCTGGGTGAATGTATGGATCAAACAAAGGTGAAATGCTAATGCCGTATGTGTATCTGGATACACGTGACATGCTAGCTAATCGACGATGGCCGAAAATTACCGCTCCTTTCATAACAGCTAACTCTGGCTCGTTTGGTATAATGACATTGATCTTTGGAAATGCACACTTGATATTGTTTTGAATAATATCGCAAGAGGAAACTCCACCGACCAGAAGAAACACACTTGTGTCCTGAACAGCAGGATGGGAAAGTAAGTCAGAAATATGATTTATTATTTTATCACAACATGATTTAAAAAGTTCAACCCATGTGTCTGCGTTTATACGCATTCTACCCCCAATAAATTTAATCTTTCCAGTAAAACCGGCTTCTTCTACTGCCTTTTCTATGCCTTTACATTTTGCCTGAAGAGCTCCAGGTAGACGGAGAGTTACACTGTTATTCCTTTGATATACACCTTTTCGTTTCTTCGTTTCGATTTCTCGTTGTAAATCCAAATAATCTTCTTTATATTCTCGACAAAACTCAGAAAAAATCTTCTCACCAAAGATTCTACCGATTAACTTAAAGATTTCTTTATCAATTTTCGTTCCACCCCAAGCTCCACCGCTAGCTGTGTACACCTCCACTAATCTTCCGTCTGTCTGTTTTACGATTACAGTTATGTCTGTCGTGCCACCTGCAAAAAGTTGTGACATTCTTGCAACTGTATTATTTTTTGCTGCATATTTGATTTGTTTCAAGAAGCGATGAAGCCAGATCACATATAATCAAACAAAAGGCGGCAAAATGGCCCAAAAATACTCACCTGAGTAAAATAGCTAAGGACGAATGAATGAATTATTCAATGTATTTATCATCAAAATAAAAATAC
Source organism: Cyclina sinensis (assembly GCA_012932295.1). Taxonomy (NCBI): domain Eukaryota; kingdom Metazoa; phylum Mollusca; class Bivalvia; order Venerida; family Veneridae; genus Cyclina; species Cyclina sinensis. The sequence goes on along the minus strand of JAAONU010000006.1, from coordinate 19,948,373 downwards.
AAAGAATAAAACAAGTTCCATTATTTGAACCATATAAGATGTCCACTGGGCAATGCTTCAAACTTTACTCCAACAAACTATAGCTGGACAATCTTACATCCAAAAGCACACAAACATAAGAACCTTACGGCACATGCATAAGAGAAACACTTTTGAATGAGGGGTATAGGTACTACAAATTAAGAAAACAAATTTGCAAGTTTTTATTGCCGATGGACAAATTTCTGACAAAAATAAAATTGCAGTTTAAAATCACTAGTTTAACAAGGTACTTTCAACCAGTTATTTTTTATGGAGATGCGACTTATAAATTAAAGAATATAAAATGCAATGTTAATCTATTCACGTTATTTGTAAAAACCATCTGTAAATACAAAAAGAAAGATTCTGCAGCACTCTGCCTGCCTAGTGATTAACTCTTTCACAGGTTTGCTTACCGTTTTGTCTGCACGACGATGACAAGGGTTTGACCGTTTGTAAAGTTTTCTAGGGAAATCTTTATAAGAACTTAGAAACTCGACCAGTCCCTTTTCTTCCTGCCGTCATGTTCTTGATGATTTGACTCCAAATGCTCTGGTCTCAGGTTATTTTCATTCTACAGTGCCGTTAGGTTTTTATGTTTCATATGTTTGTGCACTGTGGATGCTAGATTGTCAGGTTGATGGGGGTAATTCTACAAGGCAACCTGTTCTTGTTTGCTCTTGTGATAACGTGTTAGGGCAAGTGCGAGGTTGCTGCACACTAGAACCTGGTTTAAACACTAAGTGACAAATGATTCGCCATAGACCGTTCAAAGGCGGTAACCCCTCGGGTTCTCATTTTCGTTGTTTGTGGTATCCTTTTTCATTTATCTATGAATTAATTTATACTATCTGTTTCTTTACTTTTTGACTGAGTCTGTGTTTTTTTGACTGTACTTTTGTTGTTCCTGATATGCTTTGTACCATTTTAAAAAGTAATAATCTAAAACCGAATCATTTAATGAAGACAAAACTAGTTCTCCATTTTATGCGTATACAAAAATTTGGATTCACTCCCCTGTTAACAACAATGAAGACACCCTAAAAGAATAATCAAACACTAAAATGTAAATACGTACCTCCTATGTCAACAACCATATACTTTACTCCAGAGCGAATGCAAGCTAAAGAGCTGTCGTCAGGGCGCTTTGTCTCCGCTGATACCGTCTGACAATATACGGATGCTGCCTCCGGTTCAAGTGCTATCCTCAAATTTTTACCTTCAATACCAGCCTATTTTAAGCATACAATGTGAATCAAAATGCAATCTGCATCAGTGTCCTACGTAAAGCTGTTATAACTCAGAAACAATCATTCAAAATACATAAAATGGGTAGTCGGATTGTGTTCTTTATTGCGTGTAGAAGCAACAATAATACGTGTATCAGAAAAACCTTTACTTTTTGTAAATGTATTAGAAATAATACATCAAAACTAGTTTTTTGTCTAGTTCCGAGATTTCAAAAAATAAACGATTCCTTCAATACATACAAAGAAAGTAAATTTATGTATAGAAAATTGTGTAGGCAATATTTGATGACGTAATACACAATCACATTAACTGCTTTGTCGTTTTAAATTTAGAATCTATTTTGAATGACATCTTTCGATTAAGCGAAGCTAACGAACCGTCTTCAGAAACGCTTGCAGAATATTTAACACCTTTAGTATATTTAATAACAATTTATCATGTTATTGAAATATTTACATTTTTTACATATTTATTTTCACAATATTTCAACATAATATCAAAAACACCAAATATTGCGTATTTTTAAGCAAAAAAAAGTAATTCGGAACCAGAAATAATGCATTTGGGCAAAATCTGTATTTTTTACAATCTCCCAAAACAGCGAAGCCTGTCTGTATTTTTAAAATATTACAAAGTTTATAAATAATGGGTCTCAGAATGAAACAGTAGTAAGATTTTATGAAACGCTTATCGTTTTAAAGCACAACCCATAGAAAAAAAATCAACTAAGTATCTGCTCTGATGAAGATAGAACACCCTTACCTCTTTGGCTGCCTCTCGCATGAACTGTTTACCTTGGTCTGTCCAAATAGCCGGAACTGTCAGAATCCATAATATATCACAACTATCTAGGTGACCGGTTCGCAAAGCCATTTGTTTTAGCAAATCATCCTTGAAAAACTTTATCGCAGCTGCAAATACTGTAATTGCTTTAAAACTCTTTCCATTGTCGGCTTGAAGGGTCATGCTACGGTCTACCTGTAAAACGATATTTAGAAATCTCAGACAATAATGTAGAAATAGATCAAATCACACGAAAACCAACAATTATCAAAACGAGTCCACAATGATAAAGTTTCAATATATTCAGTATATTTGTGAACAATGGATGGAATTACAAAATATACTTAGAAGTAATTAGGTCATCTTAAATTACACAAATAAAATGATAATGCGTAATATTATCTGCCACTTTAGTTTCGACACTTTTGCATGCAGAAGGCTGACGGTTTCATATCAAGTGTTGTGTTCCAAATATATGATACAGCTAGAAGAACAACCAACAGTCATTTTACCATCTGTCGTTTACCTTGTGACTGTACAGGACCATCTTGAATCTTGTAAAGAAGTACCATTCTCGGTGTTCGTCATTCAGAAATAGTTCTGAATATTTGTCCTCAGCTTCGTATCCAAAACTGTGTAACTTTCCATTTTGGTCAAATAATACAGTTGTTGGTATTTTCAGTGATATCAATGAAGTAACTCCTCCACGTTGCACAGAGGTTATTTTAAGCGGGTCGCAATCATATTCTTTTTTAAATGAGAAGGCACATCCGCTAGATGTAGTCCCAAAGTCGATGGCTACTACAAGAAGCTTAGGCAATCCATCTTTCCAAGATCTGTTTAATTGTTTGGACTTCGTCTAAAGAAACATTTAAGAAGAAATTTTTCAAAGCATTTGGCAACACTTTAGTCCCTTTGTCAACTGTTTTGAAAGCAAAAATTATATTTACTTTTTCTCTATCATTATTTAGGGACATTTGTTAACAGAAAACTGAGTTTGTTACCTTAAACCTTTGACCTTTTCTGTTCTCATTTTTCGAAAGATCAGTTCAGATATTTTATTTCTTTGTGAAAAGAAACTGGCTCAGAAGGCTGTTTACTAATGAGAATGATGTCTTTTATCAATATTGGTGATTCAGTGTTTTCTGTATAATGAAGTTCGCATCATATAACGGCGAAGGCCTTTGGAATTGATATTCCAGCTACATGTATCTATCTTCAAATTTGTTTTCAATGAGAATTTCCTCCGGTGTAGACTATATTGTCATACCTTTTATGTAATAGATAATTCCGAGTTGTAGAATGTGATAATACCTACTTATAGAAAATCTACAACTTACCTCTATGGCGGCTGACTCTCCTGTACATGGCTGTGATGATGTTGCGTCGTACTGCTGAAGTTTCTTATTTATTTCCTCAGACTTTAAATTCAGAGTCTTTGATAAGTCTGAGAATATACAAAACGGAGATCATATACCCCTACAAACAATCTACATTTATATCCCATTTCTAAAAGCGATAGTCATTATTATTTTTAAATGCTATTTTTTCAACACCGAAATGTATTTTACAGCATATATTAATATGAATAAAATGTCAGAAACAACTGAGAAGGTTAAATGAACGAAAAACAATTGAAAATGCTAAAGAATTCAAACAGATTAAAAAATCATACCAGCAGCTGGTTGACTACTGTTCAAATGTCTTGTAGGTCCTGCTGTCAGCATCTGCTGTAACACTGAAATAGTTTATAAGCATTCAAATTTATTATCATCATATTAAAATATACACATAATATATATAGCGGTCCAGATTTTTTTTCAATGATATAAATTCTAATGGTAAAAGCTATTGTAAATTAAGAGGCCACGATGGTCCTTTATCGCTCACCTGACATATCAGTGAATAATAACTTGTAATGTAAAATAAGGCCAACCTCAGTTGTCATCCATGTTTTTTTTCAAACCATCATAAATCATAACTCGAATAGATATGATAAAGGTCGATCCAAAAAATTATCTGTGAAGTGTTTTCTAAATTGTACTATGGGTTTCTGAAGAGGTTTTTGAAAGTTTCAATATAGTCAAAAACTGAAAACTTGCTCCGCCCCCTATATGCCAAGTTCTGTTTTAAATTAAAAGAATTTGATTAATTATCCTGTTACTGCGAAATCAGTTTATGACGAGAATATTTTCCAATTTCCAGATATATGTTGTGTTACAGTAAACAAGTTAAACAAGAACCATGTTGCTTAGTTATCATTCTTGTGCACAACATACCTCCATAAAGAGATCTATCAACTTATAAATGTTCAAGTTGATATCACAAACACTTTGGGTTATTGTCCGAACAAAAATCAAGCATGCAAAATCTCAAAATGTAATGACTAAAAAATTATGAAAGGTACAGTTTTCAATCGTGTGCTCTACATCCCTCCTAAATGAAATGTATCCAACTATGAAGTTTCAAGTTGAAACCTCAAACGCTTTCCCATTTATGCTGTGGAAAATAACATACACGAAAAATAACAAATAAAAATAACTCAAAACTTATGGAAAGAAGAGTTATCATTCTTTGCGCTGCACTCTTCCTTAATAAGGTCTCTCCATCTTTGAAATTTCAAGTTAATATCACAAACACTTTTCGAGTTATGCTCCGTAGAAAAATCAAGCATGAAAAATAACAAAGGGCAACGACTCAAAAACCTATGAAGGATAGAATTACCATTCTTATGCCGTTAACATCTCTTAAATGAGATCTACTTACTATGAAGTTTCAAGTTGATATCTCAAACAATTTTCCAGTTACACACTGGACAAAAATTTAGCATGAATAATAACAAAGGGTAATAACTGGAAGCTTATTAAAGGAAGAGGTATCATTCTTATACTCTGCACTCCTCCTTAATGAAATGTATCCAGCTATGAAGTTTCAAGTTGATATCTCAAACACTTTTCCAGTTATACTCTGGACAATAAAACATGCATGAAAAATATCGTAGGACCATTACTGAAGAATTATTAAGGGTAAAGTTATCATTCTTATGTAACGGATTCCTCCTCAATGAAGTTTATCCACCTATGAAGTTTCAAGTAGATATCTCAAATACTTGTGGAGTTATGCTCCGCACAAAAATGTGGGACGAAAGGACTGACAGAGGGAAGGACGGAGGGACGGAGACTATAACCATATCCTCCACCGCCTTTTGGGCCATGTTTAAGAGAAAAAAACCAAAAAAAGACTTGAAGAGATTCGATAAATGGCAATTTAACATATTTGTGGATTATCTTAGAATTAAGCTGTAAGTTTCTGAGTAAATAAGTATTTAAGTATAAGTATTTCCTTTGGCTGCAATGACAACCACGAAACGAATCATTTCAGGAACAAAACCTTAGTAGTTTTGTTGAAAAAGGCTTTATGGTTAAGAAAAAATGTCGTTTAAAGGAACATTTTGACGACAGACGATGGACAGTCACACACCTTTACAGCTCATCCTTGAACATGATGAGCTAAAACTACACTGAGAAGTGTAAATATAAATGCACCGTAGATTACGTCTGAAAAAAATAACCGAAAATATCAGTAAAATAAATATTTGGTTATTTTCATTTGCACATGTTTTTATCGCATAATGTACATAAACTTACATTTAATTTCGTTGTTCATTTCAACAAGAGCACGGTAAGTGTTGCATTCAGCCCTTTCTAGCTTTTCTATCTTTTTGGCTAAAGTTTCTCTGGTTACAACGATAGATCCCTCCACCGAATCTATTTCCTTTTTCAGCGTCTGTTTCGTCTCTTTAATATTTTTTTCAACCGACTTAAAGCCATCGGAAGATGTCTGTTGTGAACTTTTAACCTCCGTCCCGATTGCTTCAAATTTCTTTGTAAGTGCTTTCACTGTGTGTTTGACATCTTCTCTAACATTGTCTCTAACTGCGCTTATTTGCTTTGATAAGCTACTTTCGGCTTCTTTAACTACACGAATCACTGTTTGAAATAAGTCGTCTGTATCTTTTGACTCTTGTAGACGTTTTATCGCAGACGTGACATCCAGTGAATGAGTCGCATAAATTGAAATGTAGTTCTTGCATTCATCTTGGACTTCCTGTCCGAACCCAGATGCTAGCAATTTAATTGCTTCTCTAAGTTGTTCACTGACATCTTCATACTTTTCTAAATACAAAGAAGCAGATGGGCTATGCGCTAGGACTTCATGCCTGATTAATTTTATTTCCCTCAGTTTTTGTTTTTCATCGCTGCTGAGGGTAGAACGGAACAGAAGCAGAAGCACCCCTACAAGCATCTGTATATCCCATTTATCAACATCAGTCTCGTCATATCCGTCATTTGGAAATAGCTTTTCCATCTGTCTCTTGTGAAATTCGTGCTGGAGTTTACCTTTTGCATTTTTCAGCAGTGTGTCCAGATCATCTCTAAATTTAGGTACTTCCCGACCTATTAACAATTTAGCTATGTAAGAACCAGCCTCACAGAGAAGCAGAATAGTTCTTAGATAATACTCATTCTCTATAGTTACCATTTTCTGAAAATCAAAGTATGTAAATTAAGGTAAATGAAACTATGAGACATGAAAACCTGCCAGAATCTGAAAGCAGGTAAAATTCTTCACGAATACATTTCAGCCTGCGAAGCAGGTAAAATTCTTCACGAATACTGGCATCTGACAGCCGGTAAAATCCTGCTACCGAGATCAGGTTTCAAACCAAATTTAAACTTGAAGAGTGAAATAATCATTTTATGAAAAATTTCTGCACCAACACTAGAGAGTCATTAGCGGCTATATTTAAAAAAAATTCCCGTCGTTTCATGACTTGCATATACTGCATATCGATATCAATCAGCTGTTAAATACAATCATTTCTATATCAGATACAGTTCTTTCTGTATAAATATGGGCCCGGCTTTTGACTTAAGAAGATAACAAAAGACAATATTTACTGGAAAGTAAGTCAAGACATAAAGTAACATTACGCTTCTGACTTAATTACCTAGTGTAAAGTTACTTACTGGCTTAATCACGTTTTATCCATCTATTCTCATGTTGCTTGTGTCCATCTTACTTGAAAAACGTAGAACATCAACAGTTGCAATAAAAGAAACTAGTTTGATTTCATGATTCAATCCATACGTTTCTTGACAACATGCACAACTAAAGGTAAAGATTTATAAACCATTGAAATACGTTAACATATCATTTTACTTCTATACAAACTGTCCTGAGCTTACAAATCCTAAACACGCTAAAGTATGAAGCTACTCGTTATTTCAAAATATTTAAACTTTTCTTAGGTGAACATATTATACTAGCAAAAACTCAAAGCCCCTTGAGGAAACACTGGCGCAATTTAACATTTCAAATCACTTGTCACTTTGAGTATGAGATGGCTAAAATGTGGCGTAGTTCCCTCTTTCTTATGAATACTAGAATAGTTTAGTATCTTATGATAGTTTCAAGTTCATTTTCCAATTTTTAAACAACCATTGAGGTATAAATCTGTGTTTCAGTGATTTTTCCCCAAAAGAACATGCCGATTACAAATCTACATATCATTTACGTGATGTGTAAAAAAAGAGAACAAAATGTTGACAGACAATCAAATAACCACGGCTACTAAACGCGCACCACAACTGCCGCCAGTCCTACGGTTAAAATGAGGTGCGAGTATTCCGGTGGCTTAGGTTCACAAAGAAAACAACGATTTGAAATAAGGTGATGTTTTCCTTTCATAATCATTAGAAGTTAGTCTAGCATTGCCATAGTTCGACATTAATTAGAATAATCTTCTAGTGTGCAAATTCATATCATCAAAATCGCTTGAATGGGGGAGGAAGATTTCGTCATTAACTCTCGAAGCCTTTGTGACAAATGGCAAGCTGACAAACAACTTTACTCATTTTCATTTCATTATCTTTAGTTGAATTTCATTAGCTACTACACACCGTGTCCAATCGTTACAATTGGAAGGAGGATTTGTAACGTATCCGCAGTCGTGTATTTCAGGGATTTAGAAAGGGGTGATGTAAATATTTTCCTCATTATTTCTTCATTTTTTCTGTCTGGTTTTTGTTTAATGGTCTAAGATGACCTTCAATCAATGTAGATTCTTGCTCCGAAACTTTTTTGTCTCAGAACTTTGCCATTTTCAAGATCATTCAGGAAAACCTAGCGTTAGAAAGAAAAACGCTTGATTTTAGCACGATGTTTTGAAGATTTCTTGACATAAACGTATCAAACAACTTTATATTTTGTTTGGTTTACAAGAATTTCATAGTAAAAATTGATTCTAATTTAAACTTTATCCCTGCGTTTCCAATTAAATACTGATATAATCGTTTTTGCTAACGAAACACATGTAACGTAGGCGCCGTTATTGTTGTGACGCACGCGGAGCAAGGATTCAGTAACTTTCAAGTATTTTTTCTCACCGTATTTGACCAAATAACAAATAACTAGATATATTTATAAAGCGTTAAGAAATATTCATATATCTGAGATTAATAGAAAGAATTTGCCAGTATGCAATGTATTTACTTTTAAAGCTAGAGAGAATTTCAGCTTAATGAGACTTGAATGAGTTCCACTTTTTATTTCCAGAATATTCAAAACTTTTCCTAAAAATACTGTTCTTAGCTTTGGGACATGCAAGTTCAGTTTTGAGCCTATTGATCTGATATCCATAGTGTGTATATTATACTTGTGGTAAGTATTGGGGACAGATATGTTAAATATACAGTCAATCCTACCATAACGTCACCTCCCACGAACGGCATCCTCTTTATAACTATATTTTGATTCCCCCCCAACCCCATTGGAAATCTGTGTGTTTTCACCTCTCCCGAGCTGCACCTCTCCCAAACGAGCATCACGTTACTATTTCTCCCTAATGACAAATGAAAATCTACCATGAATGCCCCAAAAATAATCAGCGAGTTGTATATATCCGGGATATCCCAAAAATATTAAATAGGTATTTTCAGCGCATGTGCGCATGCATTAAGGCAAAAATCATAAAGTTGCTAACAACCTGCGGTTTCAAATTAAACAAACATGAAATACCTGCGTGAAATGATTAAGCAATTTGTTTGTCAACTTGCAGGTATTCTTATTATGGATGTGCAAGGTTGTTTGTTGATTCACCCAAAAATAGCAGACATTGAATGTGAGAATTCACAGCTCATTAAAACTGAATACAGCAATATAGTGTCTGCAGTTTGAATCGTGAATGCTCTATTGAGTTTTATGTATGGTAATAGTTATACTCTGCTTTTTCCAAACTATTATAATATGTTATCTCTGCTTGTGCATCCGCGTCATGCATCACAAAAACAAGATTTCTGTGAAATCAAATTTAAAAGGTACAGTGTTTAGACTCATTTATTTTACATCGATTGCGATACAAGTTCTTACAACTTAGATTCACTACGCTCGATGACTGCTTCCTGGGTTCCATACCAGTATTCGCGCAGCTGTGAGGAATGTGAAGATCGTGAGAGAATCTCACCTCTGACGGGATTCGAACCCGCAAACTCCGGATCCGGAACCCTGCGCTCTACCCCTGGACCACGGTGGCTCCTCAAGGAGTGTAAAAGATAAATTTGATGAAGATTTTTAATAAAATCAAATGTAAATAAAGAAAGCTTTGTAAGGAAGCAGATTCTCGGCTTAAGCATGACGTCATTCTAGCCATTAACCAATCAGATAACAGTAACTAACTTATTTAAGCATTCGGTTGTCGATCGTTACTCGGACTTTATCGTTAGAGCCTATTTGACTTTAAAGTCGTTTGTTATGAAACCTAACAATTTTAATTAATCAAAATCGTTACAAATGCACTTATCAGGCCATAGGTCTCGGAAATTAAGACAGTTTCTTTTGTTATATGTACTAGTTTTTGTAAATTTTAATATTGAAGTTACATATAACTAAACGATAAAATCCGAGTTACACCCAAGTACGGATATACTACCTTTAAAAAGTACCCGGATGTGTAAAGCCGAGAATTGGCTCTAGTCATCCTATTTGATTGTAAAGCATTATCACCGTGTCCAATCGTCACAATTTGGAGGAGGATCTGTAACGCATCCGCAGTCGTGTATTTCAGGGACTTAGGAAGGGGTGATGTAAATATTTTCCTCATTATTTCTTCATTTCTTTTCTGTCTGGTTTATGTTTAATTGTCTAAGATGACCTTCAATCAATGTAGATTCTTGCTCCAAAACTGTTTTGTCTCAGAACTTTGCCATTTTCAAGATCATTCAGGAAAACCAAGCGTTAGAAAGACAAGAGGGCTTTGATGGCCCTGTTTCGCTCACCTGAGTTTGACTGCTTTTAACAAAGTTGCAATGGACCTGGTTAATTGACCCCAGATGACCCATATTCGAACTTGACCTAGAAATTATTGAAAAAATCTCTTTGACAAATTTCCAGGATATTTGGACTGAAAAAGTAGCATCTAGAGTGTTAACAAGGTTTCTTGATATTTAGGCTCTGTGACCTAGTTTTTGACCCAAGATAACCCATATCCAAACTTAAGCTACAAATCATCAAAACAACCTATCTGACAAATTTCCAGGACATTTGAACTTAAAATGTAGCCTCTAGAGTGTTTACAAAGTTTTTCCATATTTGGGCTCTGTGACCTAGTTTTTGATCCAAGATGACCCATACTCCAATTTGAGCTAGAAATCATCAAAAAAACCTGTCTGACAAATTTCCAGGATATTTGGACTGAAAATGTAACCTCTGGAGTGTTAAAAAGTTTTTTACATATTTGTACCATGTGACCTAGTTTTTGATCCCAGATGACCCATACCCAAATTTGAGCTAGAAATCATTGAAACAACCTTTCTGACAAATTTCAAGGACATTTGGACTAAAAATGTAACCTCTAGAGCTTTTACAAGGTTTTCTACTTTCGGGCTCTGTGACCTAGTTTTTGACCCCAGAGAACCTATATTCAAAACTGAGCTAGAAATCATCCATAGAATCTTTCTGACAAATTTCCACGTTATTTGGACTGAAAATGCTACCTGTAGAATATTAACAAGGTTTTTCCATATTTGGACTCTGTGACCTAGTTTTTGACCCCAGATGACCCATACACGAATTTGATCTAGAAATCCTCAAGGCAATTTTTCTGACAAATTTCCAGATTATTTGGGCTGAAAATGTAACCTCTGGAGTGTTAACAAGATTTTTCTACTTTTGGGCTCCGTGACCTAGTTTTTGAACCCAGATGACCCATATTTGAACTTGAACTAGAAATCATCATAAGAACATTTCTGACAAATTTCCAGGATATTTGGACTGAAAAAGTAGCCTCTAGAGTGTTCACAAGGTTTTTCAATATTTGGGCTCTGTGACCTAGTTTTCCAACCCTGATAACCCATGTTCGAACTCGTCCGAGATATTAATGAGACAAAAACTCTGACCAAGTTTCATGACAATTGAGGCAAAAATGTGACCACTAGAGTGTTAACAAACCAATTGTTAACGGACGGACGGACAGACGGACGGACGGACGGACGACGGACAAAAGGTGATCAGAAAAGCTCACTCTGTCACTGCGTGACAGGTGAGCTAAAAAACGCTTGATTTTAGCACGATATTTTGAAGATTTTTTGACATACTCGTATGAGGACTTTAGTTTTTTTTTTTGGTTTACAAGAATTTCATAGTAAGAATGAAAATATAAAATACATCTAGTTATTTGTTATTTGGTCAATTACGGTGAGAAAAGGTACTTGAATGTTATTGAATCCTTGCTCCGCGTGCGTCACAAAAATAACTGCGCCTACGTTACATGTGTTTCGTTAGCAAAAACGATTATATCAGTATTTAATTGGAAACGCAGGGATAAAGTTTAAATTAGAATCAATTTTTACTATGAAATTCTTGTAAACCAAACAAAATATAAAGTTGTTTGATACGTTTATGTCAAGAAATCTTCAAAACATCGTGCTAAAATCAAGCGTTTTTCTTTCTAACGCTAGGTTTTCCTGAATGATCTTGAAAATGGCAAAGTTCTGAGACAAAAAAGTTTTGGAGCAAGAATCTACATTGATTGAAGGTCATCTTAGACCATTAAACAAAAACCAGACAGAAAAAATGAAGAAATAATGAGGAAAATATTTACATCACCCCTTTCTAAATCCCTGAAATACACGACTGCGGATGCGTTACAAATCCTCCTTCCAATTGTAACGATTGGACACGGTGCTACATGCATGTGCTGTTTAACCAGACGATAAAACTTGGCAGTAACATTTTGTTTTTTCTTTGAATAAATATAAAGTTTATTCTGAAGCTTTTTAGGCTGGACTTACGTTTCTTCTATTCCTTTTTTTCTTTTAATGTTATTTTTAAACAGAAAACAAATATGTTTTATATTGTTATGTATGTCTCAACCACTATCTCTCAAAATATAACAAAAATGTTCAAGGTTATTTTAAACACTGCAAATGGATCTCTCGTTAAAACAAATTCTATTTATACATTTAGTACATGTACATGTCGACGTCTGTATTTGTCATTTATTTCTTTCTATAAATTTATAAATGTTACAAAAATATGATATATCTATAAATTATTTTACAATGATTTTGTACATATGATTTATCATCTTAAACATTAATTGATGATAATAAACTATACCTGTCCAAGTCACCTGTCCACCATATTTGTTTCTCTATAACCTACGTCACTAAAATAACTCTACTGTAACATACACTATGTACACAAATCATCCAAGGTTAAGTGCAAATGAAGTAATAGTGGTTAGCAATAACACTGATTTGATGTCATATTCCAATTGATGGTATTATTCGAGAAGTCATCTGAGGATATAATTATCAAGCATTAGCCTAAAATATGTCATTTAAAACTAAATTCCTACACTCTTGTCTTCTTTTAACAAAACATTTTTGTGTAAGCATCACATGAGCCCGAAAGGTCAAGTTTAGGCATTGTGACCGGACATTATGTCGTTCGTTTGTTTATTTGTCTTCAACTTTGCAATTAAACAACATCTCCTTAACCATCGGAGTTAATGAAACTGCATGGATGTTTTTGAAAGTGCTTTACCAAAGTTGCTGAAAGATCTGTATTGAATTGCATGCATAAGTCTAGTTGCTACGGCAACAAAATTGCTAACATTGCCTAGTAAATTTCTACCAAGGTTGTTCTAAGCTTGGCCCTAGGTCACAGATGCCGCACTAGAGATCATATGTTTTTCTAAAGACTTATATAAGACAAATTTTGTTTGTTTTTTATATGCCCGAACCGGACATATTATGTTATGGTCAAGGGCGTCCGTCCGTCCGTCTGTCCGTCCGTCCGTTAGCAATTTGGTTTCTGGAGGATAACTTGAGTACTCATTGGCCTACATTTACCTTCATGTGATTATTGCCCACACTGAGTGAAGGACCCATATTGATTTTGGAGTCGGTAGCTCAAAGGTCAAGGTCACAAAGACCTGAACATTGAAAACCATTTCCATCACGTAACTTGACAATCTTTTGTTGTAGAGACATCAAACTTTACATCATGATTGCACACATTGAGTGGATGACCCCCATACCTATTGGGGCCAGTGTCTCAAAGGTTAAGGTCATAGAGATCTAAATGTTTAGAATCATTTACACTCTGTTACTTGACAACAATTTGCCTTAGAGGCTTCAAAATTCATATAATGGTTGCACACATCAAATGAATGATCCTTATAGATTTTGGGGTCAGTATGTCAAAGGTCAAGGTTACAGTGACCTGAATGTTTAGAATCATTCACATGCTGTAATTCGACAACCATTTGTCATATAGATTTCAAAATTCATAGAATGTTTGCACACAATGAGTGAATGACTCCTATTGATTTTGGGGTCAGTAGGACAAAGGTCAAGGTCACATATACCTTAACATTGAAAACCCTTTCTGCCATGTAACTTGACAATCATTTTTTGTAGAGACTTCAAACTTTACATCATGTTTGCACAAATTGAGTGGATGACCACTATACATTTTTGAGTCAGTATGTCAAAGGTCAAGGTCACAGTGACCTTAATGTTTAGAATAATTTACACTCTATAACTCGACAACCATTTTTCATAGAGACTTCAAAATTCATATAATAATTTCACACATTGAGTGAATGACCGCTATTAATTGTTGGGGTCAGTAGGTCAAAAGTCAGAAAATTCAAAATTTAAAATAATTCATTTAATATTAAAATTTTAAAGTTTCCTCCCTTATATCAGAAATACATCATGCTAAGAAAAAACACTCTTCGGGCATATAATGCTCCGCACGGCGGTGCTCTTGTTTTTTGTGTTGGAAACCACAAGGCTTAGTGCTGTGATATTTTGACTGGATCATCACCTAGAAGTCCTCTACCAAAATTGTTCAAATAATGTCTCTGGGGACATTAATGTCTCCGCTCCGAAAGTTACTTTATATTACAGAGGCTTATTAAGGAAAACTTTGAAAATATCATTCTCTGAACCATAAGGCTTTGGGCTTAGATTTGCATGAAACATTATCCAGAGGTCCGTATCAAGATTGTTCAAATGATGCCCCGTGATTCCTTTATTTGTAAATTTAATATCTTTGAAAATATTTTTGTGAGAAACAAACTATTTGGTATGTAACATAGCTAAATTTTTATTCTAAATTCGTTCCTTTCCATTACTCTAAATATTGTGTGCTTTTTCTTTGTATGACAAAAACGGCCTAAGGTATCACCTTGAATTTTACTATTTTATAGTTTCAATAAACTAAACAGATTTCTGATATATTGTTTCAAGAAGATTGGCATTGACTGTATTATATGTCTATTCGACACTGATTAACTCAGTCTTCACCATAAACTGTTTACAAAAGAACGGAATTGCACATATTTTTACTTAGCTTGAAATAGTTTATTTATTACGATTTTTTCAACTTAAGTTCCTTTAATTTAAAGTTACTTAATAGTTTTGATAAATATTGTTTTAGACTTTATTCTTGATATTGCTACATTATCAGCCAACTTAATTGACGATAAAATTCCCGATGAGTAGAGGAAAAAATAGTAGCTTGGTCAATACTTACAAAAACAAGCAAGCAAACAAACAAACAAACAAACCAAAACAAAATCATAACAAATCAAAACAAAAACAAAACAAAAAAAAAACAAAACAAACAAACAAAGTTTGAATATGTTTATGTCATTGAAAAACATAAGTTACCAGGTTATGACAAAGTGCCGTTTCAATATTTGTACGCATTAGGATTTACTGTGCTCAGGAGATTTGTCAATAAAAAGCAGGTTGGTGTTAGGTATGCCACAGAGATTATCTCATTTTCAGTGATCATTCCGTATTATACCCACGACAGAAATGTTACTGCAAGAGACATGGTGAAAAGGTGTAGCTCCGATGGGGTTTTCTGTAACCCGTGATGTATCGTTTAAATTCAGCTTCAGCCTCATTATAATCACAAGTTTGTCTTTTTATGCCCCCGAAGGGAGGATTAAACTAATCGCACTGTCTGTCCGTCCGTCGGTCCATCCGTCCGCCTGTCTGTCCGGTAAAATCTTGTCCTACAAACCATGTAACGAATACATCTTACCGACTGCCTTTGTTTTACAAGCATAAAAGAAACACTAAAAAAGATTCTAACAGTTTAATGCTGAGTATTATATATATAACAATAACATGAGTTAACAATAATTTAATAAGATAAACAATTAATTTAACAATAAGAATAAAACAAGTTATCAACAGTTATTTCTTTACAAAGGTGCACTTATTACCCAGATTAAAATATCACAGACAATTTAACTAACAATAATGTGAAAAACACAAAAGTTGTGTAATGAACATTTGAAGATTTTGTTCATGATTTGTGATTTGTGAATTGTTAGGTTATGAATGACTGTAACATTTCCATAAAAGATCTGTAGTCTTGTATAAGTAGCATGGTTGCATGTACTTTGTGTACGTCTGCTGTCATTGGCAGGTATTTGGAAACCAATATAAACAAATCATGGGGAGGTAACTCTTGTACTGACTATGTATGGAATATACATGGTCTACACGTGACTGCACTTAACCATTTATTTTCTTACAATTTAGCAGGAGGTAAGATATAAGAAAATACGTGGGCGTTTGTGTCCTTGCATGTATGTGTGCGCTTGTGTGTGTATGTGACATGAGAAAAATATGACCTGTATAAATAGAATAGTTTTGTGGTAGCCTTTGTTTATTGTTAGAGATAACAGTGGATTTCTACTTATTGAAGCAAACAGAAGATTTACTCGAAACTTCTAAGGTCTGGCTGACTCCATACGGGTTGCACGTGATCTGTTGATGTAGAGGTCAGATCTTAAAATAAGCATAACGTCAGACCCTATTCAAGGGAGGAGAGAGGGGAAAGGTTATACCTCTTATATTTGTCTTTAAGCACCTTTTATTGAAGGGACAGACAAATAAAGAAATTTTTTTTTTTGGTTAAAATCAGGGTTGACAATAGTTTGGTCAGTAATTCTTTTTTCATTCCTTTAGCAATAAACTTAAATTAAATACATTAGAAAGATTTTAAACGATAGATCAGACAAAGCTTATACTTTTGGCCGAAGTATTCAGGCAAAACTGCGTTACATGTTCTGAAAGTAAGACCATAAGAACATGGTTTTAAGAAAGGTGCATTTTACGTTCAATTCATGCATTGTCCAAATAAATGTACTTATCAGAATGAAAACCTTGTGTTATCTATCATATTTATCAGACCATATCAACAATTCATCCTTTCGAGAATAGAGATGCTCTAATGCACCATTTTTTTCATAGTTTTTCTAGCTGTTTTTACTTGAATGTTTCTTACATACCCGCTGTTTAAAAATTAAAATGATAGACTTTATGCACACTAATTACCTCAATAGAAAATGAACGAACAAATCTTTACCATTTATATGTATTACATTGTATCCACTTGTTTCAGCCTGTTTGAGCCTACTTTATCCCATATAAGAGCAATACTGTTGGCAAACCTTTGAAAATTCTTACTTCTCATAGTACTTTAAGAGGTACAGCTATGCAACTCATACCATCTACAGAAGAATAATAATTAAGGGTGTCATAGATTGATATATCAACTAATTATGTCCAGTAGATTAATATAAACACTGTTAGTACATTTTACTCTCGGTAATAAAACATTAGTATGTTTATTGCTAATTTCGTTTTTTTTTACAAACAAATAAGTATCTTTAAATAAACATATATACTTTATTTTCCATGTATATTTTTATATAGAGTTCTTTTTAAACAAATAATAAGTTGTCTTAAAAAGGCATTCTTGAGATTGTACCATTGGAAGAGCAGAATAACACCAATCAAAAAAAGACTCTGTCTATATCCCCCGCCGATCGGTGCTTGTTTGAAGAAAGAGTAAAGTCAGAATTTGTGTATAAAGGAAATAGGGAAAATCAGTAATAGGTTTTACATAGAATAACTTTGTGGTTATCATCTTGATCAAATAGCAATAATGTAGGGACATGCCAATAATATGCGCACCTCCTTTTGGTACGGATGACTCCCATAAAGTTTCGTTGAAATCCAGTAAGAAGTGTTACGCGCCTCCTTTGGTAAACTGCATAACTAATCAAGGACCATACTTATTTACCTTTTCTTTATAAACTTTTGGCAGCTAGGATTTATTGCAGCTTTATTACAGGTATAAACTGAATCCTGTCTGCAGTTTTAAGAAGTATATAAGAGCAAATGTTTTGGTAAAATAGTCTGAGTATTTGAAACAAAATGTACCTTTTAAAGTAGACAGGTTTCATAGGAGAACAAACACACCATATTCAACGTTATATACAGAGTTAAATGAGTAAAATACTCATTTTCCTTCATTTAATCTAATCAAAGATACAAACAGATATCAAATAATATCATATTGTGCAAATGGAAAGATTCTGTCCATAGTTTAAAACAGTAATATTACAGAGTTGATATTTTTATGCATGAGGTGTTCACATCCTCACTGCAACAGAAGGGGTCATAACTATTGTACTATATCGCATAACTATTGTAACTTCTTATGCCATATGTAGTTACACAAGTTTTGCACAAAAAACCGAACAGCACA
Source organism: Cyclina sinensis (assembly GCA_012932295.1). Taxonomy (NCBI): domain Eukaryota; kingdom Metazoa; phylum Mollusca; class Bivalvia; order Venerida; family Veneridae; genus Cyclina; species Cyclina sinensis. The sequence goes on along the minus strand of JAAONU010000006.1, from coordinate 19,930,169 downwards.
ACAACATATACACATGTATTACTATATTTGATTTGACTTAGTACAAAGGAATTTTCATAATTACAATATCTTGGTCTTGAAAAAAATAAGGCAATTTTAAGATTTAATTGTCATGCTTAAAATTATGACTAATTGTGACAAAGTCTGCATCATAAATCGATGTAATGGCCTAGTTTCCAGTTCCAAATTTTCTAGTTTCTCTAGAAAAAATTGTGTCCATCTAACCTGACATCAGTGTTAAATGACGTAACTAAGATATAGAGGAAGACGTAACTACCATTTACTTTCATGAAATTCTTTCGAATGATAGATCCTCTGTGAAAAGTACCTTTTATCTTTACTGGTCAAATTATATCAAACGGTACAACAAAATATAAGTGAAACAAAAACCATCTTGGCCCTACATGTTCGGAGTAATAAGCTGTCAAAATTATGAAACAGTTTCGAACAATATCACTGGTCACGACTGGCATCATAGTAATGAATTCTAAAGTCAAATTGAGCACATTTGCTTTGGTTTGTGTAAGATTAGTTTCATTGATTGAATTCTCTCTGGCTTACATATTTGATTGTAAAATCTTGCTCACGTTTTTCTGCTGTTTTTCCCCTTATTTACATTTTCTATATTCGTCATTCACCATTAATGCTATGTGGTAAATTGCAGCGTTTAGAAGGGTAGGTTTGTTTTTAGCAGACAGAACAAAGCATTTGTAGGCTTCGTTCATGCTTCCCGTCCTATAATAGCTCTGACAGGACAAGAAGGTAACAAGCTAACACAAGAGGGTTAACTACAAACTGGTTTGTACTTCGTCCGTACAGATACTTTTGAAGTTTGACTGGAAATGGCATGAAATCTCTTTCGAGAAACCCAAAACTATAATCCAAAACAAGACTTTCTTTGACTCCACGAATGTCATAAGTATTACAAATGCCACTATCTAAAGGGTACACGAATCCTGACTCTAGACTTAAATTACATGCCATACCATCGTAATTTATGTACACTTTCATTGATTTGCTTAATATTTTAGCTTTTAGTTCCTCATGCAAATCTGCATATTTGTTGTAAAAAAGGTAGATTAAAGCAATATTCAGTGACGCTGTAAGGTAATCAGTTTCACATGCAGCTTTCCTCGAATGCAAAATAGTCTTTAAACAATCTTGCAAAAATGTGAACTTGCCTGTGGCAAACTGTAATTTAAGTTGAGCTAGCTCCCTACAAGGTAATAAAACATTCGTCTCCGGAAATCTTTTAATCATTTTTTGATACAATCTTTCCAGTACTGTGTGGTCAGCTCTCTCAGAATAAAAAGGAGAATGTTTTGTCTCTTGCTATAAGCTAAAACTTTAGGCGAAATTGGTCTTGACAAGTTCTGAGTATGATATTTAGCCTTATCTATTATGTCATCGGCCATTTTGTACCGTTTGCTTAATACATCGTCAATAAAATCTATGGCTTTCCTTTTCTCTTTGGGCGATAAAGCAACATTCTGCCAGAGATTATTTTCAGTAACAATATAATGCGCATTATTGTTTAGCCAAAAGCAGTTCTGGAGCTTTCGTAACCCCAAAGTAATATACTGAAGCAGGTTATTTGCCCTCCACTCAGTTTCAGGCACAGTTTCGCACATCCAAAGGACAATATTCTTTATTTGGTAAGTTGATACTTTTTAAAAAAAAGGATATTTGTGATCCAGTAATCCTTTTTTCAGTCTTTTTAAGGAAACATAGCATTTAAACTGGGTATCGTTCATACTCCAAATTAATTCACGTTCAATTTCGACGAATGAAAATTTCCACTGAAGATCGCGCTCTTCCGAAGATTTTCTCCCTACCGGAACAACATAGCATGAAACTTCCTTTTTTAATTTGTTTAAAAGTTCTTTACATGGCCAATTGCATTTTTTAAGACGCATTTTAAATTTCAGTGCTTCTTGTGGCCAACTGTTAATTTCAAACGATTCCACATAGTCTACAGAATTATTTCTTTTTGCAGGGCCATTTATTTTAACGTTATGCTCGCCAAGATGTTCACTGGGTAAAAAGGCGGTCATTTCTGATAATTCTAAAAAACGTTTACTTGAAATAAAAAGCATACCATTACGTTCATCAGTACTTGCAACAATTAGTATTAGCAAGTATTTGTAATTTATCAAAATCTGTTGCAGTATCCTGGATCGCGCTTGCTTCTTATGATTGAAATTTTTGTTGGTTGGTCTTTGCTTCGACTTGAGGTTTGCTGAATACTCTCATCCCAGACTGTGAAACCAGTTACTGTTCCCATAATATCTGAATCCATTTCCAAATCTTCTCGTAATATGGACCCTTCTGCCATACCACCGCTTGTTATTGACTTCGCTGATATTTTAATGAATTCCGCAAATTGACCGATAAGTTGGGTGCACTTATTTTCTTTTCTTGAAAGGATTCCATACCCCTCTTTTTCCAGCCACTCACTAATAGAAACGGACATTTCATGATCGGCTTTTCCTTGGCATGACATACTGTGATTTCTATGTTTTTTAAGTCTTATTTCACTATAAGTGTTTGCTTTCATTTCCAGACCAATGGGAATCATAAATAAATCCAGTTCTTATTTGTTCTGCTTTACTGTGTTTAAATATAAAGGTTTCAAATGAATAAATAAGGATGAATTATGACCAATTCATACAAAATGCTGTACAATAGAGTAAACAAACTACCCTACAAGATAGTCATGAATAGAAAACGATAAATGTTTATTCAGCTTTAGAAAAACACAAATACCAATTACATTACAAAGACAAACATTTATAAAAAAACATTGAACAAAATTTTAGCCACTTAGAAGAGTTGACAATAAATGCTGTACAATAGCGTGATGCAAATGATCCTTCAATACATTTATGACTAGTGTATTAGGAATGTTGTATTATATGATAAAACAAACATTCCTACATCTGTTTTATATATTAAGTTTATATCGAATGCTGTATCAAAGTATGAAATAACTATATCGAACACATTTATGAGCAGTTTATAAGAAAATCTGTACAAAATGATGAAATAAACTTAATTAATTCACAACACATTCATGAATACTTTATTAGGAATGTTGTACACAAAGATTAAGTAAAATATCCTATTACACACTACTGGCAAGTTTAGAAGGAATCCTCTATGATAGGATGCAGCAAGACATTTATGACTAGTTTATTTGGAATGCTGTGCAATGTGATAAACCAAACTATCCTACAACTCATTTATAACCAGATTAAAAGTAATGCTGTAAAACAGGACGAATTAAACTGTTCAACAACACATTTATGACAAGCGTATCAAGAATTATATACAAAAGGACGGAATAAACTACTTCACAGGATAATTTTGATTAGTATATCAGGAAAGATATACAATAAGCTACATCAAACTATCCTACAGATCATTCATGAATGCTGTACAAAAAGATGAAATAATCTGATCCACACTTACACATTTATGGCCAGTTTATTACAAATGTTGTACAGAAGGATGACATACACTATTCCACAAGACATGTATGGTCAGTTTATTAGTAATACTGTTCACTAGGATGACAAACTATTTCGCAACACATTTATGACCAGCTTATCAGAATTACTGTACAATACGATGAGACAAAAAATCCCACAACACAATTATGTCCAGTTTATCAGAATTGCTATACAATATGTTGAGACAAAAAATCTCATAACACATTTACGTCCAGTTTATAATGCGGTACGAAAGTTTAAAACAAACTATGTAACAACACATTTATGACCAATTCAAAAGAAATGTTATAGAACAGGATGCAAGAAACTATCTTTAAAAACATTTATGTTCAGTCAAAGGATACGATAGAATGAAACAGACTATCCTACAACAAATAAATGACCGGTTTATAAAGAATGCTGTACAGAATGATAAATCAAAGATCTAAAACAATTCAGATTCGAAACTCCTTTATAAACGAAAAGAAAAAAGTGTTTAATCATGCGTAAAGTCAACAGTTTGTTCAAAACCTAATGACCTGAAAAAAATCCAAACTAGAAGTCAACTGCATGTCATAAAGTGATTATTTCATTTACACACAGTTGTTTCTATTCTTTGCATAAAACGTTATCGTTTCTGGATAAGGTATCGTTTTAAAGACAAATGAATGCTCTATTGCATTTGTTTTCATCCGCATTAAATAGTTTCTGACATATTGGAGATATAAAACAAAAGAGATTTTGCGAGATCTTATACCGTCGCGCGATATTTTGTGAGACTTACACAAGAAGCCAATATGTAGTATTTTAGGTCTTTCGATAAAACAGACTACTTTACAACACGTGTATGTCTGTTTTATTAGAAATGCTGTACATTATGATTAAAAATATATCCTACACCATATTTTTGAACAGTTTTAAAGGAATGTTGTGCATAAGGAGGAAACAAACTATTCTTCAAGACAGTTATAATCAGTTTAAAGGTTTTCTGTTCAACAGGATGAAAAAATAAACAACAACTGTTACACAATAAATATGTAAATAAAACTTAACTCTATCTAGTTAAGATTATGATTTTTTTCATTTTTCTTTATATACAGATCTAGGTTGGCATATATGTGTCTATCTACTCCACTATCTAAAATTTGATTTTCAGCATCTATACAGTTTTTCTTGTTACCCATTTGATCTTTTTATCCGCCATGTCTGGTTTCTAGTGTCATCTCTGTGCAATATGTTTATCTGACTTGAAGCAGGATAAGATGTAAAGAAGAACTTTAGTTGCACTTATAAAAGATAACATAAAACATATCACATAAAAATGACAGCAAATTAAAGAGAAGTATGCTATGTTTGCATTTTAATATCTGTCTTCATTTTATTTTTTATTCGTTTTTATTTACTTTATAAGTGGTCCAAAATCACTTGTATTTGAAGGACAGAGAAGTCAACAGCAATTATCCCTCCACTAACCCCCTGAAGAAATACGAGGACATGTTGGTCTAAAAACTACTTTCCATTTCTGCTATTACTCGGGCAAGTAGCATGACATTGTATTGGATATTTACAAACTCCATACCGCGGTTACTTCCCTTTCATAATTTCAGTACAGTACAGGCATGTCACGTGATGATGGTCGAAAGTAAAGTAAACATAATGTTAAACTTTTAAACTCAAGTTTCTTTTTTTCAAATTCTTTACATCCAGGCATGTTAAATCTATGCAATTACAATTGTAACTAAAAAAAAGAAAAAGAAAATTATATGTATATACAGTTGAAATCCAGGTAAGTGGGGAGGGGGCCCAAAAAGCTGTGGATCGTTTGGCAAGTGCTAATCCAATCCGTTCCGCGATTCATAAGTTACGATTAATAAATCGAACCACGAATCACTAATTAATAAACGGGAGGTCAAGATGTACCCACCTTCTAGTCAAGATGTCATTCATTTCACAAACGATTGCTTCACATATATCCTAAAATGGCTTTTCCTATTTGAAGAACTATTTCATGATTCCAGACGAAAAATTAGCTGTTATTTTCATTTCTTGCACAAAGTCAGTAACACTTTGCCCCAGTTTTATCATAATGTTTAGACAGATTAATTATTTTGTTATTACTTTTAATTCGCTATTATAAATTGCTATCAGATATACGCAAACAGAACACTGCTGACCATGGACAGTATGATTTGAAACAAGGGAAATACTGTGCAAGTATTTCAGGAGTTAAAACCTGTCTTCATTATTCATTTCATGACTAAATTTTGATATGTTTATATTTTCTTGTTTATGAATTTTACTACATCACGTAACTGGAAAGACGATACTGCTTTTCCGGTGCAGTCTTCTCTAAAATTGAATTTTACTTGAAGCTTTAAAAAGTTAACCTTGTCAATCAGTTGGGTGGTAATGTTGGAAATATTGCGTAAAAAGTATATCCACCGTCTTTGTTTTCATAAATAATTGCATGTTTACGTGGATAATGAAACATTTTACATGAGTACAAATGGTCTAAAAGTTTCAACAAATTTGTATAAATTAAATTTAAACCCCTATCAAAGTAAGATCGGTTGGAATTGACAAATGGACACATTATTAGAAAGATTAATGGAAGCAGTAAGATGTACATGAGATTTCTAAGTAGAATCTCCGGTTTCTAGCATTGATATATTGCAATGTAATCTTTCTTGTAAACGGTTTACTTACCTTAGCTTTTTTTCCTTCGTATTCGAACACAAGTCTAGTATAAATTGGAGACATAGTGAAGACATTTTCCTTTTGCTAACGGTTGTTTGGGACTTGACTAGTTGGTTATTTGAGGCCAATAAAATTTATGTCCAATGTCCTCAAAAAAATCACATTTGAGCTTCTTTTCTTGAATACAGTCCATATAGTGTGTTTACAGTTTCCTTGATCTTTATCAGTATTTTAGACGATGAACTTGTACGATTTAGGATCCGTGCTCCTTTGAAACAGACATTTTAAGTTTCATACTTGCAAGCTAATTCTTACACATTTCTAGTACAATGCATACCATCTTTCATGCTTTATGTGTGTTGTATAAAAAAACATTTTAAGGTTGTTAAAACACTAAAACCAAGCATTACGCTTTCTTGGAAATTATGCATGTCAAAGAATAAAAAATGTCTGACATGTCTAAGGTTCATATATATATTGATTTTGCATACGTTTTATGAGGCGTCATAACTGTAAAAAGTTTGTTTTGGAAAAGACTTTAGCTTGTGTGTCGTGGTAACAATAGTTTGCAGCCCAACATTTAAAAAATTTTTTTAACGTGAACGTTAAAACCCAAATTAACAAATCACCTAAAGAGCAATTCTGTGTCTGCTATGATTTTAAACAATAAAGAAGTCGAATTTTTACAACTTGTATCATTTATATTCTGAGTGTTGTCGCTCTTTAAAATGTTTAAATCACTCTCATTGCAATGCATCCGTTTCTATTTTAGCAAAATTGCAGGGATCCAGTGTATCCTCACACCTGCCAGCTTTGACATTATTTCATTGCACTCTTGCAGTCACTTTTGCGAGATTGATTTTTTTCATTTTTGCTTCGATTTTTTAACCCTTTTAGCTCTCCTGAGCACATAGTGTTTGTGTGAGATTTTAGGATAGTGGCTGTCCGTCGGCGTCCGTCAACCACAGTTAACTTCAAAGGACATCTCCTCTGAAACCAGCTTACCAAATTTGATAAAACTTGCCTAGAATATTATTGCATGAATCACTGTCGAAGTAGTTGAAATGGTACCAGTCCGCAGCAGATCTGGGACACAGGAGCTAAAAAACATTTTAAAGTGAAACCTTCAAACATCTTCTTCTCCAAAACTGCAAGGCATAGAGTTTAGATATTTGCTATTCAGCATTGTCTAATCAACTTCTATCAAGTGTCTTCAAATTATGGTAAATGGGTCAAAATTGGCTCCATCCCACCAGCCACGTTATTTCTTATAAGCTAATGTAAGAAAAACTTTAAAAGTAATCTTCTCCCCCAAAGAAAACAAGGCCTATAGCTCAGATATTTGGTATGTAGCATTGTCTAGCAAACTTCAGGTTTGTTGAAATCATGACCCAACGGTCAAAATTAGCCCAATCCTTTGGCGGTGGGGGGGGGGGACATGATTTCACATATGCCTTTTTATATAGGGATTACTTTTAAAGTAGTCTTCTCTTAAACCACAAGGCTCAGATATTTGGTACATAGCATTGTCTAGTTGACCTCTTCGATTTTATCAAATTATGCTCTGGGAGATAAAATCGACCCCGCCCCAGAGGTCACTTGATTCGTTTTAAAGACTTGCATTAAAAATACATCTTCTTGACAGTAATCACAAGGCCTAGTGTTAAGACATTTGATGTGTAACTTGGCGTCGTAGACCTCTATCAAGTTTGTTCAAATCTTGGCCTGATGTAAAAAATGGCCGTGCCCCTTGAGTCACCAAGGCTAGAGTATACTTTTCAACTTGTCGTCATTGCGCCTTTATTTATTAACATATATCTGAGATAAAGACACCTTGTATGAATCCTTTTTTGAGGCCAAAGTCACGGTCACTGAGGCTAAAAAAGACTTTAATTCTTTCCCCTGTATACAGACTCTTTATTTATTGATAGATATCTGAGATAACTTTGGCCGAGGTTCAAGGTCACTGTGGTCGAGATCAAGGTCACTAAGGCTAAGATAGATTTGAACTGTTTGTCATTTAGCCTTTATTTATTGGCTGCAATTTTAGATATTTGGTAAATAGACGTCTTGAATGTCCTTCTACCATTAACAAGACTCAATGTCACCGGGGCCTAAAATAATTTTTTTTTACTTTACTTCTAAGAGCCTTCGGTAATTGACCAATGTCTTAGATATTTGGTATGTAGGTTTCTTGCACAGACCTTTGTCACTGTTCGAGGTTTTAGGTCACTGCGGGTAATGTCAATGTCACCAAGGCTAATATAGTTTTTCTACTTTATGTTATATAGCCTTCATTTATTTATTTTTATGTAAAATATTTGGTTTATAGGCAACACGAGCCTCTATCGTTTACTGCAGTCAAGGACACCAAGGCTAAAAACAGATTTTTTTCTACTTTTCGTTATGGAGCCCCATTGAGGTAACTGGTGTCAAGGTAAAAAGTCTCAGTGGTTAGAAATAGATTTTTTACTTAATTTTTATAGTGTTATGCTAGCATTTATTTTAATTTCAACCATTATTTTCTACAAAACTTTTATAAATAATAGAAATCCCTTTTTCATGAACTAACCTGAACTTATTTTTGGTTCAAGAGTTATTGGCCCTTAACAGTTGGATTATGTTGAGCGATTGATGGTCATCATGGTCCTCTTGTTTTACAAGTGTTCAATATTTCACGTAAAATATTGTAATAATGCCTGTTTGCAACGAATCTACGTCTATTTAAATAGTCATATATTACCTTTGCATTGTTTATCTTCCAATCACTTTCATAATTTTACACTGTTTCTATGCACGTTTGGTTTGCCCCACTTAAGTTTTACATGTATTTGTTCTGTTTTATTTTGGGTTTTTCTTCTCTATTTTTAACCTTTGCATTTCAAAATTTCATTTGTGTCTTTACAGATTTCACGTTGGCATTGTTTTTTTGTTTTTGTTTCGTAGACATTTTCGGAAACGTTTTGTTTTCACCTCTTACAGTATTTGTATCCATGGTATTTGTTAGTTTTCATTTATCTTTCTTTCTACCTTCGTAGCTCACCTGAGCACAAGATTGATCGGTCTTTGTCCGTAACTGTGCACATGGTCCAAATTTCATTGCTGTAGCAATAAAAAAGTAGGTCAGTAAGTCAAAAATATAGGTCAAGGAATAATGCTTTTGAAATGATCTTGCAACTGTACAAATGGTCCAAATTTTTTTTCCATAATGAAAAACTTAAAAAATGAGAAAAGCTCACCTGAGCACAAGATTGATCGGTCTTTGTCCGTCACCTGTTATTGTGCGTCATATGTTTCAATAATTTGTTCAAATGAAATCTTCTCCTAAGCCACCGGATGGGTAGTGATATTTCTCGGTAAAAATGTTCCAATTATGGACTTTCACCGATTTCTTTTTCAAAGAGTGTCACTATATGTGAAACGTTAGGTGCATTGGCAACACAGGTTTTTTTAACATATAGATATAACAAAAATTCTTCTGTCAGAAAACAAAAGGCTATAGTAAGAAAGTTCCCTTTTCATATGTTTTTGAAAGAAATATGAAGTAGTATTTTTTTCAAACTCTTTCCTAAGCTTAAAAGCTCTGAAATTTTGTTTGTTTAAAGCTATGCCGAATGAGCCTGTAAGACTATTCAAACTTTGTCCTCTTGGCAATTTTTGACACTGCACCAGGTTTCCCATATTTAAAACTCCAGAAGAAAACTTAACAAGAGTGCCAATGGCCCTAAAGCGCTCACCTGGGTTCAAAGATGAAAGAAATTTTTATGAATGTAATGATGCATATCACAGAAATGGACCAATGCAATTTCATTGCCATAGCTCCAAAAACAAAAAAGTAGGTCAGCTGGTCAAAATATAGGTCATGAGACGACAATTTTTAAATCGGAACAAAAAACTGTACACATGGTCCAAATTTCATTGCCATAGCTCTAAAAACAAAAAGTAGGTCAGCTGGTCAAAAATATAGGTCATGAGATAACATTTTTGAAATCAATACGAAAACACTGTGTACATGGTCCATATTTCATTGTTGTAGCTAAGAAACAAAAAGTAGGTCAGTAGGTCAAAAATATAGGCCATGCAATGACATTTTTGAAATCAAAACAAAAAACTGTGCACATGGTCCAAATTTCATTGCTGTAGCAATAAAAAAGTAGGTCAGTAAGTCAAAAATATAGGTCAAGGAATAATGCTTTTGAAATGATCTTGCAACTGTACAAATGGTCCAAACTTTTTTTCCATAATGAAAAACTTAAAAAATGAGAAAAAAAATTGGGCGGAAGGGGGGAGTGACCCCCAGGGGAAGGGGGATGACCCCACTGTGGTCACAGTGCAAACTACCAAATATCTGAGCTCCAGGCCTTGCAGTTTGTAACAAGAAGATTTTTAAAGTTTTTTGCTATATAACTCTAAGTTAAACATGTGACCCCTTGGGTGGGGCCAGTTTTGACCCAGGGGCCAAGATTTGAACAATATTGGTAGAGGTCCACTAGACAATGCTCACCACCAAATATCTAAGCTCCATGCCTTGTAGTTTCTTACAAGAAGATTTTTAAAGTTTTCCCTATATAACTCTATGTAAATCAAGTAAGCCCTGGGCGGGGTCAGTTCTGACCCCAGGGTCATAATTTGAACAATCTTTGTAGAGGTCCACTAGATGATGCCTAATACCAAATATCTAAGCTCCAGGCCTTGTAGTTTCTGACAAGAATTTTTTTTAAAGAATTTACTATATTACTTTATGTAAAACATGTGACCCCTTGGGCGGAGCCAATTTTGACCCAGGGACCATGATTTGAACAATCTTGGTAGAGGTCTACTAGACAATGCTCAACACCAAATATCTAAACTCCAGGCCTTGCGGTTTCTGACAAGAAGATTTTTAAACTTTTCCCTATTTAACTCTATGTAAATCAAGTGACCCCAAGGGCGGACCCAGTTCTGACCCCAGTGTCATAATTTGAACAATCGTGGTAGAGGTCGACTAGATGATGCCTTATACCAAAATTCTAAGCTCCAGGCCTTGTGGTTTCAGACAACAAGATTTTCAAAGTTTTTCCTTTCAGTTGCCATAAAAACCAGAGTTCTGCATGGAATTGAATTCTTTCAACAACTTTGGAAGAGCTTCATGCATGGAACATCCCATGCAATTTTCATTGAATTTGGCCCAGTGGTTTCAGAGGAGATGTCGTTTGAATGAAATTGTTGACGCCTCATGACGAACGACGCACGATGCACACCGCACGACGCACATCGGACATTGGGGTATGACAATAGCTCACTCTGGCACTTTGTGCCAGGTAAGCTAAAAATGTGTAAATACCAGAAAGCTATGATATTTGAAAATTGGTTTGAGACATTGTTTAGTGTTCCTTATAAATATTTGTATCCATGGTATTTGTTAGTTTTCATTTATCTTTCTTTCTACCTTCGTAGCTCACCTGAGCACAAGATTGATCGGTCTTTGTCCGTCACCTGTCATTGTGCGTCATATGTTTCAATAATTTGTTCAAATGAAATCTTCTCCTAAGCCACCGGATGGGTAGTGATATTTCTCGGTAAAAATGTTCCAATTATGGACTTTCACCGATTTCTTTTTCAAAGAGTGTCACTATATGTGAAACGTTAGGTGCATTGGCAACACAGGTTTTTTAAAATATAGATATAACAAAAATTCTTCTGTCAGAAAACAAAAGGCCTATAGTAAGAAAGTTCCCTTTTCATATGTTTTTGAAAGAAATATGAAGTAGTATTTTTTTCAAACTCTTTCCTAAGCTTAAAAGCTCTGAAATTTTGTTTGTTTAAAGCTATGCCGAATGAGCCTGTAAGACTATTCAAACTTTGTCCTCTTGGCAATTTTTGACACTGCACCAGGTTTCCCATATTTAAACTCCAGAAGAAAACTTAACAAGAGTGCCAATGGCCCTAAAGCGCTCACCTGGGTTCAAAGATGAAAGAAATTTTTATGAATGTAATGATGCATATCACAGAAATGGACCAATGCAATTTCATTGCCATAGCTCCAGAAACAAAAAAGTAGGTCAGCTGGTCAAAATATAGGTCATGAGACGACAATTTTTAAATCGGAACAAAAAACTGTACACATGGTCCAAATTTCATTGCCATAGCTCTAAAAACAAAAAGTAGGTCAGTATGTCAAAAATATAGGTCATGAGATAACATTTTTGAAATCAATACGAAAACACTGTGCACATGGTCCATATTTCATTGCTGTAGCTAAGAAACAAAAAGTAGGTCAGTAGGTCAAAAATATAGGTCATGCGATGACATTTTTGAAATCAAAACAAAAAACTGTGCACATGGTCCAAATTTCATTGCTGCAGCAATAAAAAAGTAGGTCAGTAAGTCAAAAATATAGGTCAAGGAATAATGTTTTTGAAATGCACTTGCAACTGTACAAATGGTCCAAATTTTATTTCCATAATGAAAAACTTAAAAAATGAGAAAAAAAATTGGGCGGAAGGGGTGAGTGACCCCCAGGGGAAGGGGGATGACCCCACTGTGGTCACAGTGCATACTACCAAATATCTAAGCTCCAGGCCTTGCAGTTTGTAACAAGAAAATTTTTAAAGTTTTTTGCTATATAACTCTAAGTTAAACATGTGACCCCTTGGGTGGGGCCAGTTTTGACCCAGGGGCCATGATTTGAACAATATTGGTAGAGGTCCACTAGACGATGCTCACCACCAAATATCTAAGCTCCATGCCTTGTAGTTTCTTACAAGAAGATTTTTAAAGTTTTCCCTATATAACTCTATGTAAATCAAGTAAGCCCTGGGCGGGGTCAGTTCTGACCCCAGGGACATAATTTGAACAATCTTTGTAGAGGTCCACTAGATGATGCCTAATACCAAATATCTAAGCTCCAGGCCTTGTAGTTTCTGACAAGAATTTTTTTAAAGAATTTACTATATTACTTTATGTAAAACATGTGACCCCTTGGGCGGAGCCAATTTTGACCCAGGGACCATGATTTGAACAATCTTGGTAGAGGTCTACTAGACAATGCTCAACACCAAATATCTAAACTCCAGGCCTTGCGGTTTCGGACAAGAAGATTTTTTAAAGTTTTCCCTATATAACTCTATGTAAATCAAGTGACCCCCAGGGCGGACCCAGTTCTGACCCCAGTGTCATAATTTGAACAATCGTGGTAGAGGTCGACTAAATGATGCCTTATACCAAAATTCTAAGCTCCAGGCCTTTTGGTTTCAGACAACAAGATTTTCAAAGTTTCTCCTTTAAGTTGCCATAAAAACCAGAGTTCTGCATGGAATTGAATTCTTTCAACAACTTTGGAAGAGCTTCATGCATGGAACATCCCATGCAATTTTCATTGAATTTGGCCCAGTGGTTTCAGAGGAGATGTCGTTTGAATGAAATTGTTGACGCCTCACGACGAACGACGCACGATGCACACCGCACGACGCACATCGGACATTGGGGTATGACAATAGCTCACTCTGGCACTTTGTGCCAGGTGAGCTAAAAATGTGTAAATACCAGAAAGCTATGATATTTGAAAATTGGTTTGAGACATTGTTTAGTGTTCCTTATAAAAATTGCTAATTTGTTGTCTTTGCTTTAAAAAAGGTGATATAGTGTTTTAAGAGTTTAGTCGACAAGAGTCGTATCATAAAAAAATATCGATATATGATGCTGGAAAAAGTATAATAGATGAAAAAAATCAACAGATGAGCAAATTGATTATTTAATGAGTACGTTTTGGTATACAGCATCAAAAGTCTCGATGCTAGAATATCAAGAGAAGGTTCGAATGATTGATTATTTAGGTGCCATAGAGCAAAAGGTGCTATATTAGAGACAAAATGTCTTAAAGTCTGCAATGACCATCCGCATATCAATCTGGTGCGTGTACTAAACTATTTTAAAACCAGGAAGCATCAGGCATGACAGAAGTTGCGAGAACTTGTTTCCCAGTTGTAAAATAATAAAAGCTTTGTTCTCAAATATTAAGTGTGCAGATTAAACAGAGAACATATTTTTAAACAGGATCATTAATTCAGTTTTGTGTCTTTTTTTTTCGCTTAAAATTCTATGCGTTTTTGTAGTTATTTAAGGAAGATTAATATGAAAACATTTGAGAAAAATCTTACAGTTAGATTACATAGTAAGATGGTTGAGATTGTATTTCATAATTGCTATAATAAAACTCTTCAATAAACCTTAGGACAAAAATTTCACTGCACTGTGTGTCAATATTTAGCTGGCAGCTGAGTAAAAATAGCCATGCGATTCACTGAAGAGTGTACAAATGTTCATTGTTTTATATGGCAATGTAAAACAATCATATTGTTTCGCATGGCATTTCATTACGTTATCTATATGAATTTATATATATTTTTCCAGATATATCAAGTTCCTTTTGCCTTAATACTTCCATTATAGTTACTTTGTTTCCATGATTTCTCTTTACATCTTTATTTCCTACGTATATAACAAACAAAGTTCATTTAAGTCGAAATCATATAATATGTTTATGTATTAGAGTCCTTCAAATTTTTTCCAGGGGGTCTTATTATCTTATTATTTCATTTACATAATGCTTATATAATAATTGAATATAAACTGTGTTTAAATATTGAAATAAATATTGAGCAGTTATGCTTATCTTGAAATGAAATATTCTTCTAGTAAAAATTTTCGAGTTAATTGGGGATAAAGATCCTAACAATTACAGTTATATCTATATATACTTCAAGTAACTTAAAACCTATCAGAACCATTACAATGTCAGCTCGTGTAAGAGATTGTAGACCCTGAGCAATTTTCAAGCACAAATGGTGAGCTCATTCAGATTTTTGCACGTTAGATCCTTTCAAGTTGTTCTAAAGTAGCAACAAAAGACTGTTGGAATTGAACAACAAGATAAAGCTCAGGAAACTGAATCAGTTTCGCAGTTTGTAGACTTCTTAAGCACTGACAATAAATATAATGATAAAAGCAAAATTGGCTTCTTTGTTGTGTTGATTGTGAATGATAGTGTTAGGGTTGGTTGTAGGAGGGGGAAGGTAAAAACATTTGTGAAAAAGGAAGGCTTTATGTTCAGAAGTCCCCCCTTGAATTGCCGGAGTTGTTTCGTTAGTTGCTTCTCATTTCGTCAATGTAGCGTCGTGTAATGTCAGACGGTTTTGGTTGTACCTGGTTGCTTTGGTCGCTATAATAACTGTTAG
Source organism: Cyclina sinensis (assembly GCA_012932295.1). Classification (NCBI taxonomy): domain Eukaryota; kingdom Metazoa; phylum Mollusca; class Bivalvia; order Venerida; family Veneridae; genus Cyclina; species Cyclina sinensis. The sequence continues at coordinate 19,914,766 of JAAONU010000006.1, read as the reverse complement.
AAACTTGTAATTTGTCAGTCTTCACAATCCGGTATTACTAACCCTTGTGTATCGGGAGACGAATTGAATCGTTCGTGCCCCATAAACAGAAGAAAAGAAGAACTTAAGTAAAAAACCCTTCTTTGATTGAATAAAAAGGCATAACTAATCAGTTGAAATCGCATTTGCAGACATGAAAAGAAAAAGAGCAGATATCAGCCTTTGGGATGCTTCTCATGTTCACGAACACGAAAGATAAATTATGGAGATGGTGGAAGTCTGTTCGAAGAAAGACTTTCATGACAGAGACAAGATATAATCAGATTGCATCAAAGACGTCGATATGATAACTACAGTGTCTTGTGTTTCTAAATTACCTAAAAGTCAGAGCGTCGAAGGTGTCGAGAACTTTCTTAATATATTTTCGGTCGGTCTACATCAGCGCCACCCCACATCAACCACGCGTTTCGAAACTAATGTTTTGACTTAATTGACTTACTGCATGTAAAACTGGTGTTTGCATCTTGAACGAGATGAGTTTGCAACCGCATCAATTCGAATTGACGAACATCGTCTGCACAGTTAATCCTAGTTCGGCCGACCCCCGTCTACATATGACGCAAGGATGATTGTTTTTTCGAGATGTCAAATAGAATGTCGTGTAAGTTTCTTTTGCATGTCATTCAAGTCGGCTGTAAAGAAAAAAGACGTCAGTGAATGTATTATACAAGGGTTGATAGATATGCAAAAGAAGTACGTGAGGTTTTTGACTAACAAAGACCGATGTCGCGGTCAAAGGTCGAGACATATTGTCATCAGGAAAGCCGATTTCGAGAGACCTTTACGAACAATAAATTAGTATTACAAATACCTTGTGAGTCGACTGGACTCGAAGTAATGCTCCCACCGATCATATTGAAAAGAATTGTGTGGAATCGATTCAGGATGTAAAACGTTTGCAACCATCTAAAATGCTGCCGCGAAGACCTTTTATTAAGTGGGCACAGAACAAAGTAAAAAGTCCGATGTAAGACCTGTCCACGAGATTGACCAAACGCACTTACATTTCTCAAAAACTTTTGTTGTTCATTTAAACATAAATACACACAATGCACGCACGCACACACGCACGCGCGATATAGGCATTCGAGACCTGCTGTGTTGGCAAAATTACAGTTATCAAATCGACTTCTCTATAGGTGTATCAGAACGTAATAAGATGTGATAACACAAGATGAGGCGTACACCTCAAAAACTTGTTGGCGTTGCGGTGTCAATAATAACAAACTGGGTGTAAGTGAAAAGTTTTCGTGTGACCCTTGACAATATGCAACACATCGTTACATAAGCGGAGTCAGGAACATTCTACTGAAGTCTTATCTAATGTTTCCGTTTGCAAGTGTTGTGTAATTTTGTAAAGAACATTTTTGCGGGGTTGGGGTGCTGACTGATCTTCAAACTAGTATATAAGTTATAACTTGAAAAAAGTTTCATGAATGCTCATGTCGGGGCATAATTTTTGTCGGATGAAACGGTATAACAAGTGAAGATGAACTGTGTAAAAAATGGCACGGTGTGAACTTTACCTCGATCAATGACATGACTTTCCCATTTGCTGTAAAAACACCAAATTTTCCAAAGCATGGCAACCATGGCAACCCCCTCCCCTACCAATTTAACTAATATATTTACACTTAAAGCAATAGACTAAAAAGTCTTTTCGTTTATTTACCACATTTTTTTTACCGAAAACGCCTGTCATCAAGAAACGTCGTATCGACGGCTATTTTACAAATCCGGTACAAAGCACCGATTCAATGCAAAACGGCCTGGTCGATAATTACTATTCCGTATGTATGAAAGTGTTCGAGTCTATGTTAGAGGAAATGAAGCCACCGCCCACTCCGTCTGTATGACGAACACATTTGTGACGATTATCTGTTGAACGTTGTGACGAAGGGGGTATACAATGATCACTTTTTGGCTGGTTGGGACAACGAGGAAGGAAAAAGGTGTAGAAATTTGCTAAACTGGGACAGAAGAAACTGAGATCGAAACTATACTAGTCTTTATTTCAAAAGCCTTTACTCTAAGAAATATAATGTCTATTTGTTTGAAAGAAAGGTAGCAGATATTCTCGTATGGCACTTCAGATTGGTGATACCATTTTGCGATTATAGTAATTTTTCTCCTTTTCTAAATGTGGCAGAGAAGAGCCACTAGTAAAGAACAGATTGCTATTTTCACAACTAGGAGAAAAAATTATACTGTTTTTGCGATTCATGTTTGGATGATAATGTCGATGTAATGTTTACATATTAAGTGATAGACATGGTTAATGTTAAAAAAACGAATGCATATCTGATGTATTGATGCAATAAAATTAAATGATCCACAGACTTTGGTTAGGGTCTGTTGTCCAAAAACACAATTAATTATCACTTGCCAACAGAAAGACTAAATAAAATTTTAGTTCATGTGCCCATCAATGACCTTAGAATTCCTCATCGTTTTAGCAAGATATCAGATCTTAACAACTCGTAAGAACAAAGTCCCTAGGGGAACATTCTTGTCAAATAACAGGAACAACGACGTTATCTGTGAGATAGATTTCAACTATTACTTTGGCACATGTTTTCAACATTTTTGCGATCAATAGTTGAACTTCAGAGATTTTCCAAACAGAGTTAACTGTTTTGATGCATTGCCCCACAAGTTTTTATATTTCACTAGAAGCCACAAACATTTGTATTACTTGAGACATGTTTCACCCACAACCAATTCAATTTTTGCTGCCATGTCTAGGCTGAGACAAAAATTTGACAGAAACGGTTCAAAAGTATGATCAGAGGCAGCAGTTGAGTCATCAACCCTCTTAGTAAAATTAATGATGACCTCAGCTTTGCAACAAATTTGCCCAAAATTGTAACTCAAAACGAATTTTCTGAACTAACTTTTATTAGGGTTGCAACTGTTTTCAATGGTTTCGATCGCAAGCGTGGTGATAAAATCGGCACCTTCCCTGAAAGGGCAGGGAAAGTATGCGATGGACGCAAAATACTTGGATCCGGTTGTGGGCACAGGATGCGTCTCAGCGAGTTGTATTCGTGCCATAAAAATCCTTATTGAATGGAGTTACTCACTGCACGGAGGAAATACACCTTACATGATTCAGCACAAGGCAACGAGACAGATATTTTTGTATTTGTTTAAGCCTAAAAAAGAAACAAAGCATAGTAAATTCCATGCTCAAGTTTCGTTTTTTATCCTGTCTCGTACAAGAACCGACTTCAAAATTCACTTACCTTACAGAAGACTGGTTGTGCAAGTAAACGTCAGCTCTAGTTTTAACTGTCAGTCAATATTCTACACCTGTATATAGGTGGAAGAACCATGTTATTGTCAAACGTAAACAATTTCTATACCGAAAAGTGACTGATGACTATCAATATCAACAATCAAAGAACAAGGAAACAAGATTGAAACAGCAAAGACAAAAACACATTATCGGTTACGTTAGAGTTGCTTTAGTATTGGTTGTCGTGTAACTGCTCACTGTCAGATTTAATAAACAAACTTTTCAGCCGATGAAAGGAGACATGTTTTTGCATCGCTCTGCCTCATTCAAGTTTTCAGTGTTATTCAGTTCAAACGTATTTGCTACACTAGAAGTGATTTCATGCACCGATTTTATACTAATAAAACACTAAATAGTGAAGACGATGCATTGTCAATTTGTCAGACCAGCAGCTTTGATCGTCTCCAAGTCTGAAGAGAGACAACAAGAAACTATATACACTACACATATTACCAACTCATAGAAAAGTGCCGTTTCAGTATTTGGAAAGTAATAGTATGCCAAAGATGTCACTTATTTCAGTGTTTATTTGGTATTATACCTAAGATAGAAAAGTTTCAGAAACAGAAATGGTGAAAATTTAAAGCCCCGACTGTAATTTTAGCCTGTGGTCTTCTTTATTCTTTTGAATTCAACTTAAGCCTCAATATTATCACAAGTGTGGGTATTTTTACGTGGAGTAATTGATTCTTTTACATGCTTACTGAAGTACACCAAAATATTGTATCCAGGTTGAATGCCTCATCCAAAAGACAATTTGAATTGGAAGAATAGGATAGGAGTTAAAGAAACGACTCAGAAGTCCTGTACAACTGTACTACTGATCAGATCCAAGTCTAAACTACCCAAAAAGACTACTGGATATAAATTACACTCTTTATAATACATTTCATTTTGTCTGTGCGGTATTGACAACAAAAATAAGTACATTTGTTACAGCCTTTAATGAGTACTAATCTTTAAAAAAAGGTACAAACCCGGATGAGTGTGTGTGTGTACTGTGTGTGATACGAGGAATGACCTGTATAGATAGAACAATTTCCTTGTAACCTTTATATATTGTGAGTGAGATATCTACTTTTTAAAGCTAAAAGAAAGTTTACTCTAAATGTCTAAGATCTTGCTTTCCAAGACGATTCAATACGGGTGGCTCGTAATCTGTTATCTTGAAGTCTCAAAAGATGCATAAATTAAAGCCAGACTCTGTTCAGGGAGAATTTGGAAGTTTAACCCTATAATATTTGGTTATAAAGCACCTACGATTGAAGAGTCTGCGTTCAACACTTTCGGGCATGCGGTTTTAATTAGTTATTTAAAACAAGAAAATGACTGGAAAAAAACAACAACAAAAAGACGTTAATTTATTTTATTCTTATACCTATGACCTAGAAATAAAAATATAGGGAAGCTTTTAAAGGGTAGGTGAACTTTTGGTCCAAGTGTTCAAGTATAAGTGCAAAATATGCTAAACGTTCGAAACGGGTTTCATTGTCCACCATTCTGAAAATAAAGCTCTAAGAACCTAGCTTAAAGAAAATAAGACGCGCTTAACGTTAGACCTCAGCATCGTAGAAATAAACTAGAACTGTGTCCATAGGACACGGATGCCCTCACTATGCATAAGTGCTCATAAACAAGAGCATGTATATTCTGTATGTAAGATTTAGGTGGGGAACAATTTTTTTTCTATAGTTGCAAATGAATTGAGGTGTTTTGTATATTATTAATGCTGTCCTTTTATTTCAAAATTAGATATTTTATACTGAAACAAGAGCTGTCGGATGGACAGCACGCTTGACTATTCTTAGTGCTTGAAGGTATAATAAAAGCTTAAAATTAAAGATTTTTCAAAATCTTAAAAGGGGAATAACTAATAAAAATGCTTAACAGAGTTATGGGCCTTGATGGAATGACACAGTCTACAGTTTGAACCAAATATCTGCAGTAGAAAGGGAAGAAATAGTGAAAATGAGAAGCTTGCCCTAAAACTTTAACCCGATACCTACGCCGCAAGTACAATAGTCCTCCTTATTCTTTGAATAGTCGACATAAAAATGTTGTAAATATTTATGTACTATGAGGAATCACATTAGCGAAGACGAAGAAAGAGACACACAAGTAATAACATGTTGCTGATATTAAAGTAAGCAGGTAAAATTTACAAAATGTTACACAGATTAAAGTATAGAAACCCCAGGTGTGTCAGGTCCCGTAAAAAACATTACCCTTCCTTTACTATCATCTACACATTAAGGTTGTTCATCCCTGAAAGTTAAAGCAAAATCTGCCATCCAATTTATGAGGAGTTGCGTTCACAAATTTATTTCACTTATGGTATATAGTGAAAAAATCAACAAAGGGCCATAATTCCGTTAAATTTGGTCGCAGCAAAAATTCCTTCCTTCACTATCATCTACACATTAAGGTTGTTCATTCCTGAAAGTTTAAGCAAAATCTGCCATTCGGTTTATGAGGAGTTGCGTTCACAAATTTATTTGGCTAAAAGTTTATGGTATATAGTGAAAAAATCAACAAAGTGTCATAATTCCGTTAAATTTTGTCGAAGCAAAAATTCCTTCCTATACTACCATCTACACAATAAGGTTGTTCATCCCTGAAAGTGTAAGCAAAATCAGACATCCGGTTTAAGAGGAGATGCGTTCACAAATTTATTTCACTTTATGGTATATAGTGAAAAAATCAACAAAGGGCCATAATTCCGTTAAATTTGGTCGCAGCAAAAATTCCTTCCTTCACTATCATCTAGAAATTAAGGTTGTTCATCCCTGAAAGTTTTAACAAAATCTGCCATCCGGTTAAGAGGAGGAGCGTTCACAAATTTATTTCACTTTATGGTATATAGTGAAAAAATCAACAAAGGGCCATAATTCCGTTAAATTTGGTCGCAGCAAAAATTCCTTCTTACTATCATCTACACATTAAGGTTGTTCATTCCTGAAAGTTAAAGCAAAATCTGCCATCCGGTTTATGAGGAGTTGCGTTCACAAATTTATTTGGCTATATGGTATATAGTGAAAAAATCAACAAAGGGTCATAATTCCGTTAAATTTGGTCGAAGCAAAAATTCCTTCCTATACTACCATCTACACATTAAGATTGTTCATCCCTGAAAGTTAAAGCAAAATCTGCCATCCGGTTTATGAGGAGTTGCGTTCTTCACTTTATGGTATATAGTGAAAAAATCAACAAAGGGCCATAATTCCGTTAAATTTGATTGAAGCAAAAATTCCTTCCTTTACTATCATCTAGAAATTAAGGTTGTTCATCCCTGAGAGTTTAAGCAAAATCTGCCATCCGGTTTATGAGGAGTTGCGTTCACAAATTTATTTCACTTAATGGTATATAGTGAAAAAATCAACAAAGGGCCATAATTCCGTTAAATTTGGTCGAAGCAAAAATTCCTTCTTACTATCATCTACACATTAAGGTTGTTCATTCCTGAAAGTTAAAGCAAAATCTGCCATCCGGTTTAAGAGGAGTTACTTTCACAAAATTTCGGGACGTACGTACGTACTTACAGACGTACGGTCGTAATTTCGTACGGTCGTACGGATTGACGGACAAGTGCAACGCTATATGTTCCCACTTTGTGGGGGCATAAAAAAACGACTAAACACAAAATCCTCAATCAACAATGCATCCTTTCACAGAAAAGATATTTTCTAATGCAGCTCTTTTATGTTTTTCCAGCTATTTCTGCTTGAATGTGTCCTTCATACCCATTGTTTTGAAATTAAAAAAATATAGACTTTATGCACGTTGATAACATTGACGATACAAAATGAACGGAAAAAGTAAATTGCGAAATAGACTATCTCTATATATATGATCATACGATCACTAAATAAACCTAACCCGACGTCTCTTTTGAATAATTGTCATTATCTTAGATTATTTTTACATCTTAAAAACTATGGTGATCAGTAAAGAATGTTCAAAATGACAACACTAAAGATTTGACGTATATTATTTCGTAAGGGGTTTCTGTAATAAAATAGGATAGAATTACATAAGGTCAAAACTATTCGTATATTCAGCAAAACTATCAACAATGTGTATAAAACAGCCGTATCTCTTTACCATTTACATGTACTTAAAACATAATTTGGCACATATCTTTGAATTATTTGATTGATTGGTTCTGCTGTACGGGGTACCACATTCATTCTTAGATAAAGGGCACAATTACGAATTCTGGCTGTCCTTCGAAGTGCGAAGTTCGAAACTTGAACTCTGTTTGAAAAAATTCTGTTCAGACAGAAGTCTGAATGATACAGAATGAGATAAAATTTTCTGTCCCAACGCACAGTTGAGGTATGTTTGGAGACATACTCTTTTAAAACTACGAATTCAGAGTATGCAACAAAATGTTTTTTGTGAAGGGGAAGGCTTGAATTTGTGTTCAGTAGCATTTTTCTTGTAATTCCAACTTTGGAAAAAATTTAGTTGATATCATTCCTTTGTCCTTTCTGACCGAATAAGATACGTTATACTGCCTTTACTAAAACATAATGCTAATCAGTGTTTACAAAAAAAACAGTGTTAACTCTGTTAACTTTTCAATAAATAACCACTTCACACAATAAAAAAAAGACTGAGCTCAATTAATAAACAAAATTTTGCCAGAAAAGCCATTCAGTGACATCATCTGGGTTTCTTATTTTTTCTTCATAAGAAACTTTATACTAATTTTTGAAAATTCTAAAAACTGTTGTGAAGTCTTTTACAAAAATACAGGTATGAATGAAAACTCATTAATCTTTTTTTTTCATATATTTCGAAATTCACACTTGTTCTTCAATATTTCACTTAACTAAAAGCATTTAAAATATTAACAAAGGTACGTTTCTTGAAAGGAACGTTATATCGATTTACGAAGGTGTTTAAATTCTAGTCCTTGTAAAGAAAAACCGCGAAAAAACATACATTGCCTTGTCTCTCAAATCAATTTTGATTGTTAGACTTTAAAGTGAAGACCTGTATTATTCAACGAAGCATAGAGACTAAAGCAAATTGTGGAACTGATTACTTCTTTTACTCAAGTCAGATATATTTGCGGAATATAAAGTACTATTTTAAATGTTTAAGCGTTTTGAGAGTTTTAATTGTTTCAATAGTTATATAACTTTATTTGCTTTATATGTAGTTAAAGGTTATTAATTGCAGTCGAAAATGTCTTCTTTTTATATCAGGTTGTTTTCGCTTAAACAGGATAAGAAACGTTACATAGATCACACACTATCTTTGATTGTATCTGTTTCTTTTGTTCGCATTAAATCTTTTCCTCGGTAATTATTTGGGTAAGATACTCATCAGCAGACCGGTTTAAATGACAGTTATCTTGTTTTTATATGGAAAAATATTAGATGGAGTGTATTTATATAGTGTTAAAGTCACATAGTTATTCTGCTTTAGCATTTTGCTGTAAGATTATTAAGTGGTAAGCCATGACAAGTACTTTTGGTGGTTAGCATGATGTAACAGTTCGATATTTTAGGTTTTTTTATTTAATATTTTTTTTATTTTTTATACTGTTGAGAAGCAGTTTCTGTAGATATTTACAGATAACAGAAAAACTGCATAAGGTACGTTACGATACCTTTATACTAAATTATGACAATAAATCGTCTCATAAACTGTAAAAATGTGCATTGTTTAATGGTTGTCTATCTATAAAATGGATTTCGTTTATTAGCGTTTTATTTCCTCTGATATGTTTGGTTAAGCTTTTAAAGTTATTCAATTGTTATAGGACTAATATGCTAAAATATCGGAAAAATATATATTTAAAGGATAACATTTAATTCCTTGACTCTGAAGTTTCATGTTTTTCAATTAAAAAAAAAATATTGACTTAGATATAAATCATAAAAATGAAAAATACATTTAAATAGTTCCAGATGTTGTATCCAGTAAGGTACGTTATGACTTTTCGGTTTAAATAAAGTGACCCTGTCCTTTAGATTTCATGGGCTAACTTATTTAAAAATGAAGCACTTCATTGCTTTTAAACATCTGTCGAATTTAGTGCGTTTTTCAGGTAGAATGAATGAGTTTTAATAAAGTTATAATAGTAAGAACGAGCATGAAAATTTAAAAACTGTTTTTTTTGTATACTCGCTGTAATATTTTCTTGCAGAAAACCAAAAATAATAAGGTGATACTCGAAGTTAAGGATTTTACGTGTTGTTGAATAAGTAACGATTTAGAGCTCGTAGTCTTTACATACATGAATACAATAACTAAATTTTAATTTCGTAGGATTGGAAATATAACGTACCTTATCGCCCTTTTGGGTGTATATTTTTAAACAGCTGCATCTTTTAAAGTAAAGCCGGTTTGGGTCCACTGAATGTTGTTTTATATTGTTTAAATGTTGTCAAAATAAAATCAGTAGAAAAACAATGGTTTCTTATCTATCGATTTTTCACACCTTGTTTTTTGAAATTGTGCCCTTTATCTAAGAATGAATGACCAATAATTGAAACAAAAGGAGCTATTCAATGTAAAATTGGCTAACCAACCATTCAATAAGTATGTATTGAATTCAAATAGAAATAATAAGCAATCTGATAGGCATTCGTGTTGAGATTATTCTGTTTCCTAAATATTCCTTCAAAGATCTTTTGTGTAGGTTGACCAAAACCCCCACTGCTACCAAGGTTCTCTTCAGAAGTTTAGACAAATTTCTGTCATCGCCTGTCTTTGAGAATCTTGTTTGAACTGCTAACAAATAATGATTTTAATTGTTGATTATTCACTATTTGTATTCACGTTTTGTGTCAATATGTGTCAATGAAAAGAACAAAACCATAAAAGATAATCAATTCTGTAACAGAGCATTGTATCTACTTGTTTTAGCTTGTTTGAGCCTGCTTTATCCCTCACAACAGCAATATTGTTTGCAAACCGTTGAAAATTCTTACTTCTCAAAGTACTTAAGAGATTCAGATATACAACTCATACCATTTAAAGCGACTATCTCACAGAATTTATCATATTTTTTTCTTTAGAATTTAAGAGAAGTAAATATACTATAGAAAAAAACACAATATTATGCTTCTATACACCACGAAAACTGAAAAAAAAGTTTTGTTTTTACCAGGATTCGAATCCATGCCCTTTCGGTCAGTAAAATATAGAACGACGATCTACACCACTAACATATGCAAACTAGTTATCAACACGTCAAAATTAATGATGTAACTAAAGTATCTTCCCCGTGACTTTTATCAATAACAATGTGTTAAACCTTATTTTGTGGTGTTTTTTTCAAAAATGAGTCAAAAACGTTTAGATATATATTTCACAATTACAGCTAGAATTTCAAGGTATATAAACATTTTCTGTTTTTTCATCGTCAGTCCATCTTTGAGTCAATCGCTTTAAAAAAAGAATAATTAAAGGTGCCATTGATTGATACTTCAACTAAATATTTCCAGTGAATTAATTGACACTCTTAGTACCTTTATTTTACTCTTGGTAATAAAACTTTTGTATTTTTATTGCTAATTTAGATTTTTTTTCAAAACAAAAAAATATTTTAAGTATATAAATATGTGTGTATATATGTATTTAAAGCAAATAAAAATGTTTTCTTACAAGAGCATATTGAGATAAAACTATTGGAAGAACAGAATAACACCAATCAAATATGCACAAGAAACAGGTGCGTGCTTGTATTTTAAGTGTAAAACCAGTTCAAGTTCTAATGGAGGATGATAAGGGAAAGGTTATTTATTAGACTTTTGGCAGGCAGGATTTATCGAGGCTTTATTACAGGTATAAACTATATCCTGTATATTTCAGAGGTATTAATGAGCAAAAAAGGCAGATGTTTTAAGAACAGAGTCTGATATATTGGAAAAAGAAATGTACCGTTAAATAAATCAAGTTTCATAAGACATAAGGAACACCATATTCGACGTAACACAGATAGTTTATTTAGACAGGTTCACACAATTTTCTTTATTTAAACTACAAAAATACAAAAAGATAACAATTAATATCATGTTGTGCAAATGCCATGTTTCTGTCCATAGTTAAAAACAGTACAATCACATGGTTGTTTTTGTTTTTACCCGAGGTGCTCAAATCCTCCATTGCTACAAGAGTGGTTAGCACAAAACTCTTTATTCCATATGTAGTTACACAAATGCTGCACTTATCTTTCAAACAACTCAATTACATATCCCAATGTATAACTATGATTTAGTTGACCTATTACAAAAGACTATTCAGAATAATTATATCTTAGACTTGAACAAATTAGGCAATTAAAAAAATTTAATTGTCGTGCTTAGATTATAATTAATTGACACTATGTCTGCATCATAAATTGACATAGGCCTGGTTTCCAGTTCCAAGATTCCTAGTTTCTTTTCTAGAAAAAAAAACAACAACATATTTTCCATCAAACTAAGATTTAAAGCAGGACCTAACTACTCTGTTAACACCATTTACATTCATGTTTCTCTTTCAAATGATAGATCATCTATAAAATTACTTTTTTTCTTTACCTAGTCAAGCGAGGTCAAATGGTACAACAGAATTTAAGTTAAAGTTATAATACTGCTCACGAACAAAAATTTAACGTTATCGCCAGTTTTGCCACATTTTCACATTAATACATACAGACTTTGCTAGAGTGAAAGAAAATATTGCTTAATTTCACTTATATCGTGATTGGCTTCATGGATGACTACGAAAATAAAAATGTCAACTTTCGTTTTTTGCTACTCACAGCCATTCCTCGAATGCGTCCGGATTTAGTCGGAAGATGCTAATTTGCATACGTAAGGTATTTTTAGAAAAAAGAAACGTAATATAAAGATCATCCGTAAGTGTAATGTTTGGAAAACTCTCTTTTTTCTCAATGAACTTCGAAGATGATATTACATGTATTTCTATATTGTTTGAAAAGCAAACCGTGACTGACATGTTGCCCTATCATTTGTCTCAGCTGATAGGATTCGCTGTAATATTCAGGAGGCCACGTTTCCCCGATTGTTTTGGTTGATCCGCTAGTGTTGTTCGTATCGCTTATTCAAATTTGATAACGTGACATTGACGGCTTATTTTACGGAAATCGGCGATGTGTGTTTGGCATTTCCAAAGCGATTTTTGAACCGGCGGGTCATAAAATAATTTGATAATTTCATCCATTTTTTATCTCGAACATATCTTGCCATCCACGAAAAATAGTCATGCAGATTGGGTGTTGATAATGTTTAAATAAAGAAACATAGCATTGTTCTTATTTTGTTTATTTTTATGGCGATTATATGCAGTATTATAACTTTAAAGAATAAACAGCTTAACTCTACATGTTCAGATAAATAAGCTGTCAAAATTATCAAATAGTTTTGAACAATATCACTGGTCACCAGTGACATCAAAATTCTTTTTGAGCACATTTTTTTCACTAGTTCAGTTTCTTGAATTCTCTATGGCTTATATACTTTTCTTTTCAATACAAATCTTACTCGACCCTGCGGTAAACAGAGTTAGCCAAAGTTCTCGAGCAAACAAAACAAAGAATGTGTCGGCTTCGTTCATGTTTCCCGTCATATAATAGATGTATGCATGCAAACATAAATGGAAGTAATAATACCTATGGTAGGTGCTATAGAACACTGCCTCCCTTAGAAGCTTTCTTGTCAATTCCATATCGTCTTTCAATCCAAGGAAATTCTCTGACACAAGAGGGTAAACCACCAACAGGTGTGTACTTTAATAAATAAAACAGGTGTGTATTAAATAAATATATATACTTTATTTTCCATGTATATTTTTTAAACAAATAAAAGGTTGTATTAAAAAGGGATTCTTGAGATGGTGCTATTGGAAGAGCAGAATAACACAAATAAAAAAAAACTCTCTCACAGACAGTATATCCCTCGCCGATCGGTGCTTGTTTTAAGAAAGAGTAAAGTCAGAATTTGTATATAAACGAAATCGGGAAAGTCAGTAATAGGTTTTACATAGAATAACTTTGTGGTTATCATCTTGATCAAATAGCAATAACTCCTTTAAAAATTGTGCAATCGCAAAAAAGTGATGATATACGCTGCAGTTCATGTTGATAAATGGTGAAATCGCATACAAAATATAGGAGTCTCGCACAGAAACATTTAAATAATAATTATAAAAGTCATCGAAAGGCAATAACTCCTTCAAAAATAATGCAATCACAAAGGCTTGAGAATATACGCTGCAGCAAATGATATAATCATTATGTGAAAGTGCAGTAAGAATTGCATGCAAAATATAGGAGTTGCGAACAGAAGCATTTGTAGGTAAACATGTAGGGACATGCCAATAATATGCGCACCTCCTTTTGGTACTGATGGCTCCCATAAAGTTTTGTTGAAATCCAATAAGAAGTTATACGCACCTCCTTTGGTAAACTGCATAACTAATCAAGACCCATACTTATTTACCTTTCCTTTATAAACTTTTGGCAGGTAGGATTTACTGCAGCTTTATTACAGGTATAAACTGAATCCTGTCTGTAGTTTTAAGAAGTATATAAGAGCAAATGTTTGGTAATATAGTCTGAATATTTGAAACAAAATGTACCTTTTAAAGCAGACAGGTTTCATAGGACAAACGGACACACCATATTCAACGTTACATACAGAGTTAAATGAGTAAAGTACTCATTTTCCTTCATTTAATCTTATCAAAAATACAAACAGATATCAAATAATGTCATATTGTGCAAATGGTAAGTTTCTGTCCACAGTTTAAAACAGTAAAATTACAGAGTTAATATTTTTGTGCATGAGGTGTTCCAATCCTCACTACAACAGAAGGGGTCATATCTATCGTACTATATCGCATAACTATTGTAACTTCTAAAGTCATATGTAGATACACAAGTTTTGCACAAAATACCGAACAGCACAACTACATATACACATGTATTTCTATGTTTGATTTAAATTAGTACAAAAGAATATTCATAATTACAATATCTTGGTCTTGAAAAAAATAAGGGACTTGTAAGATTTTATTGTCATGCTTGAATCTATGACTAATCGTGACAAAGTCTGCATCATAAATCTACGTAATGGCCTTGTTTCAAGTTCCAAATTTTCTAGTTTCTTTAGGAAAAATTTTGTCCCTCAAACTTGACATCAGTATTAAATGACATAACAAAGATATAGGGAAGACGTAACTACTCTGTCAATACCATTTACTTTCATGTAATTCTTTCGATGATAGTTCGCCTGTGAAAAGTACCTTTTATCTTTACTAGTCAAGTTATATCAAACGGTACAACAAAATATAAGTGAAACAAAAACCATCTTGGCCCTACATGTTCGGAATAATAAGCTGTCAAAATTATGAAACAGTTTTGAACAATATCTCTGGTCACAATTGGCATCGTAATAATGAAGTCAATTTGAGCACATTTGCTTTCGTTTCTGTAAGATTAGTTTCATTGCTTGAATTCTCTCTGGCTTACATATTTGTTTGTAAAATCTTGCTCACGTTTTTCTGCTATTTTTCCCCTTATTTACATTTTCTATATTCGTCATTCACCATTAATGCTATGTGGTAAATTGCAGCGTTTAGAAGGGTAGGTTTATTCTTAGCAGACAGAACAAAGCATTTGTAGGCTTCCTTCATGTTTCCCGTCATATAATAGCTGTGTCCAAGCAAATATAAATGGAAGAAATAATACTTATGGTAGGAGCTGGAGAAAACTGCCAGCATTAGAAGACTTCTTGTCATTTCCATATCGTCCTTAAGTCCAAGGGAATTTTCTGACAGGACAAGAAGGTAACAAGCTAACACAAGAGGGTTAACTACAAACTGGTATGTACTTCGTCCGTACAGATACTTTTGAAGTTTGACTGGAAATGGCATGAAATCTCTTTCGAGAAACCCAAAACTATAATCCAAAACAAGACTTTCTTTGACTCCACAAATGTCATAAGTATTACAAATGCCACTATCTAAAGGGTACACTAATCCTGACTCTAGACTTAAATTAAATGCAATACCATCGTAAGTTATGTACACTTTCATTGATTTGCTTAGTATTTTAGCTTTTAGTTCCTCATGCAAATCTGCATATTTGTTGTAAAAAAGGTAGATTAAAGCAATATTTAGTGACGCTGTAAGGTAATCAGTTTCACATGCAGCTTTCCTCGAATGCAAAATAGTCTTTAAACAATCTTGCAAAAATGTGAACTTGCCTGTGGCAAACTGTAATTTAAGTTGAGCTAGCTCCCTACAAGGTAATAAAACATTCGTCTCCGGAAATTTTTTAATCATTTTTTGATACAATCTTTCCAGTATTGTGTGGTCAGCTCTCTCAGAATAAAAAAGGAGATTGTTTTGTCTCTTGCTATAAGCTAAAACTTTAGGCGAAATTGGTCTTGACAAGTTCTGAGTAAAATATTTAGCCTTATCTATTATGTCATCGGCCATTTTGTACCGTTTGCTTAATACATCGTCAATAAAATCTATGGCTTTCCTTTTTTCTTTGGGCGATAAAGCAACATTCTGCCAGAGATTATTTTCAGGAACAATATAATGCGCATTATTGTTTAGCCAAAAGCAGTTCTGGAGCTTTCGTAACCCCAAAGTAATATACTGTAGAAGGTTATTTGCTTTCCACTCAGTTTCAGGCACAGTTTCGCACATCCAAAGAACAATATTCTTTATTTGATAAGTTGATATTTCTCGTTTAAAAAAAGGATATTTTTGATCCAGTAATCCCTTTTTCAGTCTTTTTAAGGAAACATAGCATTTAAACTGGGTATCGTTCATACTCCAAATTAATTCACGTTCAATTTCGACGAATGAAATTTTCCACTCAAGATCGAACTCTTCCGAAGATTTTCTCCCTACTGGAACAACATAGCATGATACTTCCTTTTCTAATTTGTTTAAAAGTTTTTTACATGGCCAATTGCATTTTCTAAGTCGCATTTTAAATTTCAGTGCTTCTTGTGGCCAACTGTTGATTTCAAACGATTCCACATAGTCTACAGAATTATTTCTTTTTGCAGGACCATTTATTTTAACGTTTGGCTCGTCAAGACGTTCACGGGGTAAAAAGCCGGTCATTTCTGCTCTTTCTAAGAAAAGAAAGCTTGAAATAAAAAACATACCATTTCGTTTATCAGTACTTTCAACAATGTGTTCTGCAGAAGTCTTTCGTAATGCACGTGTAAGTATTTGTAACTTATCAAAATCTGTTTGTGTCAGCTGCAATTTGCAATATCCCGGATAGCACTTGCTTCTTATGATTGAAATTTTTATTGGTTGGTCTTTGCTTCGACTTGAGGTTTGCTGAATACTCTCATCCCAGACTGTGAAACCAATTACTGCTCCCATAATATCTGAATCCATTTCCAAATCTTCTTTTAATACGGACCCTTCTGCCATACCACCGCTTGCTATTGCCTTCGATGATATTTTAATGAATTCCGCAAATTGACCGATAAGTTGGGTGCACTTAATTTCTTTTCTTGAAAGAATTCCAAACCCCTCTTTTTCCAGCCACTTGCTAATAGAAACGGACATTTCATGATCGGCTTTATCTTGGCACGACGTACTGTGATTTCTATGATTTTAAAGTCTTATTTCAGTATAATGAATACAGTCTTAGTATAAAATCCCAAATCACTTTAAAAAATAAAGCGTACATTACACATCCAATATCAACTGTGTTACTAATAACGCAATAGCATACGTTCGAAATGTTGTTTATATGTAGCTATGTAGTTGTTATGACTACAAAGAATACAATACTGCAAGCATATAATCCTATATAATACATTATAAAACTAGTAAATGTATGTAACATATCATTTACGTGTTAACTGTATGAAATTCAAACACCCAAAAGTAGATTTAAACTTCTTTATGAATATTTTCACCTGCGTATTGATTTTTGAAATGTTTAAGTGTTTGCTTTCATTTCCAGACCAATAGGAACACGTTGATCATAAAACCATCCAGTTCTTTTTTGTTCTGCTTTACTGTGTTCAAATATAAAGGTTCAAACGTATTTCAAATGAATAAATAAGGATGTATTATGACCAATTCATACAAAATGCTGTACAATGGAGTAAACAAACTACCCTATAAGATAGTCATGAATAGAAATAGATAAATGTTTATTCAGCTTTAGAAAAACACAAATACCAGTTATATTACAAAGACAAACGTTTATTAAAAACATTGAACAAAATTTTAGCCACTTAGAAGAGTTGACAAGAAATGCTGTACAATAGCGTGATACAAATTATTCTTCAATACATTTATGACTAGTGTATTAGGAATGTTGTATTATATGATAAAACAAACATTCCTACATCTGTTTTATATATTAAGTTTATATCAAATGCTGTATCAAAGTATGAAATAACTATTTCGAACACATTTATGAGCAGTTTATAAGAAAATCTGTACAAAATGATTAAATAAACTTAATTCATTCACAACACATTCATGAATACTTTATTAGGAATGTTGTACACAAAGATTAAGAAAAATATCTTATTACACACTACTGGCAAGTTAAGAAGGAATCCTCTATGATAGGATGAAGCAAGACATTTATGACTAGTTTATTTGGAATGCTGTGCAATGTGATAAACCAAACTATCCTACAACTCATTTATGACCAGATTAATACTAATGCTGTAAAACAGGACGAATTAAACTGTTCAACAACACATTTATGACAAGCGTATCAAGAATTATATACAAAAGGACGGAATAAACTACTCCACAAGACAATTTTGATTAGTATATCAGGAAAGATGTACAATATGCTACATCAAACTATCCTACAGATCATTCATGAATGCTGTACAAAAAGATGAAATAATCTGAACCACACTTACACATATATGGCCAGTTTATTACAAATGTTGTACAAAAGGATGACATAAACTATTCCACAAGACATGTATGGTCAGTTATTAGTAATGCTGTTCACTAGGATGATCAGCTTACCAGAATTACTGTACAATACGATGAGACAAAAAATCTCACAACACAATTATGTCCAGTTTATCAGAATTGCTATACAATACGATGAGACGAAAAATCTCACAACACATTTATGTCCAGTTTATAATGCTGTACGAAAGTTTAAAACAAACTATGTAACAACACATTTATGACCAATTCAAAAGAAATGTTGTAGAACAGGATGCAAGAAACTATCTTTAAAAGCATTTTAGTTCAGTCAAAGGATACGATAGGATGAAACAGACTATCCTACAACAAATAAATGTCCGGTTTATAAAGAATGCTGTACAGAATGATAAAACAAAGATCTAAAACAATTCAGATTCGAAACTCCTTTATAAACGAAAAGAAAAAAGTGTTAAATCATGCGTAAAGTCAACAGTTTGTACAAAACCTAATGACCTGAAAAAAAAATCAAAACTAGAAGTCAACTGCATGTCATAAAGTGACCATTTCATTTTCTTTGCATAAAACGTTATCGTTTCTGGATAAGGTATCATTTAATAGAAAAACGAATGCTCTATTGCATTTGTTTTCATCTGCATTAAATAGTTTCTGACATATTGGAGATATAAAACAAACGAGATTTTGTGAGATCTTATGAACCTGTCGCGATATTTTGTGAGACTTACACAAGAAGCCAATATGTAGTATTTTAGGTCTTTCGATAAAACAGACTACTTTACAACACGTGTATGACTCTTTTATTAGAAATGCTGTACAATATGATTAAAAATATATCCTACACCATATTTTTGAACAGTTTTAAAGGAATATTGTGCATTAGGAGGAAACAAACTATTCTTCAAGACAGTTATAATCAGTTTAAAGGTTTTCTGTTCAACAGGATGAAAAAATAAACAACAACTGTTATCTTACTCTATCTAGTTAAGATGTTTTTCATTTTTCTTTATATACAGATCTAGGTTGGCATATATGTGTCTATCTACTCCACTATCTAAAATTTGATTTTCAGCATCTATACAGTTTTTCTTGTTACCCATTTGATCTTTTTATCCGCCATGTCTGGTTTCTAGTGTCATCTCTGTGCAATATGTTTATCTGACTTGAAGCAGGATCAGATGTAAAGAAGAACTTTAGTTGCACTTATAAAAGATAACATAAAACATATCACATAAAAATGACAGCAAATAAAAGAGAAGTATGCTATGTTTGCATTTTAATATCTGTCTTCATTTTAATTTTTATTCGTTTTTATTTACTTTATAAGTGGTCCAAAATCACTCGTATCTGAAGGACAGAGAAGTCAACAGCAATTATCCCTCCACTAACCCCCTAACCCCCTGAAGAAATACGAGGACATGTTGGTCTAAAAACTACTTTCCATTTCTGCTATTACTCGGGCAAGTAGCATGACATTGTATTGAATATTTACAAACTCCATACCGCGGTTACTTCCCTTTCATAATTTCAGTACAGTACAGGCATGTCACGTGATGATGGTCGAAAGTAAAGTAAACATAATGTTAAACTTTTAAACTCAAGTTTCTTTTTTTCAAATTCTTTACATCCAGGCATGTTAAATCTATGCAATTACAATTGTAACTAAAAAAAAGAAAAAGAAAATTATATGTATATACAGTTGAAATCCAGGTAAGTGGGGAGGGGGCCCAAAAAGCTGTGGATCGTTTGGCAAGTGCTAATCCAATCCGTTCCGCGATTCATGAGTTACGATTCATAAATCGAACCACGAATCACTAGTTAATAAACGGGAGGTCAAGATGTACCCACCTTCTAGTCAAGATGTCATTCATTTCACAAACGATTGCTTCACATATATCCTAAAATGGCTTTTCCTATTTGAAGAACTATTTCATGATTTCAGACGAAAAATTAGCTGTTATTTTCATTTCTTGCACAAAGTCAGTAACACTTTGCCCCAGTTTTATCATAATGTTTAGACAGACTAATTATTTTGATATTACTTTTAATTCGCTATTATAAATTGCTATCAGATATACGCAAACAGAACACTGCTGACCATGGACAGTATGATTTGAAACAAGGGAAATACTGTGCAAGTATTTCAGGAGTTAAAACCTGTCTTCATTATTCACTTCATGACTAAATTTTGATATGTTTATATTTTCTTGTTTATGAATTTTACTACATCACGTAACTGGAAAGACGATACTGCTTTTCCGGTGCAGTCTTCTCTAAAATTGAATTTTACTTGAAGCTTTAAAAAGTTAACCTTGTCAATCAGTTGGGTGGTAATGTTGGAAATATTGCGTAAAAAGTATATCCACCGTCTTTGTTTTCATAAATAATTGCATGTTTACGTGGATAATGAAACATTTTACATGAGTACAAATGGTCTAAAAGTTTCAACAAATTTGTATAAATCAAATTTAAACCCCTATCAAAGTAAGATCGGTTGGAATTGACAAATGGACACATTATTAAAAAGATTAATGGAAGCAGTAAGGTGTACATGAGATTTCTAAGTAGAATCTCCGGTTTCTAGCATTGATATATTGCAATGTAATCTTTCTTGTAAACGGTTTACTTACCTTAGCTTTTTTTCCTTCGTATTCGAACACAAGTCTAGTATAAATTGGAGACATAGTGAAGACATTTTCCTTTTGCTAACGGTTGTTTGGGGCTTGACTAGTTGGTTATTTGAGGCCCATAAAATTTATGTCCAATGTCCTCAAAAAATCACATTTGAGCTTCTTTTCTTGAATACAGTCCATATAGTGTGTTTACCGTTTCCTTGATCTTTATCAGTATTTTAGACAATGAACTTGTACGATTTAGGATCCGTGCTCCTTTGAAACAGATATTTTAAGTTTCATACTTGCAAGCTAATTCTTACACATTTCTAGTACAATGCATACCATCTTTCATGCTTTATGTGTGTTGTATAAAATAACATTTTAAGGTTGTTAAAACACTAAAACCAAGCATTACGCTTTCTTGGAAATTATGCATGTCAAAGAATAAAAAATGTCTGACATGTCTAAGGTTCATATATATATTGATTTTGCATACGTTTTATGAGGCGTCATAACTGTAAAAAGTTTGTTTTGGAAAAGACTTTAGCTTGTGTGTCGTGGTGACAATAGTTTGCAGCCCAACATTAAAAAAATTTTTTTAACGTGAACGTTAAAACCCAAATTAACAAATCACCTAAAGAGCAATTCTGTGTCTGCTATGATTTTAAACAATAAAGAAGTCGAATTTTAACAACTTGTATCATTTATATTCTGAGTGTTGTCGCTCTTTAAAATGTTTAAATCACTCTCATTGCAATGTATCCGTTTCTATTTTAGCAAAATTGCAGGGATCCAGTGTATCCTCACACCTGCCAGCTTTGACATTATTTCATTGCACTCTTGCATTTTTATCGCTTATAGAAACATATTTTCCCATTGACACTTTTGCGAGATTGATTTTTTTCATTTTTGCTTCGATTTTTAACCCTTTTAGCTCTCCTGAGCACATAGTGTTCGTGTGAGATTTTAGGACAGTGGCTGTCCGTCGGCGTCCGTCAACCACAGTTAACTTCAAAGGACATCTCCTCTGAAACCAGCTTACCAAATTTGATAAAACTTGCCTAGAATATTATTGCATGAATCACTGTCGAAGTAGTTGAAATGGTACCAGTCCGCAGCAGATCTGGGACACAGGAGCTAAAAAACATTTTAAAGTGAAACCTTCAAACATCTTCTTCTCCAAAACTGCAAGGCATAGAGTTTAGATATTTGTCTAATCAACTTCTATCAAGTGTCTTCAAATTATGGTAAATGGGTCAAAATTGGCTCCATCCCACCAGCCACGTTATTTCTTATAAGCTAATATAAGAAAAACTTTAAAAGTAATCTTCTCCCCCAAAGAAAACAAGGCCTATAGCTCAGATATTTGGTATGTAGCATTGTCTAGCAAACTTCAGGTTTGTTGAAATCATGACCCAACGGTCAAAATTAGCCCAATCCTTTGGCGGTGGGGGGGGGACATGATTTCACATATGCCTTTTTATATAGGGATTACTTTTAAAGTAGTCTTCTCTTAAACCACAAGGCTCAGATATTTGGTACATAGCATTGTCTAGTTGACCTCTTCGATTTTATCAAATTATGCTCTGGGAGATAAAATCGACCCCGCCCCAGAGGTCACTTGATTCGTTTTAAAGACTTGCATTAAAAATACATCTTCTTGTCAGTAATCACAAGGCCTAGTGTTAAGACATTTGATGTGTAACATGGCGTCGTAGACCTCTATCAAGTTTGTTCAAATCTTGGCCTGATGTAAAAAATGGCCGTGCCCCTTGAGTCACCAAGGCTAGATTATACTTTTCAACGTGTCGTCATTGCGCCTTTATTTATTAACATATATCTGAGATAAAGACACCTTGTATGGATCCTTTTTTGAGGCCAAAGTCACGGTCACTGAGGCTAAAAAAGACTTTAATTATTTCCCTGTATACAGACTCTTAATTTATTGATAGATATCTGAGATAACCGAGGTTTAAGGTCACTGTGGTCGAGATCAAGGTCACTAATGCTAAGATAGATTTAAACTGTTTGTCATTTAGCCTTTATTTATTGGCTGCAATTTTAGATATTTGGTAAATAGACGTCTTGAATGTCCTTCTACCATTAACAAGACTCAATGTCACCGGGGCCTAAAATTATTTTTACTTTACTTCTAAGAGCCTTCGGTAATTGACCAATGTCTTAGATATTTGGTATGTAGGTTTCTTGCACAGACCTTTGTCACTGTTCGAGGTTTTAGGTCACTGGGGGTAATGTCAATGTCACCAAGGCTAATATAGTTTTTCTACTTTATGTTATATAGCCTTCATTTATTTATTTTTATGTAAAATATTTGGTTTATAGGCAACACGAGCCTCTATCGTTCACTGCAGTCAAGGACACCAAGGCTAAAAACAGATTTTTTTCTACTTTTCGTTATGGAGCCCCATTGAGGTAACTGGTGTCAAGGTAAAAAGTCTCAGTGGTTAGAAATAGATTTTTTACTTAATTTTTATAGTGTTATGCTAGCATTTATTTTAATTTCAACCATTATTTTCTACAAAACTTTTATAAATAATAGAAATCCCTTTTTCATGAACCAACCTGAACTTATTTTTGGTTCAAGAGTTATTGGCCCTTAACAGTTGGATTATGGTGAGCGATTGATGGTCATCATGGTCCTTTTGTATTACAAGTGTTCAATATTTCACGTAAAATATTGTAATAATGCCTGTTTGCAACGAATCTACGTCTATTTAAATAGTCATATATTACCTTTGCATTGTTTATCTTCCACTCACTTTCATAATTTTACACTGTTTCTATGCACGTTTGGTTTGCCCCACTTAAGTTTTACATGTATTTGTTCTGTTTTATTTTGGGTTTTTCTTCTCTATTTTTAACCTTTGCATTTCAAAATTTCATTTGTGTCTTTACAGATTTCACGTTGGCATTGTTTTTTTTGTTTTTGTTTCGTAGACATTTTCGGAATCATTTTGTTTTCACCTCTTACAGTATTTGTATCCATGGTATTTGTTAGTTTTCATTTATCTTTTTTTCTACCTTCGTAGCTCACCTGAGCACAAGATTGATCGGTCTTTGTCCGTCACCTGTCATTGTGCGTCATATGTTTCAATAATTTGTTCAAATGAAATCTTCTCCTAAGCCACCGGATGGGTAGTGATATTTTTCTCGGTAAAAATGTTCCAATTATGGACTTTCACCGATTTCTTTTTCAAAGAGTGTCACTATATGTGAAACGTTAGGTGCATTGGCAACACAGGTTTTTTATAATATAGATACACAAAATTTCTTTTGTCAGAAAACAAAAGGCCTATAGTAAGAAAGTTCCCTTTTCATATGTTTTTGAAAGAAATATGAAGTAGTATTTTTTTCAAACTCTTTTCTAAGCTTAAAAGCTCTGAAATCTTGTTTGTTTAAAGCTATGCCGAATGAGCCTGTAAGACTATTCAAACTTTGTCCTTTTGGCAATTTTTGACACTGCACCAGGTTTCCCATATTTAAAACTTCAGAAGAAAACTTAACAAGAGTGCCAATGGCCCTAAAGCGCTCACCTGGGTTCAAAGATGAAAGAAATTTTTATGAATGTAATGATGTATATCACAGAAATGGACCAATGCAATTTCATTGCCATAACTCCAAAAACAAAAAGTAGGTCAGCTGGTCAAAATATAGGTCATGAGACGACAATTTTGAAATCGGAACAAAAAACTGTACACATGGTCCAAATTTCATTGCAAAAGCTCTAAAAACAAAAAGTAGGTCAGTAGGTCAAAAATATAGGTCATGAGATAACATTTTTGAAATCAATACGAAAACACTGTGCACATGGTCCATATTTCATTGCTGTAGCTAAAAAACAAAAAGTAGGTCAGTAGGTCAAAAATATAGGTCATGCGATGAGATTTTTGAAATCAAAACAAAAAACTGTGCACATGGTCCAAATTTCATTGCTGTAGCAAAAAAAGTAGGTCAGTAAGTCAAAAATATAGGTCAAGGAATAATGTTTTTGAAATGATCTTGCAACTGTACAAATGGTCCAAATTTTATTTCCATAATGAAAAACTTGAAAACAAATTTTGGCGGGAGGGGGGGAGTGACCCCCAGGGGAAGGGGGATGACCCAACTGTGGTCACAGTGCATACTACCAAATATCTAAGCTCCAGGCCTTGCAGTTTGTAACAAGAAGATTTTTAAAGTTTTTTGCAATATAACTCTTAAATAAGGGGTTAAACATGTGACCCCTTGGGTGGGGCCAGTTTTGATCCAGGGGCCATGATTTGAACAATATTGGTAGAGTCTACTAGACAATGCTCACCACCAAATATCTAAGCTCCATGCCTTGTAGTTTCTTACAAGAAGATTTTTTTAAATTTTTCCATATATAACTCTATGTAAATCAAGTAAGCCCTGGGCGGGGTCAGTTCTGACCCCAGGGTCATAATTTGAACAATCTTTGTAGAGGTCCACTAGATGATGCCTTATACCAAATATCTAAGCTCCATGCCTTGTAGTTTCTGACAAGAAGATTTTTAAAGAATTTACTATATTACTTTATGTAAAACATGTGACCCCTTGGGCGGAGCCAATTTTGACCCAGGGACCATGATTTGAACAATCTTGTTAGAGGTCTACTAGACAATTCTCAACACCAAATATCTAAACTCCAGGCCTTGCGGTTTCTGACAAGAAGATTTTTAAATTTTTCCCTATATAACTCTATGTAAATCAAGTGACCCCAAGGGCGGACCCAGTTCTGTCCCCAGGGTCATAATTTGAACAATCGTGGTAGAGGTCGACTAGATGATGCCTCATACCAAAATTCTAAGCTCCAGGCCTTGTGGTTTCAGACAACAAGATTTTCAAAGTTTTTCCTTTAAGTTGCCATAAAAACCAGAGTTCTGCATTGAATTGAATTCTTTCAACAACTTTGGAAGAGCTTCATGCAAGGAACATCCCATGCAAGTTTCATTGAATTTGGCCCAGTGGTTTCAGAGGAAATGTCGTTTGAATGAAATTGTTGACGCCTCACGACGAACGACGCACGATGCACACCGCACGACGCACATCGGACATTGGGGTATGACAATAGCTCACTCTGGCGCTTTGTGCCAGGTGAGCTAAAAATGTGTAAATATCAGAAAGCTATGATATTTGAAAATTGGTTTGAGACATTGTTTAGTGTTCCTCATAAAAATTGCTCATTCGTTGTCTTTGCTTTAAAAAAGGTGATATAGTGTTTTTAAGAGTTTAGTCGACAAGAGTCGTATCATAAAAAAATATCGATATATGATGCTGGAAAAAGTATAATAGAAGAAACAAATCAACAGATGAGCAAATTGATTATTTAATGATTACGTTTTGGTATACAGCATCAAAAGTCTCGATGCTAGAATATCAAGAGAAGGTTCGAATGATTGATTATTTAGGTGCCATATAGCAAAAGGTGCTATATTAGAAACAAAATGTCTTAAAGTCTGCAATGACCATCCGCATATCAATCTGGTGCGTGTACTAACCTATTTTAAAACCAGGAAGCATCAGGCATGACAGAAGTTGCGAGAACTTGTTTCCCAGTTGTAAAATAATAAAAGCTTTGTTCTCAAATATTAAGTGTGCAGATTAAACAGAGAACATATTTTTAAACAGGATCATTAATTCACAGTTTTGTTTCTTTTTTTGCTTAAGATTCTATGCGTTTTTGTAGTTATTTAAGGAAGATTAATATGAAAACATTTGAGAAAAATCTTACAGTTAGATTACATAGTAAGATGGTTGAGATTGTATTTCATAATTGCTATAATAAAACTCTTCAATAAACCTTAGGACAAAAATTTCACTGCACTGTGTGTCAACATTTAGCTGGCAGCTGAGTAAAAATAGCCATGCGATTCACTGAAGAATGTACAAATGTTCATTGTTTTATATGGCAATGTAAAACAAATCATATTGTTTCGCATGGCATTTCATTACGTTATCTATATGAATTTATATATATATTTTCCAGATATATCAAGTTCCTTTTGCCTTAATACTTCCATTATAGTTACTTTGTTTCCATGATTTCTCTTTACATCTTTATTTCCTACGTATATAACAAACAAAGTTCATTTAAGTCGAAATCATATAATATGTTTATGTATTGGAGTCCTTCAAATTTTTTCCAGGGGGTCTTATTATCTTATTATTTCATTTACATAATGCTTATATAATAATTGAATATAAACTGTGTTTAAATATTGAAGTAAATATTGAGCAGTTATGCTTATCTTGAAATGAAATATTCTTCTAGTAAAAATTTTCGAGTTAATTTGGGATAAAGATCCTAACAATTACAGTTATATCTATATATACTTCAAGTAACTTAAAACCTATCAGAACCATTACAATGTCAGCTCATGTAAGAGATGGTAGACCCTGAGCAATTTTAAAGCACAAATGGTGAGCTCATTCCGATTTTTGCACGTTAGATCCTTTCAAGTTGTTCTAAAGTATTAACAAAAGACTGTTGGAATTGAACAACAAGATAAAGCTCAGGAAACTGAATCAGTTTCGCAGTTTGTAGACTTCATAAACACTGACAATAAATATAATGATAAAAGCAAAATTTGCTTCTTTGTTGTGTTGATTGTGAATGGTAGTGTTAGGGTTGGTTGTAGAAGGGGGAAAGGTAAAAACATTTGTGAAAAAGGAAGGCTTTATGTTCAGAAGTCCCCAACTTGAATTGCCTGAGTTCTTTTGTTTGTCATTCTTCAGAATCTGGTATTACTAACCCTTTTGTATCGGGAGACGAATTTAAACGTTCGTGCCCTGTAAACAGAAGAAAAGAAGAACTTAAGTAAAGAAAATCCCTTTTTTGATTGAATTAAAAGGCAAAATTAATCAGTTGAAATCGCATTTGCAGACATGAAAAGAAAAGAGCAGATATCAGCCTTTGGGATGCTTCTCATGTTCACGAACACGAAAGATATGGAGATGGTGGAAGTCTGTTCGAATAAAGACTTTCACGACAGAGACAAGATATAATCAGATTGCATCAAAGACGTCGATATGATAACTACAATGTCTTGTGTTTCTAAATTAATTAAGAGTCAGAGCGTCGAGGCGTGTCAAAAACTTTCTTAATATATTTTCGGTCGGTCTACAACCAGCGCCTCCTACATCAACCACGCGTTTCGAAACTAATGTTTAAAGTGACTTACTGCATGTAAAACTGGTGTTTGCATCTTGAACGAGATGAGTTTGCAACCGCATCATTTCGAATTGACGAACATCGTCTGCAGAATGAATCCTAGTTCGGCCGACCCCCGTCTACATATGGCGCAAGGATGATTGTTTCTTCGGGAAGTCAAATAAAATTTCGTGTAAGTTTCTTTTGCATGTCATTAAAGTCGGCTGTGAAGAAAAATGAGCGTTGATGACAAAGCAAGACGTCAGTGAATGTATTATACAAGGGTTGATAGATATGCGAAAGAAGTACGTGAGGTTTTTGACTAACAAAGACCGATGTCGCGGTCAAAGGTCGAGACATACTGTCATCAGGAAAGCCGATTTCGAGAGACCTATACGAACAATAAATTAGTATTACAAATACCTTGTGAGTCGACCTGAATGTTTCCGTTCGCAAGTGTTGTGTAATTTTGTAAAGAACATTTTGCGGGGTTGGGGTGCTGACTGATCTTCAAACTAGTATATAAGTTTCATTAATGCTCATGTCGGGGCATAAATTTTGTCGGATGAAACGGTATAACAACTGAAGATGAACTGTTTAAAAAAAGGCACGGTGTGAACTTTACCTCGATCAGTGACATGACTTTCCCATTTGCTGTAAAAACACCAAATTTTCCAAAGCATGGCAACCATGGCAACCATGGCAACCCCCTCAACTACCAGTTTAACTATTATAATTACGCATAAAGGAATCGACTAAAAAGTCTTTTCGTTTATTTACCACAGTTTTTACCGAAAACGCTTGTCACAAAGAAACGTCGTATCGACGGCTATTTTGCAAATCCGGTACAAAGCACCGATTCACTGCAAAACGGCCTGGTCGATAATTACTATTCCGTATGTATCAAAGTGTTCGAGTCAATGTTAGAGGAAATGAAGCCATCGTCCACTCCGTCTGTATGACGAACACATTTGTGACGATTATCTGTTGAACGTTGTGACGAAGTGAGTATACAATGACCACTTTTTGGCTGGTTGGGACAACGAGGAAGGAAAAAGGTGTAGAAATTTGCTAAACTGGGACATTGATCGAAACTATACTAGTCTTTATTTCAAAAGCCTTTACTCTAAGAAATATAATGTCTATTTGTTTGAAATTAAGGTAGCAAATATTCTCGTATGGCACTACAGATTAGTGATACCATTCTGCGATTATCGTAATTTTTCCTTTTCTAAATGTGGCAGAGAAGAGCCACTGGTAAAGAACAGATTGCTATTTTCACAGCTAGGAGAAAAAAATGTATTGTTTTTGCAATGCATGTTTGGATGATAATGTCGATGTAATGTTTACATATTAAGTGATAGACATGGTTATTGTTAAAAAACGACTGCATATCTAATGTATTGATGCAATAAAATTAAATGATCCACAGACTTTGGTTAGTGTCTGTTGTCCAAAAATACAATTAAATATCACTTGCCATTTTTTAACTTTAAAAGCTATGGTGATCATTAAAAAAAGTTCAAAATGACAACACAAAAGATTTGAGGTATATTATTTCGTAAGGGGTTTCTGTAATAAAATAGGATAGAATTACATAAGGTCAAAACTATTCGTCTATTCAGCAAAACTATCAACAATGTTTACAAAACAGCCGTATCTCTTTACCATTTACATGTACTTAAAACATAATTTAGTACATATCTTTGAATTATTTGAATGATTGGCTCTGCTGTACGGGGTACCAATAATTGAAACAAAATGAGCTATTCAATGTAAAATTGCGTAGGCTAACCAACCATTCAATAAGTATGTATTGAATTCAAATAGAAATAATAAGCAATCTGATAGGCATTCATGTTGAGATTATTCTGTTTATTAAGTATTCCTTAACAGATCTTTTGTGTAGGTTGACAAAAAAACCCACTGCTACCAAGGTTCTCTTCAGAAGTTTAGACAAATTTCTTTTATCGCCTGGCTTTGAAAACCTTGTTTGAACAGTTAACAAATGATGATTTTAATGACGGCTGATTATTCACTATTTGTATTCACGTTTTGTGTCAATATTAAAAGAAAAGAACGAAACCATAAAAGACAATCAATACAGAGCATTGTATCCTCTTGTTTTAGCTTGTTTGAGCCTGCTTTATCCCTCACAGCAGCAATATTGTCTGCAAACCGTTGAACATTCTTACTTCTCAAAGTACTTAAGAGATTCAGACATACAACTCATACCATTTAAAGCGACTGACTCACATAATTTATCATATTTTTTTTTTCTTTAGAATTTAAGAGAAGTAAATATACTAGAGAAAAAACACAATATTATGCTTCTATACACCACGAAAACTGAACAAAAAGTTTTGTTTTTACCAGGATTCGAACCCATGCCCTTTCGGTCAGTAAAATATAGAGCGACGATCTACACCACTGACTCACGAAAAATAGTTATCAAGATGTCAAAATTAATGATGTAACTAAAGTATCTTCCCCGTGACTTTTATCAATAACAATGTGTAAAATATTATATTGTGATGTTTTCTTCTGTAACAAAAATGAGTCAATAACTTAAGTTAGGTATGCACTTCATAATTACAGCTAGAATTTCTAGATATATAAACATTTTCTTTTGTTTTTTCATCGTCGGTCCATCTTTGAGTGAGTCGCTTAAAGAAAGAATAATTAAAGTGCAATAGATTGATACATCAAATAAATATTTCCAGTGAATTAATTGACACTCTTAGTACATTTTACCCTTGGAAATAAAACATTAGTATGTTTATTGCTAATTTAGATTTTTTTCAAAACAAATAAATATTTTAAGTATATAAATATGTGCGTATATATGTATATAAAGCAAATAAAAATGTTGTCTTACAAGGGCATATTGAGTAAAAACTATTGGAAGAACAGAATAACACCAATCAAAATAAATAAATAAGCTGTCAAAATATTCAAATAGTTTTAAACATTATTACTGGTCACGAGTGGCATCAAATTTCTTTTTGAGCACATTTTTTCACTAGTTCAGTTTCTTGTAATCTCTATGGCTTATCTACTTTTCTTTTCAATAATAGTCTTACTCGACCCTGCAGTCAACGGAGTTAGCCAAAGTTTGTTTTGATGACATCAAACAGATTCAGTAGGCCTGTTCTCACTCTTTGGATTAATTCATATTATGCATTTCATTTCATTCAAGTGTTAAAATAAGTTATTTCTATATTGTTTTCAAAACTTAAAGCAGACAGAACCTTTTTCTTACTAAATGGAATATTTTTCTATATCCGAATTTAAAATTTTCAATTTAGTTTCTCTGATCAGATTTATCTTGCTCACTTTATTTTTTGCTTAGTTTTCCTGATTTCAATTTTCTATATTTGTCATTTATCATAAACGCTATGTGGTAAATTGCAGCATTCAGAAGGGTAGATTTTTCTCGAGCAGACAGAACAAAGTATTTGTAGGCTTTGTTCATGTTTCCCGTCATGTAATAGCTGTGTCCAAGCAAATATAAATGGAAGTAAAAATACTTATGGTAGGAGCTGGAGAAAACTGCCTCCGTTAGAAGCCTTCTTGTCATTTTCATATCGTCCTTAAGTCCAAGGGAATTCTCTGACAGGACAAGAAGGTAACAAGCTAACACAAGAGGGTTAACTGGAAACTGGTGTGTACTGCTTCCGTACAGATACTTTTGAAGTTTGACTGGAAATGGCATGAAATCTATTTCGACACGCCCAAAACTATAATCCAAAACAAGACTTTCTTTGTCAGTACGAATGTCATAAGTATTAAAAATGCCGCAATCAAAAGGGCAAACATTTCCCGACTTAAGACTTAAATTCAATGCCATACCATCGTACGTTATGTACACTTTCCACGAACCACTAAAGATTTTAGCTTTCAGTTCCTCACGCAAATCTGCATATTTGTTGTAAAAAAGGTAGATTAAAGCAATATTCAGTGACGCTGTAAGGTAATCAGTTTCACATGCAGCTTTCATCGGATGCAAAATAGACTTTAAGTCAATGCCAAAACAATATTGCAAAAATGTGAACACGTTCGTGGCAAGCTGTAATCTAACTTCAGCTAGCTCCTTACAAGGTAATAAAACATCAGTCTCCGGAAATCTTTTAATCAATTTTTGATACAAGCTTTCCAGTACTGTGTGGTCAGCCAGCGCAGAATAATAAAGGAGAATGTTTTGTCTCTTGCTATAAGCTAAAACTTTGGGCGAAATTGGTGTTGTCAAATGCCGAGTATTGGATTTAGCCTTATCTATTATGTCATCTGCCATTTTGTACCGTTTGCTTAATACATCGTTAATAAAATCTATGGCCTTCCTTTTCTCTTTGGGCGATAAAGCAACATTCTGCCAGAGATTATTTTCAGGAACAATATAATGCGCATTATTGTTAAGCCAAAAGCAGTTCTGGAGCTTTCGTTACCCCAAAGTAATATACTGTAGAAGGTTATTTGCTTTCCACTCAGTTTCAGGCACTGTTTCGCACATCCAAAGGACAATATTCTTTATTTGATAAGTTGATATTTCTCGTTTAAAAAAAGGATATTTTTGATCCAGTAATCCCTTTTTCAGTCTTTTTAACGAAACATAGCACTTAAACTGGGTATCGTTCATACTCCAAATTAATTCACGTTCAATTTCGACGAATGAAATTTTCCACTGAAGATCGCACTCTTCCGAAGATTTTCTCCCTACCGGAACAACATAGCATGATACTTCCATTTCTAATTTGTTTAAAAGTTCTTTACATGGCCAATTGTATTTTCTAAGACGCATTTTAAATTTCAGTGCTTCTTGTGGCCAATTGTCGATTTCAAACGATTCCACATAGTCTACAGAATTATTTCTTTTTGCAGGACCATTTATTTTAACGTTTGGCTCGTCAAGACGTTCACGGGGTAAAAAGCTGGTTATTTCTGATATTTCTAAAAAGAGAATGCTTGAAATAAAAAGCATACCATTTCGTTTAACAGTACTTGCAACAATTGCTTTTGCAGAAGTCTTTCGTAATGCACGTGTAAGTATTTGTAACTTATCAAAATATGTTTGTGTCAGCTGCAATTGGCAATATCCCGGATCGCGCTTGCTCCTTATGATTGAAATTTTTGTTGGTTGGTCTTTGCTTCGACTTGAGGTTTGCTGAATACTCTCATCCCAGACTGTGAAACCAGTTACTGTTCCCATAATATCTGAATCCATTTCCAAATCATCGTGTAATGTGGACCCTTCTGCCATACCACCGCTTGTTATTGACTTCACTGATATTCTAATGAATTCCGCATATTGACCGATAAGTTGGGTGCACTTATTTTCTTTTCTTGAAAGAATTCCAAACCCCTCTTTTTCCAGCCACTCACTAATAGAAACGGACATTTCATGATCGGCTTTTCCTTGGCATGACATACTGTGATTTCTATGTTTTTTAAGTCTTATTTCAGTATAATGATTACAGTCTTAGCATAAATTCCAAAATCACTTTAAAAATGCAATAACTAAGGCATACATTATACATCCAATATCAACTGTGTTACTAGTAACGCAATAGCATGCGTTTGAAAAGTTGTTTATAGGTAGCTATGTAGTTGTTATGACTACAAAGAATGCAATACTGCAAGCATATAATCCGATATAATATATTATAAAACTAGTAAATGTATGTAACATATCATTTACGTGTTAAATTTAAACACCCAAAAGTAGATTTAAAGTTCTTTATCAATTTTTTCACCTGCGTATTGATTTTTGAAATGTTTAAGTGTTTGCTTTCATTTCCAGACCAATGGGAACACGTCAATCATAAAACAATTCAGTTCTTATTTGTTCTGCTTTACTGTGTTCAAATATAAAGGTTCAAACGTATTTCAAATGAATAAATAAGGATGTATTATGACCAATTCATACAAAATGCTGTACAATAGGGTAAACAAACTACCCGACAAGATAGTCATGAATAGAAATAGATAAATGTTTATTCAGCTTTAGAAAAACACAAATACCAGTTACATTACAAAGACAAACATTTATTAAAAACATTGAACAAAATTTTAGCCACTTAGAAGAGTTGACAAAATGCTGTTCAATAGCGTGATACAAATTATTGTTCAATACATTTATGACTAGTTTATTAGGAATGCTGTATTATATGATAAAACAAACTTTCCTACATCTCTTTTATGATTAGTTTTTAACGAATATTGTATCAAAGTATGAAATAACTATAATTTCGAAAACATTTATGAGCAGTTTATAAGGATGAAATAAACTAAATTAATTCACAACACATTCATGACTACTTTATTAGGAATGCAGTACACAAAGATTAAATTAAATATCATACAACACACTACTGACATGTTGAGAGGAAATCTTTTTAAAACAGGATGAAATAAACTTAATTAATTCACATCACAGTTATGACTACTTTATTAGGAATGCTGTACACAAACATTAAATAAACTATCTTTCAACACATTCCTGATAAGTTTAGAAGGAACCCTTTGAAACAGGATGAAATAAACTATTCCACAAAACACTAATGACAAGTGTTTTTTGGAATGCTGTGAGAAACCAACTTATTCTACATTTATGACCGGATTGTAAGTAATGCTGTATAACAGGATGAATTAAACTGAACACATAAACACATTTATGAGAAGCTTATCAGGAATTATATACAAAATGATGGAATAAACTATTCCACAAGACAATTATTACTAGTTTATTAGGAATGCTGTACAATATGCTACATAAAACTATCCTACATATCATTTATGTTAGTTTAAAAGAAATGCTGTACAAACAGATGAAATAATCTGATCCACACTTACACATTAATGACCAGTTTATAACTAATGCTGTACAAAGGATGTAGACTATTCCACAAGATATGTATGGTCAGTTTATATGTAATGCTGTTCACTAGGATGACATAAACTATTCCACAAGATATTTATGGCCACTTTATCAGTAATGCTGTTCACTAGGATGACATAAACTATTCCACAAGATATGTATGGTCAGTTTATATGTAATGCTGTTCACTAGGATGCCATAAACTATTCCACAAGATATTTATGGCCAGTTTATCAGTAATGCTGTTCACTAGGATGACATAAACTATTCCACAAGATATTTATGGCCAGTTTATATGTAATGCTGTTCACTAGGGTGACATAAACTATTCCACAAGATATTTATGGCCAGTTTATATGTAATGCTCTTCACAAGGATGACATTAACTATTCCCCAAGATATTTATGGCCAGTTTATATGTAATGCTGTTCACTAGGATGACATAAACTATTCCACAAGATATGTATGGCCAGTTTATCAGTAATGCTTTTCACTAGGATGACATAAACTATTCCACAAGATATGTATGGTCAGTTTATATGTAATGCTGTTCACTAGGATGACATAAACTATTCCACAAGATATTTATGGCCAGTTTATATGTAATGCTGTTCACTAGGATGACATAAACTATTCCACAAGATATGTATGGTCAGTTTATATGTAATGCTGTTCACTAGGATGACATAAACTATTCCACAAGATATTTATGGCCAGTTTATATGTAATGCTGTTCACTAGGATGACATTAACTATTCCACAAGATATGTATGGTCAGTTTATCAGTAATGCTGTTCACTAGGATGACATAAACTATTCCACAAGATATTTATGGTCAGTTTATATGTAATGTTGTTCACTAGGATGACATAAACTATTCCACAAGATATTTATGGTCAGTTTATATGTAATGCTGTTCACTAGGATGACATAAACTATTCCACAAGATATGTATGGTCAGTTTATATGTAATGCTGTTCACTAGGATGACATAAACTATTCCACAAGACATGTATGGTCAGTTTATTAGTAATGCTGTTCACTAGGATGACATAAACTATTCCACAAGACATGTATGGTCAGTTTATTAGTAATGCTGTTCACTAGGATGACATAAACTATTCCACAAGATATGTATGGTCAGTTTAGTAGTAATGCTGTTCATTAGGATGACATGAACTATTCCACAGGATATTTATGTCCAGTTTATCAGTAATGCTGTTCACTAGGATGACATAAACTATTCCACAAGATATTTATGGCCAGTTTATCAGTAATGCTATTCACTAGGATGACATAAACTATTCCACAAGATATTTATGGCCAGTGTATATGTAATGCTGTTCACTAGGATGACATAAACTATTCCACAAGATATTTATGGCCAGTTTATATGTAATGCTGTTCACTAGGATGACATAAACTATTCCACAAGATATTTATGGCCAGTTTATCAGTAATGCTGTTCACTAGGATGACATAAACTATTCCACAAGATATTTATGGCCAGTTTATATGTAATGCTGTTCACTAGGATGACATAAACTATTCCACAAGATATTTATGGCCAGTTTATATGTAATGCTGTTCACTAGGATGACATAAACTATTCCACAAGATATTTATGGCCAGTTTATATGTAATGCTGTTCACTAGGATGACATAAACTATTCCACAAGATATTTATGGTCAGTTTATATGTAATGCTGTTCACTAGGATGACATAAACTATTCCACAAGATATGTATGGTCAGTTTATCAGTAATGCTGTTCACTAGGATGACATAAACTATTCCACAAGATATGTATGGTCAGTTTATATGTAATGCTGTTCACTAGGATGACATAAACTATTCCACAAGATATGTATAGTCAGATTATATGTAATGCTGTTTACTAGGATGACATAAACTATTCCACAAGAGATGTATGGTCAGATTATATGTAATGCTGTTTACTAGGATGACATAAACTATTCCACAAGACATGTATGGTCAGTTTATTAGTAATGCTGTTCACTAGGATGACATAAACTATTCCACAAGATATGTATGGTCAGTTTATTAGTAATGCTGTTCTCGAGGATGACATAAACTATTCCACAAGATATGTATGGTCAGTTTATTAGTAATGCTGTTCACTAGGATGACATAAACTATTCCACAAGATATGTATGGTCAGTTTATATGTAATGCTGTTCACTAGGATGACATAAACTATTCCACAAGATATGTATGGCCAGTTTATCAGTAATGCTGTTCACTAGGATGACATAAACTATTCCACAGGATATGTATGGTCATTTTATATGTAATGCTGTTCACTAGGATGACATAAACTATTTCACAAGATATTTATGGCCAGTTTATCAGTAATGCTGTTCACTAGGATGACATAAACTATTCCACAACACATTTATGACAAGCTTATCAGAATTTCTGTACAATTTGGTGAGAAAAAAAACCTCACGAAACATTTATGTCCAATTTATACGAAATGTGGTACGAACATTTAAAATAAACTATCTATTCTAACACTATCCGCAATTTGCCGACAATAAACAAAGAAGGAATTGAGCGTGATATATCAGGCAGTATAGCACGCTGAATACAAGCGCGCGCCCGCTGACGTCACTGAGAACGCCACTGTTAAATAGTGCACATACTTACGTCCCTTATAAATATACGTACGTGTTAGAATGGAAATAGATTTTAACATTTTCGTAATCTACCGTCGTATATATCACGGTTTCTCGTTCATATGCGTAATTATTTAATCGCTCAGGCCTACGGCCTTCGTGATTAAATTACTACGCATCTGAACTCGACACCGTGATATATCAGACGGTATATCACTCAAACTTAAAATCTATTTCCTAAACAACACATTCATGACCAGTTGAAAAGAAATGGTGTACAACATGATGAAACAAACTATCTAACAACGCACTTATTTTCAGTCAAAAGTTACGCTGTACAGTTGGATAAAACAGACTATCCTTTAACAAATGTACAAAAAGATATACACTTGGATGAAACAGACTATCCTGTAACAAATTAACAACAGGATGTAAAGAAGGATAAAACAGACTATCCTATAACAAATGTAGAATAGGATGTACAGTAGGATGAAACAGACTATCCTATAACAAATGTAGAATAGGATGTAAAGAAGGATAAAACAGACTATCCTATAACAAATGTAGAATAGGATGTACAGTAGGATGAAACAGACTATCCTATAACAAATGTAGAATAGGATGTAAAGAAGGATAAAACAGACTATCCTATAACAAATGTAGAATAGGATGTACAGTAGGATGAAACAGACTATCCTATAACAAATGTAGAATAGGATGTAAAGAAGGATAAAACAGACTATCCTATAACAAATGTAGAATAGGATGTACAGTAGGATAAAACAGACTATCCTATAACAAATGTAGAAAAGGATGTACAGTGGGATGAAAATGACTATCCTATA
Organism: Cyclina sinensis; assembly: GCA_012932295.1. NCBI lineage: Eukaryota > Metazoa > Mollusca > Bivalvia > Venerida > Veneridae > Cyclina > Cyclina sinensis. The sequence continues at coordinate 19,876,358 of JAAONU010000006.1, read as the reverse complement.
ACAAATGTAGAATAGGATGTACAGTAGGATGAAACAGACTATCCTATAACAAATGTAGAATAGGATGTAAAGAAGGATAAAACAGACTATCCTATAACAAATGTAGAATAGGATGTACAGTTGGATGAAACAGACTATCCTATAACAAATGTAGAATAGGATGTACAGTAGGATGAAACAGACTATCCTATAACAAATGTAGAATAGGATGTACAGTAGGATGAAACAGACTATCCTATAACAAATGTAGAATAGGATGTAAAGAAGGATAAAACAGACTATCCTATAACAAATGTAGAATAGGATGTACAGTAGGATGAAACAGACTATCCTATAACAAATGTAGAATAGGATGTACAGTAGGATGAAACAGACTATCCTATAACAAATGTAGAATAGGATGTACAGTAGGATGAAACAGACTATCCTATAACAAATGTAGAATAGGATGTACAGTAGGATGAAACAGACTATCCTATAACAAATGTAGAATAGGATGTAAAGAAGGATAAAACAGACTATCCTATAACAAATGTAGAATAGGATGTACAGTAGGATGAAACAGACTATCCTATAACAAATGTACAATAGGATGTAAAGAAGGATGAAACAGACTATCAAATAACAAATAAATGACATGTTTATAAGGTATGATGTAGTAATCTGTAGTATTTTAGGTCTTTGGATAAAACAGACTATTTTAGTACACGTATATGACTGTTATTTTTAGAAATGCCGACAATATGATTAAAAAATTATTCTACAACATATTTTGACCAGTTAAAAGGATTGTTGTTTAACAGGATGAAACAAAGTATCATATGTACCTAGTTTAGCTCATGATTTTTCTTTATATACAGATTTAGATGTGTCTCCCTACTACACTAACCAAAATATGATTTTTAGTAGCTATATAGATTATCTTGTTACCCATTTGACTTTTTATCCGCCATATCTGGTTTGTAGTGTCATTCCTGTGCAATTGATATATGCGACTTGAAGCAGGATTAGAAGAACTATAGATGCACATCAAAAAGATAGCATAAAACATATCACATAAAGTCAGCAAAGAAATGAGAAATATGCTATGTTTGCATTTCAATATCTGCCTTCATTTAATTTTTTTCGTTTTTCTTTACTATATATATAAGTGGTCCAAAATCACTCGTACTTGAAGGACACAGAAGTCATCAGCAATTGTCCCTTGAAGAAATATGAAGACAGGTTGGTCGAAGAACTACTTCTCATTTATGCTATTACGCGGGCAAATAACATGACAATGTATAGGACTTTTGAAAACTCCATACAGCGGTCAGTACAGTTATCAGTGTCGACAGGCACGTCACGTGATGATGGTCGAAAGTAACATAAAGCGTTTATGAAATTTACTTATATCACGTAATAAAATGATAAACTTTTTTTCAAGTTTCTTTTTTTTTTTAAATTTCATTGCATCCAGGCATGTTAAATCGATGCAATTACAATTGTAACTAAACAAAAAAATAGTTCATACTTAATTACATTACTACTACTACATGTATATACAGATGAAATCCAACTAAGGGGGCAGGGGACCCTAAAATGATGAATGTTTAAGGTCAGAGTGGATATGAACACAATTCTAATTATTTCGAAATATTCTACACAAGCAACAAACCTGTCACTCTGCATTATTAAAGGATATATAACATTAACATTCATTTAGGAAATTGACAGTTTCCATTCATTGCTCCAGATAAATCTGACAGCAATTTATATTTCCACCTACCCACCCAAAATCATAGTGGAAAAAAATGAATATAGGCAATCTTCAAGAGGATGCACAACATTCAAATGCACACAATTTCTTTAATGTTAATATTTATCTGCAGAACAATTATTTGAAAACTTGTAAAATGCTCAATAAAGTGTCATACGTTTAGATTTTTTGCAAATTTATTTCACAGTCTCTCACAGGTTTTGCAGCAGCAATATTCACATTTTCATTTTCCATACCTCCTTTTGGAGAGTCACAAATACATACAAAGCTACCAAATGTTTAGTTTCGTGCACACATTTTGAAAAAATTGCTCATTCCCTTCACACAAATGACAAAGAATTACACTGACAAAGCATCATCACTTCAAAGTACAATGTTTGTTTTATAAAGAAATTTTACGGGGCCAAAGTTCGAATGTGTGCCCTTCCCCCTAAGTTTAACGTGTGTCGGCAGAGATCTTTCCAAAGAATTAAGGGGAGATTGGGACATTTAGTGTTTTCTTTCTCACAATGCTGCTGTTTAAGAAAATCACGGAAAAAATCTAATCGGAGACAGAATATTCTTCGAGAAAAACTCCAACTGGTAAAATGTGATGAACAGGTTAGACACGGATTTCATATCAACATGTTTTCTTGTTGGACCCAAAGCTATTTACATTGTTTCATTATAAACAATCGTTTATCATTTATTTCCCAAAAGTATGCTTCACATATATCATGAAAAGTCTTTTACTATTTGAATAACTATTTTCCTTATGTTTTAACTTATTCCAGATGAAAAATTAGCTGTTTATTTTTTCATTTCTTGCACCAAGTCAGTAACACTTTGTCCCAATTTCATCATAATGCTTAGACAGACTATTTATATTGTTATTACTTTTAATTCGCTATTATAAATTGTTATCAGGTATACGCAAATAGAAAAATGCTGAACATGGACAGTATATTTTGAAACAAGGGAAATACTGTGAAAGTATTTCAGCTATTAGAACTTGTCTTTATTATTCACTTCATAACTATATATTTTAATTTATTACCCTTCCAGATTTTTTTTTCTCCTTTTTGATTGGATATTGATCCGCCGAAAGAAATTGATATAACCGAGCTACTCTCCTGCGCATCGGTCGAATGTTTCACTTTCTTACCTCTGCTAAAATTCAATTTTCAGAACGATATTTTTATTTTTAGACAGGGAAATCCACAATTACTTTTCAAAGTGTTTTAATATGTGTACGTAAATAAACCTGTAAAAATATCAAAAAGGTTAAAATCACGATCGTATGGTTGTTTAAGACGTTTATAATTGCTGTATTAAGATGTAGTTGAAATGTGTTTACAAAAATTGTCAGAAAACACCTGTCTATTTATAATTTTTGCAATCACATGATTGTTTAATCCAATGAAAAATGGTTTCAAGATTTTTTCGGCCGCGGGATATTGGTGCACTTTCATAGTTGTTTAATTGTTCATTGTAAAGGTCAATATAAAAAATCTACTCTTATTAAAGCAGCTGAGTGAAGTAACAATAGTGAAGCGCGCCCGCTTAGCTCAATAGGTAGAGCACTGGATTAGTAATCCATCGGTCGTTGGTTCGACCCCTGGGCAGGGCAAAATTTTTCCGTGTTCTCAAACATTGTGTCTTATGTTCATTTGTCTCTCACCGCTGATTCAGAGTAGATCATGTGGGAACAGTAGTCAGTCACTTGCGGAGAAATTGGCAATTACTGGTTAGTTATCCAGAAAAACCGGTTAGGTGGACTGACCGCCGAGATATAACATATATTGAAATCGGCGTTAAACCCAAAAAACAAACAAACAGTAGTGTATTCACATAGCTGCTGAGGGAGCGTATAACAGAGCCAGAAAGGTAATATAAACATAAAATTTCTCCTTTGGGTACCCCACGTTGTAAACAACATGCGCTGTGACGATGCGCGTACGGTTCGATGTTGTGAAGTGTAAATTCCGATATACAAGCACTTCTAACTGTCAAACAAAAAATATTTACCAAAATAGATTAATGATAAATATTCTTATCTTAACAAATATGACCTCGTCAAACCTTGTGTCTTCAACAGACTACCCCTTTTTCTCTTGTTTACATTCGTTAGGTACGAAAGCAAATACTTCATTGGGAACTTTTGATCTACAGACGAACTATTAAAATAAAAAAAATAAAAGACAATAATCTGTACTGAATGCGCGGAAATATTAATCCAAATTTATGGTTTTCATTAAAGATATAAATCTAATATTCAAAATATTATATACACGAAATAACTTGTAGAAAACAGTAAGTGATTATAATCAGCATCATTTTGCGGTGAAGGGGTACCCTAAAGGGAATCGTATTTCGACGTTTCATTTGAAACAGCAATGATTAATTTTAAAATCGTCTTACTCGGCAGGGGAAGGATCATAAAATTATTATTTGGGTTTTTGAGTGATATATGTGGATATTTTACCTGCCAAGATAAAATATCACCCTCGCCTAACGGCTCGGGTGATATAAAATCTTGGCAGGTAATATATCCACATATATCACTCAAAAACCCAAATAACATATAATGTTTATATTTTCTTATTTATGAAATTTACTTATATCACGTAAGAGGAAACAACATGCTGCATTTCAAGTGCAGTCTTCCTAGGAATTGAATTTTAGTGCAAGCTTTTACAGAAAGCTAACCTAGTAAATCAGTTGGGTGCCAATGTTAGAGTAATTTTGTAAAAATGTGTTCACCTTCTATGATTCTATAACTAAATGCATATTTACGTAGATAATGACACATTCTATACGTGGAGACATTGTGTAAAAGTTTCAACAAATTTGTATAAATAAAATTTGAAACTGATCCTTAAACTCCTATCAATGTGAAGACTGTTTGACTAATGAGCACATCAGTAGGAAGACTTATGGAAGCAGTAAAGTGTACATGGATTTTCTAAGAAGAGTCTCCGCTTTCTAGCATTGATATATTGCAAAGCAATCTTTCTTGTAAACGGTCTAATTACCCTAGCTTTTTTTCCTTCAAATTAGAACACAAGTCTAGTATAGATTAGAGACATAGTGAAGACATGTTCCTTTTGCTACCACTTGTTTGGGACTTGTCTAGTTGGCCCGTAATATCTATCTATGTCCAGTGTCTTCAGAAAATCGTGTTTGAGTTTCTCTTTTTGAATACAGTCCGTAAAGTGTCTGTTTACAGTTCCCTTGATCTTTGTCAGTAATTAAGACGGTGAACTAGTAAGTTTTAGCATCCGTGCCCATTTGAACAGACATTCAAAGTTTCAAACTTACAAACTAATTCTTACACATTTCTATTACAATGCATACCATCTGTTATACTTTTTGTGTGTGCTGTATAAGATAACCTTTTAAGGTTGTTAAAACATTAAAACCTAGCATTACGCTTTCTTGGAAGTATGAATGTCAAATAATAAAACATGTCTGAGGTGTGTAAGGTTTATGTGATAGTGTCAGTATTACATTAAACAAAAATAAACATAAACGTTTAGGGTGGGTTTACAGTTTCTCTTTCAATATATTCACACTTTATATGTTTGATATATTCAAATTTCTGTATCACATGATGTAAAAACTGATGCAACAAGAGTAGCTCTCATATAACCTCAGCAGATAGTAAATACCAGCATCATGTGTACCATAACGATGTGTAAACTGCAGTGTACAAAATACAAATACCCATTTGTGTGGAATGGATGCTTTATTGCCAACTCTCTCTCTGTCTCTGCCTCACTGGTGCACACTATTATGTTGACACATTTTGTCAGCAGAGCCTAAAAAACTTGTAACAAAACATCAAAGCATCAGATCACCCTTCCTCACACAGCCAGTTCAAAAAGCCTTCTGATTTGCAGAATGATCACGCCACCTATTTGGCGGGAATGAGAATTACTCAATCCGGGCAACTCAAATTTTTTAGAGAAAGGTCAAAGGGAAGCAACTCGAGCTAAACAAAACAGGACAAATACCACTTAATTAAAAACTGAACCCTTTTACAATTATATATTCATTTTTATATACATTTAATGGCGCGTCTTAACTGTACAAAGTTTGTTTTGTAAAGGGCTTTAGCGAGTGTGTCGGGGTAACACTAGTTTGCAGCCCATCATTAAAAAAAAGTTATAAAACGTGAACTTTAAAACCCAAATTACCGAAAGAGCAACTCTGTGTCTGCTATGATTTTAACGCTGAGCATGCTGAAATTAGTAATGGATTTGCCCAGCTTTGAATTTGGAACAGTCCATTCAAAGTTTAAGGGATTTCAATATCAAAATACAAATATGGAGCTACCAACAGTATAGAGCCTGGTCAGACTGCACGGATGTGCAGACTGGACTGGCTCTATACTGGTGGCAAAGGCTAATCACTTTTGGTTCCAGCAGGTTAAGGGTTAAGCAATGAAAAAGTCGTATGTTTACAACTTGTCCTTTCTTTTTTCTGGACTTTGTCGCTCTTTGAAATGTTTAAATTGCTCTCATTGCAATGCGTCTATTTTAGCAAAATTTGAGTAATATAGTGTATCCTAACACCTTCCAGCTTTTACATTTATCATTGTTCTTTCGCATTTTTCGCTGATAGAAACATGTTTTCCCATTGCCACTTTTGCGAGATTGAATCGAACTTTTTAATTTTTGCTTCGAAGTTTTAAAACCTTTTTAGCTCACGCTTTTAGGCCAGTGGCTGTCCGTCGGCGTCCGTTTACATAATTATTTCAAAGGACATCACATCTGAAACTAGGAAAAAAATGCCTTGAATATTTTTTGCATGAATCTCTATCGCAGTTGTTCAAATAATACCATCTATAGCAGGTCTTGGCCACAAGAGTTAAAAAACATTTTAAAGTGAAAACTTCAAACAACCCCGAAACCGCAAGGCCTATAGTTTAGATAATTGCTAATCAGCATTGTCTGATCAACTTCTACCTAGTTTTTTTGTCAGTAATCACAAGGCCTAGTGTTTAGGTATTTGTTGTGTAATATGGCGTCAAAGATCTCTGCAAAAGTTGTTCAAATCTTTTTTTTTTTTTTTTTTTTTTTTTTTTTTTTGGCAAAAACCCATTTATTAGCCTCGTCATAGGTTACATGGGGTCGAGGCCATCCCCATGGCACCTTACAATATAATATAATATATGCTATAACTAAAATGAATAACAAAGGCATTTGAATGACAAGATACAAAATCATAAATAAAAATAATTATGACATATTGTCAAAAATGAGTAGCCTTATTTCCTTTGTGTTAAACTTATAGTGACAAAGATATGTACAAATAAACAATGGTGTATAAAAAATAGACACATAATGCAGATGTTTGACTGTGATCCTTTTCTGAAACGTATCGTTAATTTTTGCACAAAAAATAAAATAAATGGTTGTACTTAATTATTCAACTTCTTTTTTTTCATTTATATTGTTATTGAAAGTAGGTACCTTATCATGTATTTTCGGTAAAAGATCTTACAACTGACCAGTAGCTCAATAGTTTATCTGTTGTTGTTGTAGATTTATATATATCCCACGCTAATTTTAAGCTATTCTGGAAACCTTTTATGCTTGGATTTGTTTTATTAATCTTGCATAAAAATACATATCTCTTATATTCTAATATTAATATGTCTAGATCATATTTATTGTTTTCTGAGCCTAATAGAACTTTTAATTTTGTAATCAAACAATTATACCCAATTTCAACTAATTTATCAGATATATAATGTTTTATTCTACTTAAATCTCGACATTCCCAAAATAAATGACTTAATGTTTCTTCTCGTTTCTTACAAAAGGTACACAAATTATTATCTTTAATACTCATTTTATGTAAAAGAGAATTTGTTGGCAGTATTCTATGTAGTATTCTTGTTTGTAGCCACTGAATATAAGAATCTTTAGTACATTTAAATACTCGGTTATAAATATTTTTCCAATCAATAGTTTCATTAATAAATTCATCATTCCATTTTTTCTGACTTGTAGGTATATCTTCATTATTACTTATCGTTTTATAAACAAACTGATTTGTGTTTTGTTTCAACAATAGTGGTTTTAGGTAACAGTTCATACATGGATTGTTGTATTCAGCATCTAAGCTATACTCTACAGGGAATTTTAATGTTTTTATGAATGATGTTAGTGATTTTTGTAATCCCATTATATTTAGAAAATTTAGTTTTTTCCCAATAACCTGTTCTAAGTATTTAATGCCAACAAAAACCCCTCTCCTATCAATAACATCTTTAACATATCTTATACCTCTATTAAATAGTTCAGGCAAATATATATGTTGTTTATTAATGAGGAAAGAGCTATTATAGAATAGGGGCAAGTCAAGTAGTTCTTCTGTTGTTTCAATTTTATATTTATTTATATAACATTTATAAGCTACTAATACATCTTTCCAAAAGTCATTTTTTAATCTTGGTATAATTGCTTCACAGTACATTGATCCTACACATAATAATTTATCAATGTTAAACATTACTTTTACTAATTTATAGCATTTGCTATCTCCATGTAGAATATAATTTCTTATCCATTTTACTTTAAGACTATATATAAAACTTGTAATATCTACCATTTTTAAACCTCCCTCTGTGTAATCTTTAATTACTATTGACTGTTTTATTTTAGCTTTTCCGTCCCACATAAAATCGACGAGGCATTTTGAAAGTTTATTTAAAAAATCCTTCCTTGGGTTAGGCAAGCTAAAAAATAAATGCGTTAGGAGTGGTAATAACAACGACTTTATAACAACTATTCTTCCCAGTGGAGTTAACCTCCGCCGTTTCCAGTATTGTATGAACTTATTTATTTTTATTATTTTACCGTCGAAATTTAGGCTCAACATGTTATTTAGATTAACATCAAATACCATACCTAACATTTTAAATTGAGTTTCACCCCATGATAGTTTCCAGCGAGTTTTAATTGATCTTGTACTATATTTAAGAGAACCAATCCAAATAACTTTAGTTTTGTCAAAGTTAACTTTTAATCCAGATATAAATGAGAAATAATTGAGGGTATCAAGAGCAGTATCTAAAGATTTTTTGCTTCCGTCTAGTAACAATGATGTGTCATCTGCAAATTGAGCTATTTTATATTCTTCCTCTTCAATTTTTATTCCTTTAATATCTGAGCTATTTCTAATCTTTATGGCCAAAATCTCTGCACATAATATGAAAATATAAGGTGAAATTGGATCCCCTTGTCTACAACCCCTGCCAACTTCGAAAAATTCTGAATTAAAACCATTTATTTGTACACAAACTTCAGTATTATACAAAAAAAAGTCTTATCCATTTTCTGATCATATACCCAAAATTGTAGAATAGCATAGTTTCTTCAATAAAATCAAAAGATAAAGAGTCAAAAGCTTTTTCAAAATCTATTAGCATTACTAAACCTGGAATTTTGTTATTTTCAGTAAAATTCATTATATCATACAATAAACGTGTATTTTCACCAATGTATCTACCTTTTATAAAACCTGTCTGATCCTTTGGAACTAGAGAGTTAAGAACAGTTTTTAGTCTATTTGCAATACTTCCGGTTGCCAGTTTATAAACAACATTTAATAATGTTATAGGTCTCCAGTTTTTTAAGTATTTTTTTGGCTTATTTTCTTTTGTTGTTCAAATCTTGCCCTGGAGTCAAAACTGGCCCTGCCCCTGGGGTCACTAAGGCTAAAATAGACTTTTCAATGTTTCGTCATAGAGCCTCTACTTATGGACAGATATCTCAGATTTTTGGTATAAAGACACCTTGTGTGAATCTTTGCCATTTTTGAGGCTAAGGTCAAGTCACTGAGGCTATAAATAGATTTTTGTTCTTTCCTCTGTTGACTCTTCAGTTATTAATAAATATCTGAGATAGCTTTGCAGGGGTTTAAGGTCACTGGGGTCAAGGTCAAAGTCATCAAGGCTAAAAATAGATTTCTATTTTTTGTCATATAGCCTTTATTTATTGACAGCTATTTTAGATATTTTATAAATAGACGGCTTGCATGTCCCTCTATCAATAAATGGAGTCAGTGTCACAGGGGCCTAAAATAGAGTTTTCTTCTTTACCTCAAGAGCCTTCGTTGATTGACCAATATCTTAGATATTTAGTATGTAGATTCCTTGCATAGACCTGTATCACTGGGCGGGGTTTAAGGTCACGGAGATCAATGTCAAGGTTACCGAGGCTAAAATAGTTTTTTTTCTACTTTCTGTTATAAGCCTTTATTTATTTACCAATATTTCAAATACTTGGTTTATAGGCACCTATTATGAACCTCTATCGTTCACAGAAGTCAAGGTCACCGAGGTTAAAAATACTTCAACATTTCATTTGTGTGTTTGCAGATTTTACATTTTTTTCTATTTTTTTTTTTTTTTTTTGCTTCGTACAGACATCTTCAGAAAAAAATTCATTGTCATCACTTACAGTCTTTGTATCCATAGTATTGATGTATTTTCACAATATTTCTTTCTTTGTAGCTCAACTGAGCACAAGATTGATCGGTCTTTGTCCGTCACCTTTCATTTTGCATCATATGTTTGTATCACTAATTTGTTTTAATAAAATCTTCTCCTAAGCCACCGTATGGGTAGTGATATATCTCGGTAAAAATGTTCCATTCATGGACCTTCACCAAAATTGTTCAAAGAGTGCCACTACATGTAAAAATAGGTGCATTAACAACACATATTTTTTTTATTTATAATACAGACATAAGAGAAATGCTTTTGTTAGGAAACAAAAGACTTAGAGTTAGAAGTTTTGCTTTGTACAAGGAGTCACATGTTTTTCAAAGAAATATAGAAAACTCCTTTTTTCAAACTCCAGTCTAAACGGAAAAAAGTCTCTGAAATTCTGTTTCAAGCTATGCCGAATACACTTCTACTACAAAGACTGTTCCAACTTTGCTCATTAGAACATTATTGACACCGCCCCAGGTTTCCCATGTTTAAATCTTTATTAGAAATATTGATAATGTCTAAATACCACAAGACTAGCAGATTTGAAAATTGGTGAGAGACATTATTTAGTGTTCCTAATGTACAACTGATCTAACGCTGTGTTGGCTTTACAAAAGTTGAGATGTCGTTTTAGTTGACAACGGTATTTTGAAAATGATAAATATTGATATATGACGCCTCTTGCATTTTTTTTGCCCGTGACAGCATAAACAAGGAAAAAATCAATAGATGAATAGCAATTCGTTTTTTGATGATAACGTTTTGGTGTTTAGTATCAAAAGTCAGACTGACTGTTACCCTCAATACCTCTACGCTAAAATGTAAACATGTAAAAAGAAAATTCGAATGACAAATAATTTAGTTGCCATACAGCAAGAGGTCCTTCATTAGAAACAAAATGTATTGAGCAAAAATAGTGCACTGATTTATCTTACACAAGAGCTCTAATTGTCTTAAGATTTTCTGCGTCGGTCTCGAGATGAAATCATTCGCTTACTGTGTGAGCCAGTACATTTAAATACATTTACAGCGGGGTAAACTGAGTAAAGCTAGTATAATTTTCAGAGCGAATTTCTGGCGTGTAGTTGTGTGTATAAAACACAAACGGGGTGAAAGTCTCCAGTCATTCCCGCAAACCGAACTTCCGGTGCATGTACTGACCTATTTTAAAACAAGGAAGCGTCGTACATGATAGAAGTTGCGAGAGCATGTTCCCAAATCGTTGTATGATAAAAGGGTTAGGGTTTGTACACAACTTTAAAGTGCAGATTAAACATAGAACACGTTGTTAATCTGGATCGTTGATTACCTTTTTTGTGTCATTTTTATTTGTTTGGGACGTCTCTTAATTACCAAATCTGCAAATAGTCCGTCTGTATAAAATGACTGGCGCATTAATTTTTTACACCCTTCTCAGAGAACAGAAAAATAGTTCCCGACTGGTCAACTTCAACTTAATACTGCCAAAAGTCAATACTGACTAAAACATTAAAGATTCCTAATATTGTGCAATTCTTTACACTTCAGCAAATTATCGGTAATATATTCAAACAATTTTGATTATAAACATGTCGATTTCGTACTCTTGAATGAAAACGCGTTCGTTTTCATGAAATTACGCATTAATTTGTAACTTGACCAAACCTCGCCGAAAGTAAACAGAAGAGATTACGACGCCGATTTTCCAAAAAAACGTCGATTTTCCAGAATTCATTTTTGACGTTCTTATATAAAAAAATAACAAAGATAAATGACTGAAAATACTATATATGCTTTATTTTCCTTTCAGTATCAAACATTTATAAACAAAAAATAAGCTTAATTTAATGACGCTCAGTAAGTTTAAATTAATGAAGAAAAGCCCGATTCAACGTAAAACGCGGAAAGAAATACTGAATGTCCGGAAATCATTTAAGTTGCTCTTGGTAAAAAAAAGTAAAAAAGATAGACTAGAGAAAATACCACATATATTTAAATTACGTTTCAATATGAAACATTTACGAAATTTAGCTTGATTGAATGAAGTGTAGTAAGTTTAATTTGATAAAGAATTAACCCGATTCTACGGAAAACCCGGAAAACACCGATTTTCTGGAAATCATTTTAAATAAGTTTAGATTAATAAAGAATATGCACGATAAGCAGACAGCAGAAATGGTTAAATTTACTAGTAAAAGTAAGAAAGATATCTATCTATTTTAGCTTATTTATCGTGGGTATCGGTTGCCAATATGACCGACGCCCCCTGAAGAGATTCATATACAAAGTGTTGTTAAGTTCATTGGTAAAGTTATTTATTTTAATACTAACAAAGATAATGCCATATAAGTATTAGTTATAGAATATTATCGAGGACTTTACCGGCTGGTATCAGCGAATGGGGCGACAACAAGGGTCAATCACGTTCCGTCTCGATTAATTTCCCATGATTGACCCGTGTTGTCGCCCCATTCGCTGATACCAGCCGGTAAAGTCCTCGATAACATTCTATAACTGATTTATCGCATGACCATCACAGCTTTTCTTTTAATGAAAGCTGTCTCGTGATTTTTCCACTTCGTTTTTTTTAAACATTTTTAGGTCTATATCCTATGGTGGCTGATTTCTGCCATTTCGTGTCTTCGTGTCTTCGCCCCTAAAAAGGCGAAGTCGAAGACACGAATACACGATAATATGCTCAATTATCGTGTTTTCGCCTTCGACTTTTGAGGGCGCCGACACGAAGACACGATACATTTTACGCGAAATAACGATATTTTGACAGGCGAAGACACGAGATTTACTTCTGTAGAAATATCGTGTCGGCGGGTAGGAATCTTCGTATCGGCGCCCTATATTCTTCGTGTCTTCGTGTCTTCGCCCCGAAAGTCGAAGACACGAAGACACGATAATTGGCCAATTTATCGATTCTTCGTGTCTTCGTGTCTTCGCCCCGAAGGTCGAAGACACGATATTGAACAATGTTTCGTGTCTTCGTGTCATCGCCCCGAAGTCGAAGACACGAAGACACGATAATTGGCCAATTTATCGAGTCTTCGAGTCTTCGCCCCGAAGGTAAAAGACACGAAGACACGATATTGAACAATGTTTCGTGTCGTCGAGTCTTTTCCTTCCGGTACACATGCACAAAACAATTACACATATGCTGACTTTAAGTAAACAATATAGCCTATTTCGCGAAATGGACTTTTCGACATTTAATTTCACAATTATGACTTTGTCATATAGGCTTTGGACTTCATCCTGAATCTCAATTTGAAGTTTCAAAGTGATAGCTGTCTTTGTAAGGAAGTTTGGATACTGCATGCAAAACTTTAATCTGGATTTTTCCAAGTCCCAAAAGGGGCATAATTCAGCCAAAATACAAAACAGCGTTATGGGCCTTTGTAATATTGGCTTGGATTTTCATCCTTAATATTTGTTTGAAGTTTCATATAATACACTATTCTAGTTTTGAGGATAGGATACTGCACTTTAAAACTTAAATTTGTGTAAGAATTTATAAGTTGAAAAAGGGCCATAATTCTGTCAAAATAAGATCAAGAGTTATTGGACTTGATTCTATGACATTGTGGAATGCTCCTTAATTTGTTTGAGAAGTTTCAGCTTAATACCTGAAGTAGTATTAAAGATATGACATATAATGTGGTTGGAGTTATTTCTCTTTATTAATTTGACAGCCCGCCCGCTTAGGTCAATAGGGAGAGTGTTAGATCTACTGATCTCAGGGTCGCGGGTTCGATCCTCGGGCGCGGCGTATGCTCTCTGTGACGATTTGATAGTAACTATTGTGTCTCACATCATTTGTCCTCCACCTCTGAGTCATGTGGAGAAGTTGCAGTTACTTGCGGAGAACAGGGTAAGTACTGATACAGAATCCAGGAAAGCTGGTTAGGTTAACTGCCCACCGTTACATGACTGAAATACTGTTGAAAAAACGGCGTTAAACACGAAAACAAACAAACAAACAAATTATTAATTTGAAAAAGACAACATCCTTGATTCCTTTATTTATATCATTATACCCCGACAAATAAAGTTTAAGTGGGTATATAGGAGCTATGTCCCCTTTTTCTTCTATTTTTAATGAAAAAAATGGTTTCCCCAACGATAACTCTGTAAGGAGGTAATGGATTTTAATGTTGCCCCTTTTCGTGTCCAATTAAAAAAAAAACATGGCTTGTGGATCATAACTCATGAACAACCTGATGTATTGAAATAATTTTTAAACACAAATATAATAACATAAAATACAGGTGAAGTTTAATTTTGGGTACATACCACTAAATTTTCAAAGAGTTATAGTCTCTTTTCATCGTCCATTTTGCAAAGATCATGGTTTTGTTACGAAAACTCATGAATGAGTTGATGGATTGAATGATCACAAGCATTAGCATTTCCAAAAATGCTTGAAATCGCCGTTCAGTCATGCATTTCGTCTTATCCATGGATGAATGTATTTCATGTTCTTCATTCATTAATTTGATAATCTTACAACATGCTTTGCACTGAAAAGCGAAGTTATATTTGATAATTTTCACACAGAAATTATAAAGTAGATGAAATATACATTGTAATTTTTATTGTAGCTGGACTATTTTTGAAAGCGGACGATTTGGTTTCTTTATGAAAACATCCCAATATCTTTATACATCATGTTAAAATTTGCAGCATTAAAACCTTGTAAATATTGCTTTGTTGTAAACCAGTCTACCCATAATTAATTGACTATTTGCGTAGTTTTTCTGTACGGAAAATTGCCAGTATTATATTCCTATATGTACAATTGGAGCGGGGTTAGTGTTATCCGATATTATGTAATGCTATGTTTTGATTGGCTGTTAGAAGATCCGATTATTGCCGAAGCATTACGTATTATTACGATGTACTACCTGTTGAATCAATTTGCGAAGTTGTGTTATTCCGGAAATCCTCGGACAGAATTACGGACAGAATCACGTGACTGTCTGGTAATATTGTGTAGGAACATTGAATGTTATTGTTTTGAAATCTATTAATAGTAACAAGTAACTGATAAGAAATACAGGTAACTTTTTGAAGGCTGGCAAAAATATGGCGGTTGATAAAAATGCAAAACATAGTAATTTTGTAATTACAGTTACAAAGTCATTTTTCTTCACAATTCAATATTTTATATCATTTAAAAGGTCTGTAAACTCATATTTTACATATATTAAAATGATTTTCAAAACTGTTCACTTTCTTGTCTGTAAATGGTTAAACTTAGTGCATCTAAGCTGCTAGACAGCTGCTAAATTAGTTTAGTTTTCTTTTTTAAAAGCAAAAATTCAAAATCTGCTTATATTTTCAAAATATGAATTTAAAGAGCTTTCAAATGATGTAAAATGATACAATGTTTATGTTTAATGTTTTTATAAAATAAATTCGGCTCACTAAGAAAAAATACATTTAAAGTTAAAAACTCTGTCTGGTTCCCGGTGGTACTTTGCTACGACAGTGACTGTTCCTCACCTGGTCTTAAATATGTTGAATTATATCAAAGTAATCAAAGCATGGTAATAGTTTATTATCATAATTGATATTACAAGTATATATTTGTTATTCTATTCAAGCACGTTTGTTATTCTGTTCAAGCATGTTATTCCATGAAATTCATGTTATTTTGTTACTTAACAAAACAAACACTGTTCCAGTATCATAATTATCACCATAAACATCAAGAGATATATGGAATAAAAGGTTGAACAAATATGTTGTTGTTGTTCTTCAAAAAATAGGCATTACCTTAGTTACAATTTTTCTGAACAGACAGGTCTTCAATTTAAAGATATATATTTAATTTCTTTTTATTAGCATCTGCAAACAAAATAGAGTGCTGTAGCTTAAGGTTCCTTAAAAATACAGTAAACACCGTACACTCAAATGGACTTAAGTCCATTTGAATTTTTCTTGTTAACTTTATTTATTACTAAAAAATGTATACTTAACAAAAGCTAGATACAGTTCTTCAATACCATAAGAATATTATATGTACAATTTAAACAGCTTTGATTGGCTAAAGGCAGGCGGTGTACAGGCAAAATTGTTCAAATCTTGTTAATTATATATATCGCCGTCCAGGAACGGCGATAATAAAATGCAGGTTTCAGTCTCACTTTGGTTACATACCATTTATGAACTTCATGTTCTTTACTTGTGATTGCCATATTTCTGTGACAAGGAGGAAATGTGGGGGTTTTATCATATTCAGTGATAGCTCTAGTTATACTTGTATCATCAAACATGTCCTACTATTGTCATTTTGTGTCTATGGCATTGTCAAGTACCTGTACCTTTCTTTATTTTTGGAATAATTGCCCTTTGTTAATTTCATACCTAATTTTTATTCGGACCATAGCTCCAACACTATTATAGTTGTAACATTGAAACTTCATTAATGCAAATTTGACTTTGATATAATCGTTTCATTTAAACATTTGCTTTGACAGGGAATGGCCATGTCCAACATGGCTCTTGTGCTATATTGAAAATGCTTGAAAATACAATAATATGAAAATCATAAACTTTATTCATTGTCTTTTTATTACTCATTCCCTGAACACATTGATTTTGGCGTAGATGCTTCTTTGGCAGTCATAAATTCCATGCATTTCTTAAACTGTTTATACGTTTTTGGGGTTTTTTTTACATAAAATATTATTGTTATGGGAGAGTGCAGATATGCTTGAACTAACAAAACTTTATTGGCTCATTAAAGGTATAACACCATGTATAAAGAAGATGTAATAGGTCAAAACATCACTAATATTTATATGTATTTTCCTTTTCCAGATAAGAGCCCTTCTTTAGTAGTTGGAAGTTGACTTGTTGTTCTTCTTCAAGAACAAGGTTACTTAAAGTACAAGGTCATATTAAGCCAATATGAAGGCTTGCCACAAGGGTTTTGTGTGTAAATATAAACTGAATCCATCTAGATATACAGTATGATAGATATAATAATAATGAAGCAAGATGGCCTAATGACTTAGTTTTAACATTCTAAATTGTAACCTAAACCCTAAACAAGTTCTCTGCAAATGTTCCTACTGTTGAGGACATTTATATCAAAACAAGCAAATTCGTTAACTTTATATCCCCCGCCGAAAACTGGTTATTACTAACACAAAAAATGGAGACATAAGGCTTTTTCTATAGTTTTATCATGGCATAAACAGTAAAAAAAACTTCAGTTGGTGAAAAAGGGAGAGTCTAATTGCAAATACGCGCGGAAACGATTATTGCTCTATATGCATACTGCATAACTTATCAAGGGCCATAACTCTGTGTTGAAGAGTCTGACCGGAACAAGGCAACGATATACCCATCTCCTCTTTGTATTTATGGTTCCCATAAAGTTTCGTTGAATTCCAGCCAGTAGTTGCAGAGAAATAGTGCGGAAATGATTATTGCTCTATATGCATACTACATAACTAACCAAGGGCCATAACTCTGTGTTGAAGGGTCTGACCGGATCAAGGTGACGATATGCGCATCTCCTCTTGGTATTGATGGTTCTCATAAAGGTTGGTTGAATTCCAGCCAGAAGTTGCAGAGAAATAGAGCAGAAATGATTATTGCTCTATATGCATACTGCATAACTAATCAAGGGCCATAACTCTGTGTTGAAAAGTCTGACCAGAACAAAACGACGATATGCGCCTCTCCTCTTGGTATAGAGTCCCATACAGCTTCGTTGAATCCAGCCAGTAGTTGCAGAGGAACAGTGCGGAAACGATTATTGCTCTATATGCATACTGCATAACTTATCAAGTTCCATAACTCTGTGTTAAAGGGTCTGACCCAAACAAAGCGATTATATGTGCATCTCCTCTTGGTATTGATGGTTCCCATAAAGTTTTGTTGAAATCCAGCCAGTAGTTGCAGAGAAATAGCGCAGAAACGAAGTTCGGACAGACAACGCCAAAACAATATCCCCCTCCCGATTCCATCGGCGGGGGATAATTAAACACTTAAGATGTGCAAGATCCAGAGCTTAAAACATTAGAAGCTCGTGACCTTTGTACCCTTGTTGTGACCTTGAACAAATTCATTGAAATGAGTAGTGATTTTATTGTTACAAATTTGTATTGTAGGGTTCTTGATTTAATCTGCTAAACTATTAGTTACAGAACAAGTTATGTGCAAAGGATAGGTTTGAACCATTTTGCTTTCAGAGTGATCAACCAAAATTTTCAAATAAAATGCATCTAGATAATGAGCCTAATGCAAACTAGAAAACTGACAGTTGTCAGGAATGGCCCCCGCTTAATAACTTGAGGAAATTTGTGCAAAAGGTATAGCCTCCTTGGCACAATTGTTGTATTTGTGTTTTAAGTAAGAGCTGTAGCAATAATAATGATAAATAAACCATACTGTAAAATACACAAATAATAAAAGAAATATAAACAATCATAAGAAAGGGAAGGACACATTTATCTAATATTTTCGATTAAGCTTTTCTTTATTAGATTAATAGGAGCCTTTATACATATAAAGAAATGTATATATGAAATACATGTATTGTTTCACTGTAATGTCTATCAAAATATTTGAGATGCACTTACAGCTAAAGCTCATAAATTAACGACAACTTTCTGAACTTATCTGATAATAATAAAATAATATTTGTGCTGTCTGATGAAAATAAATAAATTTACTGCCAAAACCTGTTTTATGATTTTAAAAACTAGGAATAACTTGTTATAAAAACAAGCACAATTAAGTTATATAATACCTTTATACATATAAAGAAATGTATATATGAAATATGTTTTACTAGTAAATTTGGCTTCTTAAAATACATGTACTTTATATCAATCTTATTCTAAATATCTCATTTTGTCATTCTCTATTAGAATCTATATTAATTTCATGGATGTTAGTAAAATTGGCCCAAATTCTAGTTAAACTTTTGATTAATTTGGCTACTCTTTTTATGACAATAATCTTATTACTACTTTCTTTTTACTGTTTTAAAACTGTACATAAGGAATAGTTTTAAATAGAAATTTGTAAGATTTTGTTTGTTGATTTATAATTAATGTCTCTTGTAATTCGGTTACTGAATGGCCATGTATGTTTTATATGTTTTAATTGTCTTGTAAATTTTATTTGTTCTATATGTTGTATACATGGATGAGAAAGAAATAAACTTTATATATATAATGTACGTACTTTGTATATTGTTTAAGAAATAAATATTTACATTTGCCATATTCCTTACTGTATGAAAAATTGACGTTCATTTTGTATGAACATCGTTTTCAAAGAAGGCGGGGTAAAATGATGTTCAACTTCAAACAATGACGTTCATTTGACATCGTTCTGAGAGGAGGCGGGACTTCTGGGTAATAGGTTTGCAAAAATTACGTCATCATGATGCGTAGTAATTAACTTACGATTGCGAAGTGTGAGTGATTTAATTACTCGCATTTGAACGACTGTCTGTACTTCTTACAGAAAAATTACAGAAACATATTAATTATTTCCATTCTAACCACGCCAATACTATGGAGTTTATGGAAGTTTCAGTGTTGATCTTTTCCCACCGCGTAATGTTCTTCGGTATTTTGACGTCATAAATGACGTTATTTTCGATGTGATGATACCGCAAAATGCGCTGTATAAATCCGATTATCTGATAGATCTATGAGATATTTACTTAAATGACAATAATAAGTGTCTCTTCAATTCCTAAAAGCAACGTGTCATAAATCTTTCACCGATTTTGTTATCATTTTATTTAAATGATGTATATATATGAACATTTTGATAATAGTAATGTTTTATGAATAACCTGTAACTTTCAGGATTAAGGTTATACTACTCTTTTATTTGTAAAACTATTATTCTTATTGTATGCAGATGATAAAGTTATTGTAGCTGAAACAGCAGATGATCTACAACTGTCTTTAGATATTTATAGCAATTAATCTGATACCTAGAAACTTACACTCAATACCACAAAAATTAAAGTTCTGATTTTAACAAGTTGGCAAGAAATGCCTTCTAATTTTACTAAAGGAAATAAATCACTCGCAACACTGAAAACTTAAACCTCTTAAACTAAAGAGGAGCCAGGGGATGCGGCAATTATGTATATAAATCTTGGGACAACAATTATGGAGTTAATATTTCAAACCTCAAATCCTTACCAGAGCAATTTCAATAGTCACGTTGACAAATGGACATAATACAAAGTGACAAAGAAGCCTAGATTTTAATTTATTTCTTTCTTTCGGTATGATGATTTATTATGCAAAATACATTTTGCTGGTTAAGATTTAACGAACACATTACCGTTACAGGTATGCAAAATAAATTTATTAAACATATTCCAGCCATTCTTCTCCCCCACCTCCACCTCCTTCAAAGACTATCTTTCTATATTCAGGACTACAGAAAGCTTATTACTAGTAACACAATGCTATTAATATCATCACGAAAAAATGTACATTTAGTCAGTGTTTGCTCCAGTTTGTTCAAGACACATTCGGACATGTTTGTTCTCTCCCTTAAGATATCTTAATTATACGCAACATTCTGATTTGTAAAAAATTAATACATATAATCATTACAACGCTTTGATTAATCAATTTTTATGAGAAGGAACAGGTCTATAGTCTTCTTCAATTAATTTACAGATGTTAACTGTACAAAAGTAAAATGCAAATAATTATCATACTTTATTGATTAATTTGTTTTTCAAATACCTTTGTCATAATTGTGAAATTAAATGTCGAAGAGTCCATTTCGCGAAATAGGCTATATTGTTTACTCAAAGTCAGCATATGTGTAATTGTTTTGCGCATGTCTACCGGAAGGCGAAGACACGACGACACGAAACATTGTTCAATATCGTGTCTTCGTGTCTTCGACCTTCGGGGCGAAGACACGAAGACTCGATAAATTGGCCAGTTATCGTGTCTTCGTGTCTTCGACTTCGGGGCGAAGACACGAAGACACGAAACATTGTTCAATATCGTGTCTTCGACTTTCGGGGCGAAGACACGAAGACACGAAGAATATAGGGCGCCGATACGAAGATTCCTACCCGCCGACACGATATTTCTACAGAAGTAAATCTCGTGTCTTCGCCTGTCAAAATATCGTTATTTCGCGTAAAATTTATCGTGTCTTCGTGTCGGCGCCCTCAAAAGTCGAAGGCGAAGACACGATAATTGAGCATATTATCGTGTCTTCGTGTCTTCGACTTCGACTTTTTAGGGGCGAAGACACGAAGACACGAAATGGCAGAAATCAGCCACCATAATATCCCATTAGGTACCCCAGTTGTTTTCAAGCCAAAGTTACTATGAACTCCTGGGAAAATGAACCAATAACGTTCATGATAAAATGATAAACTGGGCATACGGAGAAAGTGTACCGATACCTCATTTAGAGCACACCAAAGTGTTATTTTACCGGAATTTAGAGAACGCCTATCTTCAAACAAAACCTGTGGCGGTCATGCGATAACTTTAAATACATCTCCCTTTACCTCCAATGGCAGATTCCAAAAAAATGTAAATGGAAATCTAGCAAACGGTGTTAATTCATTCTAAGATATTAAATTGGAAAACAGATTCGCGTCTGATCCATCATTTAAAAGGTTTGCATTTGTTTGTTTGCATTTCTAAATGTATAGCACTGATACATGGGACCTCGGTTAGACTATAAGTAATGTTAGTGAAGAAGCGAGGGATCGAACTCGGGACCCCTTGTTTACCAGTCCAGCGCGTTACCACTGGACCACATCTGCTCCAGAAGATTTCTCTATAATATAAAAGTTCTTTAAAGTGACGCCAGTGAAATATTACTCTGTAATTTCATAACAGTCATTGTTTCTCCGTTGCTCCACTCATGAAAATTAGATGTGAACAACATTGCGGCGATAATGTTTGTTGGTCAAATTTAACAGATAAGTAATTTTCAACTTAGCACCCGGCATTGTCTTTATCATGTCTTTATATGCGAAAAACATTTTTACGTACAAATCTTCAAAAGTCTTGTCTTGTCTCATCTTTAATTTAGCCAACGATTAAAAAATGATAACCCGTGAAAATATTTCGATTAATACAAGTTCTAATAATTAGGAGTTAGCATGCTACATCTATCGACACAAGAAAATACCCGTCCAAAAATAAAATAGGGCGTTGCTTAATAACGCTGCCGAATGTTTTACGTCACACGTTCCGTAAAGTAAGCTGTCATTGGTTGATCGCTCCCAGTTTAAGCCCGTCCGTTTAGCTCAATAGGTAAAGCCCGCCCGCTTAGCTCAATAGGTAGAGGACTGGATTAGTAATCCATCGGTCCGCCCGCTTAGCTCAATAGGTAGAGCACTGGATTAGTAATCCATCGGTCGTTGGTTCGACCCCTGGGCAGGGAAAAATTTCTCCGTGACAATTGATCTCAGACATTGAGTCTAATGTTCATTTGTGTCTCACCGCTGTTTCAGAGTAGATCATGTGGGAACAGTAGTCAGTCAATTGCGAAGAAATTGGCAATTACTGGTTAGTTATCCAGGAAAACCGGTTAGGTGGACTGACCGCCGAGATATAACCTATATGTTGAAATCGGCGTTAAACCCCCCAAAAAACAAAAAAACAAAAAAAAAGCCCCCAGTCGCTTCTTTTGATTAACATGAATTAACGGAAACACGTGGTGTTCTACTGATAACTATCTGATGTAATTGTTGTTTATTAGACATGTCCCTTTGACAATTAAAGGATGTAGGTGACTTCAAAGCATATCAGAAACACAGCCCTATCGCGACAGGCGATAATAGGCTAGCTAAAACCCTGGTACCAAATCCGAATTATATGTATTCACCGACCAAAGATCCATTAATACAGCATTCACTAGGTGCAATTTCGTTACTTATAATTACTTGTCTGCACACTAACACTAACTGTCTAGTATTTCAACATCATACACCTGATCTTAGGCGATTACTACTTGAATTTTATTATATTAACACCCCCCCCCCGCCAACCTCCCACACACGGAAGGGAGGGAGCGGGGATGATACTGGAATCAAGTTGGCCAGCTAACTGCCTGGTTTGGTTATTTGTTGAGAGCATAATTCAAAAAGTATTGGCGGAATCGATTTGAAACTTCTTTGATGAAACGGCAGATGGATAGACCTCATTGGGAAAATATAGATCTCTTTTGCATAATTTCAAAGTTATTGCCAGTTTTAATTTATCAAACTTACCTACGTAGATGGACAGATCTTACTGAGGAGATCGCAGTGTCCAAGAACCACAATTTTCATAGCATAATTTTGCAGTTACTGTCCTTTGAGATTTTTCATTCCTAATTTTTGCCGGTGAATCACTCGAAAGTATTTGAAATATCAAATTGAAACTTCTCACTTTGATAAATTTCAACGATATTTTAGTGCAGCGCAGAAGTATGAACCATGACGTTCTTATGCATAATTTTGCCGTTAATGTCCGTTGTAATTTTTCATATTTATTGTTCATAACCTTAAGGCAATAATTATCATGTATTAACATGAAACTACACAATACTCTACTGACAAAGTGATATGTGGGAGTATTTTTGACAGGACAGTGGTTTTCAAAGTTCAATACCGAGTACACTGGTGCAGCATGTAGAGGAGTATTCAGTCACTTATAGGATCAACCAATAATTATGAGATATGAACACTTTGAAACAACCTTTCTGCAAAATGGAAGGAAAAGAAAATATTGACAACACTTATTACTGGTTCTGTGACCCAAACAAATTCAGTGTCTTCAGTGCTTTGATTATGTAAATACAAAGAAAGCCCCAATTGCGTCAAACTTTTTATGCGTGTTTGTACCTGTTTAACAAAGAATTTGACAAAGATCCTATAACGATAGGTGATATAGCTAGATGGTTGAGATTGTATTGTATAATTGCTATAATAAAATTGTTCAATTAACCGTAGGATAGAAAATGCACTGTGTCAACGTTTAGCTAGAAGCGTGTCTGTGGTATATTGCAAATGTATAAATAGCTGCGTGGTTAACCTGACATTTTAGAATAAAATTGTTTTTACAGGTCAATGTAAAAATAGCATATTGTTTCATCGGACATTGTCAGAAGTTTGGTACATGTATATTCATTTTGCCACATATATCTAATATACCATTACCTGAATACAGCCATTTCAGTTGTTTTTTTTTATTTCGATTATGATAAAGCGGTGAAAGACTGAAAATCTTCAAAATTCCACACGGTTAACAAGTTACTGATTCAAACCCTTTCATACTATGACTTGGGATATAAAAACTCGACAACTGTGATTTGTTTTAAAAGTCAACTACAGAAAAAAACAGATACAATATCAACAAAAGATGGCTAGCATTACACAGCTAAATAAATCTAAAGAAACAATTTCGCAGTATGACTGGCCGCAATTTTTAAGACAATGATTCTACCAGTGATAATATTTTTTGTTTTTCAGTACAAACTGTCCCCTTTGAAGATTTAAATATTTATACGTACTCTTCTGAAGAAATGAAACTAAAATGATCTAGAAAATTAGCGTTCTGTTCAATCAGTGGGCATGCAAACAGATGACATAATGATAATTCATTCAGTCAATTCAGTAATTTATTTTTTTAAACTGCTATGGAGAGTCGTGCGAAAAATATAGATTAAAAAGAGTAAATCTATACTTTAATCTTAAAGGTAGAGTATTTTTAGTCGCGCTGTAGTATGCTTTTATATATTTAAGATTTACCTTACATGATCATGCTGTTAGGTTAACATTATTAGCCGAAAAGTCATAATTTAGGACATAAATTAGAAGAAAGTGGATAGTGAAGTCATGCGGGTATTGTATAGGTATTACCCCACTCCGGTGAATGAATCAAAAACTGACAGACCGTGAATATTATTAATAAAGCTGGCATTTATAATCACGCACTAGAAAAAGTGGCATACTTCCATTTTTTCGACTGAGCACAGAGGACTGTTTGAATGATTAAGTTAAAACTAGGTGCCGGACCAGTGGTAAAAGAGATGGAAATAGCAGAATGTTTAAGAGACACCATAAGCAAGTGGAGCATTGCGGTGGAGCACCATAGCTCTGGGAGGTATATAGACGCATTGGAAACTTACGGAGAAGTGAGTGATATCTCGGCCAGAATGTACTATAACCTTGCATGTGCTTACATGAAACTTGACAGCACTGAACACGCTATAGAGGTAACTTTTCTAGAATCATGTTATTTGCATGAAATTATGCATAATTTTATAATTCTTTTTTGTATGCGTGATTGTAATTTCATAACTTGTTTTTTTATCCATTATTTAATGATTTGGCTTCTATACAGAATTTCATAATTTGGCTTCTGTGCATAATTTCATGACTATGTTTTTGTTTTTGCATAATTCATGATTATTCTTTTTGCTTAAATGTTTATTGTCGTAAACAAAATTGTTTCTTGACAAACAAAACAATTATAATTATGATATATCATATACATTGTAAGGCGTTGCGTATCGGTAGCATTCTTGTAATGCATGTTGCTTGCATGCAAAATGATTTTTAGACTGTATGTGAAAATGTTCTTGAAATAGTATATTAATTAAATAATATTCTTCAATGTCTGACACTCTCGGTCTATTGCATTCTGTGAACTCGAGTCCTCTTGTATAGACGCGTAATTAACAGTCGCATGCAGCCGACGGTATATATTCTTATGGTATTGTTATGTTTCGTAAAAGAAATATATTCTATTCTATTATTGAGTCAAGCGTGCGAAAAGATATATGAAAAGCGGTCAGATAGCCACTAGGAATGTAATAAAATAATATTGTTCTTTATTACTTTCCTATCGTTGTGATCAAACAGGTGTTTCAACATTTTAAAGAAATATAATACTATAAGATATAGATAAAGGTGAAAGTAAATTCTACCCTTCGGTGAAGTTAAAAGTAACATAAACCGGTGTTGTTGTGTTTCACACAACGTCACCTATCCCAGGCCAGCGGCATTTGTTTTTGCCTTTGCGATCAGTGCAGAACATAATCGGCCTTCACGTCCGGTCTGTCCGTATTGAATAATGAACAATTCATTGAATTAACTTAACAGATAACTTAACCGTGCCTCAAACAATATCAGGGACGTTTACGAAAATTGTGCCAAATCCTTGCTGAAAAAATATTTATCTCGTAAATATCGTAGGTGGTTCACCTTTGGTAGCACCCAGGACAAGTAAACCAGGAGTCCATCGTCGGTGACCCCCCGTACATATTCCGCACAACTACATTATGTACCGTGGGATAATTGACTGCTGATTATTCGTTTTCATGAATATTTATTAGCAACGGGATGTAACTCTTCGTCGAATGAGATGCCGCATTACAAATAGACACTCTTCAGTATGGAGAAAAGGCATAATGACAAGTTACTTAAAATAGACGTATTTCCCAGGATTTAAACATAGGCGCGGACGGTAAATTGTAACAAGTAATTTCATTGGCTGAGATTCCGCAAGGGAAATCTTACGGAAACCAATAAAAGTAGGTAATAAATTATTCATGAGTACGAATTTTTACCAGCCAATTGTCCCACGGTAGATAAATAGAGTGAAACGGAATGGATCGAACGTGGGTTTCCGACGATGACCAGGAGTCACGAGTTCGATCTCCCTTTCCTTCACCAGCAGTACTTATTGTCTTTCGAATGAGACATTAAACCGAAGTCCAGTGTGTGCACACATAAAAAGTGATGAGAAAATCAGTAACCGGAACAAACAAAAAACTGTACTTAGTTACTTAGAGTCGTAAGTTATGACATTTGTGAAAAAAATGTGATACTCATTCACACACGTTTAGGGTCCCATGAAGTTACCTTCCTACGCTGAATAATATAATAACATTATAACGTCTCTTTGATTTGTAAATTTGGAATGTTTTAAATTTCTAAGGCTATTTCATCAAGCTTCTAGTATGTCAATATATCCTTATCAAATGTCATTATCATGACTATAAACTTAAACAAATTGAAGTTTGTAAATATACCTCGCTGCAATTATGCACAAAGGTTTTTCTCATAACAAATGCATAAGGTGAATAGCAATTGACGTAAAACGTAATGCCTTTTAAGAATTGAACAGAAAACAATACACATAATGATGACATTTAGAGATATCGTTTACAAAAGGAAACATTTGAATCTTTTTCATATTATATGATCAGATAATAATATACTCTTTAAATGTGCAAACAATGTATCGATGAGTGAAAGCTATATCGTTCTATCAACTTCTTAATCCAATGTCATGTTTATACTTTTTATGCTTTAACCCTATGTTTTATATTCTATTTTCAGTGTCTGTCCCATGCTATTCAAAAAGACGAGCATTTGGCGATTGCCTTCTTTCAACGTGGGACTCTGTATCTCAACAGCGGAAGGTTTGTTGTCACAGTTTTTTACCAGTGTTACAGCTAACTGTCGTATATTGTTTCATTTTGGTTTTGGCTTCTTCATGACAACTGTTTGACGATTTAAGTTACATACGAGTAAGATATTTAGAAGAGTATTTGATTTAAGATACAAGCATTATCATAGGTTGAGAAATAATGACGCAGTGCACAGTTTTACCACACATGTATTACGGATTCATGATTTATCAGCATTCATCAAGTTGCAGGTCGGCTCAGTTCTAGTGCAATAATACAACATGTATTTACCTTTTCATACCGGGTGTTCTTCACATGATATTTTTATATCTCCACGTAGTATTTCATGTAAGGTAGTCTGGTTACCGTCTTTGAATGTTGCGCTAAGTTCAGCATGCCGGGAACCAGAATAGAACTTGTGTACTGTTTCAACAGGCATTTAAGCTTTTTTTCAACGAAAGGTCAGATTTGGTCTGAATAAATAACATGATATATCTCTTCTTTTTTTAAGTATTGACGAAAGTTTAAACGATCTGGAGACTGCAAGGACATTGCTGCGAGGAAATCCGTACATAGACTACAAACCTCTTGGTCTATATGTTAGCCTGAATAGATATCAGGTAATTTTTTGTTTCACACTGATTTTATGAACTGTAATATATTTGCGCAAAAGCTTAACGTCGGGACAAACGCTTAACATTAACTGTAAGAAATCTAGTATTATTCAACCTAAAGAAACCCCTCTAAATCTCATTTTGGCTACGTAATGACGAAATGCATCAAACAAAACTGGGTGTTAAGAAAGTTTATGCAGTTTTTAGTTTTCAAACTGACCAATTGTTTTGCATCTAAGTGATGTTCATTTTTCACAATTTTAAGTCATGCTCAATGGCAGTTTCTGTTTCCATTTTAGATATTGATTTGAAACAAAACCAGTATATTTTTAAGAAGTTAAACATTAAATAAATTTTTAATATGAAATAACGTTTCCAATTTAAAATGGGACATGGGTAAAGAATAAATCTGATTTATATATCTTTAAACTATAAGTAGATTCTATAAATTTACACTCTAACATAAATATGACATAGATTACAGAAGAAAGTTATACAGTTTATTGTATTCCAAATAAAGCAACCCACAGAAAAGATAATAGGCCTGAAGACTCAAAGCTTATAGGAAAATTCAGATATGGATGATAGTTGTTTACACATTGAGTTAAACTTATTTTCAACGAAAAAAAATGATGAAGGTTTGTCTTATTTGATTTATCAGTCCATCGATTGGTGCGTCCGTCTGCCCGTCCGTCCGTTCGTTCGTTCGCTCATTCATTCATTCATTCATTCATTCATTCATTCATTCATTCAAATTTGATATAAAAAATAAAACTAGTTCATTTTTTTCCAAACATTTTTGTAAACTATTTGACCAAACATACCTATATTCGTTCTGAATGTTACTACAATGCTTAAAGACAAGAAACAGAAGTGCTTTCCAATTGCACTATTAGTGCACTAGAAACCCTTTAAAGCTAGTGCACTCCAATTGCACTATTAGTGCACTAGAAACCCTTTAAAGCTAGTGCACTCAAATTGCACTATTAGTGCACTAGAAACCCTTTAAAGCTAGTGCACTCCAATTGCACTATCAGTGCACTAGAAATAAAGCTAGTGCACTCCAATTGCACTATTAGTACACTAGAAACCCTTTAAAGCTAGTGCACTCCAATTGCACTATTAGTGCACTAGAAACCCTTTAAAGCTAGTGCACTCCAACTGCACTATTAGTGCACTAGAAACCCTTTAAAGCTAGTGCACTCCAACTGCACTATTAGTACACTAGAAACCCTTTAAAGCTAGTGCACTCCAATTGCACTATTAGTGCACTAGAAACCCTTTAAAGCTAGTGCACTCCAACTGCACTATTAGTACACTAGAAACCCGTTAAAGCTAGTGCACTCCAATTGCACTATTAGTGCACTAGGAACCCTTTAAAGCTAGTGCACTCCAACTGCACTATTAGTACACTAGAAACCCTTTAAAGCTAGTGCACTCCAATTGCACTATCAGTGCACTAGAAATAAAGCTAGTGCACTCCAATTGCACTATCAGTACACTAGAAACCCTTTAAAGCTAGTGCACTCCAATTGCACTATCAGTGCACTAGAAATAAAGCTAGTGCACTCCAATTGCACTATTAGTACACTAGAAACCCTTTAAAGCTAGTGCACTCCAATTGCACTATCAGTGCACTAGAAATAAAGCTAGTGCACTCCAATTGCACTATTAGAACACTAGAAACCCTTTAAAGCTAGTGCACTCCAATTGCACTATCAGTGCACTAGAAATAAAGCTAGTGCACTCCAATTGCACTATTAGTACACTAGAAACCCTTTAAAGCTAGTGCACTCCAATTGCACTATTAGTGCACTAGAAACCCTTTAAAGCTAGTGCACTCCAATTGCACTATTAGTGCACTAGAAACCCTTTAAAGCTAGTGCACTCCAATTGCACTATTAGTACACTAGAAACCCTTTAAAGCTAGTGCACTCCAATTGCACTATTAGTACACTAGAAACCCTTTAAAGCTAGTGCACTCCAATTGCACTATTAGTGCACTAGAAACTCTTTAAAGCTAGTGCACTCCAATTGCACTATTAGTGCACTAGAAACCCTTTAAAGCTAGTGCACTCCAATTGCACATTGCTGTCACGCTTAGTTTTAACTGTAGTGTAATTTCAGTAAAGACTGAAAAAATTGAGTCTCGTACATACATAACATTTAAATCTTAAAAACAAAGCCTATGAACTTGTTGTGTTTTTTTCTAGATACTTCACAACATGGCGCTCGCTTTGTCGTCTGCTAAAAGAGTACCGGAAGCACGTGAAGTTTTAACGGAAGCTTTCCATGACGTCGACAGTATTCAAAGAAAAAATCTGCAGACGTCACTCGAAAAAATAAATGTACGTGTGTAAACGTGTTGTGGTAAAGAATACATAATAATGTTGTCAAATCTGTACGTCAGGTCTTATTTCTACCCAATACCACTACCTTATACTTATCACTAACTGGTAATTTTCGCAAGATACGACGTTTCACTTAATTCAACAGTGGAGTCAAAAGAATACCAAATGAAGAAAGAAAATATACTGTACTTCTTCATTGTTTTGCCATTTTTATGGCAATGTGTTAAAGCTGGAATATATATACTAGGTTGTCTTTGTCCTTGGATTAGTAAAGGAATTTAAATGCAGGCTTCAAAATAAAAGCATTAACACCTGTACAAACAAAACAGACAGAACCTTAATTGAAACATAGCTACAGGTGCAGATCAGAACAGCACTTATTCTAAAATATCGTTCTATTGTTGTTGTCTTCTTTCAGGACGATAGACCTGATCTTGTCCCGGCAATGATAATTTCAGCTGATAAAGTATTTACCCCACCCAAACATGTTACAAAGAACCTCGAAAAGAAAGACATCATGAGAAAAGCTCGGGTCATTTCTGCGACCAATACAGAAGACAGGAGTACTACATTCGATGGCTCAAGAAGAGTGAGTTTACATCATAACAGTTAGATCCATAACAGAGCCTTTGGCATCGTAAAATTTTCAGTGCCACGGCTAGTCATCCGTCGTCCATGTATTTGGGATAAAAGAGGGTAGTAATCAGCCTGTAGACATCCGGCCAGAGTTATTGTTGTTTGTCCTGTTCGTCTTGCAGTCAATAATTTCAATGATAACCTTACTTTAATTAGCAGTGGTACATTCAATACTAAAAACTTTATAAGAGAGGCGAGTGCATTTCAAAGATTTAGGAGAGTAAAGAATGTTATCATAAAGGAAGCATAAGTTTGCCTGCTCAGAGAATATTTAGAAACAACTTCTGTCCTAAAACTTTTTTAACAGTTACAGAAAAGGAGATTCTTCTTTTAGGGTTTCTTGCGCCAGGATAAAATGAAATTACATTTATATTTTATATTTTAGTTTAATTTATGCATCGGAGGTAGTTTCAAAACACAATATATAAGCATTCACTTTCCAACAGTTTATATAGAAAAGTTCACAGTTCGCAACGGTTTAAGCTTTCCCATTCAAAAGTAGAGCGAGTGAAATAAAGTGTTTTAACTGGAAATATTTTCAGTCATTGTACTTCGTCGCCATGTCCTTACATGCAGGATACCAGTTAAAACTGTTAAAGAATCGATACTAGAAGGCTTTCTTACTGAAATGATATTGCAAGAAGCGATATGGTGAGTTTTACCTTTTCTTTACAATTGTTTTATCTTACAGGTGCGAGAGTTAAAAGAATTACCGAAGCCACAAAATAGTCCGTTCGGCGCCGTAAAACGTTTTGTAACGAACGCACCACCCCGCAACCGGAGTACTTCGGACATGGACAAACTGAATGCCCAGTGTAGAATGAAGAAGAGTAAATCGATGAGTGATCTTGTCGTGAGTGACTACAGTCATAAAATGAACGGTTCTAAGAGTCCATTCCTAAGAATTAAACGTATATTTCAAAAGAAAGGCTCTAAATCCTGGGAAGGTGAAACAAATTCAGACTTAAAGCCGAATCATTCTTTTGGAAACTTGGAAAAGCAATTAAGTCCACCCGTCATGAACAGTGGAAAGACTTCACCACGCAGTCCGTTAGGGGGTGTCAGAAAATTGCTTAATATTAAGAAAAAGAGACAGAGTCGAGAACCCTCGCTTGATGAAGAAATGCCTGTTTTAGTAATGAGAGGATCTGGGTCTACTGGAGATCTAAGTCAGCTTGAAAAATCCTTCTATAGGTCTAAGAGTGAAGAAAACTCACCGAGATCATCAGAAATGAGAAACAGAATAGCGTCGGACCTGTACGAAAAACTGAATTTAGACGCGTCGAGGAGAAAAAGCCTTGGGACTTTGTTTGGCGGGTATCTAACCGTTGCCCAGCACGGTTTGTCGTTATCGTGTGACGTACTTACAGCTATCGTCACGCCGACGGATGATGAAAATGATCTTCTATGTGATGAAACGGAAGATAATTCATTCAAATTTAATTACGAAAATATTGCACTAGAGAATAACAGAAACCAGCCTGTTCAGATGTACGTCAACATAACATTGTCAAACGATACGATAGAGACACGGTCATCTTTACCGTCGATGGAAACACAATCGCCAAACGATAGTGCTTCTAAGTGTAAAGAAACTATCGCCAAAAAGCCACGACCACCTCCGCCGTCTTACCCTCCGCCACCACTCCCACAAAATATTGAATCCAAGACTTAAAACATTTGTATACTATTGCCTTATTTGAAGGCATTATCAGTACCCATTTAGTATTTGTTTGTTAATCTTTTTTTATTTGTGTTTTTGATTGTTTGTTTTACTGTAAGTTTACTTATTTAGTTATAAAGTTCAAATACCTTTATAGTCTGCTGGCAGACAAATTCTTATATTAAGCATTTATCCATTTATATATGTTTTTTATGACTTTTGCTAAAAACAACATGAAAAAATGAGAATGAGAATAAAATCGGAAAGACGATTTTTTGTTTGTATTGTTACCTGATTCTCTGAAAAATGGTCCTAAGAGTGTTCTTGGTTACTGGCCTTGCTTGTTCTTTGTTAGTCTCTGGCATACACTGTGACTCTCGTCATTGACTTCCGGTAAACATCTGGGACTTTTAATATGAAGAATTTGGAGCTGAAGTCAAAAGGTTTAATGTGTAAGGTTCCAACAAGCAGTATTGCAGAAGACAAGCTGTTTCGTCATTAACGAAGTAGTCTCCATGTACAAGGAATCTGCATAAAACGCATTTTATTTTCAAAAAGAGTCATTAAACTGGGCACATGCATGTGAATTATTTTGGTTGTTACTTCTATAAGCAACCGCCATCTTGTTGTAACTTGTAGCCCAATCCAGTTACACCTATAATTATCATTTATGTGTTGACTGGATTTGTATCATATTAAAATTAACGATCTAAAATTGATGAATTTACTTTTGAAATATCTAGTGGGATCAATTGACTTTTTTCAATCATTTTCACTAAGGCAACAAGTGTATCAGTCGGTTTATTATCTAGCAAGTTTAAGGCTTGACTCAAATTGCTATGTCAAAGGTACTGTTCCAAGTGACGTAACCTCTGCGCGGTAGCATCTGTGAAAGGTCCTTGGCCTGAAAGGTAAATAAAGAGAAACATACACACGTTTTACTTTAGTTCTGTTGCACAATCTTTCGAAATCGGACTTAAATGGACACAAAACGTAGCGACTGATAATAAGTAATTTTGGATTTGTTGTATTGTGTTGATCTGGCTCGAACTTAGGACCCTACATAGGTAACTTGCTACAGTATTTTGGTACCGAGTCAGCGACCTAAAGTAATTGACTACAGAAAAGAACAGAGTTTCATATCAATGTGAACAACGAGGCCGGTTTTGGTTGAGGTGTAACGGCACAAGCTGTAAAACTACAGTTCATGTAGAATGTTGCACTAATTGTCAGGAAAGGAAAACAGCGTCATATCTGAACAGTACCGACTCAAACAGCTTTAGTGAGTGGTAAGATGGATGGATCCCTTACACCTCACATTTGCATGATTTAACAAAGAAGTACAGTTATATTTTCACCACAAAAAGGTATATAACAAAAGAGCACATGGTAATATTTGTGGGTAAAACCTGTTGTTATAAGAATTTAAAAGAGTCATGCTGTGGATCAATGAATTGTGTGCAAAAGGTTTGTACTTTTTGTTCAGTCAAGCATAACGGTGAATACCGTGGAACGGATATGTCAGACCTTATTTTTGCCTAGAGGTTTCTAGGCATGATTTTTGTTGAATGGTGAACACTTCTTTCACTATCTGTAGATATATCGTGCATTAGTACATCTAACGGTTTGTTTTCACCACGTCAGTTGAAGAAATGTGTACTGCATAAAATAACGCATTATTTCCTTTTCTGTTTTCCTGGAAATTAGACTATAAATAGAAATATGAGCATGGACAATAGAAAACAGCCTACAGACAAGTTTAAGGAAGATTTCGCGAAATGGAGTGCGGCTGTCACCTTGCAAGAGGCGGAGAAGTACCAGGAGGCCCTGCAAGTGTATCATTCTATGCACGAGACGAGCGCGAGGATTTGTTACAATATGGCGGTCGCTTACATCAATGTCGGGGATCTGAGCGTTGCATTGAAGGTAAGATTCGTCTTGATGTATAATAAATTCAATGCGGCAGTCATCAGTTTTAAATGAAAGGGTAGTGATAATTATCGAATGTGGGAAAATGTATATCCCCAGTTAGTCATGCGTTGTACAAAGTTCAAAGCAGGTCCAGCAAGGTGTATAACAGTGTTTGCAGATTACTTGTTCCGTATTTAATCATAATGTTACCATGCTTTTTTTCTTAATTTCTGTCTTTTATCAGTTGTAGGAAAGGAAATCTATTTAAAACAGTTATGGGCATTTACTCAAGTTGCTTTTATACGTTTATGTAGATGTATTTTAAAGCGTTTCTTTACACGTCTTTCCTTTTATTGACAGTTTTTCAATTGCACATGGTTGGTTTTTTTTGTGTGTGGACAGAGTGGCTAAAATATTGCATTTTCTCCATTGCCCTTATCATCGAATGAAATATCTCAAGCTTAAGTAGTAGAAGGGGAACAACTAGAAAATATCAACCTATAAAATCGGTTCACCTTCGGAGGCGAAATAGTGAGACTATTTGATTCCTTGCATCGATAAATTCAAGATGGCGAAATCGTGAAATAAAGATCCATGAAATGCGAAGTAAAATTAAAAGAAAAGAATATTTGTACCTCTTGCTAGTTTGAAAATACTCAACTGATACATTTTGAATCGATCAGTTTTCTGAAAAGTCAAAGATTCTCTTACTTTTGACTAATGCATTCGAAACTATTTCTTATTGTTTTGGCCCTTGGCTGCAAATTTGCATATTATTGCGCGCGGCATGAACTCGAAAGGCTCTGGAGAGGGTTTTTTTTATTTATTTAAAATTTAAAAAAAAGAAACCCAAGTAAAAATTTAGTACATGATAAATAGAATACCAAGCAAGTGTCTTATATTATAATATTGATCAGGCTCGGCACGAAAAAAATGAAGAGCTCGGCTGAGTCTCGCCTTCATTTTTTCTAAGCATTGCCTGATTAATTTTATAATATCAGACTCTAGCATGGTATTCTCTATATATTACAACGTCTAATGTTTTGATACAAGTATTGTGTGTTACGTCAGAAATAATTCAAAATTTAAAAAAAGAAATAAGTTTAACTTGTGTAGATATGTATATCTTCCGTTCGAGCTATTGGCAAAAATAAAAACAAAAAACAGACCAGTATTAACTATTCTAAGCTTGAACTGCTGTACTTACTATGTTTTCAGTACCTGACATCAGCAGTTGAAAAAGACAAAGGACTCGCCATTGCCTTCTTTCAAAGAGGAACGTTGTATCTGGAACGCAAAGAGTGAGTTGAAATTAACTCTTATCGGAAAAAGTCTAAAATATGGGCTGCAATATGCAATATTCAACATTTCGAAGTATGCAGGTATCTTATTTACAACAACAACAAGGTCTTACTGAGACGCTCACTCTGTGCTGTCACTGAAACTGGTTTCTTTTCTGCACAGGGGAACTTAAATCTTATAACAATAGGTTTTACCCACAAACATTACCACGTGCTCTTTTGTTATATACTTGTTTGTGGTGAAAACATTACTCCACTTCTTTGTTCAATGTGAGGGTTCAGGGTTTTATCACTTGTTTGGTGACATCAATTCTTCTGTTATAACCGTGGATGGTACTTACCATCTTAACCACAAATTTTCAACAAGTGCATATTTACTATATCAACTGTCTGGTTCCATACCAGTTACTCATTCGATTTGAGAACCAACTGTAATTGATATAGACCTATATATAAAACACTTTTCTGTCGCCTTTTTGACATGTTTCTGGGTGAATTACTTCTGGTGAAAATGCACTCGCTTCTTGTTTTATAGTTTGATAAAAAGTGACTCGTTCATTTTCTATGCAGCAAGAGTTTCATTTAATGTCTATATAGTATATACAACCATTTACACAATTTTCAACATGAAAATCTTACATTTTTGTATCTGTTCTAAATTTGATAGTGAATTCTTCTTGCACTCAGACATATGTTCGCATGGTTATTAAAATTCTGTTGAGATTAACGTACAAGTAGTTTATACCACTTAAACAGCCGTTAAAAAAAATTCTAACACTCTTAAATCATGGCAGATTATCACGGTAAGCGGCATTTCACAATATTGTTTTTGGTTTACATATTGTTTCAGGCCACAAAATTTAAATGAATCATTGCCACTTCCAAAATGCATTTATTTCCGTACAGCTTCAAAATGTGCTATTGTGAATATTTTACACCATTATAGCAGATGAGGATTACTTTAGTTCTTTATTTGTTATAATAACTTTTTACCATATTTACCAGCCAAAAGTACGACGAATTAATGACATGTTTTCGGAAATATCATAATGGTTAAATCTTTCATTAATAACGTATCTTAAAGCACCCAAAACGCCATATCTGACTTGGAAACTACCCGGATGTTGCTGCGCGGGAACACGTTCATAAACTACAGGCCTCTGGGATTGTTTTGTCATCTACATGATTTTGCGGTACGGTCTTTCTTTTCAGTTATCATGTACCTGTGTATTTATGAAGATTTATCCAGTTTTGTAAAGTTCTTAACAAAAGAAAACAACAACAACAATAACAAAAACAACAACAAATTAAAGCAGCAACGTTCCAACATTACTGTATCGAAACAGACGTCAAGAATCTATGTTGAAAGCTTTTTAAATTGTTGCAAAAATTTGAAGACAAAAATTGTTCTGCTGTAAATTCATCTGTTTAAATAGACCAGTCTATGTATTTGCATAGATACATTTAGGAACCAAAGCTAATTTTCCCATGTTGTAAACAAGTCGTACATATGCTATATTTTGTCACAGTTTAGTTGTCAGTTTCCTATAACTTTACCAACAGATTCTGTATAACTTAGCGGTAGCACATCTCATGGAGGGAGACAACGAGGGGTTCCGAATGTTGATGACGGAAGCTACCCACAATGCCGACTTCTTTCAACGTGACCAGATATCAGATGCACTGATGTTGTTCAAGGTATGCAGATATTAATATTTATGTCCAGAGTCACTCAATTTATTTATTGTATAAAACAGTCTTGCTCTATCGGTTGGGATTTCGGTGGGAGCACTGTTTTTTGCTCGTCTGTTTCGAAGAAAAAGTCGAGCTATTATGGTCGCTGCGTCGTCGCCGTCGTTGGCAAAAACTTTAATGTAGCCCATTACTCAAACAAAGGTATCAATATGAAATTTTGAATGCTTGCTTATCATGACAAGAGGCATTTGCAACACAAGGGGCATTATTCTGAAAGCTATATTTTTGGAGTTATGCCCCTTTTTAACATACAATTTTTGTCATACCTCCTTCTGGAGTAGTGCACAAGAACCATCACTATGGCCCCCGTTGTCGACATATAAAACATACGAGAGTTGGGGTCGCTCCGCGGAGCTCTTGTTTTTAGCTTTTGTGATCGCACTTTGTCCGTCGTGCGTCGTTCGTCGTGCGCCGTCAGCTTTTTATTTTAAACAAAATCTCCTCCTAAACCACTAGGTGAAAGATGATAAAACTTTGCAGGAAAGTTTCTTGCATGAAGTTTAACCAAAGTTGTTCAAAGAATTCTATTCCATGAAGAACTCTGGTTGCTATGGCAACAAGACTGAAAACTGCTAAGTCCAGAGGTATGATATTTGGTGTGCAGCACTGTGGACCTCTACCAAGTTTGTTCAAATAATGTCCCTGTGGTCACTGTTTGCCACGCCCGAGGGGCCATAAATTTACGTAACAAAATACATGTAGAAGAAAAACTTTAAAAATATTCTTGTCTAAAACTGTCAAGTCCAGAGGTCTGAAACTTTGTGTGTAGCATTTCCTAGTAAGCCTCTACCAAGTTTGTTCAAATATTGTCCCTGAGGTCACTTTTGGCCCCGCCCGAGGGGTCACAAGTTTTACATAGCAATATAGAAGAAAATATCTAGAAATTTTCTTGTCTGAAACCACAAGGCCTAGAATTTTAAAATTTGACATGAAACATTTTATAGTGGACCTCTACCAAGTTTGTTTAAATTATTAGATTAGGGTAAATGTTACCGAGGCTTAAGATAGATTTATCTACTTTACCTTATAGAGCCTTCATTTATAGACCAATATCTTTGTTATTTTGATATGCAGGTTCCTTGCAGGAACCTCTACCCGTAGTCGGGGCTTGAGCTCACTGGGTCAAGGTCAATGTCACCACAGCTAATAATAGATATTTCTACTTTATGTCATAGAGCCTTTATTTATTGACTGATATTTTAGATATTTGGTGTGAAGGCACCTACAAATCTTCAATTAGAAAATGAAATACTGCTTCTT
Source organism: Cyclina sinensis (assembly GCA_012932295.1). Taxonomy (NCBI): domain Eukaryota; kingdom Metazoa; phylum Mollusca; class Bivalvia; order Venerida; family Veneridae; genus Cyclina; species Cyclina sinensis. The sequence goes on along the minus strand of JAAONU010000006.1, from coordinate 19,837,193 downwards.
ATGTTTGCTTAACAGCAAACCCTCAGCCAAAGTACTCAGGTGAGCGATCCAGGGTCATCATGGCCCTCTTGTTTCTCCGTCGACCCTGTAACGATGAAATTCATTATTCGCGTCATTCTTTGAAATACGATCCGTCAGCGTGTTTTGTGTTCATTATGACCTGAAAGCGTTATATACCTTGACTGATATTATTTTAGTTGTACATTCATCATAGGTTAAGACAATTTGTTTAGTACTTGTTAACATATTTTCAATATGGTAATGAAACATCCCGGCTATAATAACCATAACATCTAGATTTTACCCTTTTAATTTATCAGCCCTTGTAAGAACTTCGTTAAGTATCAAAACTTGATAAGCTATGGTGGTAAATGTTTTATGCATGCGAGCTGATCAGATATTGAGCAAATACAAGTAAAGTTTCAGCTGCTTGTGTACTTATTGAAAACATGTATTCAGTATGACTTAGGCACCGGACAAATTATATCATACATTTCCTCAAGACTTGAAATTTTGTTTCAGAAAAATCGAGTGTCGGAAATCCAACCAATCTACATTACTACGGATGCAGTCTTTTTCCCGCCAAAACATATTACAAAAAATCTTGAACCACGAAAAGTGTCCAAAAGATCCAAAGTCGTTTTCACCTCAGATGAAAAAGACAACACGCCATCTTTCCGCGGCATACAGAGGGTACTGAATCAAAAGTTGAAAATTTTGACAAATACCTTTTTCAATACTTAACCGTTTATGCCTCAGATATTTCACTTCCGTTGTTACTCTCATCACTATTGCTGTAGTAAAAGTATGTTTAGTTTAATTGAAGCCAAACATCAATTTTAAGAAGGAGTTTGTATTTGCTGAAATAATCTAAGAATACTTTCAAAAATGTAGTGAACATGTATAAACAGAAGGAAAAAGCCAAGAACAGTTTTACAGATAATGTATATCAGGTAAAAACGTAAACATGCAACTGAACTATCACAAAAGATGAAATAAAATAGCTTTTTTTCTTTTTTGGGGGGTTACGTTGAAGATGCCAGTTAAAAATTTACAGTCACATAGAGGATATTTGTTTGTTTTTGTGGAAGATGAGAATTTATTTCATCGAGTGAACACCATATGTGATATTTTCACGAGTGGCGCAGCCACGAGTGAAAATATCAACATATGGTGTTCACGAGTATCAATATCAATATTTATTGAATTTTGCCATACATACTTTAATTATAAAAGCGGATTAATACTCAATATTCAATAGTTCGGGCACAAACATGCATTATCAAAATGGTAATTAACTGATTCAAAACAGTGTATTATCACTTTTATCTCACTGATATTTCCCTATATTTCATTGGTAGGCATAAAATAAATAAAAGTATTCATATCTATCCTATAAGGTCTAGTGTCATTGAAAAGACTAAGAACAAGTCCCATTCGATTTTGGAAAAAAAGAAAAAAAAGAAATGTATTTATAAGTGCAGAATACACATGAATTATAGATGGTATTCCAGTGCTTAAGACACTCCTCTCGAATACATTTACAAGCACGTAGTTGTTTGAACCAAAATCATTCTCTAATAAGTACATTCACTGACTTTCTTTCTAATAGGTATTTTATTTTATCATTTCAGGTGGACGAACTAAGGAGGTCTGTGAATCAGGGTTTGTCTGATCACCAAACTTCAATGAAACGAAAACTGTTTCGAAAAATGAAATCTACAGGAGATATCAAACTTCCAGCCAACACACAAAAGATTAAGTACGCTAAAGGAAAGAGCCATTCATTTATATGTTCCAATACTTTTTCGGCTACTGCCATGAATTCTTCATCTCGAGGGGGACAGGGAAAGCAGAAGTCTTTCTCTGGGGATTTTGAACTGCAAGAACTTAAAACAAGTGTTAAGGTAATCAGTGCCGATAGAATAGATAAACACACCGTTCTTAAGACAGAAAGTACTGAAACCAATTCAGGAACATATAAACCTAGTAGAAGTAAACTGAATTATGGAATTTTCGACAGTGTTGAAATTCCATCACAAGAAAAGAAAAATGATAACCCTACTTCTTCACATTTAGTCGAGTGCGAGCTACTGATGGAATCTAAAAAAGTTCAGGAAAACCCGACACAGAGTCTAAAAGAAAGTGTGCCTCGTCGAAAACGCTTCTTAAAAGGTAAGGCCGAATCAGCCGGAGATATAAAGGTCAAGTCAAACAGTATAAGTCGTATCAGCAGGTCAGCAGGGGATTTAGACAAAGCTAGACGCAAGTCTCTTTTACCACTGGAACGAGGAAAGAAATCCCGATCCTCTCTGACTTCTCTGAAACAGATAGTGAAGTCGAAAGTGAAAACCGACAGCTGGCGGTCTGCTCCGGAACAGGGTCCGCCGACAGTTGTCATGCATGGCTGCAAAGTCGCAGGGGACTTATTATCAATGATGCTACCCGTCGACAGATCTGAACATAGTAAGGATCATGAACTCGAAACAGGCTTGGAAACCTTAGACGAGAATAACAATGATAAGAGAATTGCCAATCATAGCTCAAAATCTAGGTATTCACTAGGGGCAGTGTTTGGTGATCGATCTACGGTTATCAAGTACGCCTTAACAGAAGCTTTAGATACACTGACTGCGTCCATTACACCGACCATTGATGAAACAGAAATAATGACGAATGTTTGTATAGGAAAAAAGAACTTAGTGAAACAGAACTGCCCAAATGTTCTGGGAAAAACAGAAAATGACAAAATGTTAAGAAAGAGCACGAAGAAACGAAGGGCTCCGGATCCACCCAGATCAGTCATCCAAACACAGCTTTTTAAAACAGGCGAGTTGATTACAGCATTAGTTCACCAAGATTTCGCCCAACATACAGCAGGAATTAGTTTAAATGAAAATATGAAAAATAGAGGAACTGCTTCTGTTGAAACTCCTAACCGTAAGGGTATTGACGAAGCAACAGCCACACCCCCGATATCCCAAACTAGTCCAAGATTTAATGATAAAACTGTCTACGTTACAAGCGACTTTATAACAGGAGATAGCCGGTTAGGTAGAGAGAATAATCATGCACAAGCTAAGTGGAAGGAATCTGAAGATGTCCGGATAGGAGATTCTAAGAAAGTGAACCTATATGAAAGTGAACATGTAGTTCGGATAACTAACATGGAAGTTCCTCATCAGAATTATAGAACTGATATAGCTATTATGGATTCGGATTCATTAATGAAAGTACCAGCTATTGTAGATGAGATAAAGACCCCGACATACGTCAACACAGAACAGTTTAAGCAGAAAACAACCAAAATAAGTAAAGAACTTGACTTGTCAGTTAGAAAAACTGACGCTGTACAAAATCCTGAAACAAATCAAGACGTAGAAGATACAATAAGAAATGAAGTCATAGTGCCATTTGATAGAGTTGCTACGTCATTTAGTACGGCAAAGGTACCTCCACCATCATATCCCCCTCCCCCTCTTAGACCATCTTATTGGAAGAAACTCAGAAACAAGCAGAAGAAACAGAAAGGACCAAAGACTGAATTGAATGGTTTGATAGGGCATACTATTGTCGCCTCTGGTAAGATGTTTGGCGCCGTAGCTGACGTAGCTACAAGTAATCTTCTCTATGGCAGTGCTGTTAACAGTACAAAGGAATCTGAAGTAAATAAAGTGAACATATCAGGAAATCTGAACTTTAAAACGAAGTCAGCACGTCTTGAAGGTCAAAATACTAAATCTTTTAATGCAGAGGACCATGATTATATAAATGTTGGAGACACGAAGACAGCGCGTCTTGAAGGACAAGATACTGAAATTTTTGATGCAGGGGACCACGATTATATAAATATTGGAGATACGGAGTCAGCACTTCTTGAAAGACAAGGTACTGAAAGTGTTGATGTAGAGTACCATGACTATATAAATGTTGAAAACCCTGCGCGAAAATGTGTGACAAATGTAAATGTCAAGAAATCAATTGAAACAGAGAATGTTAATCTTTGTAAATCGTTCAAAAATCTCAACTTAGAGGATGATCAGGTACTGTCACAAGAATCAACAGGGTTTTCATGCTTTCCAAAAAGGCGAACCAAAGAGGGAATGGAGACAATAGATGGTGTGCTAATGACCTCTTGTGAACTTCTTACAGCGTTTGTTACATCCAATCAGGAAACAGAACAAGCTTTTAACGCTTTTGTACAGGAGCACAGTTACACAAAAACTCGCTACAATTTAGGAACTTCAGATGAAATAGAACACGACTATGTCAATGTTTCTAGGCTTTAGGGTAGCGACCACTTAGGCAATACATTTTGTAAATCAGTCAATATATGTGTTTTTCTGAGTTTATTTTTGTAGTCGTCTAAAACACCATATACTTTCAAAGTAACATGAATTAAATGCGTTAAGGTACATTTACAGGCTTTTTTATAATAAATAACATTCCAACAATTGTGTGATATTTGTACTTCCTAAATGTAAACAAGAAACGTTAAGGTACAATAACACGCTATTTTTTATAATAAATATCATTCAAACAATTGTGTGATATTTGTACTTCCTAAATGTAAAAATGAACCTTGAAACCTCGAAGAATTATAAATACATGATTATTTGTCTTAATTATCAAGAAATTAATGTTGTTTTGAATAAATGAGTAATAATAAATTAGTGAACGAACAGGTTGTGTACTTTGTATAAACTCTGAGAGAAAATTCACAAATTGTACTGAAATATTTCCTACAAGCTTGTCACGAGATTAAACAATTATAAAAGCAAGCCAATGACTTTTATTACTGACATTTAAACCATCACTTAACGTGCATCCTTTGTCATTGCCAGACCTACTACTTTGACTCGAATTTGAACCTTGCAATCAGCAGCACTATTTGCACATACTGAAACGTAAAAATAAGTACCAAAAACATATCAACAATGTTTAGAGGAAATAACAGCCACTAAGAGAAAACCACACTTCCATACCAAGCATGAGGGATTGCAAGATGCAACACCCGATGAAACCAAATGATTTTAAATAATTTGCTACGATTTTTTTTGCAACTGACGTAAGCTTATCTTGATGATTGCTTTTAGAGTTTTGGCAACCGCCTAGGTGTTAAAGTAATCCAAGTTTTTGCTGACGAGATTCGAACCATCGCCAAAAGGCATTTGAGTCCGACACCAAACCAATTCACAGTGGATAATCTAATGTTCTTTCAACAATAACATGGAAGATCAGAATAAAGTGACAAGCTGTAAGCATGAAATAGTAGCAATAATAAAAACATTCTGATTTCCACCACCGTACAGGCTGCTTCTAATTTATGCAGAATATTTGCAGAAAAACAAATGAGGTGTTTATTTGGATATGTGCTAGAAACCTTTAACTTTACTTCTTGCACAACTACACATCGTGGTCTATTATATGTGCGAGTTTGGTTTCAATCCACCTATGGGTGTAGGAAGAGTTGCGCACAAAAGATTTACTTATATATGGCATGTACGAAAAACCAACAAAGGGCAATAATCCAGTGAAAACTGATCCGAGAGAAAAATTATTTCTTGCACAACACAAAACGGTTTATCATGTGTGCGAGTTTGGTTCTAATCCATCCATGAGTGTAAGAGGAGTTGCGCACACAAGAAACTGGACGTACGGGCGGACGTACAGACTAAGTGTGCAAATCTATATGCCCCCACACTAATGGTGGGGGCACAAAAAACAATGGGAGGCTTTGATCTTTTCATGAAGATCCAAGCATACACGAATTATTTTCACTTCAGGTGAAAGACTGGGTTATATTTGCTTAATGTTGCTTTCAAAAAGGTTAAAAATTAACAAGCATTGTTTATTGTTTATAAAAATATCAGTAATGGTTGTAAATACAAAAACAACTATAAGAAGAAATGAGTACAACTGTGAAATACACAACAAAATTCAGGTTTTACGACCACTATGAACTCCAATTTAAAGTTTTTATTTCAGTTTTTATTTCAGTTCACACTGGTTGCTATGCATTCCAAAGTTACCATGGCAACAGAAACTGAGTAATTTCAAAACTATGGTACACATCTATTTGTTGATACTTCATAAAACTGGGAATGGTAAAATTTTCACACCTGGGTTCATGTATCTAAAATCAAATGTAAAATTCATTTCAAATTTATATACACTTCAGATGTAAACATATAAATTCCTGAACTACATGTATATCAAGTTACCCTTTGACATCATGAACACAACAGCCATGAATTTTTTATACAACATACACTGGTAATCATAACTTATACACCATGTTTATGTACAATAATTTAAACTAAATCTGAAACAATTTTTTGAAAAACATAAAGCAACACACTGAAGATTTTTTGGGACTTGAATTCATCTAGAACATTTGAGCCTCAAGTCGTATTTGCTGGGCCAGTTTAACCCTTAACCTGCTGGAACCGAAAGTGATTAGCCTTTGCCACCAGTATAGACCCAGGCCAGCCTGCACATCCGTGCAGTCTGACCAGGCTCTATACTGTTGGTAGCTCATTTTTTTTGTTTTGATATTGAAATCCCTTAAACTTGAATGGACTGTTCCAAATTCAAAGCTGGGCAAATCCATTACAAAATTTCAGCATGTTCAGGGTTAAATGCCTTGTATTACACATTTTTGATATCATGTCAAATATTTGAAACTGGATGGAATATTACTGGGCATTGAAGCAATGTAACATTAGCAAAGGTTTTATGACAACACATTAGTAACAAGTCACTGAACATAATGAACTGCCTCTGAAACATTCTAAAACCTCAAAATTAATTTCTTTTCATGTTAACAATAACAAGTAAATTAAAATCGGTAACCTAAACTTAAAATATTTCCATTGTAGAATAAGAAATAAATTATTTATGTACTGAAAACTTTATCAACAGTAATCATTAACAAGAATGATACACAAAACATATTTCCAAAAGAAAGAATTAAAAATAATGTAGTTTAGAAAATATTTGTTTCTTAACACTTACCGTGCTAAATATTTAAAATGGACCTGTTCAACTTTCAATTTGGACAGATCCATTGATTGTTTATAGTGTGTGTGTGTGTGTGGGGGGGGGGCTTATTGAAAATGTACTGACTGAAAGGCAAATAGTGCAGACCATGATCAGATTGCACAGATGTGCAGACTGATCTTGGTCTACACTGGTTGCAAAAGCAGAGTCAATTGCCTCCAGCAGGCTAAAGGTTAATATACACATGATATCAATTGAAGACCCCCCAGTTCCAACATAACAGCTTAAATAAGTATGGCAAGATCTATACCTGAAATTTAACTGTAACAATAAAGGGAATGTTGAAAACTTCACATCCTTAGTTAATGTAATAACTAAGAACTTAGAAAAACAAGAACTGTCACTGTAAGGTGACAATGCACCGCCCAAGTGGTGCTTTATTAAAGTTTTTTGACAACTGGATCTTCAAGGTAAAGGTCATTCAGGAGTTAAGGTCAAATAAATATAGGTCAATGGGAAGGTCTTGTCCAAAGGGCTGTTGTGTCCAAGTATAAAGTAAATCCACATACTAATAACTAAAGGACATTGAAGCCAATGTTAGTTTTCAGATGGAATAGCAGACAGTTAAAAAACTATGTGCCACCCTTCCTGAGCATAAAAATACAGTGTACTAAATGTAAATATGATTTGATGTTTTGAGCTAAGATTGAAACAAGATGAAATTTTCTTTATTTATTGATGAAAGAACATGCATAAGCGTTTCTATTTATCCACCCTGTCCTATCACAGTCTAAGAGATTTCCTGAGATCATGTATTTCCTCCTGAGTTTTGTATTCCCTTTTACATCCTCTGTCGAGATCTCGGCATGAACTGAGGTCCAATTTCTCCAGCCTAACCATCTTTTTTAACAACTTCCTGATAATAAACAAAATATTCTTAAATTCACCCTCTGCCATTCTTTTAAAAATCTTGCACAAACTTTTCTGAAATGGACTTTCCTACCATTCAATTTAGGTAAATCCTTTTCTATCTTTAGGGGTATCAAGTTGACATCTTACTTCTCAAACTTTTCAGAAATGGACTAGCCTATCAAACAATTTAGGTAAACCCATTTCAATCTTTAGGGATCTTTCCTTTTCTCTTTCTGGAATAGACTCACTTATCATACAATTTAGGTAAACCAATTTCTGTCTATGGGGGAATTAACTTGAACTCTTATTGAATAATAAACGCTTCAAATCATGATCAGACTTCATCTGATGCATATAAATTTCTAGACAATGGATACTTTTTGCTCACATTTCAACCTAGCCATGCAATTGGCCTTATATCACCTCTAAAATTCCACCTATGACGAATTTTCCTTACACTTAGACCTACAAGATGAACAGTAAACTTCTAGTAATAAATCTTACTTTAGGACAGACATCTGTATATTTGTTCCTGCTAAACTGAGGTTACAGATGCGAGACTCGCCCTCATCATGGCACAGTGCATCCAGGGCCGAGTCCAAGGTGTCCCTACTGAAATTGTTCCATGACAGATCTAGATGAGTCAAACTGTGCTGCCACTGCAGAGAGTACAAATATTTTAACACAAACAGCATAAATCTATCTACAAACATTTATATAACTGAATAGACATTTAAGAAATAATGTTAAAACCAGCTATCACTTCTCCGAGTACCTATCATACTTTACCACTTCGTTAATGTCTCTTTAACTCCCATTGAGTAAACAATATATATACTCACATAGACAGAAAGAAGAAAAGTTCGTCATACCTTGCGTAATATGTCCTCAAGACAAGAACACGATGTGACCTGACTTCTTGCTAGGTAAAGTTGTTCAACATCCTCAGCCTCTATGTCATTAAGTACAGTCACTACCCGGTCGGCAAGGCATCCACGGAGGTCAATCAGTCTTAACTTTGTGGCATTCTTTATAAATCTGAAAATTTACAGAAGTAAGCATTTTTCAAATGCAAATATTTGTGGCCTGCAGTGTTTAAGTGTTTAATGCTCCACTGAAGACAAATATTTATTTTTTTTGGCGAATCACAATAGAATGATATTATAGCAATAGAATTATATGATACAAATGAAAAATGCAATTCTACAAAAAATATCTGGTCCATTTCCGATACAACAAACGGCATTTTGATTTTTTATGAATTGCAGTAAATAGATGTTCAAAAGCATACCTCTCTAGGAAGTCACTTGTTGTGAATCTATTACTTTCAAAGGCAGCAAGACTGAGTTCCTCCAGCTTTGGGAAACCTTGTGACTCTTGCTGTAATTTGAAAAGATTTTTTTTTTTTTTTAGTTATATTGTATTTCAGTTTTATAATACCTGTAAACCATCTTTAGCTCATGGTTTTTAAAGAGAACCTTTTCATTGTGACACATTATGGAACACAACAAAGATAAAGATGATATCACATAATAAGACCTACACAAGCTTTTCTATTCTAAATCAAATACAAAAACATCAAAGTTCATGGTTTGTCAGTCTGACCATTGTTCTTAGAGTCTCAGTATCAAATTGATTATACTGATATAGAAAAAAAAAGTACTCATACGATTATAATCGACCCATGTTCTATTCACTCTAAAACAAAAGGCATTTTTTCATGAACAAGGGCAAATCTATATGCACCCCACCCCCAAAAGTAGTGGGGGCATAAAAAGTTTTTAAAATTACTTTTTTTTACAATTTCATTGAGAAAACTACTGCACTATATTTCTAACATGTTCACTGATTTAAAAAGCAAAGTTAAGAATGATTTGGGTACAAATAGATCAATAATGCAATTATGACATCCTTCTTGGTACAATAAGAACTTCTTCTAACTGTGATGGACTTTAAGGTGGTATAATTTTTCATCACCGAAAATGACTAAAGTACACGGCTACTTTGTAGATAGGATAAAGACATTACCAAGATTTGTTGAGAAGCAGGCATAGCTCTTGCCACATTATTTGCTGAATAGAAGCTTTTAAGTTTGGGACAACACCTCTGGAATGTCTCTATGTCAATCATGTGTCCACTCTGCCAGTTAACATTAGATATATCCACATGCTCTAAGTTGGGACAATTCTCCTGAAAACATACATATTTCACACATACAGACCGTACAGGACTGTACAGTTCTCCTGATAAGACCAGCAAAAATATGGCTTTAACCCTTAACGTGCTGGAACCGAAAGTGATTAGCCTTTGCCACCAGTATAGAGCCAGGTCAGCCTGCACATCTGTGCAGTCTGACCAGGCTCTATACTGTTGGTAGCTCCATTTTTGTATTTTGATATTGAAATCCCTTAAACTTTGAATGGACTGTTCCAAATTCAAAGCTGGGCAAATCCATTACAAAATTTCAGCATGTTCGGGTTAATAATGAACTGGTCATAAAAGCGGTTCTTTCTTGTTCTGAAAATTGGTCTGGTTCTTTTATAACTGTTGAACAAATTAAAATGCATGCAATAAATTTATTAAACAAATACTACAAATTATCAGACTCTTATGATACAAAACACCTGACTGAACAAAATCATCTTACGGATATGGCCAATACACTATTGTCCCTGGGTGACAAAAGTGATGATATAATTATGAGATGATTTAATTATATCATTTGTCTCTGTAGCAGTCATACTGGCTCTAAGACTTTGGCGTTAGAACCAATACAACTGACCTCCTACAAATTAATGGGCCTATATCAAAGCAATTATTCAACAACATATAATTACAACGTGTATAAACAAGTAGGTATTCATTTTTTGGTTGATGACATTGCTTTTTTTAGCGACTGTTTCCTTTGTATACTGCCAACTGTACAAATGTAACTTTAACTAAAAAGTATTGCAAAGAGAAAAACAAAGTTGCACATAGGGTTAAAACCGGAGTTTTTTTACCTTTTTGTATGTCATCTTTCTTTCTTGGAAATAAGTAGTAAAGAAAACAAGAAACATTTCCATACTATGATGTAATTTTGATGTTATTTTGTCAAAATTAAGATCTAATAAATCAAATTTTGACTTTACATACATTTAAGATAAATGTACAAGCTAGTAACTTACTGACAGTTTTGAAATGAATGTGTTGAGGTTTTTGGCAATGTTTTGAGCAATAACAATCCTTCTTAAGTTTTGGCCGCATTTTTCTGTGATGTTGCTCAAAGTCTGCATTGATACAGCATCAGCCTGAAATGAATATAAAACCTTAACCCTACAGTATTATTTGTGTCAGAACATCTGCCTGAAAGAAAAGAACATGATCATAAAACCTTAATGATTGTGTATAATCTGTGTCAATAGTGACAAACATATAAAATATTTTCCATACAGTTTAATAGCTGTTAATAGCACCTCTAAGGAATCAACATGTCTAGTGCAGCACCCTCAAAGTTCTGGTACAACATAGAAAATTCAGTCTCTCCATGATGTTTGTACCAATGTATATATTAATGTATATGAAAGTCAGGTATACAAGGCCCAAAGGATAAACTTCACTTATTTTCCCCAGAACCAGCTCACTATGACCTTGACCTTTGACCTAGTTCTTACGTGAAACACTCTGTCTTGCCTAGAAATACATGTACATTTGTACCAAATAAAATCCTTCTCAGCATGAAAGAGTTATGTAGGAGACAAGGCATATTTCACTTTTTTTTCCCCTAAACAGCTCACTTTAATCTTGACCTTTGAGCAACAGACCTGGTTTTTGCACAAGATATTATAATGATCTTGCCTATGTACACATTTGTAAAAAATCGTTTTAAAATCACTTAAAGCATGACAAAGTTATTACCTGGACAAAATCAGATAGACAGATGGTTGATGCACATCCATCATACTGCCACTTTTAGACTAAGTTGAGCTCTTACAAGCAGGCTCAACAAAGAAGTCTTATGCAATGCTATCAATTCACTAACAAATGGTAAAAAGGTCTATCATCATAATGGTTTCTCCAAGATACTCTTCCAATAGGAATCAAACTTGAAACCACTCCTTACAGTATCAATGCTTTACCAGCTATTCTAGTGGGCCACAAAGCCTGAAAGAAATACATCTGCCAAAGGAACAATTTCTCACTACACTTCACCTCTATCATACAGATGCCTGCAGATCTGTATCACACAGATGCATGCATAAGGAACATTTGTTACTCACTGTTGTTGAAGACAGATCTATGTCCTGTAGATGCTTGCAGGATGATATTATTTTATCAACAGAGCCAACTGGAAGCTTTTTGCAATTGGATAAATTTATAGCCTGGATGTTTTGACAGTTATCTGTAATTGCCTGTAATAAAAAGTTTTCAATAAAATATTCAGTGTTATGTTAGAATTCCAAGTATCAATATAATGTCACCAAAATAATTCCTTCACTGTCATACATAAAATCATGCAAGTCTAAGATATTGACCAGACCTCTTACATATGCATCAAATTCAAGTATCATGATGTATATCTACCATAATCTATTAAAAAGGTATTCATATGTATAAAATTTAAAAAGAGCTTGCATGACCTGGGATGAGATACCCTGTTACGAAGGAAAGCCGGGGATAGGACAAACCGAACCTTTGTTTTTCTACCACACCAGAAATTCATGATGTTATGCAAGAGGCATATTTTTCATGTTATCTTTTTACATGTTTTTAATTTTTCTTAGCAGGTGTTGTTGAGTCCTTATATCATGTAACATTGTATACTTTATGTTGTTAATCGATTCTTAAGAATAATTAACTAAAATTTGGCAGTTTCTACATAAGCTGATTTAAAGACACTGCCTTGAGTTTCAGCTATCATATAAATTTAGAAATATCACCTGTGATTACCTTCACTCCCCAAGTATGGTTCATGAATTTACACCCAGAGACATTCAGATCGGTACAAGACCTCAATCTTGTCTCACACACTGTTTTAAGACGTCTTTCCTTCAGATCCATCCAACCAAATGACATGTCCACCTTTTCCCATAGATGTGGTCTTTCACTTACTTCTTTCCATATATGACAAACTTTTGATGCCCTTCAATGACACAGTTTTCTATGTTTAAAAGATTTTTAACAATTAAATTTGTAGTATTAGGGAGCATGGAATTTTTAAAAAAATTCACTGATGTGTTCTGTAAGAGAAAAAAACCCAAAACATTACAAACCTTAGAATACTCAAATATATTCAAAAGAAAAGTTTTACTCCCATTGAGTAAAGTTGGACACAGTAAAATATCTGATAACTGACTCAATCAACAATTAAATACCTCAGTTACAGAACCTATGATACAACAGTACTTGAAGAAGAAGAACTTGTGATCCATACCTGATCAGGAATGGCAGGGCACCATCCTTTTTCACAATTATCTTGAAGATTTTCTCCCATATCTCTGGAGGTAGTGGGGGTACTTCACCTGATTAGTACAAGATATATATGTTTAAAACAATGGAAATCATAAATCATTAAAATAAAAAATATTTACATACTACATTAATACTGAAAGCCTTTGTAAGCTTATACACTGGTACTTGCTAGTATATTCTACTGAATCACAGAAAAAAAAACCCTTAAAAATGATAAAGGTCAAGAACTTAATGTTTTCTTTTTTATTTTTTTAGAAAATGCTCACAAATTTACCACAATAAATGAAAAAAGAAAATAATATGTCTGCAAGCATGGTGCTATATAAAATTTGCTTCAGTATCAGCCATCTTTCCTATACCGTTTGACTCTCACCTTTGAATTTTGATTCTGACTGTGATGAATTGCCTCTTTTCACATTACCAGATGGACTGTTATCTTTTTTGCTGACATCATGATTTTTTCCTTGAATCTTTTTCTTTTTTGTGTTTTTTGTTCTTGTATTTTTTATTTTTCTTTTCTGTGATTCTTTGCTTGTACTCACTCCCTCATACTCTGAATCTGTGTCTTTCCTGGATTAATGAAAACTGATAAATCACAAACACGTAAATAACACGTAAAAATATGGTACCCATCTTGTGATAATTTGAATAACACAGAAGATGCCATTGTAAATAAGGTCGGTTACAGAGCTAAATGCTCACAATAACTTCCTCATATCATGGTACAGAGAAGGCAGTCACATCTATAATCATATGTGACGTGACAAAATAAACACAATTTTACGTCATCAAGAAAATGACATCAAAGTTTGATGTCATAAAGTAATTAAAGATTTCTGCAAACACAAGATGTTTTCTGCCTTCCCGAAATTACCGTAAAATGCTGTCTTTGAAAAAATGTGAATTGAGTGTTCGAAGGTTACTGAAACATAAATATGGATCACATAACAACCTGGTAACTATATCTCATGTTGCATATGGCACTGTATGATGTCCATGATGGGTCAATGATGAACAGAATTTTACATATGCATTGTTTATTCCACTTTTAGTCAACCTTCTGGTATTCAGGATGCAATAAAAGGTATGAAAAAGTAATTCCAAAACAGTCTATTATCTGAAAGTGAAAAAAGCTGAGAATGTAAAATTTGACCACATTGTTGATAATCTTGTGACACAGCTCGTATTATATTAAATGTCACAGTGTGCAGACAGGTTTACCAAACATCTGACAGGCCATAGGGGTTCAGGAAGGTAACAGGATTAATCTCCCACTTCTCCACTAACAATACTTATTTAACAATGTCCTCAAAGAGATCTTGAAAAGAATCATTATACACATACCCTGGCATGTAATCTGAATCTTCATCATCATCTGAGGGCCATTCATCACCTTCTCTGGCACTGAATGAGAACAGTATCTGGTTCTTTGGGTCCTTCCTCACACCTAGGATGCCTTTTGGATATTTTGGCATTTTTGTCTGAAAATTACTGAAAAGAGGAACTACATGTACTGAACTTATATAAAAGTCAAAGAATTTAGTAAAACATATCTGGAATGATCAGGTACACTGTAAATGCTTGTTTTTAGCTGTATTATTGATACTGTAATCATTTTCAAAAAGCAGTTGATTATAGTTGATCTCTCAAAGTTTTCATTCTACAGTACATTGTATTCATTAAATTCTGATAGTATTTTATAACAAAATTATAAGCTAACTTCAAAACAACATTCAAAAGGTTTTCTTATGTTGCACTGATTTTACTTTCATCCTCAATATGATATTCATGCTATAAATTATTATCACATTCCTATACGAATAGATTGTGTTTAGTGTTGAACATGAACATAAATAAATGAATAGAAATAATTCTTTGTTGTTACATATTTACATAAACTATGACAATTACAGAACAAAAGGTGTTAAAACTAGAGCTGCAAATGGGTCTACAAAGAGGGCTGCAAATATTGTCACAGAATAAGGATGTCTGTAAGTTACTACTCAGATATATATGAATATTATCGAACAAGGTTGAAACACTTGATAATGGCTAATGCTAAACATTCTAATATGATATTAACCTTCTGGGAGAATATATTAGAAACATGGTGACATAAATCTAGTCAGGACAGGTCTTCACAAATTTGGTCTTTTAAAATTAATGTTTGAACACAGGAGCTTGAAATTATATCTTTTAGCCATTAAAGAGTCAAGACTTTACAGCCACCAGCTTCTTTTTCTGTATATAAATATAGACAAAGAAGCAGAGTGTAAAGTTTCGACACTTGAATGACAAAAAAAAAAAAAAATAATAATAATAAAAAATAAAATACAATTTCAATCTCCTGTGTTTAAACGCAAGTGGTGACACAGCATTAGCTAAAATAAGTTTGACTGTCCAAACATGTAATACATATAACATTGAAGTAATGATAATGACTTTGTTTCTTTGTGATTTCAACCTCGTTAGAAGGTATATTTTTGGAATTTGGAGGTTACGTACCATGGAGGAAACGTACCACTGCATAAATGTACCATTTTTGGAGGTTATGTACCACTTATATAGAAATAGTTAATAAAGGGATAATAAGGGATAAAAGGTGTGAAAATATCAGGTAAACTGTTTATTGTTCAAATTTGCACAAAGCCGGATCAGAGTGGTGATAAATAAAAAAATATCACGCTGTTAAAAATCAGTGTATTCACTTATGTGTCAAT
The DNA here is from genome assembly GCA_012932295.1 of Cyclina sinensis. Lineage (NCBI taxonomy): Eukaryota > Metazoa > Mollusca > Bivalvia > Venerida > Veneridae > Cyclina > Cyclina sinensis. The sequence continues at coordinate 19,821,108 of JAAONU010000006.1, read as the reverse complement.
AGTTTGCAATTTGTTTGATTACTCATTTCTGACCGTGTGATAATCATACATAGATACAGGTAAAACTTTTGCCTTTAATAGGCAATTAATATTGCTTTTATGAATTTTTTTAAAGTAATATTTAAGTATTAATTTGATCATTTAATTTAATATCAATCCTCCAAAATATGTAAGTGGTACGTAACCTACAAAATATATAAGTGGTACTTAACCTCATAAATATATAAGTGGTACGTAACCTCCAAAAATGGTACGTAACCTCCTTGTAGGTTTCCTCCAAGGTACATAACCTCCAGAAATCATAATTTTACCTGTTCCCTTCAATTTCCCTCCACTGTTTGTGTTCATGCATTTTCAAATGGAAATAATGTTTGCCTACTGCATAATGTTTTCAACTTTGGTGACAGTTTTATCATTGCGATTAAAACACTTAATATTTTCTTTGAAGAAAATAAATGCATTGCATCCGAAAAGATAATATCCGACTTCCTATCTTTGCAACAGCGAATCCGACTTAACACTTTTAATTATGGCAAAACAATTGAACTTTCATAAGCTGAATAAGAAACAACACTTTTATGAATAAGTATTTACGCTGTTTTTTTCTACTTACAGTGTCCACGGATGCGAAAATCTCAATCAAAATATTGCGATCCGTTGTGAAATTGTTTACCTTTTGAATTGATATAAGCGACACTTCCGTCATGAGTCGGTATACTATATGGTGGATTTTTTCCTCTATGCGGGGCAGATAAATAGTTATCGGTTTCGTGTGTAAAACATCTGTTGAATCTGGCTTTAACTTATTTTGCACAGATGTCTTGTTTCTAAATTTTGTCAAACGTGCTTTTTGAGTAAACATCTGCATAGAAAAGAGTCATTTGCTTTGACTTGGATTATAATCGCCCGATTACGGGTCCACATTTTTACTGGAATCCGGTCTCAGTGACAAGATTATACGACTACGGATAATGTTTACATGTGTATTGTCCTCATTAATTGATAGGTTACCATAATATGTTAGATCACATATGGACCGCCTTTGTTTTTACATACAAGGTTAATTATCATACAGACCAATATTTTGGTATCTTTACCTCTGTAAAATATGTTGAAAAGTTCAAAGGGCTACAGAGCGTGGTTTTTTTGTGTGTAAAAGATCTCCTTAAATGATTGTTCAAAATTCCGTCAATAACAAAAGCTTTTTTATTATTTTATTATTTAATATCTTAATAGCACTATCTAGTTATAACACAGCAACTACGGAGTTGCTGGAGCCAGATTTTACTTTGAAAATTCTGGCGTAAAATCTGTAAAAACTCCAAAGCTCAAAGATCTAAACTACATTTGTGTTTTTCCTTTCCTCGTTTTGAAATATTTTTTTTCTTTTTCCTTTAAAACTAATGAACGCTTTATTTAATGAATATTATATTCATTACATCGTGCCTTCAGCTTTCTTTTGTTTGACTCAGAATGTTGTTCAAACATCATTTACAATTTCGATGAACAAATAAGATAATATATATAGCTTTAACTTTCACGAGTCAGCCTCCCCCTTGTTCGATCATTTAATAAAAGAATATTAACTTGAAGAAAATGTATGTGTTAATTACTCTACCGGGTGTATCAGTATTTTCTAGCTTTAATATAATCTAATATTTGCCGAATTCATTTAAATCTGATCTATGTTCATCATATAGCTCATCAAGTCCATTCTTTTAAACAATGTATCATCCCACTCTCTGTTTTAGTTTATTTATCGTCGGGACTGGTAGCCCATATGACCAGGGCATTAAGACTCTTATATGACCGACGCCCCCGTAGAGGTTGATTATTTTATGTTGTGGGGGACAGTACAAGATACAGAGAGATTCCCATTACAAAAACACCCCTGATTCGTTTCCATGCTCGATGTACAGCACTGGTACCTCGGTTTAACGTCTCATCCGAAAGATAACTAGTAAAGTTAGAGGATATGAGATTCGAATTCGCAACCCCTGGATTACCACTGGACCACTAATCCGCTCAAAATATTACGTTCATTCTGGTTGCAATTAAATAGGGTTTTTGCTCAAGCATTCACATTTCTAAAGAGGCAATCTTTTTACAACTGTTTTTTTTTTCAGTTTGTTTATTTCACTTAGTATTTTATTAAAGGGATAATCTTAACTAAAATCGGATTTTTCTGGTGGCATTATTATACTTGACCATAGACATCTTCAGATTTTGTGTTTTTGATAAAGTGAGTCACATAATTTGCTATTAAATATAAGTACTGTTGGAATGAATCTGATTAAAATCAGCTGCTTAATGACGCCCCGCTATCTATCTATCTATCTATCTATCTATCTTATTTAAGCTTATTTATCGTCGGTACCGGTTGCCCATATGACCGACGCCCCCTGGAGAGATTAGTTATTTTATGTGGTGGGGGTAGTGCAAGATAGAGAAAGCATCCCATTCCAGAGACACTCCTGGTTCTTTTACATGCTCAGTGTATAGCACTGATACATGGGACCTCGGTTTAAAGTCTCATCCGAAAGACTATTAGTAATGTTAGTGGAGGAGCGGGGGATCGAACTCGGGACCCCTGGTATACCAGTCCAGCGCGTTACCACTGGACCACATGACGCCCCGCTATTAGGCTACCCTCTTTTTAACACGAGATCGTGTGTGTTAGAAATGGCGTCAACATTTCCTTAACAATTTGGACAGATAAACAATGCGAAACATGGCAGCTACGCTTTCAATTAATCACTTGTCTTCAAATGTCGTAAATGGCATTTGATCTTACAACTACATAAATGATAAGACAAAATCGTGATAAGTTGTAGCTAATAATGTGACCTTAGAGAAAACGGAACACATAGTGACATAATATTTAGGTTGATCTGAAAAGTAGCTATTCAAGTCTAATAGGGGAAAGGTTCCTACCGTCAGAGAAAAAAATGACTCAGGCTAAAGTTTGGAGTTACATTGCAATAAAACATAACAAAGAGTGACGGTTAAAGAATAAGCTAACACCAGTCCTATAGATGTATAAAGCTCTACTGTCTAGAACAAAACAGAAATAATCTACAATCAGAGAACATAGGACACGTTGTGCTTTGTACATATTGTACGAGGATCTCTTTTTGTAAGACGTACACAGCCAAACTTGTACACTTCATCTTAAAATTACACTTTCAGTTTTTAATTGTAGTGTGAATTATCACGGCTTTGAAGGTTAATGCTACGTAAATATAAACAAACTACTATTTTAACTCCAAACACCACCCCGAAATAAAGACTTCCGGTCATGTTGGCGTACATGCCTGCAGTGTGTGAGTGTGGCTTGTAAGAGTGGATTGACAGATACGTCATTCTAGCATTTAAGTAGTGTCGCCCCTACCGAAAAGGGCAACGTCCGGGGTATTATGACACCATTACTATTGCACACATTTGCATCGTCATCGTCTATATCAGTTTATTTATCGTCGGTACCGATTTCCCGTACGGCCGACATCCCGACATGGATTAGTTATTTTAGGGTGTTTGGGATAGTGTAAGATACAGAAAGCATCTCATTCCAGAGACATTCCTGATTATTTTCCATGCTTACAGGGATCTCGGTTTAACTTCTTATCCGAAAGACAATTAGTAAAGTTAGTGGAGGAGCGGAGGATCTAACTCGCGGTCCCTGGATTACCACCGAACCACTGATCCATTCCTTGCAATTAAGTCAACCTGATTTATACGAAATGGTTTTGAAAGAGCTTAAACGCCGGTTTTCAGTAATACTATAAGCAAAACAGTAACCTTCTGAGAAAAAAAAACATATTGAAAAATAAAGACTCTCATTGTCCTTTACCTTTTGTACCCTACAACATCAAAGACATATAGCAAAATTACTTAGTACAATAAATACACGGAAAGGTCATAACGCTTCTCAAAACTCAAGGATAAAAATGTTCATTTGCATTATTTTTTGGCGGGGGAGGCAGGGAAAATGAGAGAATGTTTTTAATGCCTGAATGGTGTTTGCTCAGCACTTAGTAACTAGTAACTTAATATTGTAAATAGCCTTTTACCTCTGACAAAAGAAAGAAACCAGGCTTTAAATCACCAGACATATTCTAATGCCTTTTACATACGATGAAGCAGAAACGAGAAACAGTCATTCATGTCATATTTTTATTGTCAGAAAAAAAAGAAACACGAAACATTCATATAGTTTTGTTATATGATGTTAATGACTTTGGGTGATGCACCTTATTTCCCTGGAATTGGACACGTTGATTTGTCAGCGACTGTAAGGGATGGGTCGTTACATTTCTGTTTGGACATCTCGCATCTAGAAAAATATAAGATATATTCATAGATACACAGAGGTTTTGTACATACATGTATATATAATTCCGTGTAAAAATGTTCCAAGTTAATACAAAACTTGCAGTTCTTACCGAAGTGCCTGTTTGAAAAAAAAGCTCTACCGATTTCAGATATTTCGTTTGAAAAACGGACAAAAGAAATTTAAAGTCCTACATTGTACTGTAAATTATATTTGCACAAATTAAAAGTTCTACAAAACTATTTCTACTTTGCGGTACGAGAACCCAGATACATATTTAACTACATGGCTATACAGGCCATTGCTAACAGAAGGCGAAGTCTTAAATGTATTTTTTAACTTATTTCAAAAACGTTAGAATTAATCCTACTGTGTACAGATAGCTTGATAAAACAAGACATGCCCACGGGCAAATTGTCGAGCCTGCTCATCCTTATTCAAACCAGAACCTATAAGCTTCAGATCAAGGAGGAAGATGTATACATAGGTGAGATGTGCGCAGCACATCCTCTTTATACCCAAGGCAAAATCTTGTCGTTGCATCATCTTAGGTGACCTTGACCTCTGACCCGGTGACCTGGTTCATGTGCATAACACGAAGTCTCATGATGAACATTTGTGCCTAAAAAACTCAATTCATGATATTTGAACATTTTGATATTTTTATTTGATCTTTGATCTCTCAGGACCTTGACCTTTATTTTACGCAAGACAAGTCAACTCACTATGGAGTACACTTGTTATAACTTATATAAAAATCCATCCATGTATAAAGAAATATACTCACAAATGAATGTTTTAATTTGTTATTTGATCTTTGACCCTGAAGTAAGACCTTAACCTTTACAACAGACATTGAATTTTTCGCGCGACACTCCGCCTCACTATGGAGAAAATTTGTCCCAAGTTATATTAAGATCCCGTCACGCATGTAGAAGTTATTCTCCGGACACGGGTACAGAGCTGACCCTCCAAGTGTGTCCTTGACCTTTGAGCGGCGGACATGGGTTTTGCGTGTGACACACCATCCCATCATAGTGAACATTTGAATCAAACTATTTTGTAATCATTCAAAGAATGAGCAAGATATAGACCGGACAAATCTACACAGACACACGGACTGACGGACGCACATACACCAAACTACAAAAAGTGAAAAGCAGCGACTAAGTCGACCTCACCACGAGGGGGCTCAACAATTTCAAAATCCTCTGGCCACTAAGCATAAGACTTTAAAGCATAAGCAAGATACAGCGCCAACAAACACATTTAAATATTTTTATTTGACCTTTGACCTCTTGTGACCTTGACCTTCATTTTGCGCGAGACAACTCAACTCAACATGGAGAACATTTGTGTTAAGTTATATTAAAATCTATCCATGTATATAGAAGTTATAGCTTCAAATGAATGTTTTATTTTGTTATTTGACCTTTGACTCCTAAATGTGACCTTGACATTTGCCACAGACACTTCAATTTTTCAAATCCTCTGACCACTAAGCATAATACTTCAAAGCATATGCAAGATACAGCGCCAACAAACACATTTTAATATTTTCATTTGACCTTTGACCTTTTGTGACCTTGACCTTCATTTTGCGCGAGACAACTTAACCCAACATGGAGAACATTTGTGCTAAGTTATTTTAAAATCCATCCATGTATATAGAAGTTGAACTCACAAATGAATGTTTTATTTTATTATTTGACTTTTGACCCCTACGTGTGTCCTTGACCTTTGCCACAGACAGCTGAATTTTTCGCGCGACACTTTGCCTCACTATGGAAAATATTTCTCCCAAGTTATATTAAAATCCCTCAATGCATGTAGAAGTTACATTCCGGACACGGGTTTTGCGCTGACCCCCAATTGTGACCTTGACCTTAGGGCGGCGGACCTTGGTTTTGTGTGCAACACACAACCCCATCATGGTGAACATTTGTACCAAATTATTTTGTAATCCTTCAAAGAATGAGCAAGATATAGACCGGACAAATCCGGATAGACGCACGGACGCACATACACCGAACTATACGCCAAAAGTGGCGACTAAGTCGAGCTCAACGCAAGCGGGCTCGACAAAAAATCATATTCATACAGTTTCAACTGAGTGATATCTCAAACAGTTCTGTAAACCCAAAAGTCAAAAAGTGGCCTTAACGAATTGGTATTGAAAGCGGACCTTTTTTAGGAATACGGTTCTTTCAAATTTCTGATTTTTGCGTGATTCTTTAAATAATTAAAGTGGTGTCTGTCTTAATAACGGATTTACTGTTCCGACCAATTCTATTTAGAACTATAGTACAATAAATGACGTTATTCAAACATCTAAAGTTAAAATTCATGACAGCTGGCAGATTTATCTAATCGAATATTTTTTTAAAATGTTGTTTCCGAGTACTTGTATAGTGTTACTGGATGTTCAGTTAATAGTTCTTTTGAATCCTAAAAAGACTTGAAAACAAAGAGACTTTCATTACAGGAATCAACTTACACATGTCTGTTCTGAGATATCTGTGGTTTTAGATGTTGTTACCAAAGGACACGCCAGGTTCTTTAACCGGGCATAGCACCCTGGACGTTAACTATGCGCAAACACCTTGAACAATAAGCAATTGAGGTTTTAAATATTTACTAACGTTAACAGATGTACTTACTGATTTGGGTAAAGCTGTCCATCCGATCCACAGATTATCTGGAAATCATCAGCGCACGAAATGCCTGCAGCATTCTTACAAAACACACCTTGTACAATGGCGTTAATTGGGTCCACGGTAGTTGTTGGTGGCATTGTTGTCATTGGAACGCCTGTAGCTGTGGTGGTCGTCTGTGTCTGAGCAGCAGGTGGCGCGGTTGTTGCTGGTGGGGCAGTGGTCAGTGGGCATTCACCATGACTGGCAAGTCTTAATTCGAAGGCGGAATGTGCCATCTCACACATAGCGTGTGTAAATTTACAGCTGAAATAAGAAAAAGAATTATACAGCTTAGATATTAAAATAAAATGATAAACATAAATAAACAGACAAGTCTTTTTTTCCAAATAGACATTATTATATATACTTAATAGAACAATAATATCATTTTGTAAAGAATTATAATAATAGGATGATGATTATATTAAATATACCAGTAAAATATAGCAACGATTTTAGGGTAGAAATGAACATGTGACATTTTTCTGATTGCGGTTGCCAGAAATATGCGACAACAAAAGATATTTTGGCCGTGAATATGTTTCTCTGTTAAAGTCAATTAAGATTGATAAGAAGGAGCATGGGAATAAAGGGCCAATAAGTACAATGTATAATCGAGAATACGAACGGCCCTAATCTGAATAAAACAGGAACAACAGAATTTCCTGCCGTAACTTTCATGTACAGAACAAGGTTGTGATTAAGTTGAACACATTGGTTTTCAATTTGTGGTGGACCCCTGATATGTGTTATACAGATTATCCTTTCCTTCTGACCATCTAATCTAGGTTGTTCTTCTGTAAAAGTTAAAAAAAAAATACGGTTGTAGGTACGAACACAGACGAGCAGACAAGAGTAATGTGATATGTCCCAACATTTTACGTTTTTTTACGGGCATAATAAAACTAGCAAAACAGCAACTCCTTGTGTGAACAGAAAATGGATAGGTACTTCCTTACTGATTTTCATAGGTAACGCCGTCAGATCCGCATACTTTCTCGTCGCCCTGGATAAGGTGTTTAGAGCAATCCACAAGAAGCAGTTCAAGACATAGTTTGTCGTTGTAGTGGAGCCCAATGTTAACTATTGCAGCATCGACCTCCCCGGGGCTGGGGACCGAACCACCACCATGTCCATGTGAACCATGCTGCGCTGAAGCAGCTAAAACTTTAAACAGAAATACACAAAATCTTTTAATTAAATTGATGATTGTTTTTTTTCAGTGATACAATTGCTCAGTAGGACTAGATATACAACATGTGCGCAGTTTGTGATGACGTTGCTCTGTAATTCAGCTTTTTTGTGCCGAAGAGGAAGGAGATTTTACAATTTGAGGATTCTATTAGCAACAGTGCAATTACGCCAATTAAGTTTGCAATTATCTGATCATTTATTATGCAACAAAAAAAGTATGGGGAAATGTTTTCTTGAAATGATATTTATTTTGTCATAATTTACGCAGCTATCTAATTCTGAGAAAATCAGAAACGATTAAATGCAATTATTTGCACTGGTAAAAAATTCTACACCTGTGTTTTGAAGCTGCACTAAAATTTCTATTCGTAAATTAGCATAAATATTTGATCGAGTAAATAAACAGGTCCAGTGAACATTGTTCACTTTTGCACTTCCCACCATTGCTGTCATCATTTTTAAAGAAATATTATTCATGTAAACATTTTAATTTCTCAAATTTCCTACTAATTTCCTACTTTAGAATAAAACTCCAAAATAAAATTAAAGGGGGTGGGGTTGCGGGGGGGCTAACGGTCGAATATGTTTCCGTCTGACTTTGTTTGTTAAAAATGCCACATTAAAAACCCATGACATTTGCCGTTCATTGTCAACATTTTTTTCTGCAACAAAACTTGATTGCATACATTTCAGAATTCACCGTGCTAGTAAATAACAATAAGAATAATAAAAAAACTCTACAAACCTAGAGCGAAGACAGGCACAAATATCTTTAAAAATGCCATAACTGTTGTCTTTACGACTGTCAGATTGAGTGTACTCACCATATGACAATGTTATCTGATTTCATAGCGTGGAGCAGAGATAAGGGGGGAGAGGTCTTGAGGTCTTCTACATGGCGAAATCGTGTATTTTAGACAGACATTTACGTCAGATCTAGGTTAACAATTTTAAACTAATATATATATACACTAACTGACAGAACTATATGACAATCTGAAACTGACCAGAACATTTCACGTAATGATATACTCTATACGATATGCTCTAAATAATTAACACGAGCAATTAAAAAAAAAAAAAAAGACAGATTTATATATATCATACAGGAAACGGGATATGGGACAAATCAATATTCCTGTATGTTTGATAACATTATTGTCATTGGCACCAAATGAAAACAACAACAACAACAACGAAACAACAACACAACAATAAATTAATATTTCATATCTAAGCAATTGTATTTACTGAAACTACAAACTCGAAATTCAGCATCAATGGCTCAGTGCAAAACTGTTGTAACTATTATGTTATATAAGAAGTTAAAGGAGTTTGCACTGAGTTTCCGATATCATGTGTTAATCTGAAAAATGTTTGTCGTAATTGTTGACGTGTTATTTTTTTTAATTGTGTGACCAGGACAGACCACGATAAGTGTAACTCTCAGGATAGTCAGATAATGGTGTGTACTAATTGCTATAACGTTCCATTCAACATCCCCTATAAATAGTAATGGAACATTCTAAATTGAATAATGGATATTTTCAAAATTTTACACATGCTTATTATCAAAAAACATTCATAAATAAATATACAATACATTCTGATATATGTCTTTTAATTACATAGAGTGAAAACTGTTATGTTTGTATCAGTATATATTTTTATTGCAAGAATATTACTTTGTCTATTCGTGGTGATCGAAGTCTTAAAGGGGCTATGCTCCAGATGACAAAAAAAGAAAGTTTTCTTGTATTATAAATTTCTTGTAATATTTATGTAATGCTTAAAAACTAACTTACTGACAAAAAAGAAGTCAGATAATCACATTATAAATTGAATTTTTTTTCCTTTCATAGTGCTATACCGTAACACGACGGTATAACTATATCGTATAAGACTTAAAGTAAATAACTATAATTGCACATGCGGCGGTAGTGGTGACAGTAAAAGCATTGGTAAAATTTTGTTAACATGAGGGTCCAGAGTTCAAATCAAGCTGAAGCGAATATATTTTTTTGTTTGTTCTATTTTGACTTTTATAATCAGTTTTGAAGTAAAATATCATGTTGCTATAATCTCACGGACATTTAATTTATATATATATATTTTTTATATCAAATCTGGAGTACAGCCCCTTTAAAACAACAAAAGTAGATGAAAAATTTAATATTTTTGTAAGAAATTGTGGCACCTAACTTTGTTTCAAAGTTACCTTATCTGTCCGACAAATTTGTCACAGCTTTTGTTTTCAGTTTTTACTTTTCAAAATGTGTATCACGGAACTCATTTTTACTTGTATCTGAGAACAAAATGCTAACTTATTTGAAAAAAAAATATTTGAATAAGCGGTGTTAATAAAGGCACCGGCTTAAATTGAATACGTGCTAATATTTGTTGTTGACAATTGTTCTCTAGCTGTAAGATCACTAACATATATTATTATCATTGTTTCAAGATGCTGTCTCTAGTTATCACGTCTGCAAGAGTTGTTCCCCTTGTATAAGAAACATCGGATATTAGCAATTACCTCCCATTGTTTAAACATATTGTTATGTATGAAATACCAGGGGTCACCGACGATGAAGAATAACATGCTACTAATATATAGCTACTGTTGGACTACATAAGGATACAACTTTGCAGGCGAGTATAACTGCTAATAACATAAGTTTTGTTACACCAGGCTTGTTGAAAAAAACAATTATATTACAATACACTGAATTAGATCTGTTATTTAGCAATGTATATTTGAAAACTCGTAAGTAGTTTTCTTTAATATTAACAGCCTATAGTCTTTTATTTTCGCTTTTGACAAACAAATCCATCTTTTACAGTTAAATAAGCATTACATCTCGGGGGTTGTAAATCTATTCATTCAAATCTAGTATGACTTTTTCGTGCTGAAGTGAAGTCATATGGCTCGATTAACTAAAACATCTTTAAATGACACATCTGTACTATTAAAAGAATAGGTTCGCCGTTTTGTCAGAGAAACAGCGCGATCTCAAGCTATTCTGTTCTATGTCGCCGATGCACTCATATATGAGCATCTGAGGTTGATATATATATATTTTTTTAAATAAACACTGATATGTACGAAAATAGAGAAAACAGCCAAAAAAGGTACCGGAAAACACCTAAGGCTAAAAATAGAAATGCTACAAATAGCTTTTGCTAAATTTACTATAAATAGATTTTGCTTAATTTAATCGAACGATTGCAGACTTGCACTCTGTGATGTAACGAAGCTGGAATTGATAGATTTAAAGTTTTTTTTCATGAATTTAAATCAGCCCCTGCGACGCTATCCGCCCGTCATGTGTGAAAACCAGTAAAATCGGCGGATTCAGTGGGAGAACAAAGGGAACGGATCTTTGAAGACGGCTCAATCCAAAATCATTTGATGGATGGACGATTCGATGGACCACTCCGTGAACGTTTTGTCGCCTCTCCTCGCGTCACTCCAATTAAAGTCCTGGGAAATGTGCTAAAAAGAGCAGCTATTTTCTTCCAAAATGTTGCATCAGAGCGGTGACGGGTGGGGAGTGGGGGTGGGGGGCAGTCAAATTACAGAACATATTCTCAACTGTCTACACTCTAACTTCAAAAAGGTAGTTTACATGCTATTGGATTGTAGGAATGCATGAACTGCACACGAATAACTTGATCTTTATCATCTCCCGCATCATAGCGGTAGGGGGATATATGAATGGTCTTAGTCCATCCGTTTGTCCGTGTGTGTGTGTACATCTGGATTTCGTGTCCGCTCCTTAACTTCTAAACCCCTGGAAGGAATTTCATGTAACTTTGGTCAAATGTTCATCCCATCAAGACGATGCGCAAAACCTACGTTCCAGCATGGTCGGCTTAAGAGGGTGGCATAACTTTTTTGTAAAGTCACCAAGGTGGCACAACAATTAGTCTGTGAATCACGAAATATTAAATACAATATCTAGATTCTTTATACGTCCGTAGTACTTTACTACAGTTATAAACATGGTCAAGTCTGTTGTTGAACTATAATACAACTGGATTTTAGGAAACTTTTCCGTGTAAAAGCGTTTGAGCATGTTGCGGCGGTTCACTTCTAATTTACACGACTTTTTGAACTTTCCGGTATAAAAACATTATAAAAGGTAGTAGATTAGTCAGTTTACAGATAAATAAGATCATGTCCTTCTCTCGCTACATGCATGCCTTTCTAATGCAAATAGGTAGATTCTCTAAGCTCGCGCTTGCGCCGGTGCACATCTAGTACATATATATTCATGACCTGGATATTTTTCAGCAGGTTCTTTAATAAATATTACACGTCTTCATGTGATTCTGAGCATGTGTGTGTTTTAATTCAAGGTTTCAGCTAAAAATCGAGAGAGTAGTAAGTAACTGTTTAGACGTGATAAATGACTTGTAAATAAGTGTTGTGACTGGTGACCATTGCCTAGATGTAATTCGCCGTAAGACAACAGGAAAATGACAATGTACAAAACAATCTTTTCTAAAAACATCTCCTCTGTATCAAACTTTTATTTAAATATTTCGACAGGCACCGTTTTATCCCTCAAAAATCCCAAATCTCTCAAGTTGACTCGACCGTCCCTTTTGTTTATGAGTATTAATCGTTTCTCAGACGACAGAATTCACTAACAGCTTAATTCACAATCGTAACTCAAACTCATTCTCCACCCAAAGACTTCATTAAAGAAGGCTCGAGGACGTCTTTGATAAGGTAACAAATCCTACTCGACCGTTCTTTTTACGGATACCAATCGTCCTCGCGTAGCAGGTTTAAGGCAATTTAATGGTCAAGTGAAAGAACGACTGTGAATATAGCCGTTAATGCATTTCCTTGTCCGAGAAACGATGGTATTCCAAAGAAAAGTTACCTCTGGGAAAGAAGGAATTTTCAAGAAATGAACATAAATATGTACATAGTCACTTAAAGATAAAATCAGGAGATATACAAGTCTGTTAAATCAAATATTTTCAAATAATCATACTACATAATGACTATGTTCTTGCCAATGATAGTATATCATGAAAAACAAAACAGCTTTACTTTCGTTGCTTGAAAAATTTACATGTAAATGGAATAGAAGTAACAGCAATGAATGTGTCACAGACACGAATGCCCACGAAACATTGCAATGGTTACAGTCATGGTAGCTTACAACTTGATGTTACCTTGATAATTTGTACCACTTTTTTGCAGCTGTGAACTGAACAAAGTACCCATACGTCCAGGGGTAAGACTATTATATGTCCTTTACCTATTTGCATGGCTGGTGAATTTGATAAATTTCCAAAACTGATGTGCTTCAAAAGATATAGATCTGGCGTTTTGTAACCATAATGTCACCAAATGTCTTTTACAGGAAAAGTGTTTCAAACAGTTTCTTAACTTTTAACTTTTAGATATTAATGCTTCAGATGAACACCGTAGGCGAACATATATAGTTCAATTACAAAGTTGTAGGAGTTACAGAAGCAATATCAAGTAAAATTAAACAAATGGCAATTACTCCACAAAGAATGATCGAATCGCATAAGCCTGAGCATATGCGCAGCAACACTTGGTCATGATCGCCCTATGAAAGATTTATGAAAATTGCATGATAAATATAAGAGGAGTTGTTCACAGAAGCAATATTAGGTAAAATTTAACAAAGGGCAACAACTATGCCAAGACTAATCGAATCGCAAAAGCCTGAAAATTTGTATTGTGGCACTTGATAATGATCATTTTATAAAAGTATGTTAAACATCATGGGGATTTTAGGTGGAGTTTTGCACACAAGAAATATTACGTAATATTTAACAAAGGGCGATAACTATTCCAAAATAATCGAATCGCAAAAGCCTTAGTATATAGGCTGCAGTTCTTGATAATGATCATTTTGTGAAAGTTTGGTGGAAATCGCCTGGGAAATGTAGGAGGAGTTGCAAACACAAGAAATATTAAGTAAAATTAAACAAAGGGTAATAACTCCGCCAAAAATTTTTTAAATCACAAAAGTCGGAGTATATGCGCTTTAGCACTTGACAATGATCATTCTGTTACAGTTAGGTGAATATCGCATTAGAAATGTAGGGAAAGTTTTAAAAAGTAAGAAATATTAAGTAAAATTAAACAAAGGGCAATAACCTCGTCAAAAAAACTCAAATCGTAAAAGCCGCATTATATACACTGCGGTACTTTATAATGATCATTGTGTGAAAGTTTGGTCAAAATCAAATTACAATTGTAGAAAAAGTAGCGCACAGAAGATGATACGGACGTTGACACAAGCATGTTGATGTGTCAAATGTATAATTCATTGTAATCAAAAGATTGAGAAAATTTATGTTTGGAATCTGTTTTCGTTCTATAGCTAGCAACCACATGCAGGTCTTTATTGTCAAGCACAATTTATTATCATGTTAAACTTTACTCAACCTGAGGAAATCTTTATTTTTACAACAAAAATACTTAAGTAAATAAGAATGATAATGTTAATATATGCAGATTGCTTTCATGTATTTGACCATTGATATAACTTTAAGTATAGATAAAAAATAAAATCATAAACGCGTAAAGAATGGTACTAATGCAATTAACGCGTTTGTTTTTAGGGTCTGAAAAAGAAAACAGCAAAAAAGAAGGGGAAAAAGGGAGAAAAAAAGAAGAAAAGAAAAACTGGTATGTAGTAAGCGGTATTAATGGAAATAAATTGTTGACAGCAAATGTGAAATGTAATATGTTTCATTTTGTAACAGTCTCAATATTTACTGCAATGTAGACCACGACACTACAGAAAGTCCACCGTTAAAAGAATACCTGAAGACAACGAGAAGTGACAAGTGTCAAGTGGTTTGAATGGTTGTAAAAGTAGTTTCTCTTCTTGTATAAATATCAACAACCGTTGGTATCCGACGATGGACCTTGGTTGGAGGGATTTCAAAATTATATGGCACAAATGTCATCCTCAATGAGACAGTTTGTCGCACCCCTGAACTGTCGGTAGCTGAAAGGTCACACTTTGGCAAATATTCTGCTTGTAGGGTCTGTAAATTTGCCTTGGCTAGTGAGATTCCAACATTACTTGGCACAAATGGTCACCATGATCATAACAGTGTCGGTTAGTGGCGAGCATGGACCAGATCGGTAGTTAAAAGGTCAACATCATACTTAGAAGACAAAGATCATGATTTATTGCAATATATTTAGTTGGCATGAATGTTTTCAGCTATATTAACATAATTTTATTTGTTGAATTACCCAAATGTGTTTCCATTAACTCTTGCTTGGCAATATTTTCTATCTGTGACAGAGAGGCGTCGAGGAGCATCCATCGGTGTTACTAATATTCCCGTAGTTATATAAGTATGTAAATTAAATAATTATACAAAATGTAAAGGAAATAAATACCCCTCTATGTCAGTTGTTAAGAAATTGCCCTCATATCTTATTGATAAATTAATAACATAATATGGAGAAATTATATCGAGAACCTAGTTATAACAATTAACGCACTATATATTCTGAATGTCAGGCACAAAATTCATAAGTACTTTGCAGAAGTGCCGGGCATGAGCAGTTAGAAATATTATCAGCATGTGGATATGAAATTTCGGAGTTCTGATTTAAAAAAAACAACAACAGTAAAAAGTTGTACATTGTATTTTTTCTGGAAACTGGATTTAAAAGTACGTTTCATTCATTTATGAACAAGTTTTTACATGCATTCATGAACAAGTTTTTACATGCATTCATGAACAAGCTTTTACATGATGTCGTGATCGAATTTAGCTTATCAACATTTAACTATTTTCAACGACTGCAAGATTAGTGTAGACACCAGGCTGGATAGATGGAGTCCCACATTATTGTGGTTTTTGTAAGCACCATCATTGGGTTTGGCTCTGTCGGGAATATAATTTCTATCATAGTTTGGAAACACGGGAAAAGATGCCAAAATGCCAGTTGCGGACCTTACGTTTGTGGTTTAGCGTTAACCGATCTACTTCTTCTTTCAATTATGGGAACGGAATTCGTGCTTTTGCACAGCAATGTCAATATACGTCACAAAACTGATATAGTCTGCAAGGTCGTTCTTTTCGGAGGACAGATTGCACCTCAAATCTCAGCATGGATAACGGTTGCTCTAGCTATTGAGCGGATGTTGTATATGTCCTTCCCTATTCGGATGTATAAAAGCAACGTGAAAAGGCGCTCAATGATTGTACTCATTCTTATAGCTCTTTCTTCTATGACTTTGAATATACTTGACCTTATTGTGCCTATTACCATAACATATCTCACTGATACTAATACGACCGATTCATATTGTGCCACGACTTATTTGGTGTCGGAACAAACTTACATGCAGATACGTGCCCTGTCTTACGGAGTTTTTACATTTCTGCTCCCTTTGGTTCTTATAAGCATATGCAACTTAGTAATGCTGACGAAATTATGTATACACAGAACAACACTAAACAGTAACATGCCGCAACAGAGAAATCTAAGGAATATCACAAAAGTGGTGGTATGCATAAGTGGTTTACACTGCATATCTACATTACCATATGCTATTCTTCATACTGGAGGATATGTTGGTGTACCCGAGATCAACCATGAGTTTGTGTTCATATCTTACTTCTTTAACAGCGGTTTTAATTTTGTCGTTTATTGCTTTTTCAGTGGTGAGTTTAGAAAAGACTTGAAGGAACTTTGTCGCAGCCTTTGTCTTTGCCGTAAATTACGCGCAACCAAAGCAAATAACCAACCGTGTCCACTCACTCGAATTACGACTAAAGCGCAACCTGAGCCAGAAAGAGACTATTTGTCATAGCATTTCTTTATATTGAATGTGTTCATGATAAAAACGTTTGTATTCTTCAAGCCATTGTTCTCTATAACGATGAACCTTCAGTAATATTGTATATAGATTGGATTTTATGTTTTCTCTTTTGTCAGATTCAAACAATACTTTAAAAGTATAAACACCAAAAATCTTCCTTTATTTCATGTACTTGAATCCACCACATGCATTCATATGGCAATACAATTAGGTAAGGAGCGACACGGTTCGAGATCTTTTTTGAAATTTGTCAGTTAGGTTAAATTATCAAATTATGTTCAATCGTTTTTAGAACTACAAAATTTTGGTCTGTGACATAACTTGAAGGTATGGCATCATACTGGTTTTATTTTATTATTTTTACCATGTTTGACAAAGATTTGTCAATTTTGAATAATTAATTGCCGTCCAATTTCATCGATAGCGCACATTTTGATTAATAATATAAAGAACGTATAAAGGCCTATTTCGAGTATAAACATATAGAAAAAAATTCCCTTCCCGCATCTGTGAGTGTATAATAATACACAATTGAATCTCCAGGGTTTTACAAATAAACACAGTAACACTGTGTATACTTTCTTTTGGATAAAATGTATAGAAATCCATGGAAAGTTGAAACGCTATTTGAAAATCACAATTTACCTATACCTTTTTAGATTCAGAACCCAGCAGCATTCGAATCCCCAGCCAACTGGGAGTTGCGTATTCGACACATAAGAGCCAAATACTTAGCTGAGATCAAATTCATAGTCAGCTAGAAGTTGAATATTCAACCAAGCGAATACCATTCGGCTCTTTTGGGTCGAATATCTACCTCCCAGCTGACCACCCAGTTCCCAACCCATAGCTAACTTCAAACAATCAAATTCCAATACCGCTAATCCGATTAAAAAGAGAAAAAGGCAGGGGTGTAGCTAGAGCTGATACTATCCTACTACTATCTACTGTTGGTGAGGGATGAACGGGATTTAAAAGGCATAATCCAAAGGAAAGAATTCAAGTTTATATCTGATAATGTTATCTTACAGTTATGATTGCTGAGATGTTTTACGTTAATGGTAGAAATCAAGCCTTAAAACGTTTGAGATATTCACATCTTTACTATTAAAAAAGAATTTGCCGAATAGTAAAAAAACTGCACAGTTTTGAACAAGTTGGATGTATGTCACCGAAACACCTATAAATGGGCATATTAAGCCTACATTTCTCTAAGGAAAAAGTCTCTTGATACTTGTGGAAATTATCATTAATCAGCAAAAAATGATCGGAGTGTTTGATTCTTTACGTAAAATAATTCATACATTTTAATCGAATGCAACCTTTACTGATCTGGCAGATCATGGGTGTCACCCAGAAAGCAGCCTTTTTGCCTAAAAATTAAAAAAAAATTAGTGTAATGGAAACAAACTGAAACTTCATTCGCATTTTTAGTCCTCCGAGGTTAAGCAGCTTTAACAAATACTAATTACTAAGCAGTTATTTACCATTTAATACATGGATAACTTGAGCGCATTTCCTATTATTACAGTTATTTCGTTAAAAGGATGCAACTCAGCTCTATACAATTCTGACTGTTTAATTAACAGCATGTTTCTGTTTGCTCATGAAAAGGAGCACACCATGTGGAATCAGTAGGGCGGCGTGAACAAGATTATGTTTCTCATTAGCAAAACTGCAGTAACTGGATTTAATTTTTTAATAATTCGTTTTCCTGATTTTCAAAATCTGTAACAATAAAATTTTAGGTATTTGCATACAGCACGAAATGTTATAATTGACCTAAGGAGGCATAACCGCTTCTGGTGAATAACAAAATATGTAATAGATTATGTATACGTACTTTTTTTTTTCAGATATGTTATGTGTATTTGACACAACATGCATGCCTTTAAACGCCAAAAATTCAAAAATTGTACAAACGGAGCTGATCACACTCCATGTCAGACAAACTAGGCGCGGAGGCACTTCCTGTTTTGATTTCCAACTGTCATGCCTTTTAGTCCGTTCTTGCACGGGCTCCAATCTACATTTCTCAAAAACTGATACGCAGTAAGCAGTGCCAACGGAAATAGACTGTAAGCGAATATGAAATGAAATATCGTTCATTTTCAACAGTCTTGGTCATTACTGTCGTGTAGAAGACGAGACTGAATTAAGACCACTGTTACAACAGTACCTATTTAAAAATGTATAAAGACAACGAGAAGTGACTTGGGTAAAGTGGTTTGAATGGTTGTAAAAGTAGCTTCTCTACTTGTATAAATACAAATAACGTTGGTATTTTAAGGAGGATTTCAAAATTACGAGGCTTATAATGTTAACCTCAATGAGAAAGTGTGTAGCACGCCTGAACCATGTTAACAGCTTCAAGGTCGCCTTTTGGGAAATATTCTGTTTTTAGAGGCTGTAAATTGGTCTTGGTTGGAGGGATTTCAGAATGAATTACTTGACACAAATTATCACTTAACAGTGCCGGTTTGTGCCGCGCATGGACCTGTAGTTAAACACTTCCAAGGCAAACGTCGCATAAAGGTCAAGGTCACACCTAGGAGACATAGATCATGATTTATTACAATATATTTAGTTAACGTGAATATTTTCAAATAAATATGGTGTATTTTCTGGTTGTTGAATTACCCAAATGTGCTTCCATTTACTCTTACTTGCCAATATTTTCTAGCTGTGTCAGAGCGACAGTGGTGTAACTGATATTCCCGTTGCTAGACAAAGTATGTAAATTATATAAATTAATACAATATGAGAAGGAAATAAATATCCCTCTATGTCAATTGTTATAAAATTACACTTCATAAGTTAATAACATAATATGGAGAAATTATATCGAGAACCTAGTAATAACAATTAGCACTCTATATATTCTGGATGTCAGACACAAAAAAATACTAGTACTTGCCAATTTGCCGGGCATGAATAGTTAGAAAATTTATTCACATGTAGATATGTAATTTCGGAGTTCTGATTTAAACGAACAGAAAATAACTGTATGTTTCCGGAAATTGGATTAAAAAGTATGTTTTCATTCATTCATGAACAGTTCAATAGCTTTTACATGGACCGAAATTATCTTATCAAGATTTAACGATTTTCCACGACTGCAAGATTAGTTTAAACGCCAGCTTGGATAGATGGAGTCCAAAATTATTGTGGTTTTTGTAAGCACCATCATTGGGTTTGGCTCTGTCGGGAATATAATTTCTATCATAGTTTGGAAACACGGAAAAAGATGCCAAAATGCCAGTTGCGGACCTTACGTTTGTGGTTTAGCATTAACCGATCTACTTCTTCTTTCAATTGTGGGAACGGAATTCGTGCTTTTGCACACCGATGTCAATATGCGTGACACAATTGATATAGTCTGCAAGGTCGTTCTTTTCGGAGGACAGACTGCACCTCAAATCTCAGCATGGATAACGGTTGCTCTAGCTATTGAGCGGATGTTGTATATGTCCTTCCCTATTCGGATGTATCAAAGCAACGTGAAAAGGCGCTCAATGATTGTACTCATTCTTATAGCTTTTTCTTCTATGACTTTGAATATACTTGACCTTATTGTGCCTATTACCATAACATATCTCACTGATACTAATACGACCGATTCATATTGTGCCACGACTTATTTGGTGTCGGAACAAACTTACATGCAGATACGTGCCCTGTCTTACGGAGTTTTTACATTTCTGCTCCCTTTGGTTCTTATAAGCATATGCAACGTAGTAATGCTGACGAAATTATGTATACACAGAACAACACTAAACATTAACATGTCGCAACAGAGAAATCTAAGGAATATCACAAAAGTGGTGGTATGTATAAGCGGGTTACACTGCATTTCTACATTACCATATGCTATTCTTCATACTGGAGGATATTTTGGTGTACCCGAGATCAACCATGAGTTTGTGTTCATATCTTACTTCTTTAACAGCGGTTTTAATTTTGTCGTTTATTGCTTTTTCAGTGGTGAGTTTAGAAAAGACTTGAAGGAACTTTGTCGCAGCCTTTGTCTTTGCCGTAAATTACGCGCAACCAATGCAAATAACCAACCGTGTCCACTCACTCGAATTACGACTAAAGCGCAACCTGAGCCAGAAAGGGACTATTTGTCATAATATTTTTTTATATTGAATGTGTTCATGATAAAGGCGTTTGTATTTTTCAAGCCATTGTTCTCTATAACGATAAACCTTCAGTAGTATTGTAAATAGATTGAATTTTATGTTTCCTCCTTTGTCAGATTTGAAGAATACTTTAAAAGTATGAACACCAACAATCTTCCTTTATTTCGTGTACTTGAATCCACCACATGCATTCATATGGCAATACAATTAGGTAAGGAGCGACACGGGTCGAGATCTTTTTTGAAATTTGTCAGTTAGGTTAAATTATCAAATTCTGTTCAATCGTTTTTAGAACTACAAAATTTTGGTCTGTGACATAACTTGAAGGTATGGCATCATACTGGTTTTATTTTATTATTTGTACCATGTTTGAAAAAGATTTGTAAATTTTTTGTAATTGATTACCGTCCAATTTCATCGATAGTGCACATTTTGATTAATAATATAAAGAGCGTATAAAGAGCCTATTTAGACCATAAACATATAGAAAAAAACATTTCCCTTCCCACATCTGTGAGTTTATAATAATACACAATTGAATCTCCAGGGTTTTACAAATAAATAAAGTTACACTGTGTATATTTTCTTTTGGATAAGATGTATAGAAATCCATGGAAAGTTGAAACGCTATTTGAAAATCACAATAAATACTTATACTTTTTAGATTCAGAACCCAGCAGCATTCGAAACCCCAGCCAGCTGGGAGTTGCGTATTCGACCCAAAAGAGCCAAATACTCAGCTGAGATCGAATTCATAGTCAGCTAGAAGTTGGAAATTCAACCATGCAAATACCATTCGGCTCTTTTGGGTCGAATATCTAACTCCCAGCTGGCTACCCAGTTCCCAACCCATAGCTAACTTCAAAAAAACAAATTCCAATATCGCTAATCCTATTAAAAAGAGAAAAAGGCAGGGGTGTAGCTAGAGCTGGTACTATGAGCAAGCCCACTGTCTGAGGGATGAATGGGATTCAAGAGGCATAATCCAAAGGCAAGAATTCAAGTTTATTTCTGATAATGTTATCTTACAGTATTTTACATAAGAAATAGTCCCGATTTCTACAATTTAAAAGTATTTTTTGATATTAAAAATGTAATTCATCGTATGATTGCTGCGATGTTTTACGTTAATGGTAGAAATAAAGTCTTAAAACGTTTGAGATGTTCACATCTATACTATCAAAAAAGAATTTGCCGAATAGTAAAAAAACTGCACAGTTTTGAACAAGTTGGATGTATGTCACTGAAACACCTATATATGGGCACATTAAGCCTACATTTCTCTAAGGACAAAGCCTCTTGATACTTGTGGAAATTGTCATAAATCAGCAAAAAATGATTGGAGTGTTTGATTCTTTACGAAAAATTATTCATACATTTTAATCGAATGCAACCTTTTACTGATCTGGCAAATCATGGGTGTCACCCAGAAAGCAGCCTTCTTGCCTAAAAATAAAAAAAGGTGTAATGGAAACAAACTGACACTTTATTCGCATGTTTGGTCCTCCGAGGTTAAGCAGCTTTAACAAATACTAATTACTAAGCAGTCATTTACCATTTAATACATGGGTTACTTGGGCACATTTCCTATTATTACAGTTATTTCGTCTAAAGGATGCATATCAGCTCTATATAATAATGACTGTTTAATTAACAACATGTTTCTGTTTGCTCACGAAAAGGGGCACACCATGTAGGATCAGTAGAGCGGGGTGAACAAGATTATGTCTCTCGTAAGGAAAACTGCAGTAACTGGATTTAATTTTTTAATAAACCTTCTTCCTGATTTTCAAAATCTGTAACAATAAAATTTTATGTCTTTGCATACAGCACGAAATGTTATAATTGACCTAAGGAGGCATAACCGCTTCTGTTGAATCACAAAATATGTAAAAGATTATGTATACGTATTTTTTTTTCAAAAATGTTAGGTGTTTTTGACACAACATGCATGCCTTTTAAAAGCCAAAACTTCAAAAGTTGTATAAACAGAGCTGATCACACTCCATGTCAAACAAACTAGGCGCGGAGGCACTTCCTGTTTTGATTTCCAACTGTCATGCCTTTTAGCCTGTGCTTGCACGGGCTACCATCTACATATAGTTGATTTTAAATTACTCAAATAATGAAATAAGTAGTCTATCTACTGAACTATTATACAGTTTAAAAACCAAATTGTGCTTCTGTTAGGCATTCTCTTTCAGAAGTCCACTTTTAAGGCGTTTATTTATAACTACAGTGAAACAGAAATTGTGAAACAACTGACTAATGTTACACCAAGGCAATTATTTGTGTCTTAAGAATCTCCTTTTTCATATATAGGTGTCACTTCTCCTTTAGTCAATATTTTAGAAACACTTTTTTTCAAATATAATGAAACAAGGAACCCACCAGACTTTAGGTCTATAATATTCGACCGCTTCGGTTTTTCTGCACATTTCATAATTAAGGAGAATATACGCACTCACCTAATTTGCCGAGGGACAGCAGTACGAGAGTAGTTGAGTAATAGAGTTCCCACTATAGAGTTTCAACGAAACAAAATGACACATCTTTTGGGAGAAAAATCCTTTTATAATTCATTGTAAAATGATATGGGTTTACATTTATGCCTTATTAACCCATTTATGCCTAATGGATTATTCCATCCTTCTAAGTTGGACAAGTCCATTTTCAAGTTAAAGGGTTTCTGGTATAAATTTTCAATTTCATTCTATTTAGGGAAGTAGGTCCTTTTTGTAAACAGTGTAGACCATGATCAGACTGTTCTTGGTCTGCACTGTTTGTTTATGTCAAATTTTGGGGACGCTAGGCATTAATGGGTTAAAACGTATCATCAGACATGGAGAAAATATAGTGAGAAACAAATACATCTAGTAACAATTGCCAGTTTACGAATTCCTAGTTATATGAACTGTGTCAGAAATGAACAAATTGGCTTGACATAAGCTTGACAAGAATAGTTAAAAACGAAATATTCACATGCAGATATGAAACATTTGTTATCTGATTTTTCACGAACACCAAACAGGATATGCCAGTAGTTTACGATTTGGAATCTGATTTTTCACGAACACCACACAAGATGTGCCAGTAGTTTACGATTTGGAATCTGATTTATCACGAACACCACAGAGGATATGCCATTAGTTTACGATTTGGAATCTGATTTTTCACGGACACCACACAGGATATGCAAGTAGATTATGATTTCACGAACACTACACAGGATATGCCAGTAATTTACGATTTGGAATCTGATTTTTCACGAACACCACAGAGGATATGCCAGTAGTTTACGATTTGGAATCTGATTTTTCACGGACACCACACAGGATATGCAAGTAGATAATGATTTCAAAAACACTTCACAGGATATGCCAGTAGTTTACGATTTGGAATCTGATTTATCACGAACACCACAGAGGATATGCCAGTAGTTTACGATTTGGAATATGATTTTTCACGGACACCACACAGGATATGCAAGTAGATTATGATTTCACGAACACTACACAGGATATGCCAGTAATTTACGATTTGGAATCTGATTTTTCACGAACACCACAGAGGACATGCCAGTAGTTTACGATTTGGAATCTGATTTTTCACGAACACCACACAGGATATGCAAGTAGATTATGATTTTACGAACACTACACAGGATATGCCAGTAGTTTACGATTTGGAATCGTGATTTTTCTCGTTTAACTTTTGTTAGAAAATTAGCAAAGACTGTCAACATTAAATGTACATCACTAAATATTATTTTCTGCAACGTTGCACAACTGTAAAGGTTTTGTTTATGCCTGTTTGAAATATTGGAGATCCCTTTTCTGGTGACGATTGTATGTTCGATCATTGTGCTTAGATATGTGGGACATATAATTTTTTCTAAGAATTGTTCTTTGAAGAACTTGTTATTGGTATTATTACTATCTGTTTAAAGAGGTATCGTCTGAACACATGTCCTTTTCATGATCCAAGCTTTGTCTTGTCAATGTAAGAATTAAGTGGTTTATTACTCTGCTGGAATATATGGTTACAAATGATATTGCAATATGTCGTAATAAATGTTTTTTACTATGTATAGAATTACTGATCTTGATTCTGTGAACACTGTCCTCATGGGCTGTTAGGCCTTTTGGAAAATAAACTCAGTGTCTGTCTGTCTGTCTGTCTGTCTGTCTGTCTGCCTGTAATATCTTTCAAACTTATGGAACATGTGAAAACATGCAAACTTGTCGGGCGCGGACTATGGCGTGTAATTAGTTGCAATTTTAAATCTTAAAATTTTATTGTAAATCAGAAATGTTTGTTCAATGTTATTAAAGTTCGTTCAAATTCAACATTTTTATTCAGTTCTGTAATATATGCATTGTGAGTTCTAAAATATTTATTCAATCTTTGAAATATTTATAGTAAAACCAAAATATTTGTTTCATGTGATAAAAAGATGTTTTAATTACTTATACTATCTTTGTTAAATCTTCTAAGATACTCATTTCAAGATAAAAATAATTTTAACTTTTATTAAAAGAAACCGGTTATTATGCTCTGATATTTACCGTTATTTTTTTTTAGAAAAGGTTACGCCTACACCAATCAGAGAAAGGCATTTCAAAGCTATTTATAGGTTATATAATAAGTGTTCTTATTTATACCGACAAGAACGTTAAATAATAGATAAAAAATGCTTGCATCTTTCGTGCAATGTATGAATTACAGAATTGTGTAAATGTTAAGTAGAAATGCTCGTGAATCTCGAATATTTTCGTCGTAGTCGTACCAGTTGACTGGACCAATTATATGTATGGCCGGGAAATCTGTAAATCTAAATTTAGCAACAGAGGTCACAGCAGAAACTTTGCTAGGTTGGGGAGGGTAAAAAAAACCCCATAGGATTGTTGTTCCTTTCAGAAGTATTTTCTTTACAACGTTATTATAATGAAATATTTAAGAGGTAAACTCTAAACACTTAATTTGAAAAATTCTCAGAGAATCACGTTTGTGCAAGTTAACTGCATCGCTATTAGAATATAATCAAGTTCAGTCGTTTCCCTATGTGTGTGACGTTAAAAGTTTGCAGAACAGCTGGTACGACGTTCACAAATCGAAGGAGAAAATAGAAATACCTTTTATAAACGATAATCGTTTGGGTTTATTTTCTTTATAGAAATACTTTTTGTCCAGTACGTGCAAGGTGAAACGCTTATTTCAAATGCGTTTACTACATAAGCACAACCTTTTAAACGCACGATTTGTCAATTATTCATAATTTTGGCATTCCATCTGCAACCACCCGCTTGTATTGAGGAAAGAGCCTGATTTTTAGGATTTAACTTGCGAACAAGACTATGCGTCATTTTTCACATTGATTACAGGCATATGTATGTAAAAAAATCCCTCTCATGCCTTTTTAGTTAATTATTGCCTGGTCAGAAACAAACGTCTGAGTGATTGACCAAATATGATCGACAGTCACCGAAAATTCAAGCTCTTTAAACGGTGTGAATAAAAGCTCTCCGAATTAAAGGCAAGTGACCAGTTCAGTCCATATCAACGCTGAATATTTTGTTTAAATATTTTTTTATGTTTAACATCAAAACGTACATCGATCGTTATTTAAGCTTCTTTATCGGTGTATATTTATGTTTAAAAATGAAAATCAAAGAAAGATAGGTAATTTTACGTCAAATCTATTATCAATGAACTTTAGAAATATTTCAAGTTCAAGTCTTTTTAGCGTTTCACGAAGGACAATATTTCAATTAATTTCATGTTTCCAGTGAATTATAGAGTTTTCTCAGAGACATAAAAATGATAATCCACTGTTTAAAACTGTGGAATACCATTTTTATTTTCACTGTTTTTGCTGAACTACTTTTTAAAACTTATTACCTCCCTTTGTTACATTTATCACAAGTTCAACAGTCCCATAATTTCATATCCAGGATCTCCAGCTCGTCCTCCATACAAGAGAATCAGACAGATAATTGATAGTGACAATTGATAATTTAAAATACACAAATAAATCCAACTTTTAAAAGTTGTGTTTCCATAGTTTTACAAGATGGCGGACTTTTGGATCGAATGACAGCTGACTGGTGTGTGTATTACTCCGCCATTCATGGCGAGACGAAGATCAGATTTGTTTCATTTGACTATTGCGTAAATTAAAAAAAGTTAATTGTTTTTTTTTCAGTTTCTTTAGATGATATAGATAGATAAGATGTTTCAGATACTTGTATCTGAAATAAATGTCAGAACTATTTTCTATTGCTTTATCAATAAAGATTGGAAATAAAGCTGCTATTATTTGGGGCCCTCCACAGGGAACAAGAAATTCTAAGTTTTAGTTTGTCAAAGAAATAAAAAGAAAATTTGTTTGTTTCAGTGAAATATCTATTTTATTTCACTCTTGAAGACCAAAAACTGACATTTTCACTCGTGTCTGTTGTATTTTAGTTCTCATCGAAAGTTGAAATAACTGCCGTTGATATATGTTCTGAATTTAGATATTTTAAACCACTACACTTAAAAGCAGGAAACCACTTAATTTAAGGGCCCAAATAGTAATTACCATCTCTGTAGCTTAAGAAAAAACACCACACACGCACGCACACACACACACACACACGCACACACACACTCACACACACACATAACAACAACAACAACATTTAACGTCCTCCAGAGACGTAGCTATTGATTTCATTGTTACACTGTGGGAGATCTTTTATGTTAAGAAACATTCAGAAGAATATTATATTAATACTTCTCTATGCGTCAAAATTATTTTAAACAGACAAACCCAACAATTTTCCCTTTTCTTTGATATCATCATTAGGACATCAAGTGAAGAGTACATGTCTTTTTCAGTGAAAGATTCAGGTATGGATAATTATCGCGGGCAATTTGAATCCAGCACAGCACTTCGCAGGCGATTTAAAACCAGCATGTCTAAATCCAGAAAAGCGAGGAAAACAAAAAATCTCCCCAAACAGCAACAACAACACCAAATCAACAACAAGGAACTTAATATTCTGATAATTGTGTACTGCAAGCAGCTACTTTATCTGAATATATCCTACTGTTTTTATTACAGTTAACAACTAAAAGAAAGAAATAAAAATCGCATTTATATGAGATTTAATTTAATCAAAGTATTGTAATGCATTTTAAGATGGCGAATATGTTTATGTAGTTTTAAGAGTCTTCAAGTCAAACTTGCCCTTTTGTACAAGAGTGAATATACGTTCTGAAAAAGAAAAGTATTGATAAATAATTTATTCATTATAAACATATATTCAATTTTCATACCTTTTAACATAGGATTTTTTTTCTTTACGTACAAGATAGAAATATTTTAAAAAATGTCAAGTTTATAGTTTTGAATGGATCTGTTAGATCCACAGTAATGACGTAGACACTATTACTACTTCTTGTATGATGAAATAATACTGCACGAACCGCGGTAATTGATGCATGACATTATTAGGATAAAATACGGGTACGGTCTTGCTTACGGAAACACATCGCCTGTTCATTCCTTATACTGGAAAACATTTCGTAACAAGAATTCTTGCAATTCACTAATACTTTCATGAAACATTTATATTCTAGTCAGCTTTTCGAAAAGTATTTTTGAAATCACTTGATACACATATTTTTGGTAATAGAAAAAATACTGCATATAAGACGGAGCATCCATTCCCTCCGATATGTTGTAAAGAAGGTTTTTGTGTAGGAATTGTAAGGTTATAGCGTACATAGCCTTCGAAGCGGAGTCGGTCAACATGATGATAAATAAAGAAAATAAAAAGTACCGTTTAATTCACGACAGGTACCGTAGTTACAACCTCCATCCGCACAACAAGAGTGACACAGTTTTGTGGATCGCAGGCCAATATTACCACACGCCTGTACCCATGTTAATCCATCAGGTGGAGTTGTTGTGTTCAGTGTACAAAGCTGGTAATCCCTCCAGGCATTAGCCATCAAATATTGACATTTCTGAAAGTTAATACATTCCGCTAATAAACTCGACTTGAGTATTCCAAAATCTGTCTGTATTTTATCGTTAACACCGATTCTCTCTGTTATTACAGGTTACGGTACACAAATTATCACGATGTCGTAAATAGACGTCGTAACTTTAAGACTGAAGCGAACCAGTTGTACGACATGTCGTAAATATTAGTCTTAAGATATAACCGGCCATAGGTCCGCCATTGTTGATAAAACGGACCCCTAAGTACAGAATTACAAGCGAACAAAGAAGGTGCACTATAAAACATATGATGAAACAAATTTTTACACCTTTTAAAAACGAAACTTCAATGATTTTTAGTACCAACTTAAATTGGCAATCAAACCTTTATCAGTTGTGTTAAAGGACTCATAGGGACATATGACAAATTATCAATATACACAACATATACGCTGGTAGGTAGATAGTTTTCTACGGAACATGTATGTCTATTTAAAATAAGTGCTGTCACTGGAACTTTTAATGGATACGTATTCCCAAAAGATACCAGAAGAGGTCTCTTTTCGGCGCCGCCACTTTACCTTAAACATTTATTAGTCATGTAATCTTTCAACGGCCTTACCAGCTTTGACAGACATCCAAAGTAATATGTGTCTTCACCAGCAATATCTGACTGTGTAGCATAGCAAACCTGTACAAGGACAGAAAATATAGCTTTCTTATGGTCTCAAACAAACAGCTGTGTGAAGGTGTAAGCTTAACTCTTAAATTCACTCAGTGAGAAGCTTTTGTGCAACTGTATATTTTCATTGGGTCAAGGGAAGGCGAAAGATTGAAGCTATGCCTACTTTTCAGCTGCCTTTCAAAATTTGATTGCCTTTTCTCGTCATGATATGTTCTGGCCCTATTGTTCACGTTTGATTGCCTTTTTTCAATATTACAATCTCTCTTAATGTCAAATAATATACGTGAACTATACAACAGCCTCATATATTTGATCAGTATTTTTACCAAAAAATGTATACATGTAGAATTTATGTGCAGATGTAACTCTTAACTTCACACACTCAAACAGTTGTATCATAGCTGATCTTCCGTTACGTTGTCAATTTAACCCACAGGAAATTTTCTAGTAAAATTAAAGATAATAACACAATCCTACACACAAAGAACTTTCATTCGTCTTAATAACTTAAAATTGCAAATTCTGGCAATGTATCCTGTGACCATATACAAATATTCCTCTTAAGTAAAGGTATGGTCAAGAAATTTAAAATGTAGTTATTTGTCTAAATGTCTACACCATACCTCGTTCGTCTGACATGTGTCCAAGGTTACACACTTCTTTGGGTCTTTCACTTCCGATTGTTCAGAAGTTCTGTGATCACAAGAGTAACACTGTGAAGAATTAAGCGTATCTAAAAATAGAATAAACATAAATTTAGGTTCAGAACATGTGCTGTATGCAATACATGTATCTAGATTATTACCACGGCTGCATGAAACAGATGCAGTGAAAATCGTTGCCGATTGCAAGTTGAGAGCGTCATAATTGAACAAGCTAGGAAAGAAGTTATTTTGTTGTTGCATACCACATTAGCACAATGAAATTTACAAATACTTGTGGAGATTTAGTATGCTGTATTTTATTATTAGTTAAATCACGGTAACAAGCCTCAAGAAGCTCTATCTAACACTAGCTAACCTCGAGAATTGTTTGAGCTTTTATTTTTCAAAAATGTTGGCGGAAAATAAAATCATCCCAGTTTCCGTCGTCTTCCTTTTTTAGTCAAGTTTGGTACAGAATGTGTTGTTTTTAGTGATGTCACTTGTATTTGTTGTCTTTTGGGCATGACTCAAAGCACTGGACTAAATAAAGTTTTGATGAATCGAGTTCCACACCTTCTGACAGTCAAAAATATATCGGGCGGGCTGTTTACCTAACAATCATTTCTTGGAATGACGAGTTCTAGACCCCATTCTCAGTGAGAAACTGACGACTTTCTCACCGGATGCAAACATTGAGACAGAATAAGTAAAGAAAAAAAGTTGATGCAAGAAGCTTCTTTGATTGGTTAATTACCTCTCTTTACCATCTCCAAAGCATAAACATTGTCAAGTATGAACGTAAAAAGTCCAAAAAGTTAAAGAATAAATATAGTGTCATAATATCTTCTCTTTATAATCATCACCCTTTGTTATTTACGGCATAGAGGACATGAGTACATTTTGGACGCTTGAGAAAGTACTCGACAGCAGACGACTGCCTACTTACCATCTTTAATACTGCAAAGTCTTTTGTTACAATCCTCCTCAAAGTCACAGCACCTGAAATTTGCCAAACAAATATAAATTACATAGACAGCTCTAGAAAAGTAAAGTGTTACATAGTATCATGATGAAAGAGACGAGGAAAGTGATGATAATGAGGAGGAGGACGATGATTTTAGTGATTAAGATGATTATAATGGTATCGATTATTACAAAGAGAGAAAAAAAGATAAAGATAAAAGGCAACAATATTGGGGCGACAAAATCACCACTTTCTGACAATATTAACCCATTAATGCCTAGAGTCCACAAAATTAGACATAGGCAAGCAGTGCAGACCCAGATCAGACGCCGCAATATGCCATGTTTGCATAAAGGACTTTCTTCCTCAAACAAAATGAAATTAAAAATTTATACCAGAACCCCATATGATTGAAAATGGATTCATCCAACTAACAAGGGTGCATTATCCATTGGGCATAAATGGGTTAATTGTAAGAACAACCGAGACCGCCTGCCGCCTAAACAAAATTTGAATCTACCTAGAGCAAGCTACCAGGTCGCCGTCATCTCTCCTACGTCTTCCTGCTCTGCTACACACCTGTATAGTAATAAATAATATTTGATTCACTATGGCCAAAATGCAAAGGAAATGTGCATAAAATTCAATAATCCTTCTTGTACATTGTATATCCGTTTAATTTCTGCTGTGGTCTCTAACTATCAAATCTGCATAGTACCCTTTAAAGTAGAAAAGGGTTTTCGCAAATTTCTTTAATTGCAAACAACAATTGTCTGAATAAGCTCTATATGTTTTGGTCGAAAAATCAAGGTAATGTCAAGATGTTGCTTGTTTAAAAGTTTAAAAAAACATTTTTTCGTTCGATATCTCTTGCATTTTAAGACAGTGCGAATAAAATCTTCGAAGTTATTGTCCACCTACGTCTTTGGCTCTGCATCCCCCTTCATATACGACAGTCAACTGGTCTGTAATCAGCTCATCCATAAAACAATCCTGAAAAACGTTCAATCGAGAACATATACCGTGCGTACTGTACACATATTTACTAAAATACAGGATGTAGAGGGTCCGTGTTTCACTGCTTAACACTATGGTGGCTGTTTTCTGCCATGTCATGATTTTTTTTGCCTGGCCGGCCGAAGAAACAAAGGCGAATAATAATGATTTGTTGTGTTTTCTCCAACAGTGTTGGCAGGGCAGAAGGGTAAAAAAATATATTAAAAAGGCCTATCACGACAACATGACAACGTGGAATTAGCCGACATAGAAAACAGAAACTGTACAGAAGATACATGTACTTGTCTTTACTTGTCTTCAAATACTTGTCTTATATGTTCGTGAAAGCGTTGAGCATGATACACATTAAGCATTAATATGATTAAAATCAGCTGGTTTCGAAAAAACTTGTTAAAATTCTTAATCTCCAAATTGAAATTGTCCGTTATTGAACTGTTACAGAGTCATCATACAATTTTATGAATGTTAATTATAAACTTAAGGTTGAAAAGTGAACAGTGCAGGCCAATACTTGAATGCATACATGTGATCTGATTGCAAATGCGAAACTGTTAGCCAAATGATGATGATGATGATGATAAAGTGAAATTACAAGTGATGATAATAATATTTGTAGTAAATATTATACATTAAATTATGATAATAATAACACATGTAGTAAATGTAACTGGTGGTGAAAAATCTTGGTTCGACCAGGACTCGATTTCAGGTCTTTCCGCTTACAGGGCGGACACTACCAAGCCACACGGTTCTGCCTTATCGATTTATCACCTATAAACCTGTACCCCGCTATATAAAAATAATACATTAAATTATCACATATAAAAAAAATAATTTCTATTTTAATCATAACCCCTTTTATCAAAATTATTATGTACTATTATGGTTATTTTAGTAATAAGAAAACATTACCTCTAGTGTTGTGTCACATGTTACAAGTTTGTTACAGTCAGAGAGAGTTGAAGCACGGCTACACGAACGACATCTGATAGTGTTGTTCGATGGTGCCGGTGTTGGCTGGGCAAACGCTGTCAAGAAAATGGAATACGCATGTTATAAAACGATCAAACGTAAGTGTGAAGGAAATGCTTTTAAGCATCAGATATAGCAAAATGACTAAAAGCGATGGTGATTTTCTTATGCATTTGATATAACGGACTCATATAAGTCCGAAGGAAATTTTCTTACGCATGTAATATAACTACTTATTTTAGTGTGAAGGAAATGTTCTTAAGCATGTGATATGACGATCTTACTTAAGTGAGAGGGAAATTTTCTTTTGCATGTGATAAATTGATCTTACTTCAGTGCGAGGATAACTTTCTTACGAATGTGCTGTATAATCTCACTTAAGTGAGAGCGAAATTTTCTTACGCATGTGATATAACGATCTTACTCTAGTGCAAAGATTATTTTCTTACGCATGGGATATAACGATCTTACTTAGTGCGAGGATAATTTCCCTAAGCATGTGAAATATGGATCTTATTTATGAATGGGGTCGTTCATATATGGACAGTTTCTAAAATAAGGACTTCTTACATAATAATAATCTATCTATCTATCTATCTATCTATCTATCTATCTATCTATCTATCTATCTATCTATCTATCTATCTATCTATCTATCTATCTATCTATCTATCTATCTATCTATCTATTTATCTATCTTTCTATCTATCTATCTATCTATCTATCTATCTATCTATCTATCTATCTATCTATCTATCTATCTAATAATAATAATAATAATCTCACTAAAAGGCGAAGGTAATTTTCTTATGCAGGTGATATATCAATTCGACTTAAGCGTAAGGGTAATTTTCTTACATATGAGATATACCAATCTTACTTAAGCGCAATTGTTATTTTCTTATGCGCGTGATATATCAATCTTACTTCAGCACAAGCGCAATTTTCTTATGTATGTGATGTTCTTACTTGAGCACACTTAAGGCAAGGATAATTTTCCTACGTATGTGATATATCAGTCTTACTTAAGCGTAAGGGTGATTTTCTTACATATGTGATAAATCAATCTTACTTAAGCACGCAGGCAATTTTCTTAGATATGTGATATATCAATCTTACTTAATTGTAAGGGTAATTATTTTCTAATCCAGGTGAAATATCCTTCTTACTTAAGCGCAATGTTAATTTTCTTATGCAGGTGATATATCGGTCTTATTTAAGTGCAAGGGTAACTTTCGTACGAATGTGATATATCAATCTTACTTAAGTGTAAGGGTACTTTTCTTATGCAGGTGATATTTTAGTCTTACTTAAGCGCAAGGATAATTTTCTTACGTATGTGATGTAATGATCTTACTTAAAAACAAGGGTAATTTTCTCATGTATGTGATGTTATCATCTGACTGAAGCGCACCGAAGCGCAAGAGTAATTTTCTTACATATGTGATATATCATTCTTTTTTAAGTGCAAGAGTAATTTTCTTACGTATGTGATATATAGCAATCTTACCTAAGCGCATGGGTAATTTTCTAACATATGAGATATAGAAATCTTACTCAAGCGAAATTGTTATTTTCTTACATGCGTGATATATCAATCCTACTTAAGCGCAAGGATCATTTCTTTACCTATTTGATATATCAATCTTACTTAAGCGCAAAGGTTATTTTCATATGCATGTGATATATCAATCTTTCTTAACCGCAAAGGTAATTTTCTTATGCATGTGATATATCAATCTTTCTTAAACGCAAAGGTAATTTTCTTATGCATGTGATATATCAATCTTTCTTAACCGCAAAGGTAATTTTCTTATGCATGTGATATATCAATCTTTCTTAAACGCAAAGGTAATTTTCTTATGCATGTGATATATCAATCTTTCTTAAACGCAAAGGTAATTTTCTTATGCATTTGATATATCAATCTTTCTTAAACGCAAAGGTAATTTTCTTATGCATGTGATATATCAATCTTTCTTAAACGCAAAGGTAATTTTCTTATGCATGTGATATATCAATCTTTCTTAAGCGCAAAGGTAATTTTCTTATGCATGTGATATATCAATCTTTCTTAAGCGCAAAGGTAATTTTCTTATGCATGTGATATATCAATCCTACTTAAGCGCAAAGGTAATTTTCTTATGCATGTGATATATAAATCTTTCTTAAGCGCAAAGATAATTTTCTTATGCATGTGATATATCAATCCTACTTAAGCGCAAAGGTAATTTTCTTATGCATGTGATATATCAGTCCTACTTAAGCGCAAGGGTAATTTTCTTATGCATGTGATATATCAATCCTACTTAAGCGCAAAGGTAATTTTCTTATGCATGTGATATATCAATCCTACTTAAATGCAAAGGTAATTTTCTTATGCATGTGATATATCAATGTGACAGAGTTGGTTTCTGTAGGTCGTTTTTATATTCAAGGGAGACAATTACATTTGAATTGTAATTCTGTTTTGCACTGTGTTATGCCCCTTGGAGTGATTACCTGTTTTTAACCTGTTTTATTTGTCATGGTATTTGATTTTGATCACATGACTTCTGTGTTCAGAAAAGAGTGGGAAAACTAATCTCTTTGTCAGTCCACCTTGAGATGCCTTTGTGCTAAGTCACAAAATTGAACTGGGCAGTGAGTTTGTTTTATCTGAATTGGTATGTACGTTTGTCTAGCCTTTTATGTTTTTTTTTGATAATTGATTTAAAGAAATTACATAGCTAGGTAGGTTTGAAATTGTTCAGAAATTTATTAAATCACCTTTTTCATGATTTAATAATGAATTTCAGGATAGCACTGGCTTTTGCTTTCTTTGTCACGTTTCTGTCTGTTGTTCACTGTAATAGTTAACAATACATCTTTACAGTACAAGTCACTGGGTGAATGAGAGAGATGTGGAGACCTGAAATTTGAAGTTTGTTTTAACCATACCTCATCCCTTAGATGGTGAGTTCAATGTGTTCATTGTGTTCAGTGTTATGTGAGAGTCATGTGTAACCATGTGATAAGTGTATTAAAGATGTTCTGAAAATCATTTAGAGCAAATGTAATGTTTAATCAATTATTTAGTAAGATGTTTTAGTTACTAGATGTAATTCTGGTTTAGTTACCAAATGGCCACTAGACATATTCATGACTTATTGTTTTAACTTATTTGACTAGATGTTAATAATTGAACAAATGTTATTTCATATTATTTCAGAGTATGTTTTGACAGACATATTATCTGGTAGAAATACAAAATATAAGAAAGATTATCGAGTGCTCTACCAAACCCCTAAAAGTGACCCCGTTACATCAATCCTACTTAAGCGCAAAGGTAATTTTCTTATGCATGTGATATATCAATCTTTCTTAAACGCAAGGGTAATTTTCTTATGCATGTGATATATCAATACTACTTAAGCGCAAAGGTAATTTTCTTATGCATGTGATATATCAATCTTTCTAAAACGCAAAGGTAATTTTCTTATGCATGTGATACATCAATCCTACTTAAGCGCAAAGGTAATTTTCTTATGCATGTGATATATCATTCCTACTTAAGCGCAAAGGTAATTGTCTTATGCATGTGATATATCAATCTTTCTTAAACGCAAAGGTAATTTTTTTATGCATGTGATATATCAATCCTACTTAAGCGCAAAGGTAATTTTCTTATGCATGTGATATATCAATCCTACTTAAGCGCAAAGGTAATTTTCTTATGCATGTGATATATCAATCCTACTTAAGCGCAAAGGTAATTTTCTTATACATGTGATATATCAATCTTTCTTAAACGCAAAGGTAATTTTCTTATGCATGTGATATATCAATCCTACTTAAGCGCAAAGGTAATTTTCTTATGCATGTGATATATCAATCTTTCTTAAACGCAAAGGTAATTTTCTTATGCATGTGATATATCAATCCTACTTAAGCGCAAAGGTAATTTTCTTATGCATGTGATATATCAATCCTACTTAAGCGCAAGCGTAATTTTCTTATGCATGTGATATATCAATCCTACTTAAGCGCAAAGGTAATTTTCTTATGCATGTGATATATCAATCTTTCTTAAACGCAAGGGTAATTTTCTTATGCATGTGATATATCAATCCTACTTAAGCGCAAAGGTAATTTTCTTATGCATGTGATATATCAATCTTTCTTAACCGCAAAGGTAATTTTCTTATGCATGTGATATATCAATCTTTCTTAAACGCAAGGGTAATTTTCTTATGCATGTGATATATCAATCCTACTTAAGCGCAAAGGTAATTTTCTTATGCATGTGATATATCAATCTTCCTTAAACGCAAAGGTAATTTTCTTATGCATGTGATATATCAATCTTTCTTAAACGCAAAGGTAATTTTCTTATGCATGTGATATATCAATCCTACTTAAGCGCATAGGTAATTTTCTTATGCATGATATATATCAATCCTACTTAAGCGCAAGGGTAATTTTCTTATGCATGTGATATATCAATCCTACTTAAACGCAAGGGTAATTTTCTTATGCATGTGATATATCAATCCTACTTAAGCGCAAGGGTAATTTCCTTATGCATGTGATATATCATTCCTACTTAAGCGCAAGGGTAATTTTCTTATGCATGTGATATATCAATCCTACTTAAGCGCAAGGGTAATTTTCTGATGCATGTGATATATCAATCCTACTTAAGCGCAAGGGTAATTTTCTTATGCATGTGATATATCAATCCTACTTAAGCGCAAGTGTAATTTTCTTATGCATGTGATATATCAATCCTACTTAAGCGCAAAGGTAATTTTCTTATGCATGTGATATATCAATCCTACTTAAGCGCAAAGGTAATTTTCTTATGCATGTGATATATCAATCCTACTTAAGCGCAAAGGTAATTTTCTTATGCATGTGATATATCAATCTTACTTAAGCGCAAGGGTAATTTTCTTATGCATGTGATATATCAATCCTACTTAAGCGGAAGGGTAATTTTCTTATGCATGTGATATATCAATCCTACTTAAGCGCAAAGGTAATTTTCTTATGCATGTGATATATCAATCTTTCTTAAGCGCAAGGGTAATTTTCTTATGCATGTGATATATCAATCCTACTTAAGCGCAAGGGTCATTTTCTTATGCATGTGATATATCAATCCTACTTAAGCGCAAAGGTAATTTTCTTATGCATGTGATATATCAATCCTACTTAAGCGCAAAGGTAATTTTCTTATGCATGTGATATATCAATCCTACTTAAGCGCAAAAGTAATTTTCTTATGCATGTGATATATCAATCCTACTTAAGCGCAAAGGTAATTTTCTTATGCATGTGATATATCAATCCTACTTAAGCGCAAAGGTAATTTTCTTATGCATGTGATATATCAATCCTACTTAAGCGCAAGGGTCATTTTCTTATGCATGTGATATATCAATCCTACTTAAGCGCAAAGGTAATTTTCTTATGCATGTGATATATCAATCCTACTTAAGCGCAAAGGTAATTTTCTTATGCATGTGATATATCAATCCTACTTAAGCGCAAAAGTAATTTTCTTATGCATGTGATATATCAATCCTACTTAAGCGCAAAGGTAATTTTCTTATGCATGTGATATATCAATCCTACTTAAGCGCAAGGGTAATTTTCTTATGCATGTGATATATCAATCCTACTTAAACGCAAAGGTAATTTTCTTATGCATGTGATATATCAATCCTACTTAAACGCAAAGGTAATTTTCTTATGCATGTGATATATCAATCTTACTTAAGCGCAAAGGTAATTTTCTTATGCATGTGATATATCAATCTTTCTAAAACGCAAAGGTAATTTTCATACGTATGTGGTATATCATTCTTACTTAAATGCAAGTTGAATTGTCTGACGCAAGTGATATATCCATCTTTCTTAAGCGCACGAATACAATTACCCCTTACCCTGCTTGAAGCAACTGACTCCTTCTGGCGACCAGTGCAGACCAAGTTCAGTCTGCATATCCGTGCAGTCTGATCATGGTCTGCACGATTCACCACCCAGTCAGTAATTACAACAATTAATTGATATGTCCAAATTGAAAGATGGACAAGTTCATTTTAGATAATCCGCATGGCAAGGGTTAATGTACAGAATGGATTTAGTATGATTTTACAGCAAATTTACGGCAGCGACATACACTCTGGTCCAAGAGCTAAAATTTTGTGCCATTTTCGAATTTTCATACATAACATTACGTCAGGAATATTACTAAAGGTGAATACTAAATGATGACCTTAGCTCCTTGTTTCATAGAACATGTCTAAAAAGATGCCGTTGCCTATTTGCCTATTACTGAATTGATTTCATAGTATTTCTTGCGTATTTTACTGAACATATAAAAGAACCAGAGTGTATCTTGAACTGTATGTTCTCTATATCGTGCACTACTCCCAATGAAGTAAACTAAACTGTTTAGGGGGCGTCGGTCATATGGGCAACCGGTACCGACAATAGATAAACAGTACGCTTACACTCATGGTCATACGTACAAAATATATACACTGAACAACTTTTCTAATTGACTTCTTGAAGTTTATTTCAACAGTTCAACAATTACGAAAGAAAATTAAATGCTCACCCCTTTCTAGGATGAGGACTCCTTATATCGAAACATACGCTAAAGCTGTTGTAAACAATGGAGAAGACAAGAAAACAAAATACTGCAAAATTTCATGTCGTTCCTATTTTTAGTTTTTGTAACTTAGAGTTTTATTTGGGTGGCCAATTAGATAATGTTTGAAGTGTATATACAATCAGTCTGATTAACTAGCTGAAACCTTTTTGATACTGAAATCTACAGTTCTTTAGTTTATGTTCGGCTTCGTAAATGTGAAAACTAGGAAACAGTGATGGGAGAGAAAAGAAAACGCAACAATGAACAACTGAAATACACAAGCAAAGGACGTAAAAAAGGAGAAAATGACGTACCTGTTAACGCGAATGTCGACAATATGATTAGCTGGAAATCTGTAAGGTAAGTAAATGATTTATAATCAATACCATACAGAATATCATTTTATATCATCATAGAAATACACTTAAACGTACACAGTAGTTGGTAAATAAAATGTTTAATCAACAAAACTAAAAGTAATTTCATACATACAGAAAAGCACATTTTGATTCAATTATATCTGCTACATTTCAGATTCACTATATTGAAAGCGAAAACTACTTTTATCTGACCAAGAATACTGCGCATTTCAAATTAAATGATGACGTAACGAATGAAAACCTTTTACTTTCAATCAACACTAGGAATCAATTTTGGGTTCGAATTTAAACCGGATCGCTGAATGTATTCTATGCCGCTTTGAAGAAATGTGGCGTCTTAAATCAGTAATGTAATGAGATACTTACACATTGTTTCCTATTAATATCTAAAAAGAAGAAAGATAAATACAAAATATTTTCATTATAAGCTACCGGTTATAAGAATGTTATATTTAATGCTACCAAAGAGTATATAAAATCTTCAAATATCTATTAACATTTTTAGATCTTTGCAGTATCACCGAAGTATGCAGTGTGTTTGAGAATTCTGTTTGAAGCCTTTACTTTATTACAACAAAAATGGATATAAATTTATGATTGGTATCATTTGTACAGCAAAATGAATTCAGACGATTTTTTAGAATACTTACTATCAACATCCGCTTTCATCAACTTTTTAATTTTCGGCATGTACATATATAAAAATATATCTTGCTTTATAGACAGTGCTAACACCATTCTTTCCTTACAAACCAGAATTATTTGTTGATAATTTATTATATTATTCTAACAAGCATATATTTTCAAGGATTTTCAGATGAACAGTGGCTTTTAATTTCGCCAAAACATGAAATTATAATTAGTTGTATAGAATACAACAATAATTAAATTAAAAGTTTTCCAACGTTTACCTGTGAATCGTGGCAATGTGGTAGAATCTGTATGTGTACTATCTGGACTCCTTAAGTCTCGTGTTCATATATAGGGCCATGTGTCTTTTCTCAGAGATAAGGAATGGGGTCGTTCATATATGGACAGTTTCTAAAATAAGGACTTCTTACATATATCTTCAAGTTATCAAACTATTTGCTTTAATAGTGACATAACGCTAAATTACACTTTCCTTAATAACCTTTCACTAATTGTAAGATTAAGTTCATTACGATCAAATTTGAATAAAGTAATTACATTCTTAATATAACTAGAACTATCGAGTGCATTGAATCTGTAAAACAATTTGTGGCATTGAGAAGAAACTTCAAAACATAATAGCTGTGTAATAACGCACCTTGGGGTCAAACGCACTTTGGGGTCCAACCCCAAAGTGCGGTAAACTTCACAACGCACTTTTGGGTCAAAATCGAGAAATGAACTCCAAAGTGCGTTAATATGCTACACAGCAACGCACATTGGGCTCCAAAGTTCTGAAGGTGTCAACTGAGTTCTGCTTAAATACTGAGTACTGACTTATGTTCGATCTGCAATCTTAAAGTATTTAAGTTAAGGTGGAGTGCCATTTAAATTCTAATCTAGCAGTAATTAATAAAAATGTATTTGTCGCTCATTAAATGGAAGTGATAAATGTTTTATGAATTTTACCACTTTAAATATCAAGAAAATCGTGGCTATATAACAATCTTTTTTTTTAAATTGTAAATGATTGTATACCTAATAATAATAACAACAACAACAGCATTCTGTTCTGTCAGTCATTAACTTGATAAGCTTTGGTGCCATATTCCCCAAATTAAATTTGATGGGGATTTAATACAATGCAGTTTATATCATCACATTGCATCTTATTTTCAAGCAATTCAATTTCTGTTGAAATGACTTGTAACAAGTAAGTTTGAAATAACATTCAACATAGTAAAGTTGCATGAAGGCTACATCAGTCTGTAACTTCATTTAAAGCCTATTTATTTTATGCCTACCAATGAAATATAGGGAAATATCAGTGAGATAAAAGTTATAATACACTGTTTTGAATCAGTTAATTACCATTTTGATAATACATGTTTGTGCCCGAACTACTTTTTTTACCTGATTCAGCCAAGAACCACACTGCTCCAATGATTCCAGGAAATAGTGAATCTGGTCCTGCACCAAGAGGATTTTTCATGAACAGTCACTTTCACTTGGAAATGTTACTTTCAATTTCAATTCCTCTAAAACTGCAACCCAGCAACTATCTCAACAGGTCATAAATTCCAGTCCAAAAGCTGGCCTGCTTGATGAAACTTCAGGAATTTCCCCACCACGTAAATACAAGAGAATCCGCTGTATTTCAGACAGTGACAGCGAGTGAAATTTATTTACCTTGTTAAATCCAGTTATAATATTGAATTCCTAGTTGTGAACAATGATGAAATTCGCCATAAATTATTTAAAATGTCTGATTTGTTTACATAACTCACATGGACAATATCCAATATGGCCGACTTTCAATTCAATTGATTGAATATTGAATATTGAGTATTAATCCGCTTTTATAATAAAAGTATGTATGGCAAAAATTCAATAAATATTGATAAACTGTGTAGACAAAAATAAATGTTATTTGATGAAAGTGTATTCAGTTTATTTCAGCAGAAGTAAAGTTATCATATGTATTGGAGATTGTCTGCACTTTTTTTGTGCGCAGTAACCAAAGTACGCATTAACTGATTTGGGGCTCACCATGGGGAATTTATTGAAGGCCCTGATTAAAAATGTCATAAAAAACCCCATTTTTGACGTGTTGGCATAAAATAAAAAGAAAATTTGTTTGTTTTTTAGTGAAAGATGGGAATTTATTTCATCTCGTGAACACCATATGTTCATATTTTCACTCGTGACTGCGCCACTCGTGAAAATATCACATATGGTGTTCACTCGATGAAATAAATTCTCATCTTCCACAAAAACAAACAAATATCCTCTATTTCACAATTTTCGATTTTCCTAAATATTTGGACCACATGACATCGCTAATGAAAACGTATACAATGTCAAAAAACATTAAAATTTTAGAAGAAAATATAGTTTGTAAAACAATTTACATCTACACGGAATGACCATGATCACTCGATCACTAATTGCCTTTAACTATAATTATACTCTGTTGCAAGGTTCAGGTGAAATATTAAGATTCTCGGCCGGACTATAAATAATGATCTTTACAAATAAATTATTAAGTTAATCAACAAACTAAAATTTTCTGTTAGCTCCGTTACAACTGTTTAGAGCGTTCGCCAGAGGGGGTCAAAAGGCTTTTTGAAAAGGGAAATCGTATTACAGAGAGGGTCCGACTTGATTTTTCAGGGATGATCGAGCGTCAATTTTGTATTGATTTTCCACTAAAAACGTTATTTTTTTAATCCCAGGGGGTCTGACCCGCCTCGACTCCCTC
The DNA here is from genome assembly GCA_012932295.1 of Cyclina sinensis. Classification (NCBI taxonomy): domain Eukaryota; kingdom Metazoa; phylum Mollusca; class Bivalvia; order Venerida; family Veneridae; genus Cyclina; species Cyclina sinensis. The sequence goes on along the minus strand of JAAONU010000006.1, from coordinate 19,777,208 downwards.
TGGATCCCCCAGTGTGAGAAATGTACATCATTATGAAGTTCCGCTGGTAATTGTGTGACTACTTAATACTAATTAATATTTTTGAGTACTGCGTACTAGAGGTTTGGTAACTGAGTACTGTTTAAAATACCCCGGATACGGCGCACCAAAGGGAGGGATGGCATTATCATGTAACGAATTCTAGTCAATAGACGTACACGTACTCAAGTGGGGTTAGTTGTGGATTTTTAATGGGTCGTCTTCAGATCCTATGGTATAAGGGTTTGGACTTTAATCAGATTGAAATATGTGTGTCACGCAACTGTTTCAATTATCGGCGCACAACGCTAGTTCATGGGCAATGCTCAAATGTTATCTAATGTATTATTACACTCAAACATATTTATATATCTTACTTTAAGGCCTCTAATCTTTAAGACACATAACTGAATATAAAAATATAATTAATTGCAAATTGCAACACGTAGATTTAACAAAATGAAATAAACTATCGTCTGCTATTGTTATCCGACTTAATACATTTCGCCTACTTCATCCCTTATTTTTAGTTTACAATTGGCATTAGCTGCAAGATATTATTTTAAAATATCACTAAAACTCATTTTTAATATAAAAAAAATTATTGATTTAATTTTTATGACCCCAAAGTGCAGTCGTTTGTCTGATGTTAAAGATTGCATATGTACCGTGGTAACGCAGTTTTGGGTCAAAATCGGATCATAATAATAATAAATCATGATAATTAAGTCATGTTATATTTGCTGATAATTCTTAAATTTGAGATAAATTTTTCATTCCTTATATTTTAATCCTGCTGAACATTGCAGCAAAAAGTCATTCATGTATGCCTTTGAACAAAGTCTGTCTATGTGATACAACCCTGCCGTATGCAATTTACAGGAGAACATCTGAGCACGTTTGACAGAAACTAACATAATTATTAAAGAGTTTGAAGCTGATCAAATTGTGTTTCCTCAATAAGTAGTTCATTTTTGAGTCATTACATACTCATTTAACAAAGACACAATGGCATTGCCTACCATTACCACCTAATTGGATTGATTATATACCGATGGGAAGAAGTAATTTGTAGCTGAGGGTTTCCTTTCATAGTTGGTTGTTGTTCCATTTATGTTTCGGCTGTAGGTCATCTGATTTTGCATTGACTTCCAGTTTACTGTAAAGTGAAAGTAGAATCACTGCTAAAATTTTATTTATAGGCAAAAAAAACAACATCGACATTTGATTGGTTACTTGACATGAAAACGAAAGGTCTCTCGAAAACGAGCACTAACACTTTCTGACTGTTAACCTAAATGAGATCTAATAGGTTCATCTGTAATTTTTTTCAATTGCTTTACATTTTGCACATTTAATATTCGTAAAAGCAAGGAAATGATGGTAAATATTTTGGCGAAACTGTTGTAGAGGTTTTCAACATTTTGTTTTTAGCCTTTTGGTCATGTAAAGATCCTTTTCTACGTTATAAAAAACGCGTATCCTTTTCCTAAACAGGTGCTGGGGTACTTTTCAATTTGCAAAATTTCTGGTGTCTTAGTAGTACGGACGCATATCTTGTTTAAATACACTTCTTGTTTATTTGTAACATTTTGTTTCGACGCCATTCACCAAAAACATTTCTCTCCTTATACGTAATATTTTAATGTCTCTATCTTTTTACCCTGTATCCAGTAAACATGTATGTATCAGTATTTTAAAAAGATATCAATGTTGTTTTTTTCATTATTTCTTCTATATCAAAGGCCATTTAATACATTTCATATCTTAAAATCAAATGAATAAAACTAGTGTCACCTGGACTTCAGATACATGAAATGGAAAAGGGAGAACTACTACCTTTTAGTACTAGTGCCAAAAATATCGCGGACATTACACCGACTAAACCGAAACCGTGACAGTAGTTTCTACAGTCTGGGTGAATCGGCGATCTTGTCAGTGCAACATTTGTTTATAAAATTGAGCGGACTTTATAATGTGTGTGTAAGACGTAATTATTAGATGATAACCCACATTACACTTTGACTAGGATGACTTTTCATCTAAACGTCTTTTCGCTCGCCTCAACACTTTATCTTTCTTCCTTATTTGTTACACTTTTACTCATTTTCCATGAAATATTTTAAAATGTTTGTCTTTGACCTATTTGATGATATTGAAAATGGATAGGATCAAAATCTGTGTCACCATCTCGAATAAAGAAAAAAAAAACACATAACTTAAAGCTCTAGTTTTTATGCTTCCGTCCGTCCGCATTTTCTTGTCCGGGACATAACTCTGAAACTACAAGAAGTATCAACAAGAAACTTTGTAGGTAGATAGACCTTATTGAGTAAAAGTGCAGTGCATAAGAACCATAACTTTGCATTGCCTATTTTTTGAGTTATTGCCCTTTGTTCATTTTTACACTTTGAACTTTGTCCGGGACATAACTCTGAAACTACAAGAGGTATCAAAAACCTCTGGTTTACCTGTCACCAGCTTACTTCAGTGACCATGACACTGTCTGGATAGGACTGCCACTGTCTGAGTTAATAGAAAAATAAAGAATAAAATGGTATCTGTCTTACATTCTTCATTGCATATTTAAACAGTTTTAACCCTTTTCAGCAAGTACCAATAACATAATATCTTTATGCTGAATTTGGAAAAGAATATATGCATACACTAATCTGTGTCCAAAACCTATTCGGGGAGCATCACCCGGTTCGACCGGCTCTTGTTGAGTTAATCTTTATATAAAGTAGTCAGAAGGTTTCTCTTTGTCTATCTTTTCTGATGCCTCGGATGAGTTCGAAAGTCAGTCAAATTGGGCCAAAAACCAGGACAAATCTAGAGTAAAAAACCAAGTCACAAGCTCAGATCAGATTTAACCTTTTAAACATTTTAGAGCTAATACTCAATCTTCATATATAATACGTGTAAAACATTTATCTTGATAATTTCTCTAATGAGCTCGAAGTAAGTCAGGTCAGGTTAAAAAAAAAAACACTAGAGCAGTTGGAAACCAACTATATGTAGTGGGTTTTTTTTTTTTTGGTTGTACTGATGATCCCTGAAAAACTCAAGGTCAAGCCAAAGGTCACCAGCTCAAATAAAAGAAAAACCTTGTAAACACCAAAGCAGTTCCATATCTGTACCGTATTTGTGGCCTAGGGGTTAAAGTCCACTTACAGAGCAGCCGCCAGCTAGTTTAAGTATAGTTAACGAATGCGAGTCCGCCTGGCGCTGGATATGGAATCGGGGAATAAATATATACAATAGTAAATGGGTCTCGTAAGTCCGAGAGACTGGCCCTTTCAGTAGGCGATACACTAGTAAGTTATAAAAAATTAAATTTTCATTTACCATAGACATGTACGTCTTGCTTTCTTAAACATGCTTGATACTGCGAAACATGATGTCAAACACAAGGTCACAGATTTTGTCAACAATCTAGAACATATATTTTTATTTAATTTACAAGACTTTTCTGAACATTTTTAGAATATTTGCCTTGATGATCTCCTACAGGTGAAAGAAAAACCATTTTAACACCTTTGAAGTCACATTGTTGACGTCGACTTAGTAGTCGCATCACTTGTTCGACCTGTAACATAAATATTTGTCTGTATGTTTTATGGTGTTAAAACGTATTACTGGCTCTTATCAGTAGAAAACCTTGCGATTTTTTCACATTCAAACTTATAACTTGTTCATATATCAAAATGGAACTTGGTTACTTGAAGATAGGTGTCAAACTTATACCAAAGGAGAACGTTGTGAACATCTTACAAGTCATATTTATTTGAGTCAGGTCTCATCAAACTTGGTCAGAATAAATTTCAAACGTGTTTGAAACCGGGTCGTAAGGGGTTAGTTGTCTTGTTGATCATCAGGTTAAGTATGAAATTGGAGCAGAAGGGGTAAAAAATGGTGCCAGTCTGAATGGAAATAGCTTTAAAAAAGCTCTAAGCTTTCTACTCAATTCTGAATATCGTAACTTAATTATTGTAATAGTACGTGTACATTTATAGTAATAGATATTGTTTAAATCAAATCAAACAAAAGAAAACTTCTGGAAACAGTATAAACCATGTTTAAAGCTAACGTTGTTTTGTCCAAATGAATGTCTTCGTAAGTAAAGATTCAGTCTAGGTCATTTGGGTCGAAAATATGACACCATCTGAGATAAGAGGAGAACCACGTCAACTCTAGATAATTTTTTTCCTTGTCATCAGGAGACAAATACAGTAGAATAGTCTTGATGTCAATTAGAAGCACAGGCAAGCATTAGCAAACCATATGGTCCTCTTGTATTTTTTGTTTTTCTTCCGTGTTTGAAGCCAAGTACGATACTTTTGTCATAACAATCATTAACCGTTCATCCCTACTGTGAAACACGCATTTTGAACAGCTGTTAGCCGCCCGTCCCGACATCCGTCCGCTGTTTTGGACTATAACTCGAGCACTAACAGGAAGATTTCTAAAAGGGGTAAACATATTTGAGAGTCTGAGCTGAATTCTTAATGCTTTGACATCCGATAATATAAATGTAAAAAAAAACACCCAAACCCCCCCCCCCCCCCCCCAAAAAAAAAAAAAAAACAAAAAAAAAAAAGAAAAAAAAAAAAAAAAAAAAAAAAAAAAAAAAAACAAAAACAGAAAAACAAGCAAAACAAAAAAAAAAAAAAAAAAAAAAAAGATTTTTCATAACTAGTCGCATATGATTGTCTTTTCTTTTTTATGAATGAAATAAACATAGAAATTTAGAATTGTTGAAAAAAAGCAACTTACAAAGACAAAAGGATAAAAAACATGATTACAATTTGAAATAAACATTGAAAGATAAATTTAAAATTTTCAATAGGGATATCAAGTTAAGTCAAAACAAAGTTTTACTGTCATTAAACACGTACATACAATATCTCACATAAAATTTAAATATAGATAAGAAAAGTGTTATGACAATTTTGTCTAGATGTATAAGGCGGTGACTCTAGCGATCTTGTTTGAACATAAGCAAGTAGGTACGGATGTTCTTATTATAATGATAATAACTATAACTTACCATCTACAGATAGGAAATTTTGAACCTTTAGTTACTTCCCTTTATATCTTGGTAAGGGGAAATGTATGAAATTCTGGTCAATAAATAAGTCAGTAAGACTATAGTGGTACATATGGAAATGTTGTAGCGCCGATATATGTCCAAACGTCGAAAAATCTCCAAACGACGATAAATGTCCAAAAATTGACGATAAATGTCTCAATCGCTGATAAATGTCCAAAACTCCTTTAACGATAAATGTCCAAAAATAAACGAAAAATGTCGCAACAAATTAGGTGCTCATAAATGTCCAAATCGGTTAACGATAAATGTCTCAACTTTTCATATGTTAATTTGTAATTTATTGTATTGGAAAAACGTCGATTGTTGGATACTGTAACAGTCTATCCAACTAACCCGTGATTTTACCCTCTGGTTTACCCCCGACGTACAATGTATCATACATTATTGTGCGTGGCCAGTTGCAGATCTGGTTGGGGCGCGGGGGGCATGTGCCTTCTTAACTCACCGAAGCAATACGTTTTAGCATTGTTTGTGTTCTTCAATATTTTTGTGCCCCATATAGCGTTGCCCTTGTCCGTCCGAGTGTCTAAGTGTCCGTCCCGAAAGTTTGTGAACGCTATAGGGGCGTGGACAGAGTTGCATATTTCTTTACTGTCTTTAAACAGACTCAATGAAACCGAGTCTGCTGATTTCTATATTTTGTTTGTTTTCATTCCTTTTAAATGATCAACATTTGTTTGGAATTTTGTTAATATGAGAAGAATCAGCGCCGCAGCCATTTGTTATAATCTGAAAACCATAAGTCAATTTGCTTGGCCAAATTTGACAGACAGGTCACAAACAGTACACTAATAATCCGGTACATCGACATCATTAGTTGATAACCGTCGATGGCGAAGCGCTCCTTTAAGCTCAAAACAAAGCAGTTAATCTGTATAAACAAACAAAGCAGTTAACCTGTATAAACCATGTGAGCTAATCAAGGGGTTAACTGCTTTGATAGTTAAAATCTGACCTACTGATTCAACAGCGAACAGTGCAGACCGTGACAAGATGACGCATTTGCTTCTCGCCGGATCTGGTTCGACAATGTACGTTTTAAGCATATACGCAACACGTGTTAAATGGGTTTTGTGACTTTTCTCTTAAGTGCTGCGAAGACGGTCCTTCTCATGCTACACTGATTTAAGACATTTGTATTTGATTAATACTCATCCGCGCGTGGTGGACAGAACGCCACTGCGGGGCCGCCGCCTTATAAATACAGAGTTTTGAAAGGCTCCCTACATGTATCCCACCAGTGTCGACCCAGATCAGTCTGCACGCAAATGCGTCACCAGATGAGGGTATGCGCTATTAAACACCAGTAATTGGTAGTTAAGGTTTTGTAAGTCCCTACAGTGTGGCACTTTCAAGATCAACCTACATGGTTATACATGAATATAATGTATATATAATCAAGTAAATGTTCAACTAAATAAGGGGAAGTAACTACTATGTTACCATTTTACAGCTTCTGATTGGCTATAATTATGTCGTGTGAACAAGAAATTATCTCGTGGGAACAAGATAATTATTTCGTGGGAACAAGATATCATCTCGTGGGAACAAGATAGTTATTTCGTGGGAACAAGATAATATCTTGTGGGAACAAGATAATTATTTCGTGGGAACAAATTCATCAACTGTTAAAAAAATATTAGTTTATGTGCATCAACTGAATTAATGAATATGGTTGAAATAAGCATACCTCTTTTTCTGTCCAAAATGTTTCACATTTTCAAGTTATATTACTGTTCACTATTAATCAAACTGCGCTTTAGTCGTGAAAATAACTCAAAACCTGATTAATACATTTTTAAAAAACGTAGAATAAATTAATTCTGTCGATAGACTTCTGCAATTTGATGGTAGAAGCAAGAATATAATTTAAATATAGATGAATTATTATTGTACACAGACCACTTGCTCATTAGTCAACGCTTAATTCTGCAAATCATTTTCAAAAGTACATGTACAAATGATGTCTGTACCAAACTCATATTTATGATACTTTCAAATCAATTCTTATCTTGAAATCCAATTGATATACATAATGAATTATGTAATTATTGTATATTGTATTGAACAGATCACCTATAACAGTGATTTTACGGGTGATTTGCTACTCAAACCTTCCTCGGGTAAGTCGAGGAAGACTTTCAACTATGAATACCAATTCTACACTTGAGTTCACCTTGACCAAGGCGTCCTCAAGTCGTCCTTAAGGAAGCCTTTTCCGAGTTTGAGTGGAGGCTGAGTTCGAGTGACGACTCTAAATATAGCCATTAGTGTAGAGTAGCGCAATGCAGATGTTAATAACTTATTTTATTTGACTTTTTTATCGTTGGTACCGGTTGACCATATGACCAACGCCTCCTTTGTTAGTATAGGATTGTTAGTATATTATTTTTCGGGGGATAGTGCATGATACAGAAGACGCCCCGTTCCAGAGGCGACCCTGGTTCTTTAAAGTGCCCGGTGTTAAGCACCAGTACACTGCACCTCGGTTTAACGTCTCATGTGAAAGACAAGTTAGAAAGTTAGTGGTGCAGCGGGGGATCGAACCAGCGATCCCTGGATTGGTAAGCCAGCGCGTTACCACTGGACCACGGATCCGCTACATTTAATAACTTATTTCTTTTTCCCTTTTAATGGTAAGGGAGATAGACTGTATCCAACAATCAACTTATTTTCCAAAACATTTTGTAAACTTTTTTACAGTCTCACAAGAATCCCGCTAGAGTCCCGGTGGTCGGTCGGGTGATCCAGGAACGACCGGGGTACGTCCGTAACTCTGTCGGCAACGTCCGGGATGATTCGGGGCTCTGCCGGGGCTCTACCGGTGACTATCGGCACTCTATCTGACCGTACCGGGGATCTGCCGGGACTCTGCCGACATCATCCGGGGCTGTGCTAGCATTGATCTCAGCTTTTATGATCTCTTTGATCGAAGACTTAACAGCGTTTGAATATCGTGTAAGGTCATCCGTCGTCCACTTACTATCTGCATTATCCGTAGTTTCACCTGGACTCCTGGACTCTGCATGGATGGTCCGGAGTTCATCCTTGTTGTTATAAGTATGGAAATTGGGTATCGCCGTAGTGCTACCGGGGTTAGTGAGACTGCAACAATATTTTCATCCCGGATCGTCTGGGGTGGTCCTGGGCTTTGCCGGGATGCTGGTGAGAACGCTACTTAAATCGGTACTTTTAATCCCTATGGAAACCTTTATAACTGACTGATGCATTACTGTTGATCATAGAAATAAATGCAATTAACACAATATGAAAAGTTGAGACATTTATCGTTAACCGATTTGGACATTTATGAGCACCTAATTTGTTGCGACATTTTTCGTTAATTTTTGGACATTTGTCGTTAAAGGAGTTTTGGACATTTATCGGCGATTGAGACATTTATCGTCAATTTTTGGACATTTATCGTCGTTTGGACATTTTTCGACGTTTGGACATATATCGGCGCTACAAATGTCTTGCCATTAAACCACGGCTGCGGTTTCTAGGATGAAATGTAGCAGTGCCGTAACTTTCACAAATACTAGTATTATACAACCATAGTGTATAAATAAACCTACCTGTTTTTGATAATAATTTTCATGTTTACAACATCGTCATAAAAATTTGATGTATAGTCTATGTTAGAGTTAAGATCAGATCATAGTTTAGTGTTTTCGGGGGTACATTTTTGCCGTGTAGAAATACGAGACGAAGCGAAAGTTTCTTTTCGTCTCAAACAATTAAGTGTCTAAAAGAACTTCTAAACTTACCTGTTTGTGGGATATATAACAGTGAATCTTTAATTTTGTGAGTCATATAAATACTCATTGACCAGATTTTTTTAATATGATAGCCCTGTGTCCGAACGACTTTAACATTTTCTTCAGACGTCGATTTATAGATATTCAATTGATAAAACTTCATGAAAATGGTTTTAGTAGTCTTCTTTCAAAGTGTTCTGGTCCGTTAGGTATTTGGTTAAAGGAACAAAAACTAGACTTTCAAACTGAAAACTTTTAAAATCATCTAGTCTAACACCTCCTCGGCCTAAGTTTTGAAATTTAATGTGTTGCATTGCTTAAGTGGACATCTACAAAGTTTTTTTTCTTTTCAAATCATGTCTGTAGAGTCCCTATTGACCCTGCGCAAGGGGTCATACATAGAAATACTCGTTCAAAGTAAATCCTAACAATCCTTCGTAAGGCCTCTAATTCTAAAGTTTTGCACAAAGCATTGTCTAGTAGTCCTTTACCACGGTTTTTCAGGCCATGTCACTGTGGTCATATTTGCTCCACTCAGAGTGGTTGGATGTTTTATTCACAAATAGAAAAAAAAGTGTCACTGACAAGAATGCCCCCGAAACATTGCAATCGTCACAGCCATGGTAACATACATCTTGATGTTACCTTTATCATTTGTGTAGTGAGTTTTGGCAGTCTGGGAACTTAACAAAGTACCCATACGTCTAGGGATAAGACTTTTATATGTCCTTTAGCTATTTGCATAACTGGTAACATTGATAAATTTCCAAAACTGATGTGTTTCAAAAGATATTGTTTTAGTGTTTATACCTATAATTATGTCACTACATGTATTTTACAGAAGAAGTGTTTCAAACAGCTTTTTTAGCTTTTGGGGTTTTATGTCCCAGTTGAACACCCTATATCTAGGCGAAAATATAGTTTAGTTAGAAAATAACAGCAGTATAATATAATAAAGCAATATTATGTTAAATCTATCAAAGGGCAATAACTCCACAAAAATACTCGAATAGCAAAAGCCGTAGTATATGCATTGCGGCACTTGATTCTGATCATTGTGTGAAAGTTTGGTGAAAATAAAATGAAAATTGTAGGAACATTGGCCACAGAAGATGGGACGGTCAGACGGACGGAAGGACGTACAGACAGACTGAATAACGGACGGACAGTGCGACTATTATATGCCAAACTTCGGGGCAATAAATATCTGTTTCAAGCCTCCGTGACCTTTAAACAAGTGAATGGTAGAGACTAATGCAAAGTGCCTATATACCAGATATCCAAAATACCAGTCAATAAATAAAGGCTGTTTGATAAAAAGGTGAAATATCTAATTATCTAAATATCTATTTGTAACCTCGATGACCTTGACCTTGATCCAGTGACCTCAAACCCACGAAAGCTAACTTAATTCAAAATATCTTAGACATGAAGACTATGGGGAAAAGTACAAAAATCTATTTTAAACTTTGATGACCTTAACCTTCACTGCATTAAATGGGACAGGTTTACGCAAGGTGCCAATATATCAATTATCTAAGAGATCAGGCAATAAGTAAAGGCTCTTTGAAGAAAATTGAAAAGTCTATTTTCAACTTAGGTGACTAAAGGGGCAGGCTAAATTTGACTCTAGGGCCAAAATTTGAACAAACTTGGTAGATGTCTACTGAGCCATGTTACACACCAAATATCTAAACACTAGGACTTTAGATTACCGCCAAGAAGATTTTTTTTAAAGAAAGTTTCCTCCACATAGCTTTGTTCCTCAACGTAAAGTGTGTAGCATTTTCTTAAAACTCTTAAAAATGATGACCCTAGGGTCAAAACTGGCCCCACTACTGGGGTCACTAGACTTTACATAGACTAAAAATGTAATAGAAAACAATTGAATCTTCTTTTCTGAAACCATAAACCCTTAATCTTAGTTATTTTACTTTGTTGCATTGTGTTTTGGTTCTACACAAAAGATGTTTAGACATATTTTATACAAAGTTATATCGGAAAACTTAACTGATACTCAACAGTTTGGAAGAAAACGTCACATCCACATTTTTACCTCGAATTTTATGTTACAATGACCTTTACCCTTGATGGTCTCACCTACTTCCTTGTATTTACTGAACCAGCATAGAAATTTTTACTGTTCTAATAATTTTGCATGCAGATATCAACATTGACCTTACCCGATCTTGACCTTGACTTATTGATATACTTTTATTTTTAAGCCACATCTTTGAAATTTGAATCAAAAGTATAGTTTTGCATGTAGATTATAATTGTAACATTGGTTGTAGTTTACCTTGACCTTCTTCTAATTTTCTAAATAAGCATTAAGTTTAACTATGCTTTTTAATTTTCCTATATATTTCAATATTTTACACAGCAAACCAAGACCTTGACCTAATGACCTACTTTATGTTTAGTGCATTTGTATTCAGGTAAGCGATATATGGCTATCATGGCCCACTTGTATTCAGTTCATGTTGCCAATTAAGATAATAACATTAAAAGAAGTTCGACTGTTTCAGCACTTTACATGATTCTGATCATGTTTTTGGTAAATTTACCTACCTTGCTGTCTGTTTACCTAATATTGAAATATTGAAAAGGAATGGAAATTTGCAAAAAAAACAAACAAACAAAAAATGCCACAAGCCTATGAACTCGTTCTTTGACTTTTGTCTCTTACCACGCTCAACGATTCAATTTGTTTATGTTAACCTAAAAACACAATCACATTTTATTTGTTCATTTTCACACTGTACACGGCTGATTCACAGTCAGATTTTCAAATTGCAAAATGCTCCTGGATTTTAATAAATCTAAAAGGAAATTTGTCGATTCTGTGCATTAAGGTATGATGTAGCACAATTAAATCTGTATAGAGACTAACAGTTCAAGTTTTATTTTTATCACGAAACTGTTGAAACTCTCTGCTGTTAATTTCAGTCACTCAACTTTTAAAATCAAGTTTCGTTTTTTTTTTCAATACATTGTCAATTATATTATATTATGTTTTATCCATATACTTGAAGTTTTGAAGGTTCGACAGACTTAAGCATGAAACAACATTTTTTTCATGTAAAAAAGAAATATAAAGCCATCCTTTCTAGGTTTGAAAAACATTTTGAAACTTTCCTCTACAATTATAGATAAAACGTCCAAAAATAAAAAAATTTAAAGTTTATTGGTCACTTGTTGAACAGTTATGTTCTTAATCATTATTTTCTATACTAGGACGAAAATGTCTGCTTTTAATTATTTTTTTACATAAAATCAGATTTGACAAGATTATTTTTTTTTTCTTCTTTTTTTCTTCTCAAGAAAAAAGGACCTTTTGCAAAAGCCGTTTATTTTCCTGCTATTTGTGTGGATTTGTTTACTCAAATGAATTATATTTAATTATAATTATTATATTTCATTTCATATAAGCACTTGTAAGGTTAGTAGGGGATGGTTCCCCGACCTTACCTAACCATTAACGGGGATAATAAACGGGGTTACCTTGATGGGGCCTAAAAAAAGTACGAAACAACATCTATTTGACTTTCACAAATGCCGTTTAATTTAGACCTCTGGAACTTGTTTCACCGATTTTATAGACCATTATTTCGTAATATACAAAACAAGTTATAGCAATTCAAGCAGTTCTGTCTATGTTTATGCGATTTTATTACGACTTACGGCCCGCAGTGATGATATAGAATCAAGGCCAGTAACATTATTCATATATACCATTTCGATATCAAAATAAGGTATTATATTGTATACTTGGACCTTCTCCGCTAAAACCATGCTATGAATAATTAAGATGTTTCTTGAAAAAACTTTAATCAATTTATCTTATGAAATAAACTACCAGTCGAATAAAGATTTTAAGTTTTAACAATTGTACAAAGACAGTTATACCTCCACTTATTCACGTTGTGACACCGTATAATGTTTTTACAAATGTCATTCTTCCTTTCAGTCTATCAACGTCTGGTGTCATTTTGTTTTTGTTTTTCTATTCATCGTAATGTATTGTACGTGGTCGGTGTATCGAAATAGTCAATCGATTTTACCTAAAAGCACTTTCGTTACACCATTTTTACGTTAAACTTGAAATATAATTTATCATTTCCTGCACGATGTTATCTCTAGTCTGACAAGATAAATACATTGACATTGAAGGTGTATTTCGTTAACACACGGATCATTAAAGTACTTTCATAGGTCTGAGTACACTGTTAAAAAACATGTTATACCGCCAAAATGCTACTGCTGAAATGATTATAGTGAACAGTGCAGACCAAGATCAGACGCAACATAAATAGAATGAAATTGAAAATTTATACCAGAACCCCTTTTAACTGAAAATGGACACGTCCTACTAACAAGGATGGCATGATCCATTGGGCATAAAAGGATTTACTAATTTTCAATAAAATATATATTAAGCTTAAAATGCGCTTAAATTTTACAGAAGATTTTTCTTTTTTATTGTCTAGTTTTGAAAATGTAAAAAGTAGTTATAAATTTGAAAAAAAAATGAGAATTTCAAAAGGGAGTGGCATTAATATTGCACATTTATTTATGATCAATTAGTATTCTATTTTCACCTTATTAGGAAAAAACATTTTATGTCATGTTCTAAATTGCAGACGAAAATTTTAAACTTTGGGTCCTGTGTTTCACCGACACACATAGAGTGACTATATATATTGCTCATGTATTAATGACACACGTGCTCATCTCCACTTAACATCTTCACAACCCAAGTGGTCAAGTGTTTCATTGCCAAATACTGCAACTAAGTAAGTGAGTAATTAACAGCTGCCTTAGAATATTAATAAAGTTTAGACACCCCCCATTGAAATGAGCTTTTTAAAGAAATATACTATCCAAGGACAAAACATATAAGACACTTTTACCATGGGTGTTTCAAGAAATGACTAATATTCACTTCAAACCTCACCCGACTTAATGGGTTCATAAGGCATAGAGAAACACAATGTTGTTTCTGTGTCTGACTATAAAAACAACTGTTACTTTGTAGGTGATCATCCACATTATAAAGACCTGCTGACTGCTTGCAAAAAGCAAAAGAAAAGAAAAGCCGAAAGTGAGAAGAAACAAAATATGATTATAAACAGTGCACGAATTTAAGCCACCCACTTCATTATGATTGGATGTTATCAACGTAATCTTCAATATAATCTAACTCTTACATGCTTGCCTTTTCAAACTGTATCCTTTCATACCTCACAATACAGTTTAATCATTTCCATGTGATGGACTCCCAAAATGTGATAAAGGTTAAAATTTTTGATATGATCATATAGTGGCTTTTATTTGTTTTTACAGCAAGTCAGTTTATGAATTTATTAAACAAAATTAAACAAATGGGTTCTATAACAAGTAACACGCATTGTTTAAGTGGCAGAAAATTTATTGCTTTCAGTTGTAATACATTTAACCAACTGGTCGATGGCCAGTGGCGAGCACTCAACAAATAATGAGTAAGCGGAGCTTTTCATTTATGTGTACAACAGACTGGCAGAATGTACATAATTACGAATAAACATATATATTTCTGTTCATTCTATGTGCATGGCGTGTAAAACCGAACCTATTTAAAATCCATGCAACAATAAGGTCTCTTTTCTGTGATTAAATAAGCAAGAATTATTATTCCCGCTGTTCGAAATAATTCGCCTTTTCGCCTTACATTTGAGCAATAAGTGTTAACAAAGAAAACAACAACAACAACACGGGAAGTAACTATAGGTGTAAATGGATAATAAAATATACATAGTAAAATAAACATTATTTTAAAAAAGACTTAAAGATAATGATATATCGTTTGAACCTTACATATCACAGAAGAAAAGACAATGGAATAAAATATGGCAAATTTGTTTAAATAACTACTTTGAAAAAAACTAAAGTGCCAGTTTAAGCCAAACGTCTTACGTAACCGGTTCTTCATATTTGACGACAGTATTATTTTGTATGTCTCTTTTTATATATATAAGATAATCTTTATTGAACCAAATTTTCTCATCGTGGTCTGATGTCAACATTATAATGTCAAAAACGTATCTGACATCCAACGTGTAACTGTCGTCACACTTGCAACTGACGTCACTTGAATCCAGCCTCACATTCAGCAGAATTTACTGCTGAAAGGACGTTTATTTTACTACTTAATGAATGAAATGTAGATCATGCATGATTTTCTTTTGGATTGTACCTTGTGCACGTTACCATGGTAACTTAGTCAGTCATAGCGAGAAATCAATAAGAAAAGTAGTACTCGAAATGGAAAGCAGATTTCGGTTTAGGGTGATACATAATTTGTTACACCATATTTTTCATGTTTCTGACAGCAAGCGAGCCCAGCTATTTTTAGGCAATCTTTCTTTTTTCACAAATTTCATATAACTGACGCGAGCTTTCGGCACTCAGCAAAATATCATCTAAGCATGCTTCAACAGTACATGATTTACAGACTTAGAGACCGATCCTCATTGGTACAAGTTTTTGATTCAACAATGTTGTTAAAAATCTCAACTATGTTCTCACATCCTATGTCAGTTAGATCCTGTCATAAATGCAGCATGTGCAATTTTTATGTCACAAACAACACCGTGTCCAATCGTTACAATTGGAAGGAGGATTTGTAACGCATCCGCAGTCGTGTATTTCAGGGATTTAGGAAGGGGTGATGTAAATATTTTCCTCATTATTTCTTCATTTTTTCTGTCTGGTTTTTGTTTAATGGTCTAAGATGACCTTCAATCAATGTAGATTCTTGCTCCAAAACTTTTTTGTCTCAGAACTTTGCCATTTTCAAGATCATTCAGGAAAACCTAGCGTTAGAAAGAAAAACGCTTGATTTTAGCACGATGTTTTGAAGATTTCTTGACATAAACGTATCAAAAAACTTTATAATTTGATTGGTTTACAAGAATTTCATAGTAAAAATTGATTCTAATTTAAACTTTATCCCTGCGTTTCCAATTAAATACTGATATAATCGTTTTTGCTAACAAAACACATGTAACGTAGGCGCAGTTATTTTTGTGACGCACGCGGAGCAAGGATTCAATAACTTTCAAGTACCTTTTCTCACCGTAATTGACCAAATAACAAATAACTAGATGTATTTTATATTTTCATTCCTACTATGAAATTCTTGTAAACCAAAAAAAAAACTAAAGTCCTCATACGTTTATGTCAAGAAATCTTCAAAATATCGTGCTAAAATCAAGCGTTTTTCTTTCTAACGCTAGGTTTTCCTGAATGATCTTGAAAATGGCAAAGTTCTGAGACAAAACAGTTTTGGAGCAAGAATCTACATTGATTGAAGGTCATCTTAGACAATTAAACAAAAACCAGACAGAAAAAAAGGAAGAAATAACGAGGAAAATATTTACATCACCCTTTCGTAATCCCTGAAATACACGACTGCAGATGCGTTACAAATCCTCCTCCCTATTGTAACGATTGGACACGGTGATAATGCTTTACAATCAAATAGGATGACTAGAGCCAATTCTCGGCTTTACACATCCGGGTACTTTTAGGTGTGAAACCACCAAATAGATTCCTTCTTTATTCTATATAAAATTCATAAAGTTCACAGGGCTGTAAAACATAGCAAAACCTTTTTTAAATAGCTTTAACTTACATATTCTTGTAGATCTATATCTGTACTCATGAAAAATAGCAAGAAAAGTGGGGGTTGTGTTTCAAACAAGAAAGATATTTCTGCTCATGTAAACTTACCCATAAAATTAACAAAAAATCTGAGCTAATTTTCAGATTGGGGTATGTGAAACAATTTCACATTGTGAATTCTATTCTGAATGCATATGAGCATAAAATTGCTACCACACTATCAGAAATAGTCAAACAAAATGATTCCAGCAAAAAAAATACACAGATTAGGGCAAAAATGTTAAAAATAGCCAAGAAAACTGAGAACTATTTCTAGCCGCCATTATGCGGGTACCATTTTTTGAGCTGAATTGGTGTTTTCATACCTTTAAAGGTAGTATATCCGTACTTGGGTGTAACTCGGATTTCATCGTTGAGCTATATGTAACTTCAAGATTAAAAATTACAAAAACTAGAACATATCACAAAAGAAACTGTCTTAATTTCCGAGACCTATGGCCGGATAAGTGCATTTGTAACGATTTTAATTAATTAAAGTTGTTAGGTTTCATAACAAACGACTTTAAAGTCAAATAGGCTCTAACGATAAAGTCCGAGTAACGATCGACAACCGAATGCTTAAATTAGTTAGTTACTGTTGTCTGATTGGTTAATGGCTAGAATGACGTCATGCTTAAGCCGAGAATCTGCTTCCTTAAAAAGCTTTCTTTATTTACATTTGATTTTATTAAAAATCTTCATCAAATTTATCTTTTACACTCCTTGAGGAGCCACCGTGTTTCAGGGGTAGAGCGCAGGGCTCCGGATCCGGAGGTCACGGTTCGAATCCCGTCAGAGGTGAGATTCTCTCATGATTTTCACATTCCTCACCGCTGCGCGAATACTAGTATGGAACCCAGCAAGCAGTCATCGAGCGTGGTGATTCTAAGTTGTAAGAACTTGTATTGCAATCGATGTAAAATAAATGAGTCTAAACACTGTACCTTTTAAATTTAATTTCACAGAAATCTTGTTTTTGTGATCATGACGCAGATGCACAAGCAGAGATAACATATTTTAATAGTTTGGAAAAAGCAGAGTATAAGTATTACCATACATAAAACTCAACAGAGCATTCACGATTCAAACTGCAGACACTATATTGCTGTATTCAGTTTTAATGAGCTGTGAATTCTCAATGTCTGCTATTTTGGGTGAATCAACAAACAACCTTGCACATCCATAATAAGAATACCTGCAAGTTGACAAACAAATTGCTTAATCATTTCACGCAGGTATTTCATGTTTGTTTAATTTAAAACTGCAGGTTGTTAGCAACTTTATGATTTTTGACTTAATACATGCGCACATGCGCTGAAAATACCTATTTAATATTTTTGGGAAATCCCGGATATATACAACTCGCTGATTATTTTTGGGGCATTCATGGGAGATTTTCATTTGTCATTAGGGAGAAATAGTAACGTGATGCTCGTTTGGGAGAGGTGCAGTTCGAGAGAGGTGAAAATACACAGATTTCCATTGGGGGGCGGGGGCGGGAATCAAAATATAGTTATAAAGAGGATGCCGTTCGTGGGAGGTGACGTTATGGTAGGATTGACTGTATATTTAACATATCTGTCCCCAATACTTACCACAAGTATAATATACACACTATGGATATCAGATCAATAGGCTCAAAACTGAACTTGCATGTCCCAAAGCTAAGAACAATATTATTAGGAAAAGTTTTGAATATTCTGGAACTAAAAACTGGAACTCATTCCAGTCTCATTAAGCTGAAACCCTCTCTAGCTTTAAAAGTAAATACATTGCATACTGGCAAATTCTTTCTATCAATCTCAGATATATGAATATTTCTTAACGCTTTATAAATATATCTAGTTATTTGTTATTTGGTCAAATACGGTGAGAAAAAATACTTGAAAGTTATTGAATCCTTGCTCCGCGTGCGTCACAAAAATAACTGCGCCTACGTTGCATATGTTTCGTTAGCAAAAACGATTATATCGGTATTTTATTGGAAACGCAGGGATAAAGTTTAAATTAAAATCAATTTTTACTATGAAATTCTTGTAAACCAAACAAAATATAAAGTTTTTTGATACGTTTATGTCAAGAAATCTTCAAAACATCGTGCTAAAATCAAGCGTTTTTCTTTCTAACGCTAGGTTTTCCTGAATGATCTTGAAAATGGCAAAGTTCTGAGACAAAAAAGTTTTGGAGCAAGAATCTACATTGATTGAAGGTCATCTTAGACCATTAAATAAAAACCAGACAGAAAAAATGAAGAAATAATGAGGAAAATATTTACATCACCCCTTCCTAAATCCCTGAAATACACGACTGCGGATGCGTTACAAATCCTCCTTCCAATTGTAACGATTGGACACGGTGAACAAGGTAAAACAAAAAAAAGCCTGTAATTTATTGTGATGTAACATTTATATGATGCAACGTCGTACTGTTAAATAAGACATTTCATGCTTGTTTGTTTAAGGTTCGACGAATTCATAAAATTTTAAGCTCGCTAAATAATTTATTTAAGTCGTATGATAATTGCATTATATAATAACACTGGCTTTTCTATTCACGAAAAACCTCGCAGACCACCTCAATATTCGGTTCGTTATTGAAAATATTTAGATGTCAAACTCTCGAAACACATAAAAAGTGTGCTATAAATACAATGCTCTCGTTATCTACCTGACAACGTTTAATATTATAAAACCTTCTTGAATGTACAGATGATAAATTGTTTGAAACTTAAAGGTTTCAGCAATATATTTTGCCTTTGAGCAAATAAAACTTTACATGAAATTGTTACTTCTTCACATTGTCACACTTACATAATTTATGCAAGGGCCATGTTTGTCCCACTGGATTTGAAATAAAATAAAAGTTCTTCTTGTATATAGCGTTCAAGCGTTGCAATATTCGCTAAATTTCATTTGTATTCTATACATTTATTTAGATTCCATATTTTCTTATTCATATGCAATAAATGTCCATTTATATTCTATATTTTCTTTTTTAAATGCGATATTTTTCATTTATATTCCATATTTACTCATTTATATGCGATATTTTTTTTTCATTTCTATTCTATTTTTTTTAATTATATGCAATAATTTTTCTTATTTATATGCAATAATTTTCATTTATATGCAATATTTTCTCATTTATATTCAAGAAATGTTTCATTTATATTCGATATTTTCGTATTCATATGTATTATTTTTTCATTCATATTCAATATTTTCTTATTTATATGCAATACATTTTTATTTACATACAATATTTTTCCCATTTATATTCAATATTTTGTTATTAATATGCTATAATATTTCATTTATATTCAATAAAAAGCCGATTCATATGCAATAATTGCATTGTGGGATACAGAATTTTACGTCAGAGGTCAAATTTTGTACCGATGTCTCTCATTGGATGTATGGAATAAAATGGCGGCGCCCATGGAGATATAAAAATGTAGACAGGTGACTTTCATTTTATACCGTACAAGTATTAGCATTTCCAAAAATGCTTGAAATCGCCGTTCAGCCATGCATTTCGTCTTATCCATACATGAATATATTTCATGTTCTTCATTCATTAATTTGATAATCTTACAACATGCTTTGCACTGAAAAGCGAAGTTATATTTGATAATTTTCACACAGAAATTATAAAGTAGATGAAATATACATTGTAATTTTTATTGTAGCTGGACTATTTTTGAAAGCGGACGATTTGGTTTCTTTAAGAAAACATCCCAATATTTTTATACATCATGTTAAAATTTGCAGCCTTAAAACCTTGTAAATAATGCTTTGTTGTAAACCAGTCTACGCATAATTAATTGACTATCTGCGTAGTTTTTTAACTTTATTTATTACTAAATCATGTATACTTAACAAAAGCTAGATACAGTTCTTCAATACCATAAGAATATTATATGTACAATTTAAACAGAATAAATTTTAGGTAAAAAAATACAATATTGCCCTGACCCTAATCAAGCATATATAAAACACGGAAAAATCCTGATCAAACTCATCGCACCGGTCACGTCACGCTTTGCTACTGTACTAATCAGGGGAAGTAACCCCTGCGGGGAGTTTGTATCCTGATTAGAATCGCCTGGAAGCAAGCATTTATTTTTTTCTTTAAGTGCAAGTTTTGGAAAAAACAAACAAACCATACTCTTATTTAGACTACATTCTCTAGTTAAAAATGACATGTAGCAAAAAATATTGCGATTATCCTGTATTTATCCTATACGAGCCTGAAGACTGGTACTGAGATCGTACATTGATGATGGTATTTTTCAGTTGTAAGAATAAGTAATCCGACAAACATGGCGGTTGGGCGAGTCCATTTACGCATCCCTTGCTGAAGAATTTTGACGTCCATTTTGTTATCATGTGATATGAAATGCTTTGCTTTGATTGGCTAAAGGCAGGCGGTGTACAGGCAAAACTGTTCAAATCTTGTTAATTGTATATATCGCCGTCCAGGAACGGCGATAATAAATATTTTTTACCATATAAATATTTGCGTTTCAAAAATAAGAAAAAATATAGAACATAAATAATTTTATGCAATATAAATGCTGAATTTTACCATATAAATATTTATTTTTTACAACATAAATGAAAAATTTTAGAATATAAATATAAAATTATACTAGTATCACATAAAAATATTTGATCGAATTTTGCAACGTTCCACACGCCATACTTTTATCTTCTTCTTCATGAGCTTGGTCACGTACAGAAATCTGTTCATCTTGAAATTAACCTACTCGTGTATTTGCCATTTCATTTATGCTGCCGATTTGTCATCAGTGTTTCAAGTGTGTTGGTGACTCACGTTTTTAACACGCGAAAAGCACAAAAGTTTTACGCAACACTGAATTTCTGAACCAATTCAAAGGCGGCAGTGTGGTATAAAATGAATGTATACATGTACTTTAAAAAAGATCTTAAGTTGCACGTATAGTAATCTTTACTAATGTTAAAAAATGCAAAGACTGGTGAAATTAAAGTGTACATATATATATACACCCCTGTTGTCATCTTGATATATGAGCAATACCAAAAACTTATGGACTTATAGAAATAAATCATAACGAAATCAAATTTATGAATAAGATTAAACGATTGAAACTATACATTTGTCATAAAGGAGATTTCTTCAAATGCATCAAATAAACGAAAAAATATTTTCTGAACTATTACAAGACTGCATTTCTTCTGAAACGCATCGTTATTGAGTTTTCCCGAGAGAAGATATCTTAAATACAGGAAATAAACCAAATTATATATGAATTCAATTTTCACATTAAATTTCCATTTCGTAATTTAGTTTGTCATACCAGTCTTTCCCAAATAAAGCTATCTCTAACGCAGGCAATAAACACATTTCATTTTTACGTTAAAGCATAAATTACAATGTACTTGACATGCTTGATATAATCTGTTTCCTGCACTCATTAGGATCAACTGACACTATACTTTTGACGTTAAGCGTTTGCAAAATCATGATCGTAATTTGTAAGTTACTTACCTACATAAACATTATTAAGTGTTTGTATTAATTCGTTGAAAATTCTGTATAAACCAAATAAATTATAACTGATGTCAGAAATAATGACGTGACGTCATACACAATATTAAGAAGCACGAGAAACAACCACAATATACCATCCGCAATATTTTACTTGTTTATTGCATCTGTTTTCGATATATGTTTTAGTTGTTACTGTCTAAATGAATAAAAACTGTGTTTCACTATCAAGGAAGTTTCAGGTGTTTATTCATTTTAGTTTACGTGAAAGTGCTTTTAAAAAGTTCCTTCAGAATCAATAAAGAGCGATTTTCAATGAATCATTTTATTATAATCATTCTAGCATAAAATCGCTTGTTTTTGCCCGTTTTGCCTATGTTTTAACGAGAGCAAAAAGGTGTGTAAACAAGGAAGTTCTCGCGCTCACGCGCTGTTATAACCCGGTTTCAGTTATGCGCGTTACAGGGCCTTTGTAAATAATGGACGCTGATCCGTCTTTTTTGTCCCAAATCGGCAGTTTATGTAACTTCGCAGGTCGGAACGTAGACGAAACATTATGATTATTGATAAAATCAATGGCTGGCCTTGTTCAGTTGTAAATCCACATGAAATCCTTCAAAATATTTTTTTAATCGACACTTTTTAAGTTTCAAGATGGCCGCTTGACAAGCTGAAAACACGTGTCGCCCTGAAACGCATATTAAAAACACGTATCCTTAACAACCTAAAGGCGACTGTACTATTATTTATTTATTTATCTATTTTTTTTTCGTAAAGATGTCTTTTCTAGATCATTTTATGCTAGAATAGCGTTAAAGCACGTTTTTTGTGTGTTATAACATCGGGATTCTGCAGATGTTATAACACGAAAAAACGTGCGTTAAACCTATATTATACGATGACATGGTACCAGTCAAAATTCTATTAACGTTGCACTTATATAAGAAATTGTGGTTGTAAACTATTTTGGTGGATAAAGATCAATCACAACATAAGATTTTCGTATGATGTTTACAATATCAATAAGTTTAAATTCTATATATAGAATGAGCAAACTAAAAAAAATGTGCGCTATAACATCGATTAATTTTAGGATATGTCCTAATTTTCTGATGGTAAAGTAAAAACACATACACGCACGCACGCACGCACTCACAGAGAGAGAGAGAGAGCGAGAGAGAGAGAGAGAGAGAGACCTTAAATGAAATTAGAAATGATTTTGTTGGAGTTAATATCGATTTCTTAAACATATCCATGCATTTTTAAAGCGGACACAACTTCAGGAGTTGGATGTATGTAAGGCCTATGAAAACAACAAAATGTCCACATATCTTGATAATAAGTATAAAGAACAAAAAGATCTGTAGAAATTTATGTTTTTTATTCGAAACAAAGTATATATAAATAATAATATAATATGAATAAAATGTTTAGTAAATAGATAGACTTTATATTATCTTCCGTAAGGCGATATTTCCAAACATAGACAACTCATTAAAAGTTTGTAACTTTGTCGGATTTGGAAGTTTCAAGATTAGCAAGCTGAAAGTCAAATAGTCATATTCTCAAATTAAATCTGTTTTGTGAGAAAGAAGAATAATAGAATAAAACTCAAATACCATTCTGAATAACTGATGCTTAAAAATGCGATTGCAAAAACAGTTCTGGTATTTTGGATGGTTGTAAATATACAATTCTGATTTCATTTGTACATCATCCGAGATAATCTTTTTGTAGTAAACTCTAATGGACACATCGGCAAACGAAAATATTTACCAAGGTTTGAAAGAGTGAGGGGTTAATCTGACGTTGTCAACTCTTATCTAAGTTTTGATATCGTCGATTAATGCACCCTTATCTGGCAAGATTTGATATATTTCCTTTTATTTATCTGTTCTGAATTTAATGGCTTCCCTTTGAAAACAATTTGGTTTACAGCAAACAACTCTGATAACAGTTTAGGTAGTAGAGTAGCAATGAAATGTAACTTTTTGCCCTGTATAATTATTGAAAAACCTGTAATATATGTGGCAAAACTAATTGAACATGTATAGTTTCAAATTGTTTCAACAGATCGACCACTTGTATGTTTAATATGTTTATACGCACGCACGCACGCACGCACTGACACACATGCACTAGATAAAACTTATATCAATGATATAAAAAGGTACGTATTGTAATAAAATAAAACTATGCAAAACTTAATAAAATGCAATTATCACAAGCTTTGGTAAGCACGCTGAACCACATTCCTCAGTTATGTAAAGTACATAAAAACTAATGAAACAAGAGCTCCGCGGAGCGGCGCCAACTCTCGTCTGTTTTACATGTCGACAACGGGGCCATAGAAATGGTTCTTGTGCACTACTCCTGAAGGGGGCCTATACACCTCTGACCTTTCATGTCAAGATGCTGATATTGTTCATATTGGTACCTTAGATAGCTTTGTTCATTCAACTTAAAGGGGCTGTGCTCCAGATGACAAAAAAAAAGAAAGTTTTCTTGTATTATAAATTTCTGGTAACATTTATGACTAATGCTTAAAATAAACTTACTGACAAAAAATAAGTCAAATAATTACATTATAAATTGATTTTTTCCCTTTCAAAGTGCTGTACCGTAACGCGACGGTATAACTATATCGTATAACATTTAAAGAAAATATCGGTAATATCACATGCAGCGATGGTGGTGACAGTAAAAGCGTTGCAAATATTTTGTTAACATGAGGGTCCAGAGTTCAAATCAGGCTGGAGCGAAAATATTTTTTTATTCTATTTTGACTTTTATAATCAGTTTTGAAGTAAAATATTATGTTGTGATTATCTCACGGCATCTAAATATATAATTTATGAAATTTTTTTTTATGTCAAATCTGGAGTACAGCCCCTTTAATAAGCAATTTTGACAAAATTTGTAAGTTAAAAAGGGACATAATTCCAAAAATATAGCTTTCAGAATAATGTCCCTTGTGTTACAACTGCCTCTTGTCATGATAAAGCAAGTAGTCCAAGTTTCATATTGATAACTTTGATAGTTTTGAAATCATTCAACTTAATAAGCAATTGACAAAGATTGTAGGTTAAAAAAGGGACATAATTCTAAAAATATAGCTTTCAGAAAAATGCCCCTTCTGTTACAACTGCCTCTTGTCATGATAAGCAAGCAGTCCAAGTTTCATATTGATATCTTTGATAGTTTTGAAATCATTCAACTTATTAAGCAATTTTAACAAACATTGTATGTTAAAAAGGGGCATGACTCCAAAAATATAGCTTTCAGAACAATGCCCCTTGTGTTACAACTGCCTCTTGTCATGATAAGCAAGCAGTCCAAGTTGTATATTGATACCTTTTAAATTGTTTGCGTAATGGGCTACATTAAAGTTTTTGCACACGAACGCCAACGACAACGACAACCCAGCGATCATAACAGCTCGACTTTTTCTTCGAAACAGACGAGCTAAAAATAACAGTTTCTCGTTTTATTTACTGGCACACGGTAAGTTAGCTCTAAATTCTTCATTCTTCTACATTCTTCACCTTAAACCTTTAAGATATACCTGTTCGATTGCTACTTACTGGAAGAGATTCAATCGTTTTATATTCTTAACTCACAGAGTAGATGGTAAAGTAATTGAATTATATATTTTACAGATTCACGAAAACAATGTTTGTTCTCCCTTTTCTTTCTTTCTTTGTCATTCCAATTTGAAAAGAAAAAAAAAGTAAAAAACTACTAAACCAGTATGTCTGAGATCAATTATTTTACAATTACAGAACTTATTTCAAATACAGGTAACACATAAAAATGTAAAGGCACTTTTCTAAACAACAACAACAAAATAATAAAAAGTATTGAGACGTGCGCTGAACAACACAAATAATTTAGCACAAAGCTCGGCTAGTACGCTTTGTAACAGTGCATGACAGTGAGGTATTTGGCAACAGCGTGAAAGTAAAAAAAACCCTGCAGGGACAAGTAGCTTATTTAATGTTCATAATTTAGATAAAAGCGCAACAAATTTCAAAGAAATGTTTATACATTTTCTCAGACAACCTTTTTAACAGTTACCAATAGTATGCTCTTAAAAGAAAGCCAGAGAAACTGGATTTTCCAACACCATGTATGTCATGGCGCCCTTGTGGCCACTGTATAGTTACACTCACTTTATCCCCTTTCCGAAGACTTAAGATGGCTACTGCATTGCCCTGGTCCCAGATATCTAAATAGTCTAAGTTCGGCGAGAGTCTGTGATCACTTATCGCTGAAACTGTTGCTTTGTTATTTACTTGTATAGCGGCTTCTACATAATGTCCTTTTTCAGAGACAATATTTGTGTTGAATGTATAGGTTCCGGAAACAGGAACAGTGAAAATACCAGTGTGTTTGTTGTACGCACCTCCGATGTTTGTAATAACGTCGTTGAAAATAATTGCATCGTACAACTCGAATGTGGCATATTCTTTGCTTAAAGATGCCTGAAAAGCAACCTCTGGGGCACGTCGAAGCCGTCTTCTTCTCACTACCGCTGTAATAAAGTTGCTTATCAAAATATCATTCAAACAACAAGCCCTAATAATGTTCAGAATTACCCCATACCCAACAACGTTTTTACACTACATAAATAATCAGATGAGTCAGATATTTCAGATTCGCTTTAACAAGGTTAGAACAAATACTGAAAATAGGACATTATCTTTTTTTTCATATACGATTGTTTACGTGTTATCTCTAGTTATTTTGAAATTAAACTATTGCCTATAATATAAAATCATTACTCCTTGCTTTTATGATTTTTTTTTGGTCTTCAGTTTCAATATTTTTGGAAAATGTCATATACTTTCTCGGGCATTTCTTTTGTGACCTAAAAACTAACGCACCGAGTTTAATTGATTCGAACACAAAGTTATCTATTAAATAACCAGCTCTTGATGATATGATATCCATTCAATTTCATGAAAAGGAGAAAAAAAAATAATGATAAAGTTCGACGACAAGCAAGAAAGCAGACAGACACTGAGGAAATGTATATACAATGTATATGCAAATGACATACCTCGTTTATTCAGCTTGTGAACTATATGGTTTTCTCCGTTTTTACTTTTATCCACTGTAGGCAGTTGTCCATTTTCTATCCTGTCTACGTCCTTTTTCAGATTTGTTACACGTAATTGAAAAGAGTTTAATTCTTTTTTCAATTCGGCTATTTCTTGTGCGTAGCTTGCTTTTAAATTGTCGATATTCAGCACTCCAATTTCCGTGTTCGATTCAACTGGAATAGACGTAGACATGTTAAAATGTAAAAACATCGTGACACTAACATAGCTCAACCATTTACTACTTTCGAACATATTTGTAAATTATTTGATATTAAACCTTGATATAACACTCAAGCAGTATGCGCTGCGTTATTGGTGTATATTTCTTAAGCGCTGTTACATTTATAAATGCAACGCGAGTGACGAATTATCGTTTTGATCAAATATTGGTTGGTTATTTTTTCATAATAATTCGTCGTAATATCGTGCTGTCGCGTTTTCGTCATCGTGGTTTCGTGATTTCGCATTTTCATCATCACACCTTCGCATTATCGTATCTTCGAGTTTTCATCATCTTATCTTCGAGTTTTCATCATCTTATCTTTGAGTTTTCATCCTCGTGCCTTCGCTTATCATCATCGTACCTTCGTGTTTTCATCATCTTATCTTCGAGTTTTGATCTTCGTATCTTCGAGTTTTCATCATCTTATCTTCGAGTTTTGATCTTCGTATCTTCGAGTTTTCATCCTCGTGCTTCATTGCCTTATAATCATCGCCTTATCATCATCGTACCTTCGTATTTTCATCAACTTATCTTCGAGTTTTCATCTATCTTCGAGTTATCATCCTCGTGCCTTCGCCTTATAATCATCGTACCTTCATGTTTTCATCTTCGTACCTTCACGTTATCATCATCGTATCTTTGAGTTTTCATCCTCCTGCTCACACGTTATTATCATCGTACCTACGCATTATCATCATCGTACATTCGCATTATCATCATCGTACCTTCGCGTTATCATCATCGCACCTTTGCGTTTTCATCTTCGTACCTTCGCGTGATCATCATTGTATCTTCGCGTTATCATTATCGTACCTTCGCGTTTTCATAATCGTACCTTCGCGTTATCATCATCGTACCTTCGCGTGATCATCAGACCTTCGCGTGATCATCAGACCTTCGCGTTATCATCATCGTATCTTCGAGTTATCATCATCGTACCTTCGCGTTATCATCATACTTTAGCATTATCATCATCATACGTTCGCGTTATCATCATCGTATCTTCGAGTTATCATCATTGTACCTTCGCGTTATCATCATTGTATCTTCGAGTTTTGATCCTCGTGCCTTCGCGTTTTCATCTTCGCATCTTCGCGTTTTCATCATCGTACGTAAACACATTTCAAGAAACTAACATTATTTTCTCTCTCCCCTTTTCAAATAGTAACAGTTTATGTTGTATTGTGATCCAACGCGATAGTTTTAGAATGATAAAAGAAAAAGGTTATTTTGTGGATTAAATACAGATCTAAGTTTGACGTTTTAAGTTTCTGTAGTAATAAAATTCAAATTGATAATTGATATTTAATATATCAATAGATGCTTCTTCATTAAATTTGCATTTTAAACATTTTTCTCTACTATCAAATTAAGACAGTAGAGTTTGCTGTAAAGATGGATATTCACTTCAACAGCAGACAGCAATAATTCTTTAAATAAATCTTAAACGTAAATTCTAAAATCTTTTCATTACAGAAATCATGGTGTTGAATAATTTCGTCATACCTACCAGTGTTTTTTTTATAATTACCTTAACACTTTTAGAGGATATTTGTTTGTTTTTGTGGAAGATGAGAATTTATTTCATCGAGTGAACACCATATGTGATATTTTCACGAGTGGCGAAGCCACGAGTGAAAATACAAACATATGGTCTTCACGAGATGAAATAAATTCCCATCTTCCACTAAAAAACAAACAAATTTTCTTTTTATTTTATGCCAACACGTCAAAAATGGGTATTTTATGACATTTTTACTCAGGGCCTTCAATAAATTCCCCATGGTGAGCCCCAAATCAGTTAATGCGTACTTTGGTCAAACCGTTACTCCGCACAAAAAAAGTGCAGACAATCTCCAATACATATGATAACTTTACTTCTGCTGAAATAAACTGAATACACTTTCATCAAATAACATTTATTTTTCTCTACACAGTTTATCAATATTTATTGAATTTTAGCCATACATACTTTAATTATAAAAGCGGATAAATACCGAGCAATATTCAATCAATTGAATTGAAAGTCGGCCATATTGGATATTGTTCATGTGAGTTATGTAAACAAATCAGACATTTTAAATAATTTATGGCGAATTTCATCATTGTTCACAACTAGTTAGGCTCAGGAATTCAATATTATAACTGGATTTAATAAGGTAAATAAATTTCACTCGCTGTCACTGTCTGAAATACAGCGGATTCTCTTGTATTTACGTGGAGGGGAAATTCCTGAAGTTTCATCAAGCAGGCCAGCTTTTGGACTGGAATTTATGAAAAAAGTAGTTCCGGCACAAACAGTGGATTATCAAAATGGTGATTTCACTGATTAAAAACAGTGGATTATCACTTTTATCTCACTGATATTTCCCTATATTTCATTGGTAGGCATAAAATAAAAAGCGTTTTACTAACACTGGTTGACAAAACTGTATGAGTTGAATCATTTTGACAAAACGAGATTCGCTCTTACATAACACAGTAAAGTTTTGATATCAAGGCCAGCTTGATTATTTCATGCAAAATCCAGCACTTTAAACGAAAAAGTACGTGTTTAGTACAATCAAGATTTGTTTTAACTCCAATACGTTGAATATGCTTTTTGACTGTGACCATAACGGAGCATTCTTGTAAAATCGCTGGTCTCGTTCCCTTAAAGAATCTATCATTTTGTCACCTAGGGTTTATTGTTTTGTTTGACTGTTCAATCATTTTGCTATATTTGCAGCATCTGTATACTTTTACTTCATGTTCATAAAGTTATAGCCTATTAGTCTTGTGCTATCCGCAACAAAGGTCAGCCCATCTAACGAAGTCGTTAGTCTTACGAACATGACAGTTCGTATGACAACACATAGCGGGATTCGACGTCAGGTCAGAGATTGTCAGAGATTGTATTGTCATGGCCGGCGGTGCTGTCAGAAGTATAACAAATATATTCTAGTTTTAAATAATTTTTAATGTTCAACTATTTAAAGAATACTTGTAAATAGACTAATACTATCAAGAATCCATCTATGTCAGGACAAAATATCACTAGATCTATTTACGGAAGATCTATTAAAATAAATAAGCTCTATAGTTCAATAACAAAAATGACTTCACTTGTGGACACAGCAGTAAATCGATTTGGACAGACGGATGGTTATTCAGACTTACTTTCAAGAGCTTTTAAAAGAAGCCCGCTCTATGACTAACGTGAGACAGTGCCGATTTGATTAGTTATAAATAACGACTTATGTCCACTTGATCTAAATGAACCAATGGTAAGAGACTTAGAAGAAGGTGTGTCAGTGAGTTAACCAATGAGTGACTGACTGGTATTCGGCAGCCAATGAAAGTGCTGAACGGTGAACGGCCATGAATTCAGGCTCACCGGTCACTTCTGAGACTCCTGCCAAGGTTTTGTGATATTACTCGATAACTGTAAGTTCTATTTTATAAAACGTTGAAGAATCATATTCTAACTAAAATACAAACATTAAAATGCAATTACAGTGCTGACAGACGAGTAGTTATCCAGATATTTACATAAGTAAAATCCAAGTGGTACCGGTTACAGACGCTCGAATGTGAAAAGATCGATTTACGGACGTTTCGGTAAATGACCAGTTCGGTAAATTGGATTTATATAGTAAACTCTTTGGACGTTTCGGTAAGAAGGCAATTATATAGTAATTATATGGTGAACAATGACTTTTAATCACTAACTGATAAAATTATCAACTCATATTTGTAAAGAATGGCACATAATTAAAGACAAACAATTAGGACAGTCACTAATTAAATTACAGCGGTTTTCTTTAATCTCTTATTTGTACTCAACACATTAGCGATCTTTAAAACCCGCTAATTGAGTATTTATAGACGTTTGCCCGAAAATATCAGAGCACTGACTGTATTAAATAAATTAATAAATAAATAAATAAAACGCACGTATATATCTCTACCTGCATATCGTAGTGATGTCGTAAAACCAAAGTATAACTGATTAATCTGGGTCCAAACTGTACTCTTAATCTTAAGTATAGTTTAGACATTATCCAACGGGATGAGGAGTCAAAAAGTAAACAAACTAGGTAATTATTATGTGTTTTTCATGTGTGTGACAACTTTCTCCACTATTTAATTACCTTTTTACCGAAACGTCCAAAGGGTTTACTATATAAATCCAATTTACCGAACTGGTCATTTACCGAAACGTCCGACACCCAAAAGATCTATCAAGAATGAAATCACATAAGTAGGCTTATATGCATCAAGTTAAACCAAGTTTGGCTAATTCTAAGATGAAACAATGTTACAATGTTTTTATCGATTAGTTAATGTTCACCTATATTGGGTAATTATCACGTAAAGCTGAAAAAATAGCATGTCACTGAACAACAACAACAACAAATATGTCAGCTTCCATGAAATTGTAGAGATAAGAGTTAAAAATGGATTAAAATATTGTCAGACAACAATTAAGGTATGTGTGATTAACATTCCTTGAAGATAAACATTTAACTTATGCAAAGAATCAATAGTTTAGAATTCACTTGTGATTAGACAAGTAAAATTAATCAAATTGACAAACATTGCAAAAAAATAGAATGCAAATGGCAGATTGCATTTCATAACACTATTTATAAAATTATAATAGGTTGGTGTGCACTTGACCATATCACCACTCCCGCTTGAGAGAATCATCATTTATGATAATGAATGGAGTGGTCTTATTTTATATCAGAAATCTTGAAGGATTTCTAAAAAAATATTATCATTTTTATTATAATTACTAAGTTTAGGATGTGTTATCCTATACGAGCCCTCATCTTACGAACATGAAAGTTCATACAGAAAGATTCAATGCATCTTGAGAATGACCACCCATAGCGGAATTCGAACTCTGGTCCTCACGCATCGAAAACCGACGTTCTAACCTCTGAGCCAATGAATTTATTCCTTGACGCAGTTGACGGAGGCTGTATCTGTATAATTATTGGACCATAACATTAGTAATTCTTTCTTTACCGTATAAGGAGTTTTCAGTTTATTTACCTTCGTGTTTTGTAAAACAAAGAGGTTAGCCGGTTTCATCAAGATGATAACTTGTTATATTAAAATGTCACGTGACAAAACATAAATATTCAAATTTGATAACTTTCTTAATTTTGTACAAACCACTGTGTAGGTTCAAACCATAAGTAAATCTGACACTGAATGCAGACTCATGGTGAATTTTATTAATTGAAATATATGAGCAATAAAGACTTGTTACAAAGTGAAAATTGATATAGAAGCTGATTTTTGTTTCGACTAAATATATTAGAAAACAAATGTCAAAAATTCTATTCACGAATACAACACATGTAATGCAAAGTTATTTTTTCTTTAAAAAAGTAAACCTTCACTCTTTAAAAAAGGCCAGTATCAATTTATAAATTGTTTACTGTAAAAAAGATACGTTACAGTCAAATTAATGCGAGAGAGAAAGTGTGCGTGTCTGTAAAGAAAGGCGGATTATTGAAACGCTAAGCAAATAAAACGTTTAAAGTCTTGGGTATTAGTGTTCTGAATATCAAAGAAGCCTGCAGGTCAAGATGAATGGTATAAAGTTTATTGACTTTTCGGAAATCATGTTAAGTGAAAAATAAAACCCGTTTACTTTCAAGTTGGATGAAAATATATCCTCTAGTATGGTTGAACGTTCGTGCTTCTGACTGGGGCAGTCTAAACCTATTTTTACAATATTCAACTGTACTCAGCGGGAGTTAAGAATTTCCTCATATTTAATTCATTTATGAAAAAAAGGATTGATAATATATGTGTGTTTTTTTAACGAACTTGTCGGTGCATATAGATTTTTTGCTATTTTGAAATGTTGAGAGTCATTGTGAGCTATTTTGTACAAAAATATTTACTTGAATGACGAGTACATGCATGATAAAGGATCATCTAATCTGTTTATCTTTGTTATCTTAAAACTAAGATTTATTAAAGCATAAATCTATGTTTCTTCCAACCATTTTGAAGTCCTCTCGTATATCCGGTTAGGGGATGGTCAAGTGTGTGTTGTTTGTCACGTTAATAACTTAAATTCACCTGTACAATTTTATATATATAAAGAACAACAACAACGACAAAATTTTCGTCCACGAACAATTATAACCTCAAAATACCGTGTTAATATTTTCATTTTGATTCATCATTCATCATAAAGTTCTTAAATTAGGTAAGGTATTTGTGCATCTAAATATTGCCAGAACAGAATATTTGAGGAGAGATCGGATTACTAGTATAACACGTAATGGTCTACGAATACATTGCAAACATGGCTTAGGACAGGCCGGCATATGTTCAAATTATTACTGTTCAAAAAAATATACGTATTATCTATACATAATATTTTTTTTATTAAATTTATTTGACGTAAAAAAAGTTTTTAATATCATAACGATTAAATCTGACCACAACTACTAAAGCTGGTCATATTTCAGTTAATGCGTCTGTCTTAGTTCTAAGTCTGTACTTGATTCTAAGAAGGCGACTATGCCAGGTAAGTCATTTTAATCAGGATGACTATGAACATTCAAAGATACAATATCTATACGACCAAGCAAAAACGTGTGTATTTACCTATCCCCGCCATCTACTATATGATTGGTTGTTCACTGGCTAATAGCAAGACGTTACCATGAGTTGTATAAAAAAAATAGTATTAACATACTTTGACTATGATGAAATAAAAAATTAATAAAATTATATTTCTATTATGTATTTATTTCAAGGAAGCCATACAGGACGTGTTTACAGAACTCTTGTAAAAATCATGACCGTAGACTATTGCATCATATTATTCCCTTTTAGCTGAAAGTTCTAAACACATTTATTAAAATAGCCAAACCTGCACTAACTGTAAATTTTTAAAATTGTTAATTACTAAATTGCTGCAATATTTTGTAGAACTAATGGCATGGCTGTGAAAACAAAAATCTACCTTAATGTAATGTCATCGAGAGGGTTGAATATAAGAAGTAAGTACTGGCTACGATACCGATGTCGAATAAATACTAGGCTTTAATTGAATGTGAAATTTCCATTTGAAGAAAAGTTCGAGTTACTAATAATTGTAGTATATTTTGATCTGGTTAGTGCGTTTTATTGTGTCAAATATATAATAGTCCGATTTATTGTGTCAAATATATACTCATAATCATATTGTTGTCCATTCTTCTTTGAGAATATCTTGGCTCCGTTGCATTTTTTTCGAAAATGACTTGTGTCAATGCATGTGAAACAGGTCATACAAATCATAAGATCTTTGAGAAAAATACATAAACTAATCCCCAAAAGTGATTGCAGAGAAAACAATACTGTTGTAATAGGTCACGCAACTCATTCATTTTGTTTCACGAAAACTAAACAGATACCATGTGATATGAATACCATCATGACTAACAAACATTTTCAGGAAATTCAAAAAACAATTATCTTTAACGAAACATTGAACTTTAAATCTAACAGCTACAACAATAGAAACGCTCTGTACTGACTATTATTGTTGAGCAATGAGAAAAGCCTTTGAGTATCTATTGTAGTCATTTTTTTAATGAGCAAAGAGAAAATCCGTATTGTAGTCATTATTTTTAAAACAACGTAAATAACCAGCAGCAACGAATATAAGTAAATGTATTTCATGATTAGACATGTGCACATCAAATGGGATCATTTATAATGAAAATGTGACCTTCAGGGATGTAACTAAATTTGTACGGTGATGTATAAATGCATACGAAAACCACTTACATATGCCCACGTACAATAATGATAATTTTAATAAACGCATGAACATTACGAATGAAATAAAAACATTACTAATCATTCGTCTTTAATCATTCTCGTTCTAATATTGCAAATTATGTACATACATTCAGTGCATAAAACAGGGAGAAGATAAAATTTAAATCATCCTCAATTCGAAACTTCAGAAGGAATGTCCAAAAAAGATTTTTTTTCAGCCGTACACCTATCTCGGGTAACTGTTAAGCGATAACTCGGCACAACCTCGTTACCGCCTTAAACAGTTGCCCTCGAGCCGGAGCCTCGATACCACTTAACAGTTACCCTCGAGCCGGATATTCCCGTCTGTACCGCAACCAGTGTAATATTCTTATAGGCCCTGACCTGACCTGGTAACCTCTTTGATAAAAGTATATAAATAGTAATTTCATTAGCAATATGTTTAAGTTTATACATAAGCGTACATGAAGCTAGCATCTCAACACAACAGTTTTTCTTGCATATCAGACAGGATTTTCTACTGTTTACACCCCCCCCCCCCCCCCCACACACACACACAATTGGAACACCTTGGGCGACTTCAGTAAGTCATCTTGGAAATAATATGGTAGGCGCCATATTGGACTATTTTATAATACAAAACATTTCTTAAAGCCTTTACTTGTTCATGCTTTAAATTAAAATTTATTTTCATTTTTTCTAATGCACAAGACAAACACTGCTTGAATTCTGCATGTTTGTTGATAATTTTTATTAAAGCCGGGGCGATTTACCATTTGGTGTCTTTATACAATGTTGTCGGAAAAGACCGAGTTGTTACGATTGACCCCCACCCCTCCCACACACACACACACACACACACACACACACACACTCCCACCTCCACCATACTGATAAGTCGCTTGCTTTGAATGACGTCACTAAGTTATGAATGAAGTTGTAGATTCATACACTACTATAAAAAAATCAGTGCTGAATAAATTTCGTTACTTTTATCCGAGGTTTAATGATGTGTGCTATGCATGAAAAAGAATCAAACACTGGTTGCCGGTACAGACGGGACTATCCGGCTCGAGGGAAACTGTTTAGCGGTTACTCGGCAGAGCCTCGTTACCGCCTGAGACAGTTACCCTTGAGCCGGCAACCAGTATAAAATCCTTATAGTCTTCACCCGTCTTGGTTGATCAGGTTACAAATTTAGTAATTAGCTCGAATCCCCAGCTACCGTCCAGAATTAAATTGGTAATTCGATCTTAAGTAAGTTGTAAGTCCTTACTTCTTTATAAATATCATAAAGTTTATACATAAACATTTTTAAAGTTAGAACATCATCATAAAAGTACGGTTTTGTCCCTATGTGTTGATCAGGTTACTAAGTTGGTTATTCGCTCGAATCCCAACCAACTTTTCAGAAGGTAGATCGATTTTTAGTAATATAGTAAAAATATTTTTAAAATATGATCAAATTTTTCGTCGTGTAGGTTGATCAGGTTACCAAATTGGTAAGTCGCTTCAATTCCCAACTTACTTCCATAAGGAACTTCAATTCCCAACTTACTTCCATGAGGAAGTTGGTAAGTCGCTTCAATTTCCAACTTACTTCCATAAGGAAGTTGGTAAGTCGAACTTTAGTTACATATAACAAATAACTTCTTAAATAAGTCAATTAGAAGTTCGATCTTAAGTAAGATATAAAAACGAGTTTCTTCAGCAATATGTAAAAAATATACATAAACGGACATGAAGTTAACATATTAAACATAATAGTAAAGGTGTTCGTACATAAAGTTAGCACCTCAACATATTAGTACTATCTTCGCCAAGATGGAATAATCAAATAACGATAACTCAGTTGGTAATTCGTCCGAAACCCAAACTATCTTCAAGAAAGTAGTTGGTAATTCTAACTTTAGTAAGATCTAAATGCTAATTATTTTAGCAAAATGATAAAATCATACATAACAAATTTTAAAGTAACATCTCAACAAATCAGTGCCACCTTTGACCCACCTGGGCTGATAAAGTGACAAAGCTGGTAATTCGCTCGAAGTCCAAATTCTATAGGAAACGGTAGTTTTTTTCGAAATTAGGTGAGATGATACAAATCTTTCTTTAGCAGTGTGAAAAGTTTATAAATAAACGTACATGACTGGTTTATCAAGTTTGACCGTAGTCTAATCTCTGAGATATACTGTATGCAGCGGACCTCCGTAAACGTACATGAAGTCTGAACCTCAAAATAACAGTGCTGTCTTCGACCCTCTTGCATGATCACGTGACTTTGTCAATTAAAAATTCGAATTACCACCTACCTTCTTGAATGCAGTTGGGTATTCTATTAACCAATTACCAAGGGCCAACTACCAACAAAATTTACATTCATCATTGTTGAAACTAATTTTGAAATTTTGAAATAACCTTTGCTGATTTATATTGTTTGATAACAGATAACTGATAACAAATACCAGGTAAACAATCGATTTTAATATCTTTCGTTAGTTTTTATTTTCCGTTTCGATATCCTAGCCAGTGATTTTTCGTTTGTTTAATTTACTTTGTGAAGACAATTGCTTTTGTTACTGAACAAAGAGTGGTTAAAATCTTAGAACGCATAACAAAGTCCATTTGCGAATTTCAGCCTCTTTATTCTATTGTAATACAAAACTGACTCAATAACATTAAAAAGGGAATAAGTTATTTTTTTCAATAATCTGCCTGATAATCAGCTGGGAAAATCTGAATACAATCTTATTGAGAAATATGTGTGAAAAATTGTATAGTAAGTTATATTAAATCAAAACAATCTCCGGAAGAAGAAGAAATGCTGTTAGTTTCGTATCATGTTGTGATTATGTATGTCAGATATTTCTTTAGTAATAGGAATTTCCGTGCAGAAACATTGTAAGACGAACAAAGAAAGAAGCACTAACAAATATTACTAATTCTTTTAACACGATTCATATAGCTCAATGTTCCTTAAACGAATGTATAAACTGGTAAACAATCATAAAGAAATTCAAATGACACCTTAACGATACTTAATAGATTAACCGAAGGAATTCATTCTGTTTTAAAATTATTCTCCTTTCTGATAGTAAAGCAAAAAACGTCATTGCAAATGCTCGATATGTTTTGCCCAAGCAACATTTCTATTTTTAATCCCCCTTCCGCAAAGCGGGGAGGGGATTATAGGAATGGCCTCCGTCTGTCAGTCCGTCCGTCCGTCCGTCTGTCTGTCCGTAACACTTTCGTGTCCGCTCTATAATTTTTAAACCGCTGAAATTTTTTTGAAATAACTTGGCAAAAGTGATCACATTTATGAGACGATGTGCATAGGGCAATAATTAGGTTGCTACCCCAAGGTCAAGGTCACACTTAAAGGTCAAGTGTTGAAATTCTACATTTTGTGTCCGCTCCATAACTTTTGAACCGCTGAAAATTTTTTGAAATAACTTGGCATAAGTGATAACCATTATAGAACGATGTGCAGAGGGCAATAATCAGGTTGCTACCCACACGGTCAAGGCCACAGTTAAAGGTCAAATATCAACATTTCATGTCTGCTCTATAACTTACTAACTTGGCTTTCGAAAGGTTTTTAATTACTTTGCACAAATGATCACCACAATGACACGATGTGCAGAACCATACTTCCAGGTTGCTACACCCAAGGTCAAGCTTAAATGCTCTCCATAATTTTTTGACTTTATAAAAGATTTTAAATAACTTGGCACAAATAATTTCTATCATGAGACTATTTGCTTTTAATATGCATGGCACAACATCAAGGTCATGGTTTGTTAAAGGTCAAGAAGTACATATTCATGTCTGCTGCGGAAGGGGATTTAGCTGTCCTTCAGACTGCCTTGTTACTTTAAAATCAATCAGAATATATTTAGATCCAAACATAACGATATGACAGTTGACGAGTTCAAACGAAGTTGAGTCTGTAACTATGTAAGACTTTTCAGTACTACTTTTCTCGTTGATATTTCAGCTTTGCTTTGAACGAGTTGCACGAGAAATGACTAAAACCATACATACTTTTTCTCTATAGGAACGTTGAGTGTTATTGTTTTGAAATCTATTAATAGTAACAAGTAACTGATAAGAGATACAGGTAACTTTTTGAAGGTTGGCAAAAACATGGCAGTTGATAAAAATGCAAAACACAGTAATTTTGTAATTACAGTTACAAAGTCATTTTTCATCAAATAATTCAGTATTTTATATTATTTAAAAGGTCTGTAAACTCATATTTTACATATTTAAAAAATAATTGTCAAAACTGTTTCCTTTTTTATTTGTAAATGGTTAAACATAGTGCATCTGAGCTGCTAGAAAAAATGCTGAAATGACAGGTATAAATTAGTTTAGTTTTCTTCTTTAAAAGCAAAAATTCAAAATCTGCTTATATTTTCAAAATATGAATTTAAAGAGCTTTCAAATGATAGAAGAATCTTGAAATTCGGCTGACAAAGAAAAAAGTTATCTAAAGTTAAAAATTCTGCTGCTATCAAATGTATATAAATATTGGTTCTCTTTGCCAACCAGTAGTTCAGCTATATTTTGGTAACAGGTGCTTGTGATGTCATTAGTCAATGTGCCTATTAAAATAAGCCATCTCTTTGTTCTTCTGGAGAACTTTTTAAAAACTTTCATACGGAAATGGATTTAAACGAAAGTTGTATGTGATTAAATATTGGAACAAAAATATGTTTAAACTAAAGCGAGTGTCTATATTACCCAACTTAAACCAAGTGAAAATCAAAACACACACAATAATCGTGGTCGGTTTTCATGTACTTGCAATCCCTATTTGAAGGCGGTAGTCGAATACACGCCGAAACGAGATAAGGACAATTACAAACTCTATCGTATCGGCGCGGTCATTTGCCGTGTTCTAGTAACGGCGCCCAAGGAAGCGCTAGAACGCCAAGACGATATCTAAACCACGGTATGTAATCGTTCCGGGTTGATTTGGACTAATTTCCCGTTCCCGAACTGATTCGGATTTCAAGCACCGGATTGATTCAATGACAACGATCCAAACAGGTGAGTCGAATTTCTGATGCTCTCTAAAAAATAGCTTTTAATTTATTTTCACTTAATTATTCGTAATATAACTGGTACCACGGAACATTAAGATGTTCAGTAAGTATGTAAGCACAAACGTCCTTATATTTTCCTGCTTGCTTTAAAAGATTTAAGTGATTTTTTCCAGAAAAACAACTTGTAAACTTAATTTTATTAGTTTTTTACTCCTTTTTAACGAAGAAGATAAAAGAAAATGTGTAACTGAGGTCAGAAAGACCCATTTTGACTAGGAAAAGTAATATAAATAAAAATTAATGCTTAAAACCATTCAGTTATAAAAGAAATTGTCAAAAATGCAATTGTCTCGATGGAAACGGGCTGCCTTTGGATCCGGTGCTCCAGATTTTCACATGGAAGTGATAAAAAGACGAACTACAAATTTATTACTGGATAGAATATTTTAACAAAAACATTAATGTGCAGCGGAATGTATTTATTTATTTCTTAAACCAAAATATAATGAAAAAAAAATTATTAGGACGATTTATTTACATTTTTGCGCGTGTTTATGAAATTTTAATCAACGTGTGTAATTTGTTTTTCAGTTTTAACAATTAAAAGACCGCATATCAACCTTTTAAAGTTGTATATATATTTCTTTAGTTAAATTATGTTCCGTGCAACTAAAATATTGAAAGACTTACAGTTATAAACGATTTTATTTTGTTTTTTTCTCTGCCTTGTCAAAGCTACAATCCATTTTAGATGAATCAATCCGGTGCTTGAAATCCAAATCAGTTCGAGAACGGGAAATTAGTCCAAATCAACCCGGAACGATTACATACCGTGTAAACGCGCCGATACGCCAAACGAGGG
The DNA here is from genome assembly GCA_012932295.1 of Cyclina sinensis. Classification (NCBI taxonomy): domain Eukaryota; kingdom Metazoa; phylum Mollusca; class Bivalvia; order Venerida; family Veneridae; genus Cyclina; species Cyclina sinensis. The sequence goes on along the minus strand of JAAONU010000006.1, from coordinate 19,736,054 downwards.
TCGCCGGAACGATATATTTTACCATCGTCTTGGCGTTGTTTTGCGTATGAAAATATCGCATCGGCACCCTTTCTACCGTTATTTCGTGTCGGCGCGTCTTGAAGATCGCCTGCACGACGACACGCCAGAACGATATTTTAGCGCGCCGATAAGCCTTAATGTTGTTTGGCGTGTCGGCGTACTGTCAAAAGGGCGCTCTTCTGACAGCACGATAATGAAGAAATCAGCCAGCATACGTAAGCTTGATGACATGACAAAATATATTTCATCAACGGTTAAGTTATCATACTGGCCATAATCGCCATAAAAAATAAACAAAATAAGAACTCTCGCATGATTAATAACATAATCAACACCCTATCTTCATAGCTATTATTCGTGGAAGGTAAGATGTGCTTGAGATACTTCAGGATTAAATTATCAAAAATATTTTAAGACCCGCCGGTCTTAAATTGTTTCGGAAATGCCGAACGCACTTCGCCAATATACGTGAAACGAAACGTCAATGTCATGTGATCAATTTTGAATATGTGACGTAAACAAAAACGTAAATTAATTAAAAAAGATAGATAGACCAAGACGCACTCGGATGTGTGGTCGTCAAAGAAAAAGCTGTCGAGAATCCTTATCGGCACTAAATCTATCAGGTGATGTTTCTAAAAATAACTTATGAATCTGAGCGATGGTGGTGATGTTACAGAAAACGAAAGTAGGTGTGATTTTATATCCGCCAACATCCACGAACCTAGTAAAGTTATCAGTGCAAATAGCAAACTTTCTTTTTAACTCGTTTTTTATGCATTGGTAAGAATATGTGCATGAATTGACGATAATGTTATATTTTTGTTAATGGGCGGTATTATCACAAAGAACCACTCATTGAAGAACCATTTCGCCCTGCAAGTCACTTTTTGATCTATTCAATTACCAGCATACCAGTTTGGGCGTTCACATCTCAAAGTTATAACACTTTAATTAGCTTATTAATCTTCGCTTGGTGTGCACTGTACTTTAATAACCCACGCAAAACAAGCACCTCATTTTACACTTTTGTAAATTATAAAAAAAGAACGCCAGTGTCACTTTCAGTTTTCGTAAGTTTCTCAAGCATGTGCCTCGCACTACTGAGTTTTTCTTTGCAAAGCAATGAAGAGTCGCCCTTTCTATAAATTACCATTATTACTGCATTGTATGTTTAAACGGTTGTTGTTTGTTTTCATCTATACTGAAAATAAAACATGATTTTGAATAGTAGGAGTGTAATTATTTCCTTTTATTCTCATTTATGCAAAACCATGAAAGGACTTCAACATAAAGGCATGTAAACACTAGTTGTGCCGGCCGTGGTCATCAATAATAAACACCCACCAGATAAACAACAATGTTGACAGACTATCACTGTAAATATCGGTTCTTTTTACAATACTTGAGACTAATTATATTTTCACTGCAGTGGTGGAACTAGGAATGTTTAATAAAGCAGGTGCTGTATTGAAGAATGACGTCATGTGGGCATAAATACAGTCTACGTCATTAATGAATAAAACATTCCAAGATTTTCTGTACCTCATATTTTCATATTAACTGATATGCCACTTTTATCATAAGAATTATTAATTTCATTGTAAAAAAATGATCAGTCCTCAACTCTGTTCCTCTCTACATACTAATTACAATGATTTTATCGTTTTCGATGTTTTCACTGCAATGCGTTATGACTGCCAGCCTAGGCATAGCTCTCATTGGTTGGCATTAGAAATGTTTTTTTTTTTTTTTTTGAACGGTTGAAGAGAACTTACACTGCCACAGTGATTAATTGTATTTACCATTCTCTTTAAAATAAAGAACTTTGATCTTAGCAATAAGTTTACAAACTTAAGTTCTGTTTTAACAACGTAATCTATAGAAAAGACATTAAACAAAACACCTGAGATGTTGAAAGCATAGGTTTCGAAAAAAAATGGATGAAAATTTCTTTCAGATTATAGCATACCAAGACTTTTTGCTGATCGACTTGATACGTTTCCGTTAGTTAAGTCCAACATTGAATGTGAATCGCAACTGTGCACAAAGTTCAGACTTTTACTTATTAAAACGTACAATACGAAAACTTAAACTGTGTTTTTACTTCTAGTTTGGTTACAACCTTTAAAGGTATGGGTTTTGTTTTAAAAATGTAAATGCGTAATTAAATGGCTTAAATCTTTTTTTTTTGTTTTTGCTTTGCTTTCTGAATGTTCTTGTCTGAATTTAAAATTTATTAAAGTCTGGAACCGAAAAGAAAAAAGAGCTTCATTTAATTTTACAATGATGGATAAAACTGTGAAAATGTGTTCCTCCTTTTCCCTTGATGATGATCCGACAATTTTGACACAGACTAGTTTCAGAAAAAAAAAAATCTGCTTTGATCTCGGATAAGGTTTAATATTTTCATATTTCACAGGCTACCAACGAAAATTAAAATATAAAAATAAATTGCATGTTAGAGGCCAGAATCGGTGGACAATAGCTTGGCTTTTGATTTGTAGAAGCTGTAGTAACATGTTTTCTATCAACAAAAATTAAGGGAAATGCGTCAGTTCCGGGTTCAGCAAAACCATTTACATTTAAATTTAATTCGGAAAATTTACAAACAAACTTACTTGCACACTCCATGTGCTCCACAGTAAATGCCAGAACAATATCAATCGCAATCAATCAATCAATCAAAAAGTTAAAATACACTGTAAACAAGCTGCAGTTTCAACACGTGTTTACACAGATAAATCTTGCATCATTAAATGACGTCAGTGGCTCAAGTAAAATATTGATTTCTTGTGGAACTTACATTACTAAAAGTTTAATGTAATCAAATCTGAAGCCATAGGGATAGATTCGTACAGTAAGAACATTTCCTTGCTAATCAACCATTATAAACCATTTGTACAGCGGAGTTTTCGTGTAATAACATATCATTTTTTTATCAAAAATATGGCGGCAATCTTTTTCGCTTTTTCTCGCTAACGATGTCAACGTCAATAAGCCCCAAAATCGCATTCCACGACACATATAACGTTCACTGACTTAGTATTTAATAAGTAATCTTCTTCCAACATGTCCAACCATATTCGCATCCAAGGGAAATAACACAACCCATTTCAGGCAACTGAAATACATACTTTTTAACATAATTTAAAATTCCAAAATGTAGAGTTAATTTTCAAACTGATTTTAAAATGTTTTGCGGTCGAAGAAAACTTATTTGCAATTACGATTATTTTCACATTCATAGAAAGTTTTATGGTTCACCTATTCTTGACGAGAGTCACCCTAGTTTACAATATTAAGTTTGGGTCTTTTAGTTAAATCTTCGGAGAATATTTTACAAATTATTTTGGCTGTATCCGTGTCATATACAGACTCTGTCTACTTCACATTGTTTCATTTCTCTTACTCTTGACGTGAAAGAGTCTTTAACATTTGTTTGTTTAGCTTTTTTACCAGTGTCAAAGATCAACGAGTTGCAAAAAAAGTGAATGCAGTTAGGAGGCATCATAACAAATGAATGTGTTTAGTCTTAGATAATTCAATACCATGAAGAGAAAATTTACTCTAAATCCCATCACTGAGTACAAGAATATCATCGTCAACCCTTGAAGACAAATACTCTATCAAATATTACTTATTGCAATAAGAGAATACCAGAGAATTCGACCATGCTGACTTTGTCTCCACTTCCTTTTTCGAGCAAAGTATCAAATATCTGTTCTTAGGGTAGGATTAAATAAGGGGGTATAATCTAACCCACTCAATATACACATCCAGTCAAGGTGAATGATTTTTCCCTTCCGGGTGTTACAGATTGTGATTCGGAAAATGACCGTCATTATTTTGTATTCAGTGTTCATTCCATTCATTTCATTATAAATAAATTGTAGATTTTGTGAGGCTTGTCATGAAAGTTCTAACTGGTAAGTATGTTGTCAATTTCCTCAAATGATTGTCAGTACCACTTAAAATAGCATCTCCAGGATTAGTGATGTTTGGTGCCAATATCAGTTCACCTACTCAAAAACGTGTACAGCCGGCTTTCTGTAAGGTGAAGGTACTTACACATTATTGGACAGCATAATCAACTGCTAGATGTAGCATTTTCTGGCAAATGTATTCATATCCATAGTCTTTAATTGACTTCAAGCGCCCCCTGCTCCTGATTAAACAACGGCTGTGGTCCTAGATTAATTGTTTCTAGGTTGTCTTTGCCACAGAGGCTGGTTTGTAAAGTTATTCTAGAAACATTGACTATGTTTGTTTCTTGTTTGTTGACATCTTATTCTCTTTTACAGCAAAGAAAGCTTTTGATCAATCATCTCAATCATCTAGGTCATAGGATCTATAAAACCCCGTCTCAAGTATGATACGAAAAAAGAGTAGGTGATGACTTCATGTAATCAAATTAAATCAATAAGGATAGGATGCTTCATAAGGTACTAACATGATAGAGTGTCTTGTGGATTCCTATTGTGAATAACTTTGGAATAACTAACGATGTAGGAGGGGCTTAAGACGAACTTCTTTTGAACCATAAAGTTTCAGTCTTCACATAAAAATGCTGCCTATTTAACAATTTTTGGAATAGCACAAGAACGAACAATCAAGCAATTTTTTTTTTATACAAGCGATTAAATTGATTGAAATAATGAATGCTTGCGCAGAAAGTGCGTAGGCCCATTAACTGCTTTGCAAATACGTTTTTTTTGCGGTGCGGGCAAAATATTAATATGTCAATATGTTAATATGTCAGTTTCCAAACCGAGCTTTGTATTTAGTTTCACAGTTGTGAGTATTGAAACCATCAGTGCATATAGGCTTAAAGTTTCTTTGGTCAGAAAACATTCTGTTACCTCTAGCTTCGAATAAACATAACACTTTCGATTCAAAAGATTTGTATACGAGTGTAATGTGCCATACAAAAAAACATATCAATATCAAAAAGTTATAATTCTATGCGTACTCACAAAGGAATGTTCTTTATTTATCTTAAGATGAAATATGTGCCGTCACATCAATACATCAGCAAATTTATAAAGATATTGTCGCTTCAATGGATAAACATCTGATAAACACATATTATGTGTAAAACAGTATAGTGTATTACGTCAGTGATAAATCTTGCATACCGACAAGTTCCAATTAGAAGTGTATAAAACTGTTTCGTTTATTGACGTTATCACTTAAGTCGATAAATAATTTAAACTCGCTATTAGTAGATTACAATATATGAATCAGTCATAATCATAACATTATATATGATTCATTCATTTAGTCCTTCAGATATACTCTTCACTGTAAACTATAGATCTAGGCAGTTCAGAAAACCACACACCGGTTACCGATTAAGACTGAATTCTGATAAAAAGCATTACACATTTAAAAAAAAAAACTGTTATTTTATTGAAAGGAAAAAAAATCCCTCTTTAAATCACCGAAACAAACTAGTGTTAAAATAAGTATGAACTTTATTTGAAAGTCTTAACACATCGAAATCAAGCGACACAAGGTTAACCTGTTTTTGTGATATGTCTGATGACGTATCTGATTAAAACTGATTAACTTTTGAAACCCCGAGTTCAATCATTTGATTTGTTGTGACATCAAAACAGTATAATAATATTAATAAGCAATTATTTTATCTTTATTTTATCTCAGGATTGTGATATGTAGATTTGTAAAAGTCTTTAACTGTTAGTCAAGATATTTTTAACACTTAAGATATTTATGTCTACTCCTATAAAGCATACAACGATCCAATGGAATGAGTAATTTCGTCAAGCGGGTTGCATGGACATAAAGAAGCGCTACAACATGTAAACTGTTTACAATTTACATATTTATCGAGTTATTCAAAAAGGTTTAATGTAACTGATAATTTTCAAAACGGGAAAATGTTAACAAGTGGTGGAAGATTGTTGTATACTGGTGTATTGATATTATTGTATCTAAATTCATTAAAATGCATTCCGATTGAATCAAACTTAGAAATTGCAAAGTCCAATACAAAATTTGCAGAAGAATTGACTGTATTGAAGAGGGAAATCATAGATTTGCAAGAACGCGTAACAAAACTGGAAACGGACACTGGTGGAAAAGAAAATGGAAGGATATACAAAGTTGAAAATGATGAATCAGTGGAACATCCTACAATGCATATATTAAATAAACGAGGTACGTCAAACAAATAAGAAATAATTACTTATTTTACTAAAATATTTAACGATTGTTGAACAATAGGGATAGTATCTTATTCCTTGATGTATGTTATTATATCTTTATAATGCACAACAATAATTGTTTTAAAGTACTGGACAAAATATAAGATTATCATTGCCAAAAGTAAACGGAAAACAAACAACTGAATGATTTTGTTTGTGAATTTGTCTGTTTGCTTTTTAGCTAACAATCGTTTTAAAAGACACGAAATGAAATCCAAGTCTTTATAACAATTCAAGATTTTAAAATCATGTCTTGCATTTTGTAAGCTTTAAATATTTACTCAATCAATGAGTGTCTCTTGCTGATAACTTAATACCTATTCCAAGATAATGTTTACTGAAGATATGATCCCTTGTTTCTGCTTCTATTCCCTTAAGTTTTTTCACTGTTTATTTGTTCAAGAATGAGAATTTATAATATAAACTGAATTCTCCAATGTCGAAAGTGAATAAGTCAGTTTGGCTTCCTGATACTTAAGATTATAAAGTTTCATTAATATGATGAAATAAGGCTTCTTAGTTCTTAAGGTTATATGTATTTTTGGGTTAAGTAAAGTTTAAACTGTTAGTTAAAAACTGAAGAAGTTTTGGACGAGCATTAGCTGTTTATCATTTATTTGATATCACTTTATCACTTATTTATTTCATTTTGTAACAGCGGTAGTGAGAAGATGGCTTCGACGTGTTCCAGAAGTTGCTTTCCAGGCATCATTAAGCAAAGAATATGCCACATTCGATTTGTACGATGCAATTATTTTCAATGACGTTATTACAAACATCGGAGATGCGTACAACAAACATACTGGTATTTTCACTGCCCCTGTCTCTGGAACCTATACTTTCAACACAAATCTTGTTTCTGAAAGAGGACATTACGTAGAAGCTGCTATACAAGTGAATGACAAAGCAACTGTTTCAGCAATAAGTGACCACAGACTCTCGCCGAACTTAGACTATTTAGATATCTGGGACCAGGGAAATGCCGTAGCCATCTTAAGTCTTCGGAAAGAGGATAAAGTGAGTGTAACTATATAGTGGCCACAAGGGCGCCATGACATACATGGTGTTGGAAAATCCAGTTTCTCTGGCTATCTTTTAAGAGCATACTGACATGTTTGAAATAAATTCTGTAGGGCCGGTTTATTTATTTTAAAATTATATTTCCCATAGTTTTCGCATGTATATGTCCTTATGTTTTTAGTCATGCTTGACAGGTATTTTTTACCTTGATTTATTTGTTTCATTCTTACATATCTTTAGGAATGATTTTACTTATTTTGTTGAAATGCCTATTTTTACGTTAACTTATATACAGCATCCATAATCTCAGATATTCTGACAATTGTTACAAGTTTTATCCTTTTACTACACGAACTGTTCGACTTTGTTCAAAGGCAAAAACGAATTGTTATAAGTAACAGGTATATACTTATCTAATAAAATGCATACGATTGCTTTGTAAGCCAGTGATAATAAATAATTCGCATGAATAAATGAGACTTTGTGTGGCAGTAATTTATTTAATTGTTTTTTTAATTGCATACCGATGTACATCAGACAATATAATCTGAGAGAAAAATATATATCAATTATAATAAACACGTAATTATACATGCGACTTAGATAAAACATTGATCAAAGTGCTTGAATAAAGTATGTTATAATCTCCTACTAGTAAAACATTTTGACATTTAACATAATATGTTTTACCTGTTAAATGTGAATTGCGAAATGACTTTGGTTAGCTTTTTTAGTTAGGTTATATGTCTCTAAGCTATTTAAAGCTAAATAAAGTAATGTCGTTACATCTTGCTGTGACTTCAGAGGAACCTGGATATAAATACTAATCTGTTTAATTCTGCGTAGTTATATTAGTGGTTATTTAAGAAAACATATCAATTTTCACTAAAAAGACTGTGATAGTTTCATATTGTTCAGGCAGTATTATTCACATTATATTATCTAAGCATTTACTGTGATATGTTTATATGGATATGCACTTCTAAGTCAGAATTACAGAAATACTTAATAGTCTCTTTATGGTCAAAAGGCTAGTGATTTTTACATACCTTCTCGTGCTTTTGCATGAATGGTTTATCAATGAATCTTATGCACCTTATGCTTTTACAGTTATTTATATTATTATTATTATGTTAATAAAACTACAAAAAAATCCTGTTTGATATTTCTTGTAACATTTTCACCTTTAAAGTACATTTGACTCGATGCGTTACATGAACATATTTGTAGTTTTTCACAGGCACCCAGTCAATTATTAAATGCACAGGGTTCAATAAATATTTAGCAGCGATGTAGATGACGATAAATTTTGCTTGCTCTGAACATGTGACCGTGCCACCCGGCTAAATACACCACTGAAACTGAAATACTGTAAACTGAAATATGATACAAAATCTGTTCATTTTTATATGAGCCTTTGAACACGTCCATGTACACTTATGACTATTGAAATTTGATCTTACTACCAATCAAATGCCCTTTATATTTAAAGAAAAAAATGAGTCATTATCTAGTGATATCGAACCCAAATAAATTTTTGTGTTGACTAGTTCTGACCTTAACCCACTGTTGTCCAAATGCCAATTGTTATATGCTACTTCATAACATCTTGTATGCTATGTATTCCTACCTTTATATTTGTTTATCATTTATTAAAATGTTATTTTAAGCAAGATTACGTTCTGCTTATTGAGGTCCTTATTTATAGTTTTATAAAAGTCATAAGACTTTTTATCAGTATACGATATATCGCTTAAATCGAAGAGCCGGACAGGTGGCCTGAAATGATGTTCTGATCGTGCAATCCTTATTGTGTGACATTGGACAAGTAGAGTTTCGCGTGCTTTACAAATAGCATGGCCGGTTGCTTAATTACCTAAACGTGAACAAGCGTGCTTTGGACACATGACTGAAATTCAAGGTGTCGCTAGTTCGATCCTTCACTTCTACCCGAGGTCCGATGGTCATTGGTCATGGGGATTACCTTAAACAGAGTACCCACAAGATAACATGCATAAAGTGAGTGTTTGCCCTTCTTATCTAGCCAATCAGAAAGCAAAGATATCTTAATTTCTTATAGATTTATCCGTGAAGAATTGCAATTTTTCCGCTTAATCATGAAGTGCGACGTTCTATTTTTTACCTGCCAAAACACGTCTGCGCAGGTGTGTCGGCGCACAGATGGGAGTGGTTCGCTTACGTATAGATATGTTCCAAATAAGCAAGCCGACGAAAATAAGTGAAAGATCAAAATGGGAGGGACAATCACTACGCCGAATAAAGGCTGTGAAATGAAATTTTCATCATTTTTCCGCGGTTTCTTTTTCGTCCTAGCCTCTATCACCGAGTCCAGTCGTTACAATTGGAAGGAGGATTTGTAACGCATCCGCAGTCGTGTATTTCAGGGAATTAGGAAGGGGTGATGTAAATATTTTCCTCATTATTTCTTCATTTTTTCTGTCTGTTTTTTTTGTTTAATAGTCTAAGATGACCTTCAATCAATGTAGATTCTTGCTTCAAAACTTTTTTGTCTCAGAGTTTTGCCATTTTCAAGATCATTCAGGAAAACCTAGCGTTAGAAAGAAAAACACTTGATTTTAGCACGAGGTTTTGAAGATTCCTTGAAATAAACGTATCAAACAACTTTATATTTTGTTTGGTTTACAAGAATTTCAAGTACCTTTTCTCACCGTATTTGACCAAATAACAAATAACTAGATATATTTATAAAGTGTTAAGAAATATTCATATATCTGAGATTAATAGAAAGAATTCGCCAGTATGCAATGTATTTACTTTTAAAGCTATAGATGGTTTCAGCTTAATGAGACTGGAATGAGTTCCAGTTTTTAGTTCCAGAATATTCAAAACTTTTCCTAAAAATACTGTTCTTAGCTTTGGGACATGCAAGTTCAGTTTTGAGCCTATTGATCTGATATCCATAGTGTGTATATTAAAAAATAAAGTCCTCATACGTTTATGTCAAGAAATCTTCAAAACATCGTGCTAAAATCAAGCGTTTTTCTTTCTAACGCTAGGTTTTCCTGAATGATCTTGAATATGGCAAAGTTCTGAGACAAAAAAGTTTTGGAGCAAGAATCTACATTGATTGAAGGTCATCTTAGACCATTAAACAAAAACCAGACAGAAAAAATGAAGAAATAATGAGGAAAATATTTACATCACCCCTTCCTAAATCCCTGAAATACACGACTGCGGATGTGTTACAAATCCTCCTTCCAATTGTAACGATTGGACGCGGTGCTCTATACTTAAAGGGAAAATCGATATGAACTTAAAACGTTTAACGACTGAAGAAAACAAGATATTTGCATTGTCAAAACTAGATTAAAAGAAATTTCTTGAATTTTAAATAGAGGCACATGTTATAGCTCGCGATAATCGTCGTCAAATTCAGCTACGTAAAAAAACCGGTGCGCACTCAAATCTGCGGTGATAAGGGGTCCTGACCTACAACATTTTAAATTTCATCTGTATTTTTTTCTTCGTCTTCTTCCCATTTAAGTGCAGGACTCACTCTGAAGCAACGGCGCACTTATGTTGCTATTATTCTATTGTTTTAAGACGTGATACTTTCTAGCTGGCACATGATTTTCTTGTGAAAGGACCAACAAAATCATGTGATATTGTTAGAGATTTTATATCTATATTTGATTTGGGTTTAAATATTTAGAAGTTTTAGAATTTTCATCAGTGGCTAGTCAGAAAACTTATTTAGTCAATAATGTCTGGAAATATCTATTCTCCTTGAAGAAGGCCAAGAAAATTAAATTACCAACCAATTAATAAATGTAATCATTGTTTTATTCGACTTTTTCCCCTTCTTTCACTTATTTCTCTTACTGCCCGAAAAAATGATTTTCAGGATTAAAAAGTTATTGACTTCTGAATAGCAAAATTTTCACCGGTCGATATATATATATATATACATTTTGCCAGGACAACGATAACACGGTCTTCCCGAGCAGATGTTGACCTTGGACGTCCACTCTGCGGACGTCTGGCGACGGCGCCTGTTTCCAGGCACTTTTCCCAAAGTCGTTGGATTACACTTTGGCTAACACCATGCTCATAGGCCACCCCATGCTGCGTTTGCCCAGCCAACAGACGACAGACTGCTCTGGCTGCCTCAGCCTCCGACATGTGTCTTCTAAGCATCCGAGATTCTTCACACCAGACAGTTCTATAGTGTAACAGATGATTCGAATAAAAAATTCAAATTACAACCTTCTTATGTCACGTTGACTTTATTCTACACATTTGATTTTCACTTGATTTTGAGGGGTGGGTGTTTTTGCACGGATCTGCACGGGATAATTGAGCTGTTACGGGTCGATAAACACATATATACACAAGTGTCTTATATATACACTATCTACCTTTCTGTTGAATTGTACTAACAAAAAGTATATTGTTTCGCAACAAATTGAATTTCGTTCTTTGCGTATATCGTAAAAAATAAATGCCCCTTGATATCTTTCAATATGCTATTATAAAATTAATAAGTGTGTGCATCTAACTATATCTTTGTGTTGTTGTTGTTTTTTTCTTTAACAGTGAAACTTAAAAAACAAACAATTTTAGCATAAACGCTCTAAAAATAGAATTCATTACTTGGGTTAATGAAAAGAAAGACTTCAGGCTATAGTGTTCCTCTAACACAGAAGTTACGTTAATATCTATTATATAGGTTACAACCGTATTACTGCAATTTATTGACCTAATAATTAACATTATGAATAAGACTGCATTTTGTATTTACACTACCAATATTTTTGCCCCCGAAGGGAGGCATATAGCAATCGAATCGTCTGTCCGTTAGTCCGTCCTTCCGTCCCCATTTTGTCCGGAGCTAACTCTAAGGCAATGACTTCAAACTTGGAATAAAGGTTGTTGGGGATGAGACGGAGTGCAATGCACAAGAACCATAACTCCAGCTCACTTACCTTTTGAATAATCTCCCCTTTTCAGTTTCCCTTGTCCGGCCATTTTCTCACAAAGTATATATGGGATTGGCTTCAAACTTGGAATATAGGTTGTTGGTAATGAGGCAGAGTGCATTGCTTAAGAACCATATCTCCAGCTCACTTACACTTTGAATAATTTCCCTTTGTCATTTTTTGCTTGTTCATACTTAATTTTTGTCTTGGGCATAACTCAAAGAGTATTGGAAATATCAACTTGAAACTTCATAGTAAATCGAGGAGAAGGGAATTTTGGAATAATTACCCTTTGAAATTTTTCACACTTGATTTTTGTCCGGGTCATAACTCAAAACGTACCGGAGGTATCAAATTGAAACTTCATAGATGGATAGATCTCATTGAGGAAAAGTGCAATGTCCAAGAACTCTTTTTACCATATTAATAAAAAAAGCATTGGAGGTATCAACTTGAAATTTCATAAATAAATAGATCTCATTAAGGAGAAGTGCAGTGTCTAAGAACCATAACTCTCTTTTGTACAAGTTTGGAGCTGTCAGGTTTTGTTTGTCCGGGGCATAACTAAAAGGTATTGAATGTATCAACTTGAAACTTCATAGATAAATAGATCACATTGAAAAGAAGTGCAGTGCCCAAGAACTATAACTTTTTTTGCATAATTTTGGAATTATTGGCCTTTTTCATACTTTATTCTAGTCCGGGGCATAAAGTAACATGTTCCCATATATCAATACCCGACTGAAAAAGCGGCATGCAGGGGTATTTGCCTTAGGGCAGTGGCAGTTCTATTTTTCACAGACTGCAGATTTTTTGCACAAATGATCAAGGTAACATCAAGTTATAAGCTACCATGACTGTGCCCATTGACTTGTTTCGGGTGCATTCGTGTTTGTGACACTTTTCTTGTTCTGTTAATATGCCTTAAGGTCAGTCATTTTTCACGAATAAAGAGCACCTTACCCTTTTCCTCCTAAAAAATAACCAATTTGATAAATTTGTGCCCACGAAAAGTACAAATATACCAACATTAAGAATGGTATGATAGCGTCAGTCTTTACGAATAAAATAGACATTACAAAAATAAACAAGTGGATTTTTTTTACTTCGATTAAAATTAAACTATATTATAAAGCTATATGTGAACGTATAACATATGCTTCTACAACGCATCTCTTATGTAAATGTGTTTGATTGTATGTCCAAACAAAAACAGATTATAGTATAAAAACCCAAAGAAACTTACGAAGAAAAACATGATATAAACATACGAGAAAAACAAAACACAAACTTGCTTTTGACATGACGACTTGAAAAATAGTGTATATAAACCTTTAATACAAGCGACATATTTGACATTCCAGACAATTTAACATTCCAGACATTTCTATTAAGTCATACAATATATCACCCGAACATGCGTGACATTTTACCCTATACATATTTAAGGAGAAAAAAAGTAATACAGATTTGTTTCACTTATATGATTTAAAATATACAGTTAATTCTTAAGTTACGGCAAAATAAACATTTGAAACTTGTTAGTGCAGACTTTGACTGTTAAGCACAAACAGATAAGAACTTATCAATTTAATTCCTTGTGGATATAGTCTAGGACGAAAGTGCAACCTTCTTCGAGGACATGAACCTTCTTTGTCGAAAGATATTTTTTCTTTATATACTATTTAATGAACTCTTAAAAGATAGCCAGAGAAACTGGATTTTCCAACACCATGTATGTCATGGCGCCCTTGTGGCCACTGTATAGTTACACTCACTTTATCCCCTTTCCGAAGACTTAAGATGGCCACGGCATTGCCCTGGTCCCAGATATCTAAATAGTCTAAGTTGGGCGAGAGTCTGTGATCACTTATCGCTGAAACTGTTGCTTTGTTATTTACTTGTATAGCGGCTTCTACATAATGTCCTCTTTCAGAAACGATATTAGTGTAAAAACTGTAGGTGCCAGAGACTGGAGCAGTGAAAACGCCGGTATGTTTGTTGTACGCACCTCCGATGTTTGTAATAACGTCGTTGAATCTAATGGCATCGTACAAGTCGAATGTGGCATATTCTTTGCTTAATGACGCCTGAAAAGCAACTTCTGGAACCCATCTTCGTACTTTTCTCACTACCGCTGTAACAAAGTAGATGAAAAAATGTTTCGAACACGCACCAATAAGAAAAGATAAAAATAGAATGACGCCTGTAAACATATTTACCGTTAGAAATTTAAAATTAATACTTCGGTACATGTTTTATTAGTTAACGTTTATTCTAAACTCATTAAACATTATTTTTTTACCTTTTAGAATAAATTAAAACATTATTTATTAACAGCCTTTTACTTGGACAAGTTCCAGTATTTCAGACGATCAAATTTTAAAAAATAAATTGTTATTGATCTCTTCTGGCATTCTTGCTTAAAATTTGTAGTGTAGGAATTCTTTTGAAGAGATACCCTGATAAAAGTAGTTGTACTAACTTGATTAAACTATATTTACCAACTGACTTATTTAGTTTCACTGGTGACGTGGATTTTTATATATATATAGTGATTGTTTTTTAAGGAAATAACAAAAGAACACCATTCAAAAAGCGTTTAAAGTTACTTGATGAAATGACATACCTCGTTTATTCAGCTTGTGTACTATATGGTTTTCCATTCTGTTATAATCACCCGCTTTGGGCATTAACTCCTTTTCTATTTTTCCAGTGGATTTTTCCAGTTTTGTTACACGTAACTGCAAAGATATGATTTTCTTTTCCAGTGCTGCTATTCCTTCTGCGTTGTTTTCCCCATTACCGTTGTCGATATTCAATTTTCCTACTTCTGAGTTCGGATCAATCGGAATACATGTTGAAATGTTAATATATAATAATAATAAGACGGCACTTACATAGCTCAGTCCATTTCCACTTTCGAACAGTTTCATATTTTCCAATTATTTGATAATTATTCAATACTTTGATAAACCACTCAACCTGTACAAGTTACGTTATAAAAGTGGTAATGCAATGAGTGCTTCTATTTATACGAATTCACGTGACGATATTTCTCATTCAATCATTCGATTGGTTTCGTCAGTCGATATCAACCGCTGTTTTGCTTTTATGTAGACAAGTATTGATTTAGTTATGCTTAAATATATTTATTTATATTTTAAAAACATTCCAACTAGCTTTTT
This sequence comes from Cyclina sinensis, assembly GCA_012932295.1. NCBI lineage: Eukaryota > Metazoa > Mollusca > Bivalvia > Venerida > Veneridae > Cyclina > Cyclina sinensis. The sequence goes on along the minus strand of JAAONU010000006.1, from coordinate 19,720,634 downwards.
TCGTGTTTTTGGTATGCTAAAGTTTACATTTAAATAAGTATTTATTTGGCGTATGTAATGAACATATATTATATTACATTTTATGTACTAAGATGATATTGTATTTCCGAAGTAATATCATTTTGTTACCTTGCTGTTGTAAACTCAAATTGGACTGTTTAACTCACCTGAACCAAAGGCTAAAAAGAAGCTTTATTGATCAACCTTTGTCCGGCGTCCGTGCATCTGTACGTCCGTCTGTCAACATTTTGCGCGACCACATTTTCAATCGGATCTTGATGAAAGTTGGTCAGAGTTTTAAGCTCAGTGAAATCTCAAAAGAGTTCGAAACTTGGTCATGTGAAGTCAAAAACTAAGTCACTGGGTGGAATGATGAAAAAAAAAACATTTTTCACTCCAGAAACCATATTTTTGATCGAATCTTCACGAAACTTGATATAAATATTCATCTCAATGAAATCTTGGAGGAATACACAATTTAGATCATTGTGGTCACAAACTAGGTCGCTCAGTCAAATCATAGGTAAACCTTGGTCACAGTTTTGACCCGATTTTAATGAAACTTGGTCAGAATGTTTGCCTGAATGAATTATTTGATGAATTTGAAACTGGGTCATGCGGGGTCAACAACTAGGCCACAGGGTCAAATGATAAGGAAGCCTTGTTTTTCTTTCATCTGACGAATGATACTGCTTGCCTAGTTCCCACCAAAACTAATGAAATTTTTGTGAAAAAGCATGGCCGCCAGGTGGCGGGACTTATTTTACCTAGTCAAATATTACTATAATGATGGGTTTATTTCCCATATACATGTATATCTATATAAGGAAATTTAAAAACGTTCTTCTTTGAAACTGCAGTTCCATTTTGATTATAATTTGGCACAAATCGTCTTTAGGGGACCTTATATACAAACTGGTAAATTAATTAAGATCATTAAAAAACATGGTTGCCTGGGTCGGGCTTATTTCCCTTTATGGTCTTATGGGACAACTTTGTAAATCTTAAAATAGCTCCCACACTCCTGAACGTTTTGCTAGTGTGTATATGAGTCATATTACGGTCGGTCGGCCTGTTGAAGAAATCTTGTGACACGAATTACTTCTGCATTTTTGGGACTGTCGATTTGAAACTTGGTGTGCATGCTCACCAATACGTGTAGATGTAGGTGACGCATTTTTCGCGTACTCTACTGCCAGCTTAGCGATTTAACGACCCTTCTTAGCAAACTCTTGTGACGCGAAATATGTCCAATTTTCTAACACATTTGATTTGAAACTTGGTGTGCGTGTTCATTGATAGGTGTAGATTGCTTGACTTGTTTCATGCTCTTTGGTTTAATGATAAGTCATAGCAAAATCATGCGATGAGAATTTCTTCCACATTTTTAGGACTACCGATTTTAAACTTGGTATGCATCATCACCAAGTGTAGATGTGCATTACGCGAAATTTTGCACCTAAAATCCCCATCCAACGGACCGCGGACAATATGGTCCTCTTGTATAAAATAATTGTTGTTCTTTGTTTAAAAGTACTATAAAATAACTGTTTTTTTTCTTCGACTGTTTCAAATGATACAGTTATGAACCTAGCACGTGCAATATTTTAACACCTGCCTTCATAAGAAAATGTAATTGTTAGCATGTAAATTGCGTATTAAAGAAGACCTGTTTCAGATTAAATGTACGATCAATTGGCTCAGAGCAAGACTACAGTAATACCTTTTAAATGATATTGACTTGCTCTGGGTATTCGATATAAACCAGAAAAAATGTTTGATTTCATTTTTATCTACCATAATTATGTTCGTAAGTCATATCTTTACCATAATAAGGCGTTAGACAATTGCCACAATTTCATCAATATGAGTGTAGACAAATTTGGAAAGTATTTTGACTAGTACTGGCAGCAAATATTGTAGTACCGAAATATCACTGCGCTACTATCATAAACAAGAGGACCAGATGGTTCTTGGTCGCTCACCTGAAAATAAACTACCAAACAACTGGTGGGGGATGGTACCTAAGGGATGTATCAAATGGCAGACAGTTCAAATATAACATTAGATGTCAAAAAATATTTTTAAATCAAGAAAGAGTTCAAGGTCAACCAAAGTCAAATTTGAAGTCTGTATGCAAACTTAAACAAATAGCTAAAATTTCAAAAACATATCGTCAGTAGGATTTGTATAAACTTGGTAGAGGTCCATTAGACAATCATACACACTGGACATCAGAACTCTAGGCCTTATAATTTTTGACAAGAAGATGTTTTAGTTTGTTTCCTATATAAGTCTATGTAAAATCAAATGACCTTGGGCTCAGGCCAATTCTGACCCCACAGCCATGATTTATATAATTTTGGTAGAGGTCCACTTGGTGATGCTATCTACCAAACATGTAAGCTCTACGACTTTTGGTTTCAGACGAGAAGATTTAAAAAACATCCTTTCAGTTCTGGATGGAATTCTATTTTTACAACTTAATAAGAGGACCGTACAAAAATATTTCTGTAAAGTTTAATTGCAACTGACCCAATGGTATAGGAGGAGATGTTGCTTAAAGTCAATTGGGAAAGACGGACGGACGGACGACGGACAAAACAGCATACTAAAAGCTACACCTGACATTTGATCAGCTGAGCTAACAAGAAATATCTTTTAAAACAAGCGCTTCGTTCGAATGAACACCATGCCGCACCCGGGGGGGAGGGGCGGAGTTGACCTTTGATCCCATGACCTCTAAGTGGGTCTGGCGGGTAGACCTCATCAAAGTGCAAGCACCCGTGAAGTTTGGAGGTTATAGGTGGAAGGACTTCCGTGTCATGGTTAATGTCAAAGTTTTGTGACAAAGAAACAGACAGACAAACAAACAGACAGACAAACAGACAGACTAAAATCAATATGCTCCCTGCGGGTGCATAAAAAGCTTTTTGACGTGGGTTCTGATTGAAAAAAGTGTAATCGGTAACGCTCTACTTCGAACAGTAGCGACAATTCCGTATTTATGTAACACTACGGAATTAATCGAGTGTCTAGAAGACTTTTTGAAGACATAAATTGTACTAGGCAATTAATCTTAAGAAAAAAGATCCCAGTTCCTTGCTTAAATACAGCAAGAAAATGTTATCCCTTTATCTGTTGGTTCCATTCCATTCTCGGTAAAGGCAAACGGACTGCGCTTTGGGTGTACTCGTTTCTATGACTGAATTTCCTGCAGTGGAGGAACAAAGTCGGAATTTAACCCGATGGCTTAACAAAATCATCTTGTATGTTACATTGCCTATCTCCATATTCTTCCGCAAGACAGAAGAGGTTATTCGTAACAATTCGTCGATAACCCGAAGGCTTACCATTCCCACTTTTTCGTAAACCGTCAGACGTTTAGCTGTCTAAGAAGGCCGTTTTAAAATATTTTGTAAGCAACGCGTCCATAGCAACGGAAGTTCAAACCGAAAGTAATCGACTACGTCGAAAAATAACCTAAAAGCCGCTTTACTGAGGAGTCTAACAAGGTGGAATTGCCAGCGGAGGAAAAATGTTGCTATTAGAGAGGCAAAAACATTTAATATATATCAATGCAACAACATAAACAGAAAAGGGTCATATAGCCTGCAGCCATATTTATTGGAAAAAACAGTTTTTATACTGTTGGGGATGAGCTGAAAGTCCATAGTATCAAAAATTGAGAGGAACGTACGTTTGAACATCGATTAAGTTATTGAGATTTGGAAAATCGACTCTTCCATTATTGCATAATTAATTAAGAGATTATGAATTCTGATAAAAGCACGAAAAAATATTCTCTTAAACATTTTACTGTTAATATAAACATACTCATTTTGTTGTTTCAATTTCGCCTTTCTTTTGCACCAGACACATGCATTCTGTACTTGAGCAAAATACCACTCCGCCTACGATACGAAAAATAATCACAAGATTTCCCTAAGTGTAAATAAGATAGATCAGGCTCTGATAATGGCACAGAGTCAGATTTGGATCTTCAAAGTTCTGAAAAACGCTAAGCTTTTCTCTCTTTTGGTCTTGCTTTCATTTTACCAAGTCTTCAATACAATGTTATTTCATCCTGAAATACAATCGGTACATTTAAACAACCGGAAGTTAACCTTACAAACAAAAGAACAATGGAAGGAACGAATGAATGAATTTCATAGCGTGGCCAGTTTGTATTAATGTTAAATGTAAAAATTCCTTCAGCTGTCTCAAAACCTTCACGATTCCAAAATGGCCGGAAAATATTAGTCTCGTCTGAAGTATTCATGTCCTCTCAAGCCAACAGTCTTTCTACGCTAATAGCGCTTCGATTGTCATTACAACATTGGTATGATCTAAATGCACATAGTGAGTCAAATAAAACAATATTCCAGTGACGTGCATGGCCCTCATTTGCAGACGAAAGAATATTACTTGTTATTTTTATAAGTTTGCAAAGAGTAAACAACTAGCCGAGAGATACAAATGTGTCAAACAAATTCAACGTCATGCGCAAGAAGTCACACGTGCGAATTTGTCATAAAAACACCATTTGGCAGCCTTTTGCTTTTTCTGTACTTTAGTCAGAACAATGTGTTGTATATTGTACCTGTTGTTTAAAAGCGCACGTAGCGAAGTTACTAGCTAAGTTTCTTTTGCAGATGAGTCACGATAGCTACGGCGTATTTCCCTCTTTTTTTTAAAACTAGTATCTGATACCTCTGGTTGTCCGTCCGTCTGCCCGTCCGTTATCAATTTCAGATTACCGTTCAAGACCGAAGATTTGAGTCATATAATATTTGTCCAAGTTATATCTTCTAAAACCCTTGCAGGATATTTATGAAACCTTGAACAAATGCTTATCTCATTAAGGGACCATGGAGAACTAACATTCCAAGGGCTCTGACACATATTTGGACAAATGTTTTGTCCGCTTTCTTTCTCATGAACGACTTGAAGGATATTCACAGCACCACTTTAAGGTCGAGGACGCAGTTCAAAGTCAGTTATTTGAGCCGTAGAGTTCATGTATGCTCAATATCACCTTAAACTCTCACAGAATAATATGATGTATTGGTCAGTTGTACATTTTTTATCCGCTTTTTATCTCTTGAACCGCTTGAATGATATTCATGAAACCTTTAGTCAAATGTTTATATCATTGATATGACATGCAGAACCGACATTCAAGAAGCACCACTTTAAGGTCAAGGCCACAGTTCAAAGTCAAATATTTGAGCCAAAGAATCCCTGTCCGCTCCATTTCTCTTAAGCCTCTTCCAGGATAATTATGAAACTTTGATCAGATGTTAAACCTATTGGGATGATCAGATGTTTAACCTATTGGGATGATCAGATGTTTAACTTATTGGGATGATCAGATGTTCAACCTATTGGGATGATCAGATGTTTAACCTATTGGGATGATCAGATGTTTAACCTATTGGGATGGTCAGATGTTTAACCTATTGGGATGATCAGATGTTTAACCTATTGGGATGATCAGATGTTTAACCTATTGGGATGATCAGATGTTTAACCTATTGGGATGGCCAAATGTTTAACCTATTGGGATGGCCAGATGTTTAACCTATTGGGATGATCATATGTTTAACCTTTTGGGATGATCAGATGTTTTACCTATTGGGATGATCAGATGTTAACCTATTGGGATGATTAGATGTTAACCTATTGGGATGATCAGATGTTTAACCTATTGGGATGATAAGATGTTTAACCTATTGGGATGATCAGATGTTTAACCTATTGGAATGATCAGATGTTTAACCTATTGGGATGGCACACAGAATCAACATTCTCCTGCTCTAAACTTGAACATTTTGGATTATACATTTTTCGGACACAGGTCACTTAATGATAACAGCTTACTTCGGGTGAATATTGTCCCACCGTCAGCGGAGCAACATATGTTGCAATCATTTTTTAAATAAAAACCATTTTTGAAATAAATACTTCAAAACTGTTTCTTATTTCAAAAATGGCTTTACTTTCCAACCACTTTTGAAATAACCATTTTTGAAATAAAATTTTCAAATTGAGGTCAGTTTGGGATGATCATATTTTTAACCTATTGGGATGGCCAAATGTTTAACCTATTGGGATGGCCAGATGTTTAACCTATTGGGATGATCATATGTTTAACCTTTTGGGATGATCAGATGTTTTACCTATTGGGATGATCAGATGTTAACCTATTGGGATGATTAGATGTTAACCTATTGGGATGATCAGATGTTTAACCTATTGGGATGATAAGATGTTTAACCTATTGGGATGATCAGATGTTTAACCTATTGGAATGATCAGATGTTTAACCTATTGGGATGGCACACAGAATCAACATTCTCCTGCTCTAAACTTGAACATTTTGGATTATACATTTTTCGGACACAGGTCACTTAATGATAACAGCTTACTTCGGGTGAATATTGTCCCGCCGTCAGCGGAGCAACATATGTTGCAATCATTTTTTAAATAAAAACCATTTTTGAAATAAATACTTCAAAACTGTTTCTTATTTCAAAAATGGCTTTACTTTCCAACCACTTTTGAAATAACCATTTTTGAAATAAAATTTTCAAATTGAGGTCAGTTTTTACTTTTCCTCTCATAAACCTTCTGATGTCTCAGGCCGCTGACCTGACCACGTGCAGAGCATAATGACATCATTTTACCTTGATATTACCTGTCTTCTTTACACACCTTCCGTACTTACAAAAAAATGCCAAGTGTATGTTTATTTCAAAAATGGTTATTTCAAAAGCGGTTTTGAAATAAACATACATAACAATTCTCCAATTGTTTACCTTATAAGATAGCTTACAATTATATTTATATTAGAAAGAAAGTTTACGTGTCTGCAAAGTAAGTCAAATACTTCTAGTGAGGCCGTTCAAGTGGCAAAGTAACATACTTCCAATGTCTGATATTAGTCATAATGTCCAAGATGCATGCTAAAAAGCACTGTGCATACTCAGATATCATGTACATTAACCCTGAACATGCTGAAATTTTGTAATGGATTTGCCCAGCTTTGAATTTGGAACAGTCCATTCAAAGTTTAAGGGATTTCAATATCAAAATACAAAAAATGGAGCTACCAACAGTATAGAGCCTGGTCAGACTGCACGGATGTGCAGGCTGGCCTGGCTCTATACTGGTGGCAAAGGCTAATCACTTTCGGTTCCAGCAGGTTAAGGGTTAAACGAAACTCATATAAAATACAGGAAACTTAAATCACTGCACTGATGGATACAACAGATTTATAGTGTACACCTGAGAAGACAATTTATGAAGAAAGTCATCATGTTGAGGCGTAAAAATATCATACTATTTTTACTTCCGGATAACAAGTGTGACTTTTTACGAATTACGAAATTATTCCTGAATATGATCCGAAAGTATGAATACATCCGTGTGGTCGCATTAATATAACGATGTCAAAGTGGGCATGTCCCTCGATTGCGGCTCTAAAGACTGTCGGCTGTACAGTCTAAAAAGCAAACCGTACTGTTACGATATGATGTTAAATACTGAATTACAACTTTGATAATTAAGTATAGCACCCGATTTTTCAATTATTATTATTTTTAATCATTCAAATAACAAGTAAAAAACAAGTATGAATTAACTTTTTAATTCTTCCTTAAGAAAGGCTTTTAAAATTTTGTGTTTTTGAAAAGACAAAATTTAAAACAAAATGTTTGAATTTTCACTATTTCACCATTAAAGTGATTGTAAAGGCTTCCTGTATTGTGAAATAACCATTGGTAAAGAATTCAATTCAAACGTCATTTGTAATGTTACACAGGATTGGACACATGTTTTTCATAGGTAAGGATAACAAAGCCTCTGAGATGTGTTCATTTGATTCATATAGACATAAATATTCTACTGCATAATAAAGAGTGCATATTCATTTTGAAAGAAATAGAATATAGCGAATTGTCTATCGTTATTTCATTTTTAGCACAGAAACAACAAGTGCACAAAATAGTGAGAAAATAGATTGGAATTCCTGCTCTAAGCGAAACATTATGTCCTAGAATTTTTATCTATCACTCAGCTGTCAACCTCTCACTCTTTCATATCATAGTACAATGTAATAAACCTGTATAAAATTTTATTTTATGCCTACCAATGAAATATAGGGAAATATCAGTGAGATAAAAGTGATAATACACTGTTTTGAATCAGTTAATTACCATTTTGATAATACATGTTTGTGCCCGAACTATTGAATATTGAGTATTTATCCGCTTTTATAATTAAAGTATGTATGGCAAAATTCAATAAATATTGATAAACTGTGTAGACAAAAATAAATATTATTTGATGAAAGTGTATTCAGTTTATTTCAGCAGAAGTAAAGTTATCATATGTATTGGAGATTGTCTGCACTTTTTTTGTGCGCAGTAACCAAAGTACGCATTAACTGATTTGGGGCTCACCATGGGGAATTTATTGAAGGCCCTGATTAAAAATGTCATAAAAAAACATTTTTGACGTGTTGGCATAAAATAAAAAGAAAATTTGTTTGTTTTTTAGTGGAAGATGGGAATTTATTTCATCTCGTGAACACCATATGTTGATATTTTCACTCGTGGCTGCGCCACTCGTGAAAATATCACATATGGTGTTCACTCGATGAAATAAAGCAGCCACGAGTGAAAATATCAACATATGGTGTTCACGAGATGAAATAAATTCTCATCTTCCACAAAAACAAACAAATATCCTCTATATATTTGTTTAAAACAAGTATCACGGTGGAAAATGTTACAGGTTTAACTTTAGTTTTGATAATTGTATAACATTTATCGTCTACTTCTCATCGAATGTGTGCTGTAACTAAACAAAACAAAAACAAATAAATGTTTTTGCCTTCTTTTTCATTAATTCAATCACCTTACACATTCAAGAAAAGTTGTATAACATAAATAAAACATGATTTTTTTTTACAAATAAACTCCTCATTCAGACAAAAGCAGGTTGAAATTCACGCTTGTTTAACTGTTGTTGAAATTTTACTATTTCTACTCCAGCTATTGCAAGGTAAGAAAAAGTCTAAAGTCACCATACACTTGGTGACCGGTTTCTTCTGTATCATAAGTACAGCTCAATTTCTATCGAGCGGTAAATACAGGCCATTGTTACATGTTTTTATTTGTTATATTTTGCATTATCATATGACCGATAACATATATACTCAGTTATGTTTATTCCAACGAATTATCATTTTCGCAGATACCAAATCAAACGGAAGTTAAAGGAAAACTTTACGCCAATGAACCGTAATTTAAACGTTTTTTTTGTTAGGAAATGTTATACTTTCGGTTTCGATAGTTCAGCCAATTACCGTATATCAAGTTTGCGTCATTTGCCCTTTGTGAATTAACAAAGCGTGTAAGAATATGTTTACTTTTCTTAAAAATAAATGTAGAAACAGATTCATTAAATGCTATAAATGTATAGTTGGGAGTATACAAATAAAAGAGATATTGATTATCTTTGCACAATGAGCAGGTTCTTCCGTTAATCTAATGAAAAACTCCTTTGGAAATATGCACTGAAAATTTAAAAATGACAACGCATTGAGTAAATATTAAAATGTGTATGATAATTAGCTATTGTAGAAACGATTACTAATTTGAATGGGTGGGCGACTTTCCCACACCATTTTACATGTACTCTGATTTTCATGTCATATGTTTTCTAAATTTTAATTTCAGGTACCATTTTACGAAATGGAAACTAAATTTAGAAGAGAATCTATGATTTAGTGAGTGATTTTGTTCACAAGAACATCACTGGGGAAAGCTTTTCGTTTCAAATAATTCGCCTGTCTTTGGGATTAAGTGACATAAAAAATCACTAAATCTTCAACGTTAAAAAAGGACAAGCAAGGACATTCAATGTACACCAAATCACCACAAACACCTAGATGTTGCTCATTTTGAACAGTCGGTTTGACTCAACATAAAACATATAAGATATAGAATTTTCTGTACTGGTTTACTGTTACTGTTTACTGTTTATTGTACGTTGAACTTCGCATCCCCACCCCCACCCCCGCCACCCAATATTTCAATTGAATAAAACCAAAAATACCTGTTGATGAGTCAATTATGGCTATAAAATCAGTACCGCTAGTTTGAAACTTATATTTGAATTTATGATTTTAATCTCTGTCTTTGTAAGATACACATTTGAATAAGTCATAAATGTCACCAACAGCATCTTCTACAAGATTGCTAGACAGAAACAAATCCAAAAGTCATTCTCACAGAATCATGAGACAATGATTACATACATGGAAACTTGTTACCGTAAGCATGCATTCCTTTCTCTATCTATCTATCTGTGTTTTTTTGTCCTGGGTTCCGGTTGCCCATATGACCGACGCCCCCTGCAGAGATTAGTTATTTTATATTGTGGGGGACAGTGCAAGGTACAGAAAGCATCCCATTCCAGAGACACCCCTGGTTCTTTTCCATGCTCAGTGTATAGCACTGATACATGTGACTTCGGTTTAACGTCTCATACGAAAGACAATTAGTAATGTAAGTGGAGGAGCGGGGAATTGAACTCTCGACCCCAAGTGAAATTTGACGCGCCTTATCGGGGGTTTCTTTAGAAAGAAACGAAAAACATAACCTGCCTCTAAATCTATTCAGCATAGTAAAGCATTGTACATATAAAACTATATTTTATTGTTTTCTACTCTATTAAAAATAACAAAAGACCACCAGAGAATAATTTGATTTTGTCTAAATTTTGTTTGACGCCTCCAGTGCATGTGTATATTGTGTCCATCTACAATAGCAGGGTATTTAACTCGTCTTGCGTCTATGTCGACAAGAAAAAGTCTGATTTAACCATTCTTCAAAAAGGTTCACTGTCCATCCAACCGTTTTTATTTCCTTCCATTACTGCCTCCGCGAATACGTCTTACATATTCTTTGAAACTCTCTATCCTGGTGGAAATACAGCTATCGGACACGAGTTATGCACTGATGCTCTCATTCCAGCAATAACAGTTATCTGGGTTTTGTCTGATGTTTGTTTAAATACTCGCTTGGGTTTCTGATGCACAAGTCAGATATGCACATTGTCTAGAGTAGAACCACAGCCTTTCCACTCCCTTGTTGTCTCGCTGAACTAGGGGATATTTCTTGATGTCTTTTCACAAAGGCACAGTGCTGATACCACCAGGGTCTGTCTCATTTAGAATAAGCTTTCCTATTATCCGTCTTTGTTATCATTTTCACAATTTTCAGCAACCTTCTTGCTTCTTTATACGTATTTACTATTCAGCCAGCTAGGGACAGCTATAATGCTAGGGACAATTGAAATGAGAAAAACACTCAATGTTTCAGTCAAACTTCAAATGTTTCTTCATTAAATTGAAGAAAGTAAAGGTAATAGCAACTCTAATAAGAAAGGTGTAGCTATGCTGTTATATAAACCAGTTTATTTTTCGTTTAATATTCTTGGTTTTAATTCAACAATCATAACTCAAAATAAATAGGGATAAACCCTCTTTCTAACTATTTGAGATTTATGTTGTACGAGCTCGAATAATGCGTTCTGAGGTTGTTTTTTTATTATTTTATTTTGAAATTGAGATGTGAATTTATTTTATAACTTTGTTTAAAATACAAAGACAAATATTCACTCCAGGTCAACGACAGATATCCTTAAACATGTCAAAACATATTACCTGTCGAAAACATTTAAAATCTTTTCACATTGTTTTGAAATTCAATGAAAAAACATTTCACCCATGTTCAAAAATGAAAACGTCTAGACCACATCAAGATAATGTGTCTCCATGTCTATACAACTTATACCTCGAATACAATTTACTCGTATCTCATATTCGTGAACAAAAAAGCAGTTTTGTATACAGGAAATAAATTTCCTGTTTTTTTTTAAAAAAAAGGATTTTTATGAGTCTGTGTGTTCATAACGACGCCACACCACATACTTGCACGGTTTCCTCATGTCGCTACTGACTTTGATTTGGGAACACATTCATTGTGCGATATTTTAAGAGTTTTATGAAAATGAAAGAGAAAAAATAATTAATCCTAAGTTTAGAGATGTCTCTTTGATGAAAAAAAAATATATATACATTTACTCAAAAAATACCAAAAAAAAAAAAATAAATAAACATCTCGAATAAGATTTAATTTTATTTGTCTCAATAAATCTAGTTCGTAAAAATATTATAAATTTTACATTGTAGACTATAAAAATCTTACAGTGGTTACCGGTGCAGACGGAAATATCTGGTTCGAGGGTACCTTAAATATATGGCAGAAAACAATTTTAAAGACATCTTCAAAAACCAATGCTGTTACATGACATTAACAAGATACGCAACAATGGCTTTCTTTCTCTTTTTTTCTAATTGTCGATACCGATTTTCCATAAGACTCACACCTCGAGAAGGATTTAGTTATTTTAGTTCGTGGGGGATAGTGGGAAATACCGAGAACATCTCATTCTAGAGACACTGCTAGTTCAGTTACATGCTCCGATATATTGAACCACTTTGTAAAGGCAATTCCGAAGTAGGACAGAGTGGAATTCGAACTCACAACCCCGGGACTACAAGTCCTGTTTGTTATTACAAGACCATTGATCCGCCGTAAGCAAGTCCTGTTTGTTATTACAGGACCATTGATCCGCCGTAAGCACTTGGCAAAGCACACACAAATCAACTATAATTTTTTGTACAAATAAAACGCCCAATGATTAAGTTTAAATAATCTTCTCGGCTTGAGTTTTTTTCATAAATCGATTTCAGTGTTAAAGGATTGTACTAATTGAAAAATATTCTTTATCATTAAAAAGATTATGTCAGTAGTTTCAGTTTAAAGGTGTGTTTAGCTTAGACACAAAGACACTCAGTAGTCTCGAACAGACGATGTCGGCTATTTCTTTATTAGTGTCTAAATCGCGGTTAAAAACATGATATAAATTTGAGCTTCTTGATTCGTGCATTTAATTTAATTAACTTTATGCAATTAATGTGTACATACGAAAACCACAAATATGCCCATGTTCACTCTTGAGTAAGACGTTCTTCTAAGGTAAAAAGAATACAAGAAATTTCAAAGAAGTTTGCATTAATTTTAACGAGTAACTATGAAAAAAGCATTTTCCATTCATGTTAAAAACATGAGAAAAAATGTTTCTAGCAAAATCTTTGTGGCTATTTACTGTCTGTTCCAGATTCTTTAGTAGGTGTACACTAAGATTAAATTTTGCAAACTTGTAATAAAAATATGTCATTATCCGTGGTTTTTTTCCCAGACAATTGAAACGTTTATAATTCAATTTCTGATTAAATTATGTTTAATTTATTATATTTAAATCATTTTAACAAAAGAAATAACGCCACAATATCTATTTTTCGAGGTTCATGAAAATACCATTTTTCAGGTATATCTGAATGTGGCCTTTATTTATCAAAATAATTCATATGACTTTACCAGAAAATAATTAACCTTTGTTTTTATTTCGACTTTCTTATACATTCTACAATAACATTTTAAACATATATATCACAGTTAAAACACACAATATGTTGAAAGAGAGACTATTACATACATTTATAAACACATTGAACAATGTTTTACCTTTACTCTTTAACTACATATTTATGGTAATTGAAAACATAATCTTCTAAGATTTTATTGCCTGATTAATATTGAGGTAAAAACTTCGTAAATTAAATCATCTTGTAGTTTAGTTATTCATTGGTGAGAAAATTAATGGATAGCTATTACTATCTTTGGCAAAGCAAAGGTATGCACCGGTGCAATAAATCACGTAATTTATATACTGGTATAACCTAGTACTTACTACTTGTAAAAGTAAAGGTAATTAGTGCAATTAACCATTTAATGAATACACTTGTATACTTAGTACTTGTAAAAGCAAATGTATGCATCAGTGCATCGCGATGTTCTGTTCTGTTCAGTGCAAGTAATCATATCATGTATATACCTCTATCCCTGCAACAAATTACAAATTATACTAGCTTTTTTTAAAAGTATTTTACCCCATCGTTTAAGATGAGTATTCGGTAAACGTAGACCCTGGCAAAGTTTACAAATAAGTAATAGTCATACGCAAACTAAATACAAAGTATACAATTACAGTAAAATTACCTGACAAAATCTTCAACAGTTGGAAATAATGTCTTCTTTTACAGACCAGTGTACTATCAAGAAACAATAACTTTAACCGATAAATAAAAACAGTAAGGCCCCATTCAATATGTCTAGGAGATATACAAGTATGATACTTGAAAGACCGACAAAACTGGCTTCACTTTAAACAGTCAACTCGATGGTCATCGTTTGAAATTTATCTTGTTTTCCAAAACATGCATTTGATTACTTGTTAATCGCCTTTTTTCATACGTTCCTTTTAATATTGTGTCATTACGTACCTTTAACTACAATTTGGAAGCTGATAACAATGCCAAAGTCTGTCAGGCAAACACAATGCTGAAATTATCTTTATATTTATTCTTTGACCTAAGTAGAAGCATTATGCATTTGCATTTGTTGTTGTTTTGTTTTATTTTGTTTTGTTTTCGTTTTTCCTTTTCTCACGGGAGATATATCTAGGAATATACATGAGGTTGTTGTCAAAGGAATAAGCCTACTTAAGCTTACCAAAATCTTTCTTTAAATCATTTTACCCAAACATCAATGTGCTCATAAACGATACCCAGAAAAGCTGAATTTTCCAACACCATGTATGTCATGACTTCCTGCTTGTAAGTTACACACCGCACTTTGTCTCCTTTCTGAAGAAATAAGATGGCCATGGTTGTACCAATACATCTAAATAGTCTGATGTTGCCGAGAGTGTTTGATCACTAATTGCTGAAAACCTTGGCTTTTGCATTTATTTGCATAGCAGCCTCTATATAGTAACCTTTTTTCAGAAACGATATATATATGTTGAAAATATAGGTTCCGGAGACAGCAGCAATAAAAACGCTAGAATGTTTGTTGTACGCACCTCCGATGTCTGTTATGACGTCATTGAAAATAATTGAATCGTACAATTCGAATGTGGGATATTCCTTACAAAATAAAGATAGGAAATTACCTTTCAACTTGGAGATAAACCTTTACCTCAGAGGTGACATACTTGTCTTGGTAATATTTTCATCGTCTTAAAGAAACTTTGTTCAGTAGCGCAGATATTAAACAAAAAATTCTCGGTGATAAATTAATTTCATTTAAAATCCTCATTTCTGAACAGGAAAAACGTTTGAGAAATTGATAAGTGGACTAAAGAAAAAAAATGATTAATTAATATGGGAGTATATCTAATAAACGCTGTCTAAATTACTTTATCAGCAAGGGACGCTCCTTGGTTAAATAAATATAGAACACGTCACTAAATATGGGACACTATTGCGAAACGTTATCATTTCATTTAAAACGAATTTTAAACAATTGGCCACGAAGTGAACTAGTGAACTAGTCCATGTTACTCGCATGCATTGATCGGCTGTTTAACTCCTCGCCCCCACCCGCCTATTTGTAAATAACATATAGCTATATCTCTGTTAAGTTGGAATATTTCTCTATCTTCCCCCCCCCCTCTATCCCCCCCCACACAAAAAAAAATATCACCACGGTTTTCTCAGTAGTACAATGACTTAGTCACGTAAACAGAAAATAGCACAGATTTAATACGCCATTAATGTCTTCATACAGATTTCCAAAAACAAAAAAGAAAATATTCGGTAAAAATTTATGACAAGAAGACAGAAAGCGGTATTATCATTGTCTAATTTCATAAATATGCATTTACCTAATCACTGCCAACCAACACAAGTGTCAGAGTGACAAAAAGCATGCATGGTGTAAAAAGCGTTAGATAATAAGGAAACAAAAGTAACTATTCCTGAAGCTATCGCGAATGCCGATAACACAATGTTATATTGTGACAGTTATCAATAGAAGGATACTACGTCATCGCGCACCTGTTTTATGCTCTCTCGCGGATCAACAATCCGTCGCTTGAAAGGTAAAACGGTCTTTTTCAGTAAGAAATTTGTAGAGTTGCAAAAAATCATGTTGTGCACCGAAGGTTGGCTGGTGTGTTTTGTATTTACGTAAAGAATTTTTATAATATAAAATTCTAGTTTAGGCCTGAAAACGACAAAGAAATGGTCCGCGAGAGAGCATAAAACAGGTGCGCGATGACATAGTATTCTACCATTGGTTATCATGCGTCTATCATCCATCTAAGTTATATTCACAGCTAGATCTCAAACTAACAACTCTTCTTGAAATCACATACCGTCGTTACTAAGTATACAAACTGACATAAGATCTATTTCACATAATACTATAATAAAGAATAAAATGATATAGCTGCTGAAACGAAGAAAGTAGGATTTTTGTTATTTATTAATCTAACCGTAAGCGGAAATCTAAACAATTTGTAACATCTAGTTTCAGGATTCAGTTTAAATCTGCACCTGGGCAGGTGATAATCTATCTTTTTTTTCCACTGACGTGTTGACAGTCAAGAAATATCAAAGCAATTAAAGGTGGTATATCTGATGAACTTAAAGGAGTGTAAATTGAGTACTACGAATGAATCTGAGTTTGTAGTTTCAGATATGAGTCGACATTTATATTCATGCAAAAATTATTTCATATACAGTACTGACTGACCTATCGATTTTCAAGATCTAAAGAGGCAACCCCTAAAATATCGAATCATGCAAACAATTAATTCAAAGGAATGTAAATTGAGTGACACGAACGAATTCCTGTTTATAATTTGTAACTAACAAATATGAATCGACATTTCACGTCATGCAAAAAATATTTCATATACAGTACTGACTGACTTATCGATTATGATCAGGTGTCAGTAAGCCTCTTTCTGTTCGAGTTTATCATCGTCGGTACCGCTTGGCCATATGGCCGACGGCCCCCTGCAAGGTTTAGTTATTTTAGGTTGTGGTGAATAGTGCAAGCTACAGAAAGCATCCGGTTCCAGAGACATCTCTTGTTCTTTTCCATGCTCAGTGTATAGCACAGATACATGAGACCTCGTTTTAACGTCTCATCCTAAAGACAGTAATGCTTGGTGGAGGAGGTGGGGATCGAACTCTCGATCCGTGGATTGCCAGTCCAGCGCGTTACCACTAGATCACTGATCCGCGCTCCTTAAGTACAACCGAATGCAGTGACTTTTCTTTTTATAGAAAGTTGTTGTTGTTGTTACATTTTTCTCGGAAACCCGTTCATTACAAATGCACATTTAATTTCTTGCTATACGTCTTACGGAAACATTTTTTTTTACACATGTTCTTTTAAATTGTCAATTATTTTCATTTTAAACACAATGAGCCAATAAAATACACAAAATGCAGTCTATCAGTGCTACATGTTAGGGTATGTCCCTTAAAGTATATGAAAATGTAAGCGTTTATGAGAGTTTTTTGTTTGTTTATTTTCTTTAAACTCATTTTTTAAAACTGATTTTCAAATGTATTTACCAGTTAAAGACCACCTTTAAAACTAAATATAGAACATCACATTCCT
The DNA here is from genome assembly GCA_012932295.1 of Cyclina sinensis. NCBI lineage: Eukaryota > Metazoa > Mollusca > Bivalvia > Venerida > Veneridae > Cyclina > Cyclina sinensis. The sequence goes on along the minus strand of JAAONU010000006.1, from coordinate 19,703,016 downwards.
TTCTTGTTGACTCTTTTTTTCAACTGTAAACCCGGAACTTTTGAACAATTACTGTCAACTTCAGGAATTTATCCTACTGTTACAACGACCAGGATGTAAATCAACACTGGTGTCACACAAACAGTGAAACATGTGTTGTTTACTTCCGCTGGAAACAGTCGTAAAATAAGGGCGTGATGTGCCTGAGTTATAAAGATTATATGGCCTGCACCGCCATCATATATCATCGTCAGCGCAGTAGATTAGCCTTCAACTTCCTGTTCAACAATTGGCTTATCATAAATCACCAGGGCATAGGCTTTGTCGAGTTGATATACCTTATCTCGGTCTTTATATATTTTTTCTTTCTTTCTTTTTTAAGCCATCTCATTAAATTTTACTATTTTAGTCAAAATGATCAGTCAAAATGAATATTCAAGATTGGAAAAAAATCGCTAACGCAAAAAATTACCTCATTTCCTAAAATAACAACGCACATTTTTACAAGAAGGTAATATTTTCAAATAAATTCAACTTCTAGTAAAATAAACTTTAAGTCTATTGCATACGGATGTTTGGCGTCACGGGAATATCCAGCTCGAGGGTAACTGTTTAAGGCGGTGACGAGGCTCTGACGAGTTACCGCTAAACAGTTACCCGAGAGCCCTATATTCCTGTATGTACTGGCAACCAGTGCTTCCTTTTCTTTCATATCATACATACATAAAAATTCGGAAGAAAATAACGAAAACTAATATTTTTATTCTGCACTATTTATAAGCGTATGAATTTAAAACTTTTTTTCATAACAGAGTGACGTCATTAAAAGCAGACGACCTATCTTACATGGGGGTGTAAGATGGGTTTTTGTAACACCGGTGTGAACCATAGAAAAATCCTGTCTGATATGCACGAAAATGCCTTTCCTAATTGTATTCGTTTTAATTTCCTTTTTACAGTGTAAATCGCAATGGAAAAAGCAACTTCCCGACGGAGGGGATTTCACATTTGGATAAAGTTGCATCGGGCGAGAAAAGTGTTTAAAAGGAAGGAAATGTTGATACAAATACTCTCAAATTTCCTTTCGTTTTCACTTATCAATGCATTTTTTTTTTCGAAATGAAACATGCGTATGGGTCTTAAATGTTGAACTTTAATGATTAAAGCGACAGTTATTATTATCGTAGTTTGGTTCCAGGCCCAGCAATCAATACTATTCCTTAGTAATGCTAACGTTCAGCTAAATGACTACTAAGTCCCTTTCTTACTACAGATTTATCTTTTCTTGGCTGGAATTGATTGCTAGCAGAGGAAAAAATGTTGCTATTAGAGAGATAAACTCATTTAATATATCAATGTAATAACATAAATAAAAAGGATCATATAGACTGTAGGCAGGCTATTAATCTTGCAATGTTTAGTACGCATTTCTGGGAGGAATTATATCCTAAGACTATCTGGATTTCAGCCAGGAGTATGCACTTATGTAATTTCATGAAAGTTGATTGTTGGTATATACATTCAATAGAAAGTAATAGAAAACATATAAAATGTAATGATTAAGAGCAGGCCCTATAATCAGCCCTATATTGCAGTCATGCCAAGCTAAATCCACTTAATTAGATGTTTGGAGCCAACACAGTCGCCTACAGGGAGGTGGTAGTATAAAAATATAAAGCTTTAATTATGAGCATTGAGTAGGCAGAGTCGTTGAGGTCACATAACATAAAGTTCTCACATGACAGTTTTGTAGCTAATTGTTCAAAAAATACAGGTTATATGTATACACATTGTATAAACAAAAGTAAAACAATATTCTTTGCAGCGATCTTAACATGTAGTTATATTCATTTGTAGTTTTAAAGACACGTGCAAATGATAGAGTCTATCAGTTTGCACCAGTAATTAAATTACATTCATTTGTTAGGTTATACCCCTTGAACCACTCTCCGTTTCTTATCGATTTTGCGTGATTCTTTTATATCAGTTCTAGCTACGCCCCTGCCTTATCAAGTTATTTTGCATTTATTCGCTTTAGAATATACTTTACTTTATTTATTTGGCAAAATCAGCATACAAGTGCTTTTGGCCATAACAATACAAATATACAAAAATGGCAAAATTCAACTATAATGCAAATATACAAAATATGTACAAGTTCATGTAACAAATAAATAAATTAAGTAAATACTCACAAACATCTCAATCCATAGAGCTCTATAATTCGTGTTTTATTCCAATTTTTTTTTTCAGAACAAAAATTCTGTATTTTACATGGGTGCATTAACTTGAAATATTTCATCTCGTAACTTAAATGGGTCTGCTAAATACTTAGCAGTTTTAAACAGCAATTTACAATTATCTGAGGACAAGATACTAACAAACTTGTTGATATTCGGCCATGATATATTATGAAAATATTTTCTACGTAAATAAGTGTACATTGGACAGCATAAAAGGAAGTGGTATTCTGATTCAGTCTGATTACTAGAACATACTTTACATGTTCGGTCTGCTCTAACTACTCCGGTATATCTACCTAATTCAATTTCTAGCTTATGGGAACCTAATCTAAAACAACTCATCTGTTTGTTTTCTTAAAACATCGTTTCTGATACCATCTAAATATTTTTCATAATCAAAATGTTTTTAAACAAAATATAATAATCTAATTTAGGTGAGTTTCGAATCAAAGTATTCCAATCTTGAATATACTGATCTCTTATACGTTATTTTAACATAGGTAAGTAATTAATGTTGTAATCAAAGTTATACCATACATTACTATAGCCAAGACTGTCTAGCAAATACTTAACTTTCGAAGCCCAACTGTTATTGTTGTTGCTATTACATTGTTCAATTAATAATCTGTACATTGGTGAATTTTGACATTTCATTGTTTTTAACCACAGTTTCAAAGTTCTTTCTTTACAAATAACCGATAGTGGATACCTCCCAAGTTCACCGTAAACAGCTATGTTTGGTGTCTGTTGACGCACACCAAGTATTGTTTTTAGAATTTTATATGCAACTTATCGACTTCGACTTCTTTATAATCGTATATACCCCAAACTTCTGAACAGTATAAAATAATTAGAAAGACAGGTGACAGTATCCAACCATAAAACCAAAACAAAAAAAAAACAAAAAACAAAAAAGGAAGAACAAGAAATGTCGTTGTCCTCTGCAGTAGCGAAGAAGTGGTCCAGTGGTATCGCAACGCATTGGACTGGTACTCCAGGGATTGCAAGTTCGATTCCCCCTTTCCTCCACTAATTGTATCAGTGCTTAACGCCAAGTTTGGGAAAAACGGGATGCTTACTGTATTTTGCACTATCGATAAAAAACTCAAATAGATATAAGGACGTGGGGTCAAAGTCTAGGTTGAGTTAAATTGCAAGGTAGCGTTTTTAAAAAAACGTATTTTCGTTTTTTTTAAATGTCCAAAAGTAAATAAAAGTAGAATATACAGCAAAATACTTGGATGCTTGAAGCGTTTACATAGATTGCAAACAGCCAGTAGTTAATTATATATTTTAACGTTTATTTTTAGTCATGCATTCTTCCGTTCATACACGTAGATCAAATATCACAGTTATAAATGTTCATTTCTTCTGTGTTTTTTTTTTGTTTGTTTTGTTTTGTTTTGTTTTTTGTTTTTTATTTTTTTTTAAATTTTATACTTTGAATGAGTTTTTCAACTTTGAATGAAATTTTCATGTAAAGCCTTAGCCAGAGACAGCCATTGTGGCTGGTTGGCTGACTCAGAGAACGAATCAGGCACGCCCCGAAAAGGTACTTCCGGTTGTTAAAAAAACAACCGCCATTATAAACACAAGAACATTCCAGTGGTCTAAATTAGTACGATAAGCACTGTTCTTGAGATGGTTAACAATTCACATACATCTTCAAATATTTAAAACACCTCAATTAGTTTCTAAATCAGTGACATGGCTTTAAAAAAATGGAGAAACGCAATTTCTTTTAAGTAAATACGGAAAGTGATGAGTTTTACATCTTCCTGCATTTTCTTGGTTGGTATCTTAATCTAAAGGTGCAAACCTTAAAATCTATATTATTTCATATTTTCATAAGATCATGTAAATATGAATAACATTTAATGAATTATCACTCTATGTTCAAGGTGATGGACAAAAATTCCAAGCAGTATACAATGTAATACTCATAGTATTCACTTCACGATTCCTCCAGCAAGGACAAAAATCATGCCAGACATGGATTCCTTTTATACAGGTTTCACGATAAGGTACGAAAAGATTTGTAGCATTTTTTTTAATGCTTATAGCAATCACAGAGAACACACAAAGTGCACAACAATGATTTAAAATGATAAGTTACACAGCAACTTTTTTTCTCATTTTTCGTGAATGATTCAAGAAACTAGATACACATTATATAATCAGTTAAGTGTAGGGTCTAACCCTTTAAAGTGAAACATGCAAATGAAAAGGTACAGATGCCTTACAGAAGATACAGATGCCTTACAAAATGGTTTGTATAACTTTAGTTTAAGAGCAATGGTAAATATTAATCAAGACTCTGAACTAATATTTACGTAAAACATGGTGGTAACACGAATCACAGCCGTTGCCTAGGCAACATTTTGAATAACCACTTCACTGGATATATCGTTTGCAGACGTCATGAAATGAAGGGTCTAGAACAATTTAAGTCTTCAATAAGCGACTTTAAAAAACAAAATCAGAATTTATTGCAAGAACTGATGAAAATTATGTCAGTAAACCTACAGCTGCCATGAACAAAGACAACCATAGTTTGTCAAACCAAAGCTCTGTAGAGTATTGTCACGATTTATTACTCTAAGAAATAACATATAAGCTTTTTTCGCGACTTTGAAGTTTCAAAAACTTTTCAAAAGAACATTTTTTTTGCAAAAGTTAATGTCCGCCTTAGTACATCAAAAAGGTTAAGTGCATTTAAATCATACCCCTTTATGTCCGCCGATAATAAATCCGCGAATCGTTATATCCGCCAAACATGTAGAATTGCATACTCACTAGAATTCGCGAGTTTTTTGAAGCGCGAAAATATCCACTCTTGCAGTTGTAAAGTTACTGAAACTGATTTTTTATCACATTTTCTATTAACATTAGTTTGTTTACAGTGCAAAACTAAGATCCTCAAGGAGACGTTAGACATTTGTAAATCTGCGTGACTGCAAAAATATAGTACGGTGAACCTTGACAAGTTGTAATACTACTGATCAATACCAATACTACTGCTGTAAAGCAGACGATCGGAACACCTCGGGCGACTTCAATAAGTCACCTCAAAAATAATATGGTAGGCGCCATATTGGATTATTTTACAATACAAATGGTGTCTGCTAAATTGAAAACATTTCTTGAAGCCTTTACCTGTTCATGCTTTAAATTAAAATTTATTTTCATTGTTTTCTAATACTTAAGATAAACACTGCTTGAAGTCTGCCATGTTTGTTTATATTTTTTATTAAAGCCGGGGCGAATTACCATTTGGTGTATTCATACACTTACATACGAGCAATCGTTACAACTCGGCCTTTTCCGACAACTCCGTAAAAATACCTCGTATGTAAGTGTATGAATACACCAAATGGTAATTCGCCTCGGTTTAATAAAATTATAAACAAACATGGAAGAATTGGTCGAAGGATACTATTTTGATTTATTCGTCACATTTGTCATAGCCATAACTGGCCTTGTTATTAGGTACTTGTAAATCATTAATAAAGTAAATTTTAATTGGAACAGTTTCTTTCTGACTTTAATAACAATTATAAAGATACATGTCTAAATGTTGGATTCATGTAAAAATAATGCGTAACGAGAATTATCAATGGTATAAATGTTCTCGTACAATTCAGAGTACTTTTTGTAAGGCGACTATATGAATGATTATATTCAGAGAAACCTAAAACATGAAAAACAAGTGAAATTTATTGTTGAATATGTTTCCATTTCATTTCATTTCCTACAAAATTCTCCAGTTCGTTATTCATAACCATATAGCGGCGGGATATTGAAATTACGTGACTGTCTCGACCAATCGTAAAATATGTATAGACTGTCTCTAGTCTTTCATTGCGCTGACCTCGGGAACCAAACACCAAAAAACGAAGTGCGCGATTAATTAACCGAAAAGAACCTACGGAAACAAATATGATAATAATATCATAATTATTAACTGTTCGTAATAAGAAATGACTTAGGTTTACTTATTCTCTAAAATATTTTTTTATAAATAAATTTATAATAAGTGCAATTTATTGTTGAATATGTTTGCATTTCCTTTCATTTCCTGCAAAACTCTCCAGTCCGTTATTCATATCCATATCGCGACATGAATGACAGTCAATAACAACAACAACTACCCTTTAACAAAAATCTGAACTCATTCCATGAAGGGCGACGTTTCACTTACAATTTTTGACTGACACGTTGACAATGTTCAATGATTTGTCCAGACACGTTCCAATCTGTATGATTTTGATGGAAATAGAATGTTCTAACCTTTAGTTTATTTCTTTTAAAGGGATATACAGGCAAAAGTTTTATGCTTTCTTTCACGTTTCTTCAATCAATATACTATGATTGTGCTCGAAATAAATACAATAACTGTCCCAGTAACAAAGATTTCCTCTATTTAAATGAAAAACCGGGTGGTTTCCTAACCTGACCCACGTTGTCCAAGATAGTGAAAATTTAGATTTCGCGCTAAATTTTGCAGCGAATGATTGGACGGTTTAAGTACCTGTCACTATTCTACGACGATTGGCTGTTTTTGTCACGTGACCTATTTAAAATAACCGTTCGGGTTTTACTTTCAGTTAAAGAACGTTCAAATATTTACGTTCAAGCCCGTTCACTTTATTTATATGAACAAACATACTGGGAATTTTAAGTTCTTCATATTGAACGCGATTTGAGCAAATAATATCAGTTTTAATTTTTTGGCATTCATTTGCTTGTGTATCCCTATAAAAGGCCGTTGCATTGACATTTTATATTTGGCATGAGAAATAATGTTTGTCTTCGTTTTGAAAGCAAAACCAAATCCATAAACATCTAAAGACACATTTTACTGTAAGTGTTTTCTTTTAATGAATACAAAATGAATGCTTACATTTATCAGTCTACATACAACAGAATAAGTCTTATTATGGTAGAAGTTATTTATTGTTCACTGAAATATTTGATGAGGTTAACAACAGAAGGAATCAAAGTTTTCTTGCGCACAAGTTTTATCTGTGAACAGAATTTGGCATGTGAATGTTACTTGTATTTTACTATTGAATAAAATGTTTGTTCAAACAAATGAAGAGTTATACTGCTACATTCAATCGTTTTAATACCAGCCCCTAAATAAGGAAACATCATGTCAAGTAAAACAATATGAACTTTAACCAGATAACTGCTACGTACACTGCCCTGTGTAAACTATATAGGCATAAGTGTGTTTTGTAAATATTTTTTTTTATTACAGCGTACATAAATGAAGGTCTTGAAACAGCTAACAGTATCTTCAGGTAATCTATTTTACTAAAAATAACTTTCAGTTAATTGCAATTAATTGTATGGGACCACTAAAATTTACATTATTTGCAGACGAAATTAATTACATTCACTATATATAAAATGAATAACGATTTATTGGTATCTGTTGGTTGACATTCGATTACATAGGACATAAAACAAATCCCATTCTTTTGAGTCCGATAATTATATGTTTTTTTCGTACCGTTTAATGTCGTTTCGATTTTGATATGCTCTAGAACTATCAAATATCTATATTTTATTTTACAATGATTCTTTTCTGTGCCGACTGCATCTATCTGACATTATGGCAGTTTTATTATACTTCGAAATTGTCTAACATATGTAACATTCATGAAACATTTTCAAATAGGCAACCATTTAATAGCTGCAATTTCCTGTCAACCTTTACGAGAGACAGAAAAAAAAAAACATCAGGCAATGGATTGACATTTACAATATCAAAAACCTAACAGTCAGTCTTTTTTTTCTGTAAAACAAATCACTACTCATCTTAATGGCTGAACATAACCACTCCAGAATAACTGATGATAGCCATTGGTTTTTGAAAGCTTGGTTGAAGATTAAGTGATTTCAGTAGCCCGCCAGAACACCGGTACCTGTTTTACAGTAGCACGCATGATGTACTGTACTACACCTGTTTTACAGAAGCACCCATGTTGTACTGATCTACACCTGTTTTACTGTAGCTCGCATGTTTTATTATACAACATCTGTTTAACAGTAGCACTCATGTTTAACTGTACTAAAATAAATTTACAGCAGTACGCCTGTTTGACTTTACTACAACTGTTTTACAGTAGCACGCTTGTTGTACTGAACTACACCTGTTTTACAGTAGCACGCTTGTTGTACTGTACTACACCTGTTTTACAGTAGCACGCTTGTTGTACTGAACTACACCTGTTTTACAGTAGCACGCTTGTTGTACTGTACTACACCTGTTTTACAGTAGCACGCTTGTTTTACTGTACTACAACTGTTTTACAGTAGCACGCTTGTTTTACTGTACTACACCTGTTTTACAGTAGCACGCTTGTTTTACTGTACTACAACTGTTTTACAGTAGCACGCTTGTTGTACTGTACTACACCTGTTTTACAGTAGCACGCTTGTTGTACTGAACTACACCTGTTTTACAGTAGCACGCTTGTTGTACTGTACTATACCTGTTTTACAGAAGCACGCTTGTTGTACTGTACTACACCTGTTTTACAGTAGCACGCTTGTTTTACTGTACTACAACTGTTTTACAGTAGCACGCTTGTTTTACTGTACTACAACTGTTTTACAGTAGCACGCTTGTTGTACTGTACTACACCTGTTTGACAGTAGTATTCTTGTTGTACTGTACAACACCTGTTTAACAGCAGCACGCTTGTTGTACTGTACTACACATGTTTTACAGTAGCACGGTTGATGTACTATAATACACCTGTTTTACAGTAGCACGCTTGTTGTACTGTACTACACCTGTTTTACAGAAGCACGCATGTTGTACTGATCTACACCTGTTTTACTGTTGCTCGCATGTTTTATTATACTACATCTGTTTTACAGTAGCACTCATGTTTAACTGTACTAAAATAAATTTACAGCAGTACGCCTGTTTGACTTTACTACAACTGTTTTACAGTAGCACGCACGTTTTCTGTACTACACATGTTTTACAGCAGTACGCCTGTTTTTCTGTACTACATATATTTTACAGTAGTGCACCTGTTTTACTGTACTACACATGTTTTACAGCAGTACGCCTGTTTTTCTGTACTACACATGTTTTACAGTAGAGCACCTGTTTTACTGTAATACATCTGTTTTAATGCAGTACGCCTGCTTTACTGTACTTCAACTTTTTGACAAAAGGACGCCTGTTTTACTGTTCTACACATGTTTTACAGTATTGCGCCTGTTTTACTGTACAACATATGTTTTACAACAGTACGCCTGTTTTACAGTACTATATCTGTTTTACAGCAGTACGTCTGTTTTAGTGTACTGCATCTGTTTTACAGCAACACGCCTGTTTCACTGCACTACAAATATTTAAGCCGTACGCCTGTTCTAATGTACTACATCTGTTTTTCAGCAGTACGCATGTTTTACTGTACTACACATGTTTGACAGTAGCACGTTTGTTTTACTTTACTACACCTGTTTAACAGTGGCACGTTTGTTATTCTGTACTACACATTTTTACAGTAGCACGTCTATTATACTGTACAACACCTGTTTTACAGTAGGACGTCTGTTATACTATACTGCACATTTTTACAGTAGCACGTCTGTTATACTGTACAACACCTGTTTTACAGTAGGACGTCTGCTAAACTAAACTACACATTTTTACAGAAGCACGTTTGTTATACTGTACAACACCTGTTTTACAGTAGCATGCTTGTTATACTATACTACACATTTTAACAGTAGCACGTCTGTTATACTGTACAACACCTGTTTTACAGTAGGTTGTCTGTTATACTATACTTCACATTTTTACAGTAGCACGTCTGTTATACTGTACAACACCTGTTTTACAGTAGGTTGTCTGTTATACTATACTTCACATTTTTACAGTAGCACGTCTGTTATACTGTACAACACCTGTTTTACAGTAGCACGTCTGTTATACTATACTACACATTTTTACAGTAGCACGTCTGTTATACTGTACAACACCTGTTTTACAGTAGGTTGTCTGTTATACTATACTTCACATTTTTACAGTAGCACGTCTGTTATACTGGACAACACCTGTTTTACAATAGGACGTCTGTTATACTATACTACACATTTTTACAGTAGCACGTCTGTTATACTATACTACACATTTTAACAGTAGCACGTCTGTTATACTGTACAACACCTGTTTTACAGTAGGACGTTTGTTATACTTTACTTCACATTTTTACAATAGCACGTCTGTTATACTATACCACATGCTTTACAGTAGCACGTCCATTACACTGCACTTCACCAGTTTCTCATAAGAACATCTGTTGTACTGTACTACATATAATTTACATTAGCACGCATAATTCACCGTACAAAACCTGTTTTACAGTAGCTCGCTTGTTGTACTGTACTACACTTGTTTTACAGTAGCACGCTTGTTGTACTGTACTACACCTCTTTGACAGTAGTATTCTTGTTGTACTGTACTACACCTGTTTAACAGCAGCACGCTTGTTGTACTGTACTACACATGTTTTACAGTAGCACGGTTGAAGTACTATAATACACCTGTTTTACAGTAGCACGCTTGTTGTACTGTACTACACCTGTTTTACAGTAGCACGGTTGTTGTACTGTACTACACCTCTTTTACAGTCGTATGCTTGTTGTACTGTACTGCACCTGTTTTAAAGAAGCACGCTTTTTGTACTGTACTACACCTGTTTTACAGTAGTATGCTTGTTGTACTGTACTACACCTGTTTTACAGTAGCACGCTTTATGTACTGTACTACACCTGTTTGACAGTAGTATGCTTGTTGTACTGTTCTACACCTGTTTTACAGTAGTACTCTTGTTTCACTGTACTACACCTGTTTTACAGTAGTATTCTTGTTGTACTGCACTACACGTATTTTCTTACAGTTACACGAATTTTCAACTGTTTTACAGTAGCATGCTCTATTTACTGTACTACGTTTGTTTTATTACAGTAACACGAATTTTGACCTGTTTTACAGTAGCATGCTTGATGTCCTGTACTACGCCTGTTTTACAGTAGCACAGAAGTTTTACTGTACTACAATTTTTTATAGTAGTAGGCTTAATGTACAGTACTACACCTTTTTTGCAGAAGAACACTTGTTGTACAGTACTACACCTGTTTTACAGTAGAACGCTTGTTGTACTGTACTACACCTGTTTTACAGCAGTATGCTTGTTGTACTGTACTACACCTGTTTAACAGTAGTAAGCTTGTTGTGCTGTACTACACCTGTTTTACCGTAGTTTGCTTGTTGTACAGTACTACACATGTTTTACAGTAGTATACTTGTTGTACTGTACTACACCTGTTTTACAATAGTATGCTTGTTGTGCTGTACTACACCTGTTTTACAGTAGTATGCTTGTTGTACTGTACTACACCTGTTTTACAAAAGTATGCTTGTTTTACTGTACTACACCAGATTTATTACAGTAACATGAATTTTGAACTGTTTAACAGTAGCATGCTTGATGTCCTGTACTACGCCTGTTTTATAGTAGCATGCTTTTTGTACTGTACTACACCTGTTTTACAGTAGAATGCTTATTGTACTGTACTACACCTGCTTTACAGTAGTATGCTTATTGTACTGTACTACACCTGTTTTATTACAGTAACACGAATTTTGAACTGTTTTACAGTAGCACGCTTGTTGTCCTGTACTACACCTGTTTTACAGTAGTATGCTTATTGTACTGTACTACACCTGTTTCATTACAGTAACACGAATTTTGAACCGTTTTACAGTAGCACGCTTGTTGTCCTGTACTACACCTGTTTTACAGTAGCATGCTTATTGTACTGTACTACACCTGTTTTATTACAGTAACACGAATTTTGAACTGTTTTACAGTAGCACTCTTGTTGTACTGTACTACACCTGTTTTACAGAAGTACGCTTGTTGTACTTTACTTCACCTGTTTTACAGAAGTACGCTTGTGGTACTGTACTACACCTGTTTTACAGTAGCACGCTTGTTGTACTGTACTACACCTGTTTTACAGTAGCACGCTTGTTGTACTGTGCCACACCTGTTTTACAGTGGTATGCTTGTTGTACTGTACTACACCTGTTTTACAGTAGAATGCTTGTTGTACTGTACTGCACCTGTTTTACAAAAGCACGCTTTTTGTACTGTACTACACCTGTTTTACAGTAATATGCTTGTTATACTGTACTACACCTGTTTTACAGTAGCACGCTTTATGTACTGTACTTCACCTGTTTGACATTGGTATGCTTGTTGTACTGTACCACACCTGTTTTAGAGTAGCACGCTTTTAGTGCTTTACTACACCTGCTTTACAGTAGTACGGTTGGTGTACTGTACTTCACCTGTTTGACAGTAGTATGCTTGTTGTACTGTACTGCACCTGTTTTACAAAAGCACGCTTTTTGTACTGTACTACACCTGTTTTACAGTAGTATGCTTGCTGTACTGTACTACACCTGTTTTACAGTAGCACGCTTTATGTACTGTACTTCACCTGTTTGACAGTAGTATGCTTGTTGTACTGTACTACACCTGTTTCATTACAGTAACACGAATTTTGGACTGTTTTATAGTAGCATGCTTGATGTACTGTACTACGTTTGTTTTATTACTGTAACACGAATTTTGAACATATTTACAGTAGCATGCTTGATGTACTGTTCTATGCCTTTTTTATAAAAGCATGCTTATTGTACTGTACTACACCTGCTTTACAGAAGTACGTTTGTTGTACTGTACTACACCTGTTTTATAATAGCATGCTTATTGTACTGTACTACACCTGTTATACATTAGTACACTGGTTGTACTGTGGTAAACCTGTTTTACAGAAGCACACTTGTTGTACTGTACTACACCTGTTTTATAATAGCATGCTTATTGTACTGTACTACACCTGTTTACAGAAGCACCCCTGTTGTACTGTACTACACCTGTTTTACAGAAACACACTTGTTGTACTGTACTACAACTGTTTTATAATAGCATGCTTATTGTACTGTACTACACCTGTTTTACAGTAGTACGCTTGTTGTACTGTAATACAAATGTTTTACAGTAGTATGCTTGTTGTACTGTACTACACCTGTTTTACAGTATTAAGCTTGTTGTACTGTACTACACCTGTTTTACAGTAGTATGCTTGTTGTACTGTACTACACCTGTTTTACAGTAGTAAGCTTGTTGTACTGTACTACACCTGTTTTACAGTAGTACGCTTGTTGTACTGTACTACACCTGTTTTACAGTAGTAAGCTTGTTGTACTGTACTACACCTGTTTTACAGTAGTATGCTTGTTGTACTGTACTACACCTGTTTTACAGAAGTACGCTTGTTGTACTGTACTACACCTGTTTTACAGTAGTATGCTTGTTGTACTGTACTGCACCTGTTTTACAGTAGTATGCTTGTTGTACTGTACTACACCTGTTTTACAGTAGTAAGCTTGTTGTACTGTACTACACCTGTTTTACAGAAGTACGCTTGTTGTACTGTACTACACCTGTTTTACAGTAGTATGCTTGTTGTACTGTACTACACCTGTTTTACAGAAGTACGCTTGTTGTACTGTACTACACCTGTTTTACAGTAGTATGCTTGTTGTACTGTACTACACCTGTTTTACAGAAGTACGCTTGTTGTACTGTACTACACCTGTTTTACAGTAGTATGCTTGTTGTGTTGTACTACACCTGTTTTACAGAAGTACGCTTGTTGTACTGTACTACACCTGTTTTACAGTAGTATGCTTGTTGTACTGTATAACACCTGTTTTACAGAAGTACGCTTGTTGTACTGTAATACAAATGTTTTACAGTAGTATTCTTGTTGTACTGTACTATACCTGTTTTATAGTAGTATGCTTGTTGTACTGTATTACACCTGTTTTACAGTAGTATGCTTGTTGTACTGTACTACACCTGTTTTACAGTAGTATGCTTGTTGTACTGTACTACACCTGTTTGACAGTAGTATGCTTGTTGTACTGTTCTACACCTGTTTTACAGTAGTACGCTTGTTTAACTGTACTACACCTGTTTTACAGTAGTATGCTTGTTGTACTGCACTACACGTATTTTGTTACAGTTACACGAATTTTCAACTGTTTTACAGTAGCATGCTTGATGTCCTGTACTACGCCTGTTTTACTGTAGCACGGTTGTTTTTCTGTACTACACCTGTTTTACAGTAGTAGGCTTGATGTACAGTACTACACATTTTTTGCAAAAGTACGCTTGTTGTACAGTTTTACAACTGTTTTACAGTAGAACGCTTGTTGTACTGTACTACACCTGTTTTACAGCAGTATGCTTGTTGTACTGTACTACACCTGTTTAACAGTAGTATGCTTGTTGTACTGTATTACACCTGTTTTACAGTAGTATGCTTGTTGTACTGTACTACACCTGTATTACAGTAGTATGCTTGTTGTACTGTACTACACCTGTTTTAAAGTAGTATGCTTGTTGTACTGTACTACACCTGTTTTACAGTATTAAGCTTGTTGTACTGTACTACACCTGTTTAACAGTAGTATGCTTGTTGTACTGTACTACACCTGTTTTACAGTAGTATTCTTGTTGTACTGTACTACACCTGTTTTACAGTATTAAGCTTGTTGTACTGTACTACACCTGTTTTACAAAAGTATGCTTGTTGTACTGTTCTACACCTGTTTAACAGTAGTATGCTTGTTGTACTGTATTATACCTGTTTTACAGTAGTATGCTTGTTGTACTGTACTACACCTGTATTACAGTAGTATGCTAGTTGTGTTGTACTACACCTGTTTTACAGTAGTATCCTTGTTGTACTGTACTACACCTGTTTGATTACAGTAACATGAATTTTGAACTGTTTTACAGTAGTATGCTTGTTGTACTGTACTACACCTGTTTTACAGTAGTATGCTTGTTTAACTGTACTACACCAGTTTTATTAGAGTAACATGAATTTTGAACTGTTTTACAGTAGCATGCTTGATGTCCTGTACTACGCCTGTTTTATAGTAGCATGCTTATTGTACTGTACTACACCTGTTTTACAGTAACACGGTTGTTGTACTGAACTACACCTATTCTACAGTGGTATGCTTGTTGTACTGTACTACACCTGTTTTACAGTAGTATGCTTGTTGTACTGTATTACACCTGTTTTACAGTAGTATGCTTGTTGTACTGTACTACACCTGTATTGCAATAGTATGCTAGTTGTGTTGTACTACACCTGTTTTATAGTAGCATTGTACTGTACTAGACCTGTTTCATTACAGTAACACGAATTTTGAACTGTTTTACAGTAGCACTCTTTTTGTCCTGTACTACACCTGTTTTATAACAGTAACACGAATTTTCAACTGTAGTACAGTAGCATTCTTGATGTACTGTACTTCGTTTGTTTTATTAAAGTAACACGAATTTTGAACTGTTTTACATTAGCACGCTTGTTGTCCTGTACTACACCTGTTTTACAGTAGCATGCTTATTGTACTGTACTACCCCTGTTTTATTACAGTAACACGAATTTTCAACAGTTTTACACTAGCATGCTTGATGTACTGTACAACGTTTGTTTTTTTACAGTTACACGAATTTTGAACTGTTTTACGGCAGCACGCTTGCTGTACTGTACTACACCTGTTTTATAGCAGTACGCTTGTTGTACTGTACTACACCTGTTTTACAGTATTAAGCTTGTTGTATTGTACTACACCTGTTTTACAGAAGTACGCTTGTTGTACTGTACTTCACCAGTTTTACAGAATTAGGCTTGTTGTACTGAACTTCACCTGTTTTACAGAAGAACGCTTGTTGTACTGTACTACACCTGTTTTACAGAAGTACGCTTTTTGTACTGAACTTCACCTGTTTTACAAAAGTACGTTTCTTGTACTGTACAACACCTGTTATACAGAAGTACGCTTGTTGTACTGTACTACACCTGTTTTACAGAAGTACGCTTGTTGTACTGAACTACACCTGTTTTACAAAAGTACGCTTCTTGTACTGTACTACACCTGTTATACAGAAGTACGCTTGTTGTACTGTACTACACCTGTTATACAGAAGTACGCTTGTTGTACTGTACTACACCTGTTTTACAGAAGTACGCTTCTTGTACTGTACTACACCTGTTATACAGAAGTACGCTTGTTGTACTGTACTACACCTGTTTTACAGAAGTACGCTTGTTGTACTGTACTACACCTGTATTACAGAAGTACGCTTGTTGTACTGTACTTCACCTGTTTTACAGACTGAAGTACGCTTGTTGTACTGTACTTCACCTGTTTTACAGAAGTACGCTTGTTGTACTGTATTACACCTGTTTTACATTAGCACGCTTCTTTTACTGTACTACACCTGTTTTACAGTAGTACGCCTGTTGTACTGTACTACACCTGTTTAACAGAAGTACGTTTGTTGTACTGTACTACACCTGTTTTACAGTATTAATCTTGTTGTACTGTACTACACCTGTTTTACAGTAGTACGCTTGTTTTACTGTACTACACCTGTTTTACAGTAGTACGCTTGTTGTACTTTAGTACACCTCTTTTAGTAGTATGCTTGTTGTACTGTACTACACCTGTTTTACAGTAGTATGTTTATTGTACTGTACTACACCTGTTTTACAGTAGTATGCTTATTGTACTGCACTACACCTGTTTTACAGCAGTATACTTGTTATACTGTACTACACCTGTTTTAAAGTAGTATGCTTGTTGTACTGTACTACACCTGTTTTACAGTAGTATGCTTATTGTCCTGTACTACACCTGTTTTACAGCAGTATACTTGTTGTACTGTACTACACCTGTTTTACAGTAGTTTGCTTATTGTACTGTACTACACCTGTTTTACAGTAGTATGCTTGTTGTACTGTACTACACCTGTTTTACAACAGTATACTTGTTGTACTGTAGTACATCTGTTTTACAGTAGTATGTTTGTTGTACTGTACTACACCTGTTTTACAGCAGTATACTTGTTGTACTGTACTACACCTGTTTTACAACAGTATACTTGTTGTACTGTAGTACATCTGTTTTACAGTAGTATGCTTGTTTTACTGTACTACACCTGTTTTACAGCAGTATACTTGTTGTACTGTACTACAGCTGTTTTACAGCAGTATACTTGTTGTACTGTACTACACCTGTTTTACAACAGTATACTTGTTGTACTGTAGTACATCTGTTTTACAGTAGTATGCTTGTTGTACTGTACTACACCTGTTTTACAGTAGTATGCTTATGATTATTGTTCTGTACTACACCTGTTTTACAGTAGCACGTTTGTTGTACTGTACTACATTTTTTACAGTATTAAGCTTGTTGTACTGTACTACACCTGTTTTACAGTAGTATGCTTGTTGTACTGTACAACACCTGTTTTACAGTAGTATGCTTATTGTACTGTACTACACCTGTTTTACAGTAGTATGCTTGTTGTACTGTACTACACCTGTTTTACAGTAGTATGCTTGTTGTACTGTACTACACCTGTTTTACAGTATTAAGCTTGTTGTACTGTACTACACCTGTTTTACAGCAGTATACTTCTTGTACTGTACTACAGCTGTTTTACAGCAGTATACTTGTTGTACTGTACTACACCTGTTTTACAACAGTATACTTGTTGTACTGTAGTACATCTGTTTTACAGTAGTATGCTTGTTGTACTGTACTACACCTGTTTTACAGTATTAAGCTTTTTGTACTGTTCTACACCTGTTTCACAGTATTAAACTTGTTGTACTGTACTACACCTGTTTTACAGTAGTATGCTTGCTGTACTGTACTACACCTGATTTACAGTATTAAGCTTGTTGTACTGTACTACACCTGTATTACAGTAGTATGCTTGTTGTACTGTACAACACCTGTTTTACAGTAGTATGCTTATTGTACTGTACTACACCTGTTTTACAGTATTTAGCTTGTTGTACTGTACTACAATTTTTTTACAGTATTAAGCTTGTTTTACTGTACAACACCTGTTTTACAGTAGTATGCTTGTTGTTCTTTACTACACCTGTTTTACAGTATTAAGCTTGTTTTACTGTACAACACCTGTTTTACAGTAGTATGCTTGTTGTTCTTTACTACACCTGTTTTACAGTATTAAGCTTGTTTTACTGTACAACACCTGTTTTACAGTAGTATGCTTGTTGTTCTTTACTACACCTGTTTTACAGTATTAAGCTTGTTGTACTGTACTACACCTGTTGTACAGTAGTATGCTTGTTGTACTGTACTACAGTTTTTTACAGTATTAAGCTTGTTGTACTGTACTACACCTGTTTTACAGTAGTATGCTTGTTGTACTGTACTACACTTTTTTACAGTATTAAGGTTGTTGTACTGTACTACACCTGTTTTACAGTCGTATGCTTGTTGTACTGTACTACACCTGTTTTACAGTATTAAGCTTGTTGTACAGTACTACACCTGTTTGACAGTAGTATGCTTGTTGTACTGTACTACATTTTTTTACAGTATTAAGCTTGTTGTACTGTACTACATTTTTTTACAGTATTAAGCTTGTTGTACTGTACTACATTTTTTTACAGTATTAAGCTTGTTGTACTGTACTACACCTGTTTTACAGTAGTATGCTTGTTGTACTGTACTACATTTTTTTTACAGTATTAAGCTTGTTGTACTGTTCTACACCTGTTTTACAGTAGTATGCTTGTTGTACTGTACTACATTTTTTTACAGTATTAAGCTTGTTGTACTGTTCTTCACCTGTTTTACAGTAGTATGGTTGTTGTACTGTACTACATTTTTTTACAGTATTAAGCTTGTTTTACTGTACTACACCTGTTTTACAGTAGTATGCTTGTTGTACTGTACAACACCTGTTTTACAGTAGTATGCTTGTTGTACTGTACTACATTTTTTTACAGTATTAAGCTTGTTGTACTGTACTACACCTGTTTTACAGTAGTATGCTTGTTGTACTGTACTACATTTTTTTACAGTATTAAGCTTGTTTTACTGTACTACACCTGTTTTACAGTAGTATGCTTGTTGTACTGTACAACACCTGTTTTACAGTAGTATGCTTGTTGTACTGTACTACATTTTTTTACAGTATTAAGCTTGTTTTACTGTACTACACCTGTTTTACAGTAGTATCGTTGTTGTACTGTACAACACCTGTTTTACAGTAGTATGCTTGTTTAACTGTACTACACCAGTTTTATTAGAGTAACATGAATTTTGAACTGTTTTACAGTAGCATGCTTGATGTCCTGTACTACGCCTGTTTTATAGTAGCATGCTTATTGTACTGTACTACACCTGTTTTACAGTAACACGGTTGTTGTACTGAACTACACCTATTCTACAGTGGTATGCTTGTTGTACTGTACTACACCTGTTTTACAGTAGTATGCTTGTTGTACTGTATTACACCTGTTTTACAGTAGTATGCTTGTTGTACTGTACTACACCTGTTTAAAAGTAGTATGCTTGTTGTACTGTACTACACCTGTATTGCAATAGTATGCTAGTTGTGTTGTACTACACCTGTTTTATAGTAGCATTGTACTGTACTAGACCTGTTTCATTACAGTAACACGAATTTTGAACTGTTTTACAGTAGCACTCTTTTTGTCCTGTACTACACCTGTTTTATAACAGTAACACGAATTTTCAACTGTAGTACAGTAGCATTCTTGATGTACTGTACTTCGTTTGTTTTATTAAAGTAACACGAATTTTGAACTGTTTTACATTAGCACGCTTGTTGTCCTGTACTACACCTGTTTTACAGTAGTTTGCTTATTGTACTGTACTACCCCTGTTTTATTACAGTAACACGAATTTTCAACAGTTTTACACTAGCATGCTTGATGTACTGTACAACGTTTGTTTTTTTACAGTTACACGAATTTTGAACTGTTTTACGGCAGCACGCTTGCTGTACTGTACTACACCTGTTTTATAGCAGTACGCTTGTTGTACTGTACTACACCTGTTTTACAGTATTAAGCTTGTTGTATTGTACTACACCTGTTTTACAGAAGTACGCTTGTTGTACTGTACTTCACCAGTTTTACAGAATTAGGCTTGTTGTACTGAACTTCACCTGTTTTACAGAAGTACGCTTGTTGTACTGTACTACACCTGTTTTACAGAAGTACGCTTTTTGTACTGAACTTCACCTGTTTTACAAAAGTACGCTTCTTGTACTGTACAACACCTGTTATACAGAAGTACGCTTGTTGTACTGTACTACACCTGTTTTACAGAAGTACGCTTGTTGTACTGAACTACACCTGTTTTACAAAAGTACGCTTCTTGTACTGTACTACACCTGTTATACAGAAGTACGCTTGTTGTACTGTACTACACCTGTTATACAGAAGTACGCTTGTTGTACTGTACTACACCTGTTTTACAGAAGTACGCTTCTTGTACTGTACTACACCTGTTATACAGAAGTACGCTTGTTGTACTGTACTACACCTGTTTTACAGAAGTACGCTTGTTGTACTGTACTACACCTGTATTACAGAAGTACGCTTGTTGTACTGTACTTCACCTGTTTTACAGACTGAAGTACGCTTGTTGTACTGTACTTCACCTGTTTTACAGAAGTACGCTTGTTGTACTGTATTACACCTGTTTTACATTAGCACGCTTCTTTTACTGTACTACACCTGTTTTACAGTAGTACGCCTGTTGTACTGTACTACACCTGTTTAACAGAAGTACGTTTGTTGTACTGTACTACACCTGTTTTACAGTATTAAGCTTGTTGTACTGTACTACACCTGTTTTACAGTAGTACGCTTGTTTTACTGTACTACACCTGTTTTACAGTAGTACGCTTGTTGTACTTTAGTACACCTCTTTTAGTAGTATGCTTGTTGTACTGTACTACACCTGTTTTACAGTAGTATGTTTATTGTACTGTACTACACCTGTTTTACAGTAGTATGCTTATTGTACTGCACTACACCTGTTTTACAGCAGTATACTTGTTATACTGTACTACACCTGTTTTAAAGTAGTATGCTTGTTGTACTGTACTACACCTGTTTTACAGTAGTATGCTTATTGTCCTGTACTACACCTGTTTTACAGCAGTATACTTGTTGTACTGTACTACACCTGTTTTACAGTAGTTTGCTTATTGTACTGTACTACACCTGTTTTACAGTAGTATGCTTGTTGTACTGTACTACACCTGTTTTACAACAGTATACTTGTTGTACTGTAGTACATCTGTTTTACAGTAGTATGTTTGTTGTACTGTACTACACCTGTTTTACAGCAGTATACTTGTTGTACTGTACTACACCTGTTTTACAACAGTATACTTGTTGTACTGTAGTACATCTGTTTTACAGTAGTATGCTTGTTTTACTGTACTACACCTGTTTTACAGCAGTATACTTGTTGTACTGTACTACAGCTGTTTTACAGCAGTATACTTGTTGTACTGTACTACACCTGTTTTACAACAGTATACTTGTTGTACTGTAGTACATCTGTTTTACAGTAGTATGCTTGTTGTACTGTACTACACCTGTTTTACAGTAGTATGCTTATGCTTATTGTTCTGTACTACACCTGTTTTACAGTAGCACGTTTGTTGTACTGTACTACATTTTTTACAGTATTAAGCTTGTTGTAATGTACTACACCTGTTTTACAGTAGTATGCTTGTTGTACTGTACAACACCTGTTTTACAGTAGTATGCTTATTGTACTGTACTACACCTGTTTTACAGTAGTATGCTTGTTGTACTGTACTACACCTGTTTTACAGTAGTATGCTTGTTGTACTGTACTACACCTGTTTTACAGTATTAAGCTTGTTGTACTGTACTACACCTGTTTTACAGCAGTATACTTCTTGTACTGTACTACAGCTGTTTTACAGCAGTATACTTGTTGTACTGTACTACACCTGTTTTACAACAGTATACTTGTTGTACTGTAGTACATCTGTTTTACAGTAGTATGCTTGTTGTACTGTACTACACCTGTTTTACAGTATTAAGCTTTTTGTACTGTTCTACACCTGTTTCACAGTATTAAACTTGTTGTACTGTACTACACCTGTTTTACAGAAGTATGCTTGTTGTACTGTACTACACCTGATTTACAGTATTAAGCTTGTTGTACTGTACTACACCTGTATTACAGTAGTATGCTTGTTGTACTGTACAACACCTGTTTTACAGTAGTATGCTTATTGTACTGTACTACACCTGTTTTACAGTATTTAGCTTGTTGTACTGTACTACAATTTTTTTACAGTATTAAGCTTGTTTTACTGTACAACACCTGTTTTACAGTAGTATGCTTGTTGTTCTTTACTACACCTGTTTTACAGTATTAAGCTTGTTTTACTGTACAACACCTGTTTTACAGTAGTATGCTTGTTGTTCTTTACTACACCTGTTTTACAGTATTAAGCTTGTTTTACTGTACAACACCTGTTTTACAGTAGTATGCTTGTTGTTCTTTACTACACCTGTTTTACAGTATTAAGCTTGTTGTACTGTACTACACCTGTTGTACAGTAGTATGCTTGTTGTACTGTACTACAGTTTTTTACAGTATTAAGCTTGTTGTACTGTACTACACCTGTTTTACAGTAGTATGCTTGTTGTACTGTACTACACTTTTTTACAGTATTAAGGTTGTTGTACTGTACTACACCTGTTTTACAGTAGTATGCTTGTTGTACTGTACTACACCTGTTTTACAGTATTAAGCTTGTTGTACAGTACTACACCTGTTTGACAGTAGTATGCTTGTTGTACTGTACTACATTTTCTTACAGTATTAAGCTTGTTGTACTGTACTACATTTTTTTTACAGTATTAAGCTTGTTGTACTGTACTACATTTTTTTACAGTATTAAGCTTGTTGTACTGTACTACACCTGTTTTACAGTAGTATGCTTGTTGTACTGTACTACATTTTTTTTACAGTATTAAGCTTGTTGTACTGTTCTACACCTGTTTTACAGTAGTATGCTTGTTGTACTGTACTACATTTTTTTACAGTATTAAGCTTGTTGTACTGTTCTTCACCTGTTTTACAGTAGTATGCTTGTTGTACTGTACTACATTTTTTTACAGTATTAAGCTTGTTGTACTGTTCTACACCTGTTTGACAGTAGTATGCTTGTTGTACTGTACTACATTTTTTTACAGTATTAAGCTTGTTGTACTGTACTACACCTGTTTTACAGTAGTATGGTTGTTGTACTGTACTACATTTTTTTACAGTATTAAGCTTGTTTTACTGTACTACACCTGTTTTACAGTAGTATGCTTGTTGTACTGTACAACACCTGTTTTACAGTAGTATGCTTGTTGTACTGTACTACATTTTTTTACACTATTAAGCTTGTTTTACTGTACTACACCTGTTTTACAGTAGTATGGTTGTTGTACTGTACAACACCTGTTTTACAGTAGTATGCTTGTTGTACTGTACAACACCTGTTTTACAGTAGTATGCTTATTGTACTGTACTACACCTGTTTTTCAGTAGCACGCTTGTTGTACTGTACTACACCTGTTTTACAGTAGTATGCGTATTGTACTGTACTACACCTGTTTTACAGTAGCTCGCTTGTTGTACTGTACTACACCTGTTTTACAGTAGTATGCTTGTTGTACTGTACAACACCTGTTTTACAGTATTAAGCTTGTTGTACTGTACTACACCTGTTGTACAGTAGTATGCTTATTGTACTGTACTACAGCTGTTTTACAGTAGTATGCTTGTTGTAATTTACTACACCTGTTTTATTTACAGTAGCACGCCTGAAGTGCTGTGCAACACCAGTTTTACAGTAGGGTTTTTCTATTGGGGGGAAACTTAACGTTGAACGGTGAACTTAACGTTGAAATCTTCGCACAAAGATATTTCTATTGAAGGTAAACTTAAAGTTGAAAGGTCCGCAAATGATATTTTTATTGAAGGTGAACTCAAAGTTGAAAGGTTCGCACAAAGATATTTCTATTGAAGGTGAACTCAAAGTTGAAAGGTTCGCACAAAGATATTTCTATTGAAGGTGAACTCAAAGTTGAAAGGATAGCACAATGATATTTCTATTGAAGGTGAACATAAAGTTGAAAGTTTCGCACAAAGATATTTCTGTTGAAGGTTAACTCAAAGTTGAAAGGTTCGCACAATAAAATTTCTATTGAAGGTGAACTTAAAGTTGAAAGGTTGGCACAAATATATTTCTATTGAAGGTAAACTAAAAGTTGAAAGCTTCGCGAAAAGATATTTCTATTGAAGGTAAGTTTAACGCTCAAAAGCCTCAAACAATTATATTTCTATTGAAGTTACTTAAAGTTGAAAGTTTGGCACAAAAATATTTCTATTGAAGGTTAACTTACAGTTAAAAGGTTCGCACAAAGATATTTCTATTGAAGGTAAAGTTAAAGTTGAAAGCTTCGCACAAAGATATTTCTATTGAAGGTAAACTTAAAGTTGAAAGCTTCGCACACAGATATTTGAGAGTGGCTGTATGTATTTACTATGAGAAAGGCTATATGTATCTTATTCGAGAATTACTGTGTGTATAAACTACGAGATCATAGCACTGTCATACAAGTGAAAGTGGTGGAAATTTGTGGGGGGTTTTTCTTCAGATTTCTTAATGCGTACTCCTTTGATGGTATCTATGGTAGCTGATTGAAAAGAGAGCTTCCTGAGAAAGTGCATGCATATAAACAAAGAAACTTAGGCGTTGCTTTTCGCGTTCATGAAAAAAAACCCAAATATATACCTAGGTAAGACTACATAAGAATGATATCAAGATATGGTCTTTGCGAATAAGAAAGAAACAAGCTGATTTAATTAATGCAGTTCGAATACATATTTATATATATATTAAAAAAAACAGTATAAAATCACAAAAGGCACATAATGATAAGGTAGCATTCATTCAAAATATATGAGATTCTATGTCAAAATAAAAACAATCTTAAAACTTTATAATGTTTGTTCAAAGTCCCTATATCTGACTTAGACATATATATTGCAGACTTATCACAGTTAAAAACAAAGTAGCATTGTTTAGTGCGAGCTCAATTGAATATTTTAAAATCACATATAGACCTTAAAAGCATATACTCTAGTAATCTATCGTGTCTTTATTGTCCTTTTCTTATTAGATATAAACTTTACAGAAGAATTAAATCATGGTATGCATTCTCTAAATTAAACGTTTCAGATATTTACATAATGGCTGTTAATTTTACCAGAAAATGACATAACTTTTTAATTTTCCGGAGGAAATGCAAACGAAATATATAAATTCATACTTCAAGCTTTGCCACTTGTATGAGATTACAACATGCTCTTTAGGGGAACATTGAACCATTTCTACATTACAACATTTCATATAACCTTTTCCACTTGTATTAGGTAACAAGGTGCTCTTGCAATTGAGGGCACATTTAATAACTTCTTCATTGCAATATCTAAGACTAAGAAAAAAAACGTGATCTTCCCTCTAGGTTTTTACTATCTACTTAGCATTGGGATGTGTTTTAACAGAAACAGTCAACGATATTACTTTTCCATGAGTGGTTGTTCGTTGGCTAAAAACTAAACAAAGTCCAATCGTTTTTATCGTCTTTGCAGACAAATCAACGTCAGACAGGTAAACCTTTGCAAATACACATACGAAAAACAACATTTTTTTGAGGTTATTATATATATGCAAAACTAAAATGAAAAACAGACAGGATGTCAAAAATCGTCAAGCTGAAATTTTGTTTAAAGTTATTTAACTACACAAATATAATTATCATATATAATATAAAAAAACCCAGAAAGTTTGCAAATACAAGTTGTAAACAATCAACTAACTGTAATTAAGTTTCTGACTTAAATTGCCAAGATCAGAAATTAGAATTCTATATTTACCACTGTACAATAAGTTTATCAATTGGTATGAATTTTAACAGGATATTTAAGGAGAACATATTTTTAGGGTAAATGATACACAACAGACAATTGTAGGCAACACAACCACACAATTTGTTTGTTTAATTTGGTATGCCTAAATCATATATCAATATCTGAGGATTACATGGATTCGTATGATTTTTCAAAACATTTGTCGTTATGTTAACTACTTGGCTTACGGCTTGTTGCGGTATGCTTTGATGTGACAATTGCAATAGTGTATCGTTTTGTAGATAAATTGACAACACAATTAAACTTTGAGATCTGTCTGTGTGCTGGCGTCAACTGAGAAGCCAAAACGAAACAGGATAACTCTAAATAATTAACCTTGAATAGGAAAGAACAGCAGTTGTCGCAGAGATGAACTTTCTCAGTGCACACACATTTTAAATACTTGTGTTTAATTAATGTACTCTTAAAAGATAGCCAGAGAAACTGGATTTTCCAACACCATGTATGTCATGGCGCCCTTGTGGCCACTGTATAGTTACACTCACTTTATCCCCTTTCCGAAGACTTAAGATGGCTACGGCATTGCCCTGGTCCCAGATATCTAAATAGTCTAAGTTGGGCGAGAGTCTGTGATCACTTATCGCTGAAACAGTTGCTTTGTTATTTACTTGTATAGCGGCTTCAACATAATGTCCTCTTTCAGAAACTATATTAGTGTAAAAACTGTAGGTGCCAGAGACTGGAGCAGTGAAAACGCCGGTATGTTTGTTGTACGCACCTCCGATGTTTGTAATAACGTCGTTGAAAATAATGGCATCGTACAACTCGAATGTGGCATATTCTTTGCTTAATGATGCCTGAAAAGCAACTTCTGGAGCACGCTTTAACCTTCTTCTAATCAGTGCTGGAACAAAGTAAAAAAAGTAAACCATTCCTTACATTTCTGAGTTTTTGGTCACGTGATTTGTAAAAATATTTGAGGGATGTGTCACATGCTTAAACTTGTACACAATACTTTTTTCAATATATATTTTTTAAACAGACCTAAAGGGCTATATTTAGTGACAAAGTAATTGCATTGTCTGTGTTGATTGTTGAATAAGTCGTACAGGATTATTTTCCTTTTTACAGAATGTCTAACTAGACAAATGTTTAACAATAACGGGGTTAGATAACAGATTTCCTTAACAATGCACACGACTTACAAATGTTATCAGTAAGAGATATCTCATGTTTGGATATATATAGAACGCGTGTTAAAAAGGACATTAATGAAATGATTTTTTCTTCTTCTGAATTTATTTGTTATTTCGTTTACATTATTGTTAATTTGTGTTATATTTACTGTCATTAATTATCAGTATGTGATTAAAACTGAAATAAAAAAGTAAATTGTAAATCAAAATCACGTGTATTTAAGTGGTATCCTACGGAAACGTTTTAAGGCTTCGTTTGACTCAGTGTGATTTGAATAGAAAACATAAAAAAATAATTCGGACTTAATTCAGTGGGAAAAAGTCGACTAACTTTTCAAAAATGACGACAGATTCGTACTAATTCCTTTAATAAGGTGACATAATTAGCGCTAAATAGGTACTTTACATCAATAAGAAAAAGTTCCAAATATTTTTAATACTACTTTTGGGAGCACTTGTCATTTACCAATTGTATCTTATTTCTTTTAATATTTTTTCAGTTACATACGAAAAAAACTAGTGTGTTAAAAACAGATGCAACTTTCTTTACCCACGTATTGGTTTGTTATGGGGCTAACATAAAGTTACACCAGTATTTTATACCAGACAATACATTTCTGGCTTAAAAGGCAATCTACTGAGTTTAGCCCTACAGTCAACAATGGATCCCAAGAATTTCTTGCTACAAAGTTCAAATGAATACATGTAGACATGTACTAAAATCAGACAACATTTAAACATTTGTTCTGACATCATAAACCACCTCAAATGATATAAAATGAGAAATGCAATAGTCAACAAAACAGACGATTTAAATTTTTGAAATGTCGAGAATTTAATTTTGTTATATATTTTGTTAATATCTTTCATATGTCTTTATGATAGTCGTTTTCAAAATATGGATCGTCTTTTTTTCAAGCTTGGCTGATACTAGTTCGGCTTATTTCGTATATTTTCCACAAAATGGTGTGGCCAAAAAACGTTTCCGTAGTATCCATTTCAATATTTTTGCCAGTAATAAGTTTAAATTGTGCCTCACCTCTGAAGACATTTGCCTTCCAAAACTCTATTAGTGTTCAATAACTTTCTAAAATATATTTCCTTAGCATATTCAGCATTCATATAAGAAAAGCTTTAGGAAGGAAACATTTTTATGAATTATATTTTTTGTAAAATGGTATTTTGCCGTCGTTGCCTAGGTGCACAGATTTTGGAGAATAAATTTGAATACTTGGAATAAAATGTCTTACCTCGTTTTTTCAACCTATGGATCTTGCTAGAGTTGTCTTCAGTTTTATAATTATCCACTCTATGCATTAAGCAATTTTCTTTTCTGCCAATGTCTTTTTCCAGTTGAGTAACACGTTCTTGCAAATGTATAATTTCATTCCTTAGTTCATTTATTTCTTTTGCGCTGTTTGCCTTTAAACTGTCGAAGTTCATCATTCCTTTTTCTGAGTTTAAATCAGTCGGGATACAAGTAGAAATATGTAAAAACATTAACATTACGACGCTAACATAGCTAAATCCTTTACTTTTTCCAAAAGATTTCATTTTTGTAAATCATTAAATGCCTAAGCTTAAAACCATGTTATTTAGTCAGAGTTAAAGCTGACAATGTTCATGCATGGAATGCAATAATGTAATTTATATAGCAGGTGTATAGAGCACGTGACGAAATTACTCATTCGATGTTCGCTTTGTTTAAAATAATAGTTTCCATATACTTTAACTTGATTAAAAGAAAGAAACATTGTATATCCAAAACAGTGCTTGCTATTTTGTACAAAGACGTCAGTTTAACTCAATTTGTGAAAAAAATGCTTTTTTTCACCAAAGCGTCCGTTTTTCTAATGTAAACAGTACTTGCTGTATTTTACAAAGACGTCCATTTTTTAATATAAACATCCCTTGCTGTATTTTAAAAAAGACGTCCGTTTTACTTATGTAAACAGTGCTTGCTGTACTTTACAAAGACGTCCGTTTTTTCTGATGTAAACAGTATTTGCTGTATTTCACCAAGACGTCCGTTTTACTTAATATGTAAACAGTGTTTGCTGTATTTTACAAAGACAATAACAGCTTTTTCAAAAGCAATTATTTGAGACTGGAATCGAAAAGCCAACACAATTGCCATTTGTTATTACAAAAACACTTACAAAACTTATTTTATCTAGACACTGATATACTGGGATTCATTGTTATATAATTTGGTTTTAAGTCTTGCAAGAAATAAACTGCACATTATTACATGAATGTATGAATGTGTTGGCCATGTCATCAAAGGTGTTGACCATGTCATTGAAGGTTTTGGTTATATCATTGAAGGTGTTGACCATGTGTTGGTCATGTCATTGACCATGTCATTGAAGATGTTGGTCATGTCATTGACAATGTCATTGAAGGTGTTGACCATGTCATCGAAGGTGTTGAAGATATCACTGAAAATGTTGGTTATATCACTGAAGGTATTGATCATGTCATCAAAGGTGTTGACCATGTCACCAGAGGTGCTGACGATGTCATTGAAGGAATTGGTTATATCATTAAAGGTGTTGACCATGTGTTGGTCGTGTCAATGACCAAGTCATTGAAGATGTTGGTCATCTCATTGACCATATCATTGAAGGTGTCGACCATGTCACTGAAAATGTTGGTTATGTCATTAAAGGTATTGACCATATAATCAAAGGTGTTGAACATGTCTTTGAAAATGTTGGTTATATCACTGAAGGTGTTGATCATGTCATCAAAGGTGTTGACCATGTCACTGAAAATGTTGGTTATATCACTGAAAGTGTTGACCATGTCAACATAGGTGTTGACCATGTCACTGAAAATGTTGGTTATATCACTGAAATTGTGACCATGAGTTTGTCATGTCATTGACCATGTCATTGAAGATGTTGGTCATGTCATTGAAGGTGTTGACAATATCACTGAAGGTGTTGGCCATGTCAATGAAGGTGTTTACCATGTGTCACTGAAATTGTTGACCATGAATTGGTCATGTCATTGAACATGTCATTGAAGATGTTGGTCATGTCATTGAAGGTGTTGATCATGTCACTGAAGGTGTTGACCATGTGTTGGTCATGTCATTGAAGAAAATAATCTTGTCATTCAAGGTGTTGACCATGTCATTTAAGGTGTTGACCATGTGTCGGTCATGTCATTGAAGAAGTTAATCATGTCATTGAAGGTGTTGATCATGTCATTGAAGGTATTTACCATGTCATTGAAGGTGTTGATCATGTCATTGGAGCTGTTGACCATTTTATTGAAGGTGTTGATCATGTCATTGAAGGTATTGACCATGTCATTGGAGCTGTTGACCATGTCATTGAAGGTGTTGACCATGTCATTGAAGGTGTTGACCATGTGTTGATCAAGTCATTGACTATGTCATTGAAGGTGTAGACCATGTGTTGGTCATATCATTGAAGGTGTTGACCATGTCATTGAAGGTGCTGATCATGTCATTGATGGTGTTGACCATGTGTTGGTCATATCATTTAAGGTGTTGATCATGTCATTGAAGGTAATGATCATGTCATTGAAGGTGTTGGTCATATCATTGAAGGTGTTGCCCATGTCATTGAAGGTTTTGACCATGTCATAAAAGGTGTTGACCATGTTATTGAAGGTGTTGACCATGTGTTGGCCATGTCATTGAAGGTGTTGACCATGTGTTGGTGATGTCATTGACAATTTTGACCATGTGTTGGTCATGTCATTGAAGGTGCTGACCCTGTGTTTGTCATGTCATTTAAGGTGTTGACCATATGTTGGTCATGTCATTGAAGGTGTTGATCATGTCATTGAAGGTGTTGACAATGTGTTGGTCATGACATTGAAGGTGTTGACCCTGTGTTGGTCATATAATTGAAGGTGTTGACCATGTGTTGGTCATGTCATTGAAGGTGTTGGTCATGTCATTGAAGGTGTTGACCATGTGTTGGTCATGACATTGATGGTGTTGACCATGTCATTGATGGTGTTGATAATGTCATTGAAGGTTTTGACCAAGACATTTAAGGTGTTGACCATGATATTGAAGGTGTTGACCATGTCATTGAAGGTATTGATCATGTCATTGAAGGTGTTGACCATGTCATTGAAGGTGTTGACCATGTCATTGAAGGTGTTGACCATGTCATTGAAGGTGTTGACCATGTCATTGAATGTGTTGATCATGTCATTGAAGGTGTCAACCATGTGTTGACCATGTCATTGATAGTGTTGGCCATGTCATTGAATTTGTTGATCATGTCATTGAAGGTGTTGATCATGTCATTGAAGGTGTTGATGATGTCATTGAAGGTGTTGACCATGGTGTTGACCATGTTATTGAAGGTGTTGATCATGTCATTGAAGGTGTTGACCACGTGTTTACCATGCCATTGAAGGTGTTGACCATGTGTTGGTCATGTCATTGAAGGTGTTGACCATGTCATTGAAGGTGTTGATCATGTCATTTAAGGTGTTGACCATGTCATTGAAGGTGTTGAAATTGTGTTGGTCATGTCATTGAAGGTGCTGACCATGTCATTGAAGGTATCATCAGAAATGTTGACCATGTCCTTGAACGTGTTGGTCATGTCATTGAGCATGTCATTGAAGGTATTTGTTATGTCATTGAAATGTTGACCATGTCATTTGAAAGTCAACTGAAAATCTACGCAGCGTTATCTTAGCGTTTACTTAATCATACTCCACCTGCGTTGCTATCCATTAAGGTATGGTAAAGGATTGAGACAGTTTCACTGAAAGACATGGGTTCAAACCCCACTCGAGCCTATTTTTTCATTTGTATTTGGGCTTTTTGCTTTTATTCTGTTTTTGAAATATTAGTTTTTATTGGAATAAAATTGAATTTACTACGTCTTTCATAAATTTCAACCCTTAATCATGGAAAAACAAATGAATTGGGTTTCAGTGATTTCATTTTTTTTTTCAAAACTACACGGTAGACCTTTTTATAATATGCCAGATTGTTCAGAATAATGTATGAATAAAATTAATAATAGCTAATTTTAAGCCTCTAAGATATATCTTTTAGTTTACATTAATATCATTCCCTCATCATGAAATGGGTGGGGTAAATAAGTACCATGTTTGTAATTATATTTCGTTAGTTCTCTCTACTGGCTGTGTTTTCTTCGTGTTTTTGTTCGCAGTCATCAGGACTTTATACTGCGAATGACGACATATGTCATATTGATCAGATTAAGGCAAAATGGTGTGTTTCTCTTTACCAAATAGGCCCAATAAATCTTGTGATGTTTTGAAGTTAATGCTTGTCATATCTTGAAAAGATCAAGGTACAAGTGTCTTATCTTGTTTATATTTTATCATAAGATGTCATACTTTTTTTAAAAAAAGTAAATTTCACTGAGGGCTGAAAAAAATCGTTTATTAGGGATCGTAAACTTTAAAATGATTCATTGTGTTTTAGGTCCAAGTGGCATTTCGATGAAAACAAGCAAAGATTCAAAGAACTCCCACGTTTTGTGGTTTCTGCCTCATTTTTCAGGCGTGAGTAGAATAGCTTGTTTTCAAGTATAAGTAATAGGCGTATTCATAAATGCTTTCAAAATTAATAAGCTTTTAATGGTCTTAAAATAATCTTTAAAAAAACTACTGATCAAAAAATAGATATAATCTCAGGATGTTCTTCTACGCACTACAAAAGTGCTTTTATGAGTAAGAATGCATGTGTGTGTTTATATGTTCTGTAAAGTTGATGAAATAGCTTATATCAATTTATTTTGATTTATTTTGTTGAAGTTAAAGTAAATTAGTAAACTTTTGTATTACAACTTATTTAGATGTTAATGTTGAAAAAGGTAGAACCAAATAATAATGGTAATTTGGTAGTTATAGACATTTGTCTTGGTGAGGGAAGATTTGTTTTGTAAATATTTATGCTTCAAATACAGACAGCCCTGATTTGTGTAATCACCCAATCACCTTGCAAACACAAGAAACAACAAATTCCTCATCCCACAATAAAAAAACACAGCATCACATGAACTCATTCTTCCGAAGGACTATACGACTCTGGAACGAATTACCGACCGAGACTAAGGCTACCCCAACTGTGCCAGCTTTTATCAGTGGACTAAACAAGTTTTATAGATTTTAAGCATTCAAACTAAATGTTTAAGTGAGATCTTCAGTTAAATCTTGTTTTCTTTGTTATTATCGTTTATAATTTTATGTTCCTGACACGCACCAGCCTAGTATAGTCAGTATTGACTTTTAGCAGTAATAAGTTGAAGTTGAAATTTGTGGAGACTTTTTCCTTACTTTAAAAACTGACTGAGATTATAAAATCTAAAACACCATAACCATAAAAAGGCCAAAAATAAAGTAGTATATGTTTGAAAAAACCTATCGATGCCTGCACGAAAATACATGAAAGCATTAAGTACATGGAGAAGGTTAAGTTGCTTACAACAGGGTAGACTCGATATTTTTTTATTGTATCCCAAAGTTTAAATATCTATAATAGAAGTTGTAAAAAAAAAGGGGTAAAACTTTTAAATGTGATTATATTGACTTCTTTTTCTCAAAACTCCAACATGGTAAAGATTTATGGAAGTTCAACAATTCTTGCTATGTGAATATGTGAAATGCATTGTGTTTTCGTACTAAATCTGTCGTGTCTTCGCGTTTTCGAGTTGGCGGCGCGGAAGGTCGAAAACACGACAAAGTCACTGTTTGTCTTGTTTTCGACCTTTCGCCTTTTCGCCCCGAAAACACGCTCGTACGACAAAACAAAAAATTTAGTTAAGAAGGATTTCTTACGTATTAAAGTCTCATTTACACTAAAACATATGAAAACTTAAAAAAACGTCAAGATTCTGATTTGTTTACAACAGAGTTATTAAAAAAACAACAAAAAAAACCAAACAAACAAACAAACAAAAATAACAAACAAACAAAACATTGGTTTATGTTACCCTTAAAAAGTATGATGTTACAGGTGACCGAAATACAAGTAAGTATAAACATGTTAATCAAGCGCCATTAATGAAAATCAAAGCAGCTCTTATAAATTCCACGACTAAATCCAGACCCAGTACAGATGAACGATAGAAGGCTATCAGTACTTTCTCAAGTAAATTATTCAAACACATACTCTTATCAAAAGTTCAGCGCACTTTTATTTCTTACCGTGCTTGGCAGCAAAGTACTGTCTTAGCGTGGAAATATGTGTTATATTCTCCAACGTTTAAATGGCACGAGACTGTTTTTAAGAGCTACATAACCTTAATGCTTTTAAATGTTTTACATTCTGTGCATATTCGTTCCTAGGCGGACAAGCTTTCTCAAAGGTAACAAGTCCTTTAATAACACGTTAATGTCCATTAGGAGTGAAAGCAATGACACCTTTTTCTGTAACAAAGTTTGTTGCTTTTTATATCATATTCTTGTTCGTCATGGTAAAGTGGTGCGTCAAAACAATTGAAAAAGAAATTGCACGAAATACAAAATAAAGTAGAAAGATTTGGTTTTAGTTATCAGCATATAATCACACTAAGGATGGCCGACTTTATCAGTCTTGAATGGTTAAATATCAAGAACAGAAATCATATTCTATGGCAAATATCCCAACTGCCTGAAAAAATTATCAGCATATCAAAAGCCCATCCGTAATTAACTGGGTCAGAAAATATTTCCTAGTTCTTCGAGTTGATAATTTCACTTCATCACTTCCACTTTCTTTTATCAAGCTATTCTGGACTGGAGCAATTTGTTAAAAAATAACATTACATAATAAATAATACATAATAAATGTCCTGGCTATTTAAAGAACAATTTTACTAAAACTAGTGACATGCACAGCTATAGAAATAAGGACAATTTTTATGTACCACATATTAATGGTTCTACTCAACAAACTTTTTATTACAATTGTATTAAAGATTGGAATTCTTTACCAAAAGAAATTAAAGGTATTAAGTCCAAATTTGCCTATAAACATGTGTAAAGCAGTACTTATTAGATAAAATGGTAAAATGTGAAAATTCCGAATATGTGTACTTTTAGTTAGTACTTTTTGTAATAAGTACATTTTTTATTTTTTTTTATTATTTATAACCATTTATTTGTTTTTACAGTACATTTAACTTTTTGTGCATAGTATGATACTATGTCTAGCATTTCATCACATGTCTACCAGTAACAACATCTTAAGTGTCTGGTTTAACATCATAAGACCAAGTTCATAGTTCTTACTTTTGTAATATCAAGGACCTCGTTGGAAATAAGTCTTCGGACTTTACGGGTTATCCTGTTCACATCCCGATCCATTTTTATGTGATATTTTACGCTTAAAATGATTACAATTATAAGTGTTAGTAGTATTTGTGGCATCCAATTTCTGTGATAAGCATTTTGTGATGTAGTCAAAAGTTTGTGAAGATCTAGTCAAACTCTGTGATATTGAAATATGTGCTAGAATTTATTTTAAATAGTATCTAGATTAGACTTATGAAATTATGTCTTTTACATTGTATATAATAATGGACTTTATTGCACGAATAAAATCTTATCTTACACATTAAAATGTGCTTTCAAAAAAGAAGTCAAACACTATCTTACCAAATGTGTGGAAGTCAGAGAAAAGTCAAATTTATATCTTTGTAAGTTCGATAAAGTATTTTTTTTTTAGTTGTCTATAACAGCAACCAAAAATAATGGGTTTTGTTTTGGCACGCACTGCTTCAGTCTTTAATAAGTCACTTATTTCACGGATTGCTAAATTTTCAATTATACATGCATTCTTCTCCTCCTTGACGTTTTAGGTCTATCTGAAGAAGGCTATGAACCCTCCAGATTGATTTCATTGTCAGGGATTGTACGTGTCCTCTCACCACGACTCTGAGATTGCTTTTTCTGCAAACTAAAACCTAGATATAAAAATTTTGAACCATGGAAGTTTAGACAAAAGTGTCCTTATGTTAGATTTGTAAAATGTAGATTTGAACGCAAAACAAGTGCAATTTGGGCTATAATTTGCCAGTTCAATGTGATAGTCGCCTTAATGGCGGCCAATGAAATAGTATTTAGTAGACTCATACCTAAATTAGGTGTTTGAACATTTAGTGGTACTTAACCAATTGGTGGTCTATATTCATGACATCATCAATTCCTGTGTAGATCGAAGGGAAAACGTTGAAAATGGCGGCCTCCATGAATGTTTTCGATTTGTGACATACATCTGTATTTTCCTATAAAATAAGACATGTCAGCCCTCGAGACCTGGATAAACGATAAACTTCATGATATTCTTGGAATATCAGACAAATACATTGCGCAGTATTTGATTGGACTTGCGCAGAAATCGAAATCCTCGGAAGAATATATCCAGAAATTGAAAGATACTGGCACGATCGATGTTGACCAAAATGTTGCGAATTTCTCAGTAGAACTTTGGAATAAGGTTTGTAGATTAATCCTTAGAATATGAATTTAAGAAGTTCAGTGTAGGTCATAGAGTGTAGATCACCTGGTCTTCGTAGATGCGGGAGCTAATACGTTTGAGTTCCATCCATATTCCTACCAAGTTATCTAAGACACGTCGTGATCTGCCTTGGATAAACCCCGCCATCATACGCCAAATAAGGAAACGTGATCGTCACTCCAAACTCAAAAAGTCAACCACTCCATCACCTGCCCTGTTAAATAAGTTTAAGAAGCTTAGAGGCCAAATCCAAAGAGTTATTAGGAACTCATACTGGTTGTATTTAGACAAGGTCATATTCTCAAATGACTCACAACCAGGGGCGAATAAGAAATTCTATTCTTTCGTCAAATCCAATAAGACTGAAAATTGTGGAGTAGCCCCCCTCAAGATAGCTTAAGGTCTTCTGCGTACACGATTTATATACTGTTACAGGACGTGTACGCTGAAGTCAACGCCGTAGGGAAAGTCTACCAATAATCGTGCCAGGAATCTGACACGTTCGCATCAATTCATCAAGCATGCCATTGAGTAAAGTGAACCATATCCTGATAGAATTATATATATATTTTTACTTAGCCAAATATTAACACATAAAAAACTAATTTCGAACACAAAATGCCTTAAAGTTTCCGATATGCCTTAAAATTCAGCACACCGCCGCCATCTTGCCAAAATGTTTGACCACGTGATCACGAGAATGTACTCGACGGGTTCATCAGCGCGGACGGTTAAGAAAACAATACCATGTGCTTTTAACTCCGCAACATTTGTTTACAAGTATCCAAGAGAATAATCATTGAAAGAGTGTCATAATATAGATCCAATTCTTTCTGTGACACTTGTCACTTGTCAATTTTATACATGTATAGTTTCATTACTTCTACAAACAGGTGCTGTCAAGCAGTTCGTTTACGATTTAGTCTAAAAATAGATAGTCATGTTTGTTTTCTAAGCGGTTCGTGCGGTTACGTCATACGAGATCTCGCGAAGCTTCTGACAGTAAGTCGGAGAAACTGATATTTCTCTGCGAAACAAGCAATTTAATTGTATTTATTAATATTTTTAATAGTTTAAATGGTATGAAATGATATTGAACTCATTGTTTTATCGAATAATGCACAAGATTAAATTGTGAAAAGGGTATTTGTGAGGTAAAACGACGTTAAAAGTATGTGTGTTATTCTGGTTAGGTTTCGCAACAGGTCTGATCCAAAACTTTAATGCCGCATCATGTAAATGAACAAAATGTTAAAAAAGCGGCTTATAAAGTTTTGGAAGCCAGAACTACCCTCAAGAGTGATGGTCAAACATTCACTGACGCCAAGACCAAGGCGGACATACTAAATAAACAGTTTTAGTCGGTATTCTCTCGTCCACAGCCACTAAGTCTTGCTCAGTCCTGTAAACAAATACTCACTCCACAAAATCATCCAAGGATGCCCAATGTCATTATCACCGAGGATGGAGTACGGAAACTCCTTAAAGGTCTAAACCCCAGTAAAGCCTCGGGACCCGACCAGCTATCCCCAAGGTTACTAAAGGAACTTCATAATAAAGTAGCCCCAGTCCTTACTTATATCTTTCAAATCTCCCTGAAATCAGGTATTGTCCCCAATGACTGGAAGCATGCCGTCATTGCTCCCGTTTATAAAAAGGGCCCAAAATGTAAACCCAGTAATTATAGACCCATCTCCTTAACCTGTATTGCCTCTAAGCTCATGGAGCACATACTTGTCTCCAATATCATGTCTTTTTATGACAAACATGATATCTTAAGTCCACATCAACACAGCTTCAGGTCAAAACACAGCTGTGAAACCCAGCTCATAAGTTTTTCCCAGGAAGTCCATGACAACTTTGAACAAGGCCAGCAAACTGATATTATAGTCATGGGCTTCAGCAAAGCATTTGACAAAGTCGATCATCATAAACTTCTTCTCAAACTTGAGAGATAAGGTATTAATTCCGAGAGTGTTTCTTGGATCAGGTCATTTCTTTATGGTCGCACCCAGCAGGTTGCGGTAGAAGGTCAAAACTCGGAAAGCCTACCAGTCCTATCAGGTGTCCCCCAAGGCTCGGTCCTTGGGCCTTGCCTATTCCTCTCATACATTAACGACCTACCTGACAGTGTAAAGGGCAAAGTTAGACTATTCGCAGACGATACAATAGTATATCTAACCATCAAATCCACCCGAGATGCCGAAACCCTTCAAAATGACCTTCATAGTCTTGAAAACTGGGAATCTGATTGGTCCATGGAATTCAACCCTGATAAATGTGAAATCCTTAGAATCAGCCGAAAAAAACATCCTATCATATTCCCTTACAAACTTCATGGTATTGAACTGAAAACCACAGAGGCAGCTAAATATTTAGGCGTAACAATAAGTAATGACCTTTCCTGGACCAATCACATCAACAACATAACATCTAAAGCCAAAAATTCACTCAGGTTCATTAAAAGAAATGTTAAAACTTCAAATAAAAAGGTCAAAGAAACTGCCTACAAAACTTATGTAAGGCCCCAGTTAGAATACTGTTATACGGTTTGGCATCCTTGGCAAAAATATTTAATCTATAAATTAGAACAAGTTCAAAGATCTGCCGCCAGATATGTAACTAATGATTATAATTACACCAGAAGTGTGTCCCAGGTGTTGTTGGATCTAAAATGGCAAACCTTAGAACAAAGACGTAACATCAGCTCTGTCACTTTTTTGTATAAGATCCAACACAATCTTGTTAGGGTTGACCATCACCACCTGACACCCACAAGAAACCTGAACTATCTTATACCACACTCAAGGACACAATATCATTCACACTCATTCTTCCCAAGAAGTATTTGTCTGTGGAATGGTCTACCTGTGTCCTTGCAAGCTAGTCCCAGTATAGACACCTTTACTGGGCAGCTGCATCCTTTCCACCAGTTCTAAATCTATACACTGTTTTTACCTTTTTAACTTTAGTTCTGTAGTTCTTTTATCTTGAAATTCTAGTAACTTTGCACTTAACATATCTTAACAGCTATTCCCAGACAATGCGCCTGCTTAGTATAATCAATTGTTGATTGTGAAGCAGTACAATGTAGATGTAGATGTAGATTCTGTAGTTGACGTCGGCTGGATAAGGCATTTCCAACAGCCTCCCTTTTGGGCTAGCGTGCCCTTAAGTGGCATTGATAGAGTGTCTGGAACGTTTTCTAGTTAAGCAACATTATCCATGGTTAGTACTTGGGTGTGTGTCCCAAACCGATCTCATTGGACAAGTAACTTTAATGGTGGCACCGGTATTTTTTTTTAACATTTTTAATATTCTTCTTTTAATAGTTTTATTCTCTTTTAATCAACTCTTTTTAAATTTCTTGCAATGTTGATGAGCAGATATGTCTATTTCCCTGCGAGGGGTTCGACATTAATGGAAGATAGATAGATAGATAGAGTATTCCACATACCTTCCCTGGCTCGCTCAATACTTTGGTTAGCACCTGTGTGCACTAAAACTGCAGGGTGAATTTCCTTGCACAGTTAAAGCATATGAAGGAAGCCGTGCAGCTGATACCCGGCTCCTGAATGTTAAGGAGGGGAGGAGTGTAGTGGACACTGGATGGATAACCTTTCACTTTTCATTGGCTAATAACTTAACTTCGATCAGTTAGAATTTAAGACAGGCAGGATTATGGCTGTGTGTAATCTGCAGACAGAAGCAGCAAATAAAATCTTGTGTTTTCTGTAAGTTAGTGAATTCTGTATTTAGATTTGGCACCACCATCGGTAGGACCAGTACATACATTGAAATACCAGTAGATTTTATACCCAAAATAGAGGAGCCACATTCAATTTATACAGACGTGTAAGCTTACAATAAAACTGGATTAAACATACATAAATTAAAGGAGTAATCATTTGTCTTAAATTGAGTGAAGTATTTCCAGTTAGGTAGTAGAAATTCACATGTTTGCTTAACACATCAATAGTGTATTGGAATTTTCACCATTGTTTTGGTTGTGACTATTTTCATGAGTTATAACAGATTTTGCCTGTATTAAAACTATTTGAAAATGTGTACCTTTGAATATTATTCATGCAACGTTAAACCTACTTTTTTTTTTTTTTGAGATAAGTTCTTAAAACTTTTTTTTAATCTGTGTTGATGACTGCTTTCTGGGTTCATATACTACAATTCACTAGAATCTACTTCCCATATCTGGAAGCCAGTCAGACTTACTTGACATGATTTTAGGAAGGCAATAACTCCACTTGAGTCAAACCTTTAAAGAACCAAAGTAAAGGAAGGCCGTCCAAACCAGACTTTTGGCTATAATATGTTTATAAGAAGATTGTTTTTGAGTTATGTTAATAACTGATTGAGTAGTTGCTAATCCAACAATTTAATGTGTGTCCATTGACTTTACCCTCCATGTGTAACAGAGAAAAAAAAGTTTTGAAGATATTTGGATCAAGTTATTTCATGCTGAATTTGCCAAATTCAGAATTATAAAAACTAAGTTCACTGGATTGTTCCAGCTAACAGGGTTAGGAAGCATGCAGATTTATTTCAGACTGATAGTTGGTTTTTTTTTTTTTTTTTATTACATGTACGATCACATTTACAGGGTTTCCATTTGACCACTGAAATTTCATAAAGCCCCCATTTTGACCCTCAGGTATTTTGACTGAAGGGTAATTTTGTCTTAAAATAAGGTATATTTTAACTTAAATTCAGGTATTTTTGACTGCAGTTTTGTAAATTTAGTTGCATTGCATGAAAAATGACCCTTCAGTTTTTGGAACTAGTGGAATCCCTGATTTAGAAGAGAGCATTGAAAATAACAGTGTCATTTTATAAAGTTAGACCTTGGTGTTTAAACTTTAGATTTACATTAATATTCTTAAACTAACAATTTTTATTTTAACTTGTATTTTTCCTAAAAGTTTTGATGAAGTGCTGTTTTGCATTACAGAATTGTAAAATCATGATTTGAACAAGTGTGTATCATAAGAGTTTCTTTTGTATGTTTGAATGTTTGAATTATAGATACAAGATAACAAAGTGAGAGTTTAAGAGGGAAGTAATAAGGACAGTTTTATATTATAGGTTCCCCATTCTGCTGTTAAGGAGAGCCAAAGCAAGACACATGTGAGATCTGTGTTGGAACAGCAGCAGAAGAATAAGAGTTACCAGCTCTTGTCTGACAGTGATGATGACTACAATGAGGCAGAATACAACAGTAAACCTTCAAAGGTGACAGTTGCATCAGATTTCAGTCAGTTAATTGATGAATTTATGTCTCTTAGCTCTCAAGATGGTTGTTTGCTAGGAATTAATAACACCTACAGCAGCCTACCAGTAAATTAAATACAAGAATTTTTTGGGGGGTTCACATTTCCTTATAAAAAATGTCTTAAAATGATTGAGTGAGCTGAAATATATGTACAAATAACTAATAAAATGTATACTTCAGTCTTGCAGACTTATTTCAACTTAATTGATTTCATTTTCTGAGGCAATCAAGTATCAAATTGAAGTTTGTTTTTCAGAAGTCAAAGACAGAGAAAAAGTCTCGTCATCTACGTAAAAGGAAGGAGGAGAGTAGCTCAGAGAGTGAAGAGTAAGTGAATAGTAGTACATAATATCAGGGCCTTCCCCAGAAAATGTTCTAAGTGCAACTCTTAGGGGTAGGGTGTGGGAGGGGGTAATGCCCCCTTCTGCATGTTGAATTTTTTTAATCCTTACAATGAAATGACACATTTTGGCATAGGTTAACCCTTTACTCCATAGATACGTGTTTTAAC
This sequence comes from Cyclina sinensis, assembly GCA_012932295.1. Lineage (NCBI taxonomy): Eukaryota > Metazoa > Mollusca > Bivalvia > Venerida > Veneridae > Cyclina > Cyclina sinensis. Next base: position 19,660,357 of record JAAONU010000006.1, on the reverse strand, counting down.
GCATATGCGACCAGTGCAGATCCAGATCAGCCTGCACATCCGTGCAGTCTGATCAGGATCTCCACAGTTCACTTTTATATCCATAAAAGTATTTCTGACTGAAAAGCGAACAGTGGAGATCCAGATCAGACTGCACGGATGTGCAGGCTGATCTGGATCTGCACTGGTCGCATATGCGATTTAACACTTAACCATGTGGTAAAGGGTTAAATGGGAGTTTAAACAAACAAAAGGTGTTCAGTATTTACATGTTTTTAATTTCTTCCAACATCTTTATAAGACCGAACTTGTATACTGGATAGGTGAAAATGTGAATAACTTTAGTGGCATAAAATGCATGGCTCTACAAATTTATCAGAGTATGAGTTGTCCAGGACAACTAACAATGGCAAAACAGAGTTGTCCCTAAAACAGAGTCAGATGTCCAAGAGACAAGTACAATGTTTTCGGTGAGCATTATAAATGAATAGGGTTTTTTTCTATTCATCATATTTTTAAATAAAAAATGGAAAAAAATAAGAAAAAAATATACATATATTTTGAATGAATGAAACCTTTATGGGTCTTATGAAAACTTTCACATCTTATGAAGGCAGTGAAAGACAGCAATTTTCAAGAGAAAAGGAAACTTTCACAATGACAAATGAAAAAAAACTGGTACAAATTATCAAATCTTGACCATTCATCTTAATCAATAAATTGAATTTTGTAAGTTAGTCGTGTCTCCAAGTCACAGTTTTCTTGAAATAAAAATGTGACAGTGTCAGGAAAATAGGTGACAAACAGACTATCCAATATATTTTCACTTACATGGTGCTTATGGAATGTCAGAATTAATTTCAACGTCGTTAGAAATCGACTGCATCATACTGTTTATATGAGTGGGCTGTGTTTTTGGACAGTTGTCCTAAATTAATTACTATCAAAATAAGAGTTGTCAGGGACAAAAAAAATGTTACCAGTCAATTGTCCAAGAACAATTTAGAGTTGTCCCGGGCGTCATACTATATAATTTGTAGAGCCCTGTTAATTACTTCATAGCATACTTCATTTATCAGCAGTCGCATGTTTATCCATACATCCTGTCAAAACACGGGATTTATGACGCAATATACGTAAAATTCAGTGATAAGCAGTCGTCTGCAGATGTCAAAATTCAAAGCACCCTGCTGCTAAGATAAACATGCAAGCCAAAATTCATGCGCCCTGATAACCTGGATCACAAAAATCAAGCGCCCCGTTCACAGGGCGCTAAATCAACCTAGGGAGTGTCTTAATCCCCTCCCACACTTGTTTTGAAAAACATTGATAAGTGCATTATTTGGGGAATTATTTTCTTAAAATGTTTATTAGATCATTTGATACTTAGTCATTGTTCAGTTTTGTAAACCAAAGTCTTTATTTTCAAGAATAATGTAACCTTAAACAATATTTTAGTCTTGAAATAAAGAAAAAGTATTGTGAATTGTAATTCAATAAAAAGTTCTACTCATTGCGTTCAGGGAAGTTGTTAAGCGTAAACGTGGCCGAAAAGAGGAAACCATTGTAGAGAGTTCAGAAGATGAGTTTGAGAAGGTTGAAGATGAGAGACAGAAAGATCTGGAGGAGAGGGATGCATTTGCTGATAGATTGAAGGAAAAAGACAAAGATAAAACACGTAATGTGATGTCAAAATCTGACAAAAAGGTAATTTTAGAACTTACTTGCAGGGGCATCATTTTTAAATTTGTCAAAAAGATAAATCCAAAACATCTTAGTCAATGCAGGTTTAATAATCATCTTAAGAACATTTTATTCAAAACATAAATTTTCTTCTTCTTTTTTCCCCCAGCCATGTCACATTTAGATGTGGACAGGAATCAGGTTATATCTATATCTAACCATATGTAACACTGATTCAAATGCTGTTCACCCTTTCACCATTATAACATATTGACATCTATTAAAGTGTGTTGATAACCAAAAGCTATTTTAAATAACATACCCTTGAGATAAATGATTTAGATTTTGGTATTTCCAAAAAGATACATGAACTTTATTTACAAAATTGATCATCTTTATTTTACTAGGCATATGAAGAAGCAAAGAAGAGATTACATTTGGAAACAGAGGATCGTAAAAAAATTATACCAGAGCTACGAAAAAAATCCCGGCGAGACTATCTGAAGAAACGACACGTAGACAAGCTGGAAGAATTGGAAGCAGACATTCTTGATGAAGAGTATCTGTTTGGCGATCAGAAGTGAGTTGCCTCCCTTGAATTTTCTTTGGGCCATTCTGGTTAAACATATATCCAACCACAGGAAGGCAAAAATAAAGGACTTCTGTTGAAGGTGATCTGTTACCTTTTTTTTGAGAAAGTGCCTTCCTGGGGCAGTATGTATGTGTTTCACTGGAATGGCACTAAACTAATTTTGCTTTAAAGTTACGGATCACTTGATGTAAATATTGTTGGCCTCCAGATTTTGGAGTTTTGCTTTTTTGTAGTAAACGAGGCAGCAGGTAGTTGTTTTGACTAGTTGATTATTGTTTTTAAATGTTTTTTTTTTTAACTTTTCTTAGTATCAGGAGTCATAGCTTGCTGCTACTTGCACCTGTATATGTTGTGTTGAATTATTGCACAGTTTTGCTATTTTACTTCCGTTTTATGAAAAAAATGTTTTCTATTTTAGATTAACAGAGAAGGAAAAGCGAGATTTAGAGTACAAGAAGACAGTGTTGAAGCTTGCAAAGGAGCACAAGTCAGCTGGTGATATAGAGAAGGTGAACAGATACTTTATACCAAAAGAAGATGACAAGCCTTCAGACAAATACTTCGAGGAGGAAGGACCGAAAGGTAATGTCACTGATTTCCCACCCCCTCCCCACCACTGCACCCCCCATTCCCAACACACACACACACAGCTGCAAGATGAAGATACTTTACCACCATATTTACATGTTGTTTTATGTTCATTAAATCAAGGTTAGAATGCAAAAAATACTCTCAGCTTTTTTATTTTATAGCCTTTAGAACTTGTTTGCATTCATGACTCAGTTTATACCTTCACTATGAAATCTCTTGCATCTGCCTACCAGTATTTCATTTTGCATTATTAAGGCATACAGCTGAGTTAACCTATTGCCTTTGATTATGAAGGGACTATTAATGAGCAAAGTTTTAGATTTTTCTAATCTTAATATTCTCTTTAAAATATGCCCATGTTTACTAGTTGTCTCTGTCTTAGCATTTTTTGACAACATGTGTTACTTTATTCCACAGGTCCTAATTCAGAACAGCAGAAATGGGAGGAGGAGCATGTTGGGGCAGCATTAATGTCTTTTGGGGCCAAAGATTCAAAACAGAAAGCCAAAGAGAAAAATAAAGTGAAAGAATATGATGTGATAATGGATGAAGAGATAGAGTTTGTGCAAGCTTTACAGATGCCGGGTACCATTACTGAAAAGGTTTAGAACTTACTACTTCTTTATCTAAATAAATTTTAGTCCAGTTTCTCCTTGTGGCAAGTATAGGCCAACTTAAGGAGGGAATTTCATTTAGCACTGGTGTCCAATATGACTTACATCCCCTGCAGAGTTATTCTAGGTTGTGGGGGATAGCGCAAGAAAAAAAAAGCGTCCCATTTCAGAGACACCTGTGGTTCTTTTTCATACTACTCAGTGCATATCACTGATACATGGAACTCAGTTCAACAAAACTAATGTTGTCATTGGAGGAGAGGGGGATCAAATTTGCAACCCCATTACTGCAAAGTCTGGGTCCTTGCCACCAGACTTTCGATCTGCCCAGTTAGTTCAGACAAAGCTCACACTAATTATCGAGAAGTTGGACCCCTGATTGGGCAGGCTGATGGAGGGTCAGCATTTAGCCAGTTAGAAACTAAGACATTGTTTTTGCCAGATTTCTGTAGAATAAGTCAAACATTCAGAAATAAGAAGTTTAAACAGTGTATCAGACTTTTTGGAAAACTAAATAAAAAGTAAAAACAACAACAACATTTAACTAAAGGTAATTTGAATGTTTCGCCTCAGGAAAAAAATATTACTATAGTCAACTGAAACAGAAAAGTAAAATCCATTAAAAATAAAAATTTATGATTTGGAATGATTTCCTTCCAGGGTAAAAAGGAGCAAGAAATGTCAGAGTCACAGAAGAAGAAATTGTCAATCAAGGAGACACAGAGAAGCCTGCCCATCTACCCATTCAAACAGGGACTTCTTGAAGCTGTGGACCAGTTCCAAGTCCTCATCATTGAGGGCGAGACAGGGTCAGGGAAAACAACACAGATACCTCAGTATCTTTACAAAGCTGTGAGTGGGTTCTCATTACAAGTATTAAAATTGCTAACAAAGTTCTGTTCAAGCTTGTTACGTAGAATAAAAGATCATGAGTTGAAAGTAAAAGTGATTTTTCTAAATATGTTCCAGAATATGTTTCTCAAGACTGCAAAGTACTGCTTTTGGTCATTTGGTCAGATATCTGACCATATTTGTTATTGGCAAAATAATAGGTACAGTGATCCAGTATGGTCTTGATTGAAAAACATTTATATTATTATCATTAAATTGTTGAATCATACAGTCTTTGAGGGTAGGTGCAAACCACTTTAAAACTGTCTGTATCAAGGCCCTGTTGGTAACAAGAGAAAATGGTTGACAAATATCTAAGTAATTAAAACATGCAGTTGAATAGTTTAAAGATGAAATTAGTTTTTTTTATGAACTTATTTAATTAGATATGTTGATTTAGATTTAAATAACGGAATTGGGGATAGAAATATGTGGAATATATTGTTATAAAAGTAATTACTGATATATGTGTATATTTCAGGGCTATTGTAATGATGGTATGAAGATAGGTTGTACACAGCCAAGAAGGGTAGCAGCAATGTCCGTGGCAGCAAGAGTAGCTGAGGAAATGGGATTTAAACTTGGTAATGAGGTCAGTATCGGGCATTCCTTACACAAAATATGTACAGCGAAGTTCCTAATTATAAGCATTTAAATCTTTTCCAAAATTCACAGATCACCCAAATGAATGAGCCAAAGTCTGAAATTAAGAACAAAAAAGATCTGCTGTGAAGGTACGTTCCAGTAAAACATATATCCTACCCAAGGGAGAAGGGTCTGATTTGATATAGCGTGGTATTTCCTTTTCAAACATAAATTATGCTTGTATATATATTTTTTATGTGTTGATGTTATGATGAGATCAGGAACAGTTGGAACATTCATTTTTCAATTACTTAAAATTTCTCCTATGTAATAATAACCCGTTGATTAAGTTTTCTGTTTCAAAGAGTGCGTGTGAGTAAGTGCTTCTTCATTTTTATACCATTTAGAACTTTTACTTAGAGCATTCATCCCCAGTTTTTTTTGTTTAATAACTGTGTATTAAGGCATAGACATAGATAACAGAGATAAGCAACTCCCTATATAACCTTATATCTGTGTAATTTATCACCCATGTCAGTAGAAATGACCAAAAATGGCTTGTTTTGTAGCAGATAAAACTTAAAAACTTTTTATTCCACAGTCATAAACTTTACATTTTCAGAAAGTCTGAAATGCCCATTATAGGTGCAGTAATACAAACGCTTCTATTTTGATTGTAGTGTTATCAAAAAAAAAAGTAGAACCAACCGACTAACATCAAGTTGAAAACAGATCTTTACTTTGTCCTAAAGTAAAACGGGCATGTTTTACATCATGAGTGTTATATACCTAAATATTGTTTAAGAAATGAAAGTATTTTTATTTCTAGCTATAGTTTAATGTTTAAACTTTAAGAAAATGTATTATTAAAATCGGTATGACTTGTGGTCTTACAGTTATAGGATACTTAACTTCACGTCATGTGTGATATTTTACCATTCATCAATGTAGCATATCTCTGTAATCTTAGTCTCTGATTAAGGTGAAAAAAGAATCTGGATAGAATTGGTCACTTGTATTACTGATTAATTAAAAGGTATCCATTTTAAAGTTGTGACATTGATGATTTTTATGATAACACATAGAAATAACAATGACTGTGTTGTGTGTTTCAGGTTGGATACAGTATACGGTTTGAGGACTGTACCTCGGAGAGGACTGTGATAAAATACATGACAGATGGAATGTTGTTACGAGAGTTCCTTAGTGAACCAGATCTTAAATCTTACAGGTAAAATTTTGTCAGATCTTATATCTTACAGGTAGATTTTTATCTTCCTTAGTGAACCAGATCTTAAATCTTATAGGTAGATTTTTATCTTCCTTAGTGAACCAGATCTTAAATCTTACAGGTAAATTTTTATCTTCCTTATTGAACCAGATCTTAAATCTTACAGGTAAATTTTTATCTTCCTTAGTGAACCAGATCTTAAATCTTATGGGTAAATTTTTATTTTCCCTAGTGAACCAGATCTTAAATCTTACAGGTAGATTTTTATCTTCCTTAGTGAACCAGATCTTAAATCTTACAGGTAAATTTTAATTTTTCCCTAGTGAACCAGATCTTAAATCTTACAGGTCAATTTTTATTTTCCCTAGTGAACCAGATCTTAAATCTTACAGGTAGATTTTTATCTTTTATATGCATCTGCATTTAATGTGGAAATATAGACTTAAATGCAAGTCACATTTGCCAGAAGTATGTACACCCGGCAATGTGCTGGCCAAGTCATCTCTGTATTCAAGTGAAAATATGAGTGGTTAGCATCAAGTACTTGCTAGAGTCAAGTTATATCGAATTAATTTGTACTAATTTATTTTGCATGTAGTATGTATGTGATGAAAACTCTCCCTAGTTGATATAAATGGTTCTCAAAATACCGACCCAATTGGTACCAGTAGCTTTAGAGAAGAGCCAGTTATATCTGTTACTGATAGCTCGTTATACTTTGTGTAAACGGAGGCATATGTAGCTCAGATGTCTTTACCCAAGGACCATCTAGGATTTGAAATCTGGGCCTTCCAAACTGGAGGCGAATGCTCAAACCCCTGAGCTCTTGTGGCCCACTTTTCTGTAGAACTTGACATACTGCAAAGTTAGAAGATCACTAAACTTCATGTTCAGAAAATCTGTTTTAGTTGAAATATTGACATATAGGAAAAAAGAAGTGCCAGGAATTTCTGGTGTAAGATATGTCAAAATGTCAGTATGAGCATTTCATGGTTTACATTATTATGGTCTTCTATTTAGTTGTATTGCTTATTCATCTTTGACAAAATTTTTTGAAGATTTGATGTTTCAAAAGAGTTGATTAGCTTTTTTTAAAGGTTCGACTGACAGACACTGTCTGGTTCATTGGTGAGATGGTTAGTTTCTGAGAACTGTTGCATTTTTTTTACCGGTAAATTTTAGGGATTCTGAATTTGTGTTCCTTTTATCTCCACATTAAATCATGAATATAATGAACCGACAATATTTTGTCCTGACAGTGTATTGATCATTGATGAAGCTCATGAGAGGACATTACATACAGATATCTTGTTTGGTCTTGTGAAGGATATTGCCAGATTCCGACCTGATCTCAAACTGCTTATCTCCAGTGCTACCCTAGATGCTGAAAAATTCTCACAGGTAATAAATCATCATAGTTTGGTTACATAGTTCTTTATGTCCATGCAGCAAAAAATAACAGATTTTAAAGGGGCTGTGCTCCAGATGACAAAAAAAGAAATTTTTCTTGTATTATAAATTTCTTGTAATATTTATGATTAATGCTTAAAAAATAACCTACTTACAAAAAATAAGTTAAAGAATTACATTATAAATTGATTTTTTTCCCTTTCAAAGTGCTATACCGTAACGCGACGGTATAACTATATCGTATAAGATTTAAAGTAAATATCTGTAATATAACATGCGGCGATGGTGGTGACAGTAAAAGCGTTGGAAATATTTTGTTAACATGAGGGTCCAGCGTTCAAATCAGGCTGGAGCGAAAATATTTTTTTTATTCTATTTTGACTTTTTTAATCAGTTTTGAGGTAAAATATTATGTTGTTATAATCTCATGGCATCTAAATATATAATTTATGAAAATAAATTTTTTTATGTCAAATCTGAAGTCTGCCTGCAATATTCTATTTGAACATTTAAGCCATAATTATAAAAGCACATGCAATTCAATAAAAACATACATGTATATCTTTTCCCAGGAAAGCATTCAGGATGGACAAACCTGACAAGAAGGGATCCCCAATATATATATAGACTACCCCAACAGAATTTCTTTATGTTTCCTCTATGGGGTGGGATATGTGTTTTACTCGAATGTTCCTGAGTCATTTTAAAGCTGATAACTTGTCTAATGCTTGGTTTGATTTCTTTTCCAGTTCTTTGATGATGCACCTGTGTTTAGAATCCCTGGGAGGCGTTTTCCAGTAGATATATATTATACAAAGGTAAGCTGGACAATTTGGAATACGAAATAAAAAAAAATCCAAATTTAAATTTTCTAGGACAGCTTGTACAGCATACTAAATGATTTAGAATATTTAGTTTTAGCACCTGGTTGAGCAAGTTGAGATCTTTATATTTTTGCTGCAGTTTAAGAACACATTTTAAATTCACTTTTTTCTTTAAATCTAAAGATGTCTGTCTTTATTAAGAAAATACCTTAATTTTATTATATTAAAAAAAACATATCCGCCTGGCTATGATTAGGACTCCGTCCAATCAAGTTTCAGTCGATGTACTAACATCATGTTAATGATAACACTGGTTTCTGAGTTAGAAATCACTGGTTCCCCCTACAGCAACCTGTTACTGATTTTCCTGTGTTATCTACCTACAGGCCCCGGAAGCCGACTATATAGATGCTGCTGTGGTTTCAGTTCTTCAGATACACTGTACACAAGATGAGGGTGACATTCTGGTCTTCCTGACAGGTCAAGAGGAAATTGAGACAGCTAGTGAAATGTTAACTGTAAGTGCATAATGTTGGAACAAAAGTTTATTCAGTAGATTGATTGATGACTACATTTTGTTGAGCTTGCATCGAGACACTACAAAAATAGTATTGTAACTAGTCTCTGAAATAATATTTCAAGGTGTAAGCTATTCAGGCATAAAGCTTTGGAAAACCCTTAGACCCAAACAGTAAAAATCTAAGGTCTGTGGCTAATTTTTTACTTGAGTTTCGGGCCAGTAGTCAGGCAAAAGCTGAAGACTTACCAGAATTTCACAAGCCTCCTGCCTCAGTCTTGTGTCTTTGTCATTGACTGTATAACTGTTTATTTAGGGTCTCCCAGTAACTCCTATATCATGTCCCAGGAAAGTGAAAAAAAAATGTCTGAGTTTGGTATTTTATATATAGGGACAAGGGGTCTTTTCTTGTAAAATGAACTTCTAAAGGGAGTTGGTCCTTTTTTAAAGTGCCGTAATGGGATGGGATATTTGTTCTTCTGGAATGGCCGTTATTGATTAATTTGTAATGATCTTTAGCACCTCTACTGAGCAAACCTCAGTTCAGAGATGGATATTTCAGGATTAAGTTTAATCATGTTTCTTTTGAATTTCTGTTTGTTAAAGCCTAGTAGTTATTTAATATATCAGTTATAATTATATTACTTTCAGGAAAGGACCAGAAAACTGGGCTCAAAAATTAAGGAGCTTATTATTGCCCCTATTTATGCAAATCTTCCTTCCGACCTGCAGTCCAAAATATTTGACCCCACCCCACCCGGGGCAAGGAAAGTTGTGTTAGCTACAAACATTGCAGAAACCTCACTGACTATAGATGGAATAAAATATGTGATAGATCCAGGTTTCTGTAAGCAGAACAGTTATAATGCAAGAACAGGGATGGAATCTCTAGTGGTTACTCCTGTGTCAAAGGTATGTAGTTTAACTCTGTGTTTGATAGAACTATAATCGCTTGAATGTTTTAATATTGTTGTGTTTTTTTAAATGTTTTTCTGTAAGAATCGTTGAATCTGCCTGAAAATTAGAACCAGGACACATGGATAGCATCATTGTCTATTATCGTTTTGTCTTATAACTCAGTACAGACTCTTAACTTTTTATCAGCCACCCAGTTTGACATGTTCGTATGCTGATTATTGAATTAAAACTGTTCACATTTTGATACTGTATGTAACTTCAGGCATCAGCAAATCAGAGAGCAGGACGCGCTGGTCGCGTTTCAGCGGGGAAATGTTTTCGCCTGTACACAGCCTGGGCATATAAAAATGAACTTGAGGACAATACAATACCAGAAATACAGCGAACTAACCTTGGAAATGTTGTGTTATTACTTAAAAGTTTAGGAATTAATGATCTCATACACTTTGACTTTATGGATCCCCCACCACACGAGACTCTTGTGCTAGCACTAGAACAGTTATATGCCCTTGGTGCACTAAATCATAAAGGGGAGTTAACCAAGTTAGGCAGGAGGATGGCAGAATTTCCTGTGGATCCCATGTTATCAAAAATGATCCTTGCTTCAGAAAAGTAAGTGACTTTTATATGAGTGATTGTGTTACATTCCTTTCCATGAATACGTACATGTAAAAAAGTGTTCAAAAGTTATGATTGAATTATACCAGCTGTAAATTTTCCTTTTCTTTTGTGCAAAATTTATCAGTCAGCCTTGAGTGTGCAAGTTAAAAAAACATTTACAATATTTCTGCACTTGGGCATCAAAGTCTGTTTTACTTTACTGCAACCAGGGAACTCTCTGTTACAAATTCTAGCTTCTTGTTTTTGTTGTTGTTGTCAGAAATATGACACTAAAAAGCATATTTGATTATTAGTTGAACACATCTATCTTACTTTTGTTTAAGGTATAAGTGTGCCAAGGAGATTCTGACAATAACAGCCATGCTATCTGTGAACAATGCAATATTTTACCGGCCAAAAGATAAGGTGGTGCATGCGGATACTGCCCGCCAAAACTTCTTCCTACCTGGAGGTGACCATATAACGCTGATGAATGTCTACAATCAGTGGGAGGAGACGGGGCATTCAACACAGTGGTGTTATGAAAACTTCATACAGCATAGGTATTGTTGACCCATCTGGCTGTTTTATTTTTCATGTTGCAGATTGCTGTCTTTATACTAGAGCACCTTCTTGCTGCCATGAGAAGCATAACTATGCTATTTGTTCTCTTTCGAAATTAGTGAAATATTTCTGGTCTCTGTTACATTACATGGTTATGATGGTATTTCAAATACATTATTAGTTTTGAACTTGGTTACTCCTAATGAATCAGAGAGATGTTTATGATATGCCATAAAACAAAAATATCTAAAGTACATGAAAACATTTATACCACGCTTTTAATCATAAGAAAAGAACAGTTGACTAAAAAAGCTGTTTCTTACATTAAGTAATTTACTGCTTGGTATATTTCAGGTCAGTGATGTAATTAACTACTTGATAGATTGTAGGTCAGTGATAAAATTAACTGCTTGGTATATTGCTGATCAGTGATAAAATTAACTGGTTGGTATTTTGCAGGTCTGTGGAGTAATTAATGGCTTGGTATATTCAGTTAAATTATTAGAGTGCTTGGTATATATTAGGTTAATGAATTAACTGCTTGGTATATTTCAGGTCAATGAAGAGGGCCCGAGATGTCAGGGATCAGCTGGAGGGTCTCCTGGAGAGAGTGGAAATCGAGGTCTTATCAAATCCTTTGGATACTGTTAATATTAGGAAGGTATGCACTGCTGTCTTACATATTTTGTTTCTTGAAAATTGCAAGGCTGTCTTGTTGCTTTACAAGTCTTTATCATTCAAAAAGTAGTGTTTTATTCATCCCTACATTAGGCAGTCTACCCGTCAACTGCGATTTGCAAAAATAGCTTGTCCTAAGAACGTTTGATTAATGTTGTAATTTATCTTTAATAATAGACATTTTCTGGTATAAAAAGCTCTGTAGATTCAGTTCTGCAGGTTATTCAGTTTTGAAGATATATTTTGGATCATAAGTTTTAGATGATAAGGGGTAGGAGTCATGTGCTCTATTGCTTCACAGGAATGCAGGGCTGGTGCTAAGAAATTGAAACTTATCGGCAAAAAAACTTACATTTTATCATATATAATAAAGTTAATTTCCTTTTAACATGATTTTACTGGAAACTGTAAAAAAATAATGAATTTGACATTTTCAAATAATTTTAGAAGTTTTTGTAGCCGGAGACTGTTGTAGCTTCTGGCTAGGTTAACAAGGTGATGATGTATCAGATGGGAGCTATGCTGTTGAAATATATATTCCGAGGCCATGCAGTTGTTTCAGTGCATTGGTAATACAATCTCCTTACGTGGCAAATTCTGACAGAAAGGCAGCTTCCTGTTCTATTGGCTGAAATACTGGTTAGTCCCGATGAAAGCAGTTACACAAAAGTGTTGGACCAAAGTCTATAACCAATGTAGAATAAGATAGTTAAAACAAATAATCGGTCAGTTGCTTGTCCAACCTTTCCGAGTTACTGTAGAGAGTTTAGTGTCCTTTCATAAATCCAGAAACAGGAAGGAAAGAGGTAGTGTTATATTAACCCTGAACATGCTGAAATTTTGTAATGGATTTGCCCAGCTTTGAATTTGGAACAGTCCATTCAAAGTTTAAGGGATTTCAATATCAAAATACAAAAATGGAGCTACCAACAGTACAGAGCTTGGCCAGACTGCACGGATTTGCAGGCTGGCCTGGCTCTATACTGGTGGCAAAGGCTAATCACTTTCGGTTCCAGCAGGTTAAGGGTTAAACGAAAACTACATCTGAAATTTTCATAACCTAATTATTTCAGGCTATTACAGCGGGCTTCTTCTACCACACAGCGAAACTGGACAAGGGAGGTAACTACAGGACAGTGAAGCATAATCAAACAGTTATGGTCCATCCTAACAGCTCCTTGTTTGAAGACAGACCAAAGTGGCTTATCTATCATGAGCTGGTGTTTACTACCAAGGAGTTTATGAGACAGGTAAATATTGTACATAAAGTATTAAAATTATGAGTCAACTTACTTGTTTTTAGAAAGTCCTTGTGTCTGATACTCACCAAAATCCAGTGATAACAATCTGTCAGGTAATTTCAAAAGTTTTTTTTTCCATATGCTAGTTTTTCTGTCAAGTCTGAAACTGAAATTTTCATAGGGTATTTGTTATTTTTTTGTAATTTTCTGACCAGAATGTAATGATATAGTAATATGCAGTTATATAAATTAGTATTTAATTTTTCTGACAGGTTATAGAGATAGACAACAGTTGGTTATTGGAGGTGGCACCACATTATTACAAATCCAAGGAACTGGAGGATGGGTCTGGGAAGAAAATGCCGAAAAATATGGGAAAATCTCGTGAGGAAGTGACACGAACTTACTGAGATATAAATGCAGGAATTTTCCAGCGTGATTTGTTATTGAACAGTCAGACATTGGGTACCTGTACATGAAAAAGCAACCACTTGACCAAAGTGCTTGCAATACTAAGGTGCATTCCATGGAAGCTGACTGTTTAAAACAATATATTTGCTATTTTGTGAAGTTGTTGGATGCTGATAGGACTTCTGTTCCAGTTGAATGCACTGAGAGGTTGTTATGCTGTTCACAGAGACTTATATAAATGTATGTCAAGTGAAAATACAAAATGAAATACAGCAGATGAAAAAATTAAAGTACATTGTAATGAGTTGGTTTATTTTTCAGGAAATCTGTATCATGTTTTGATATACAGTCCCAGTTAAAATAGAAATTATGAATGAAATAAATGCTTGGGGAAAAATGACCTTTCTGGCAAGTTTGTCAGAAATCAACCAGTGCACCTATCTTTAAAAAGAGCTTTCAAAAGACTACTTAGACATTTCAGGAATTGTCAGATATTTTTCAAGTATTTCTGGAATGCGTCAAGGGGATTTCTTTGGAGCAAACCATACACAATTCTGCAAGTCAAACTTATTCTTATCATATTTGAGACAAAAAAAGGATTCCTAGATGACAAGGAATATACCTGAAAGTATGTTTAGCAAGATTACCAGATAATTCAGCAGGAGGGCAATCATGGCTCAATCATGTACTTGCTGCCCCCACCACGGGGATCTCACTCCGCACCTACCCCCCAACCTCAAAACAAAAAAAATGCAGGTACTTTTCGTATAATTTTGGATGCAGACTTCAACTTGAGCTTGACAAACTAACCTACTTAATATTTTTTTAGCTACATCGTTGAAATTTTAACTTTTCGTGTAATTATTCCAACTTACTTATTGTAAAGTTGCATTTTCTTCATCTGCCATTCGTCACATGCCTAACTTGTTTGATAGCCTGTTTTTCAGGTGAGCGACCCAGGGCCATTACGATACTCTTGTGTTGACTTCATGCAGCAGGATGTTTTACATCCATGATATTTCTAGTCTTCTTCGTGTTTTCTTGACAGTTACCATTTGTTATAATACCCTATTCAGTTCAACTTTAAAATCTATTAATATGACCCCGTTTCCGACAAATTAAACAGACACACGTCGCTTCACAGTGTTCTTGTTAAAGGAAATGTCAAACTTAGTTCGAAACTAACTGCAAAAAAGTCATTCCATGTCTTACCGTGCTGGAACCGGTCAAAAACGAGTATTCTAAATTTGGCGACCTGTCACGCAATATGCCCCCCACATAAAATGACCGAAATTGATTATTGATTAAAATTTCAATATATCTTTCATTTCTCGGCATTTTTTATCAAGACTTATACTATATTGTAGCCTAAGGGCTCGGCTTCATGAAAAAGTAAACACTTTTATTGTCTTCCCGTCCGTCTGCTCGTGACGGCTCGCACAAATAACCAGATTTACCGCGTTCGCGGCGCTTGTCATTCTATTTTCAAATTTCTCAGGGTATTTTTCTCATCTATACATCATATTATAGAATAAACTCTTATTTAAATGACAAACTGAATATAAAAAAAAAGATGTGGTCATTTGTTCGTGATAGCTCAGATTTACGAAATATGCTCGCGCGGAGGGATTTCGTTTTTACTTACTTCTGCTTACTATTTCTCCATTTCTACTTCATATCGTGCCACTCTGTGTTAAATGAAGAAATAAATAAAAAAAATTCTGGTTTTCTTCCGTCTGTTCAGTGTAGCTCGCTCATATAACCGCATTTTACCTAAAATCGTGGGCCGGGGAAATTTTTTACTTATTTTCGAATCATTGCTGTACCTTCATTTCTTCAGATATTTAGGGGAAATAAAAAAAAAGTGAAAATGGCATCACCAGCCACTCTGTCTATTTTTAACTAACTGTAACATCTTCTGGTCAGTGTTAAGAGATGCTTATTCAAAATAATACATCGAAGTCTTTTTTTTGTGGCTAAACAACAAATACGCTCTTCCACTCGGTTGTCGTTGATTTTTCAATATATTTTTTTTTAAAATATTTCGGCTGATTTTTACAGAAAATCTTTTTATGACATTGGCTACACCTCGGAAGTGTATTTTTTTTTCTTCTTACAAAAAAAGAGAAAAGAAACGAATTGCGGATAGAGATAGTACATTTGCATTTTTTTGTAAGCGCCAAATGAAAAGGTACATCAACTCATCATGTCTATCCTTCCTATAAAGTTTAAATGTCCTAAATGTAGTTGTTTTTGAGTTGTTTTCCAACAGTAAGCCCCCTTTTTCAGCTTGACCTTTGACCCTTTAAGCCTAAAATCAAAAGAGTTAATTAACTTATCATGATCAACCATCCTTTAAAGTTTGAAGATCCTGGACGCAGTTGTTTTTGAGTTATTGATCAGAAGCCATTTTCAAGAACCTGTGAGCTTTACTTTTAACCATGTGAGACGAAAATCAAAAAGGATTCATCTACTTACCCAGACTATCTACCAAATCTAAAGTCTCTATGCCCTTGCGTCTTTAAGTTCTTGTTTCGAAAGAGATGTTGTCTACTTACCTACCGACCGACCGACATCTGCAACACAAAACACACACAAAAAGCAACAACAACAAAACCCAACCCTCTTCATCGAAGGGGTGCAAAACTGTAATCTTAGACATTTTCAAACAACAGTGGTATTGAAATTTAAACAATTGATGTATAGACAATTGAATTGTGGAGGGGTTAGAGCGCCGTCCTACCGATCCGGAGGTCGCTGGTTTGAATCCCACCAGAGATGAGTGTTTCCAGCGACTTTCCGCATTCAACAGTAAGTTTCGGCACGAGTACTGAAGAGCCAGGCAAACCGGAATTCCGAAAGATCCAGGAAAATGAACGTTATGTATAATGAAAGTAACTGAGGATGAATATTATTTCCTATTCATATGCCTGACATATGCCCGACATATTACTTACGTACGTAGGAAATACCTCAAACCTTAAATTTATTCATGTCTAGTAAAACTCAGAAAGAACTTCATAATTTATCGAAGTATTTTTATTCTGCTCTTCCAACCAAAGTACCATCTCATGATCATGCCAGGTATTACATAATTACAAACACACTTGTTAAAGAGGACAGCTATTTTTTGTGTCTTTTTAAAAAAAAAATACTGCTTTATTCTCTGAAATTGTTTTACAGTTAAACTATAAAATATCAAATATACATGTGTATTTAACCCTGACCTTTGATATTGAATGTGTATGTGCAGTGGTTATAATTGTGTTAGATTTAATGCCAAATAAAGATTATGTTATTATAACGGTAAAACCTTCACCATTATGACAATCGCTCACTAAAGCACGGGCGATCTTAACATCTGATAAGTGACCTTGCTCGTGTTTTCTGTCGTTCAGTGGCCATTGTTTGGTTTTGCAGAAAACTTGGAGCAGCTCGTGGTGGTTCGATGTTTTGTTTGGTTTGATTGTAATGGAAACAGAGAACAGGTAAAACCTTTTTGGTATTGTAAACTATACTTATTTTAGATTTCATTAATGCTAAATTTCTCTTAAGGACGAATCAGTCATCTACTTACGTAAATATTGATGTTATGATGTCTTACTAAATGTTAAAAATGCATATATTTTCGCAATAAAGATGACCAAAGACTTAACAATAATGATATGTTACGTCTTTGAAATGAACTTCCTCTCTTAGACCATAAGTTTCATCAAAACTACATCAAAGCGACATATTTATAAAATTGTCAATTTATAAAATTTGATATAGCAAATACTTATTTGCATTTGTACAGAAAGGTGATGTGCATATTGTGAGGAAGTTGTTTTGTTTTTCATCTTTTATGGTATATTTGTTTGTAAAGATAACATTGATGGAGGTTTTACTGTTATGATATAAACCAATTATTTCGTGTTAACCTAAAGAGACACAATGGTGTTTTTTTTTTGACTTGTTTCGTACGACAGTTTGGTTCTGTAATCCA
Organism: Cyclina sinensis; assembly: GCA_012932295.1. Lineage (NCBI taxonomy): Eukaryota > Metazoa > Mollusca > Bivalvia > Venerida > Veneridae > Cyclina > Cyclina sinensis. Next base: position 19,643,043 of record JAAONU010000006.1, on the reverse strand, counting down.
TTACAAACTTGAAATATATATATATATTTATTTATAACGTATACTATACACTGTATTAATATATAAATATGCAGATATATATATATATATATATATATATATATATATATGGTAAATTCTCTCCTGCACCATCCAGAATATGTACAGACGTGGGGGTGGTCACAAACGTTAGGTTGTAACGTCAATTTTCATGTGATATCTACTGCTAGAATATCGGTCTATGCGTTACTGAGCTACAATCGCGCAAAGTTAGTGGTTTAAACAGAGCAAATTCCCGCTTTCGCGGTACTTTCTTCTATTACAATGCCTCTATATATGGCAATGCAATTCGCTGTTTTCTTTCCTCTGATTTGCACTGTCATACTGAACGAAGATCTCTACAGTGCAGCCCTGGTCAACACTTTCTGACACGGTATTCTCTCGGCAAATTTCGCTCGCGCTCCACCCGATGGAACTGTACAATTATATAGTATACGTTATATATATGGTAAATTCTATACGTCATGTTTTTGAGAACTGAATAACACAGAGCTCTCCTGCACCATCTCGAAGACGTACAGACGTGGGAGAGGTCTCTTACGTTATCTTTTAACGAAAATGTTCAAGTGATATCTACTAAAAGAAAATAAGTCTATGCGTTACTGAGCTACAGTCGCGCAAAATAAGTGCTCCAAACAGCGCAAATTCCCGCTTTCGCGATACTTTCTTTTATTACAATGCCTCTTTATATGGCAATGCAATTCGCTTTTTGCTATCATCTAATTTATACGTGCATAATGAACGAAGTTCTCTACAAGGCACCCCTGATCAAGATTTTTGACACGGTATTCTCTCGGCCAATTTTACTCGCGCTCCACCCGGCGGAACTGCATAGATATATATTACACCTTTTATATATGGTAAATTCTATTACGCCGTGTTTTGAGAACTCAAAAACACGTAGTTCTCCTGCATCATCCCGAAGATGTACAGACGTGGGAGAGGTCTCAAACATTAGCTTGCAACGTCAATTTTCATGTGAATTCTACTGTTTGGCTTCGGATGTCTGCCTGGCAAAGGAGAGATGTATGCATACTTAAATTGGTGTACTCAAATCTTTCTTGCGACATGATGGTTAAATTTTTACCATCTTGTCCAACACATGATGCACTGCTCTCATTTCCTTTTGGCTCTTGACAAATTCTGAGCGACGGGTGGTATGGAGCCGGTTCGTACGGACGAGCGCTTGGTATTCGAAATCGGTGATGAATAGAATGCCAAAAGAACCGCCACCCGTTCACCACGATGATACGTGTTTCCATCTATACCACTAACGTACACTGTAGAGGAGTTTGGTCTTGGTACTTGCGTAATTAGGTGTGCGCTAGACAGTTTCGCCGTCATTCCCGAGCTGGTCTGGGCCATGGAAACACGTTACTCATAGTAATGTAAAACCGAAATTGTCATTGTATACCATTGAGAGCAAACAAACTGTCTCGACTGTCTCGAATCTTTGTGACAGACAACCAAATTTTTAAGTATGCTTGCGACCGAAACTAGTCGCAAACAGTTGCAAGCCTGTTAACAATACGAGCAGAAATTCGGTGGTCATTCACAAGATTTGGGCAAACTTATCAGTCTATGGTATGACTGTACCAAAGATTAGGATTCCTGAATAGCAACATGTCTCTGCGCAAACTTGGAGCATCATGCAACTGCCTAGAAGTACACTTTCTTAAAATGGACCAATCAGGGAGCAGTAACATGTTGAACGCTTATAAAAGCAGCTGCTCAAGCCCGCATTCCTCAGTCTCTTCTGAACTTTCAGACGAGACTCATTGTCGAAAATTCTCTCAAAATTGGGTGGGGTAATTTTGTGTGTTCAACTTTTGGCTTTGGGATGGACGTATGTCTCTCCATTCGACTCTGGCATCAGCGCAGGCAAACCGTTAATGTGACCGTACGGCTCGTCACCATGTCTAGTTGGCACTTGGGCGAACATGGTGTAATTAGTTTGTCTGTCAACTGCTGTGATTTGTTTAAAACAGTTTCAATCTACAATGCTCCGTCTGAGACCACGCGCGTTACCTCTATCGTTGTATAGTGTGCAATAAGAGTCTCAGATTGACCAATCTGCTAGGTGACCAGATTGCAATTGGGCAGTGGGCTGGAACTGGTTAGGCAATACTGATGTTAGAGCTTTTGAGTCTGTTTAGCTTCCAATGTCTACCTGTGCAAAAGGAGAGATGTACGAATACTAAATTTCTCTATGCAAAAACTTGATGGTTGAAATTTGCCATCATGTCAAATACAATATTCTCTGTCTTTCGTTAACGAAAACAGAACTAGGAAATGGTTTTTGTTTGTCAATGCATTGATTTTCCTCTCTTCTTGCATCGTTTGCTTGCATGCATTTTGTTTCTTGTTTTGGCTGATGTGGGAAGTCACTTCTCAGTAGCAAACTGGTTCATGTTTAACAGAGTAGCTTGTCTCTCTCACACCGATTCGCTTGGTGGAAGACTGTATTGAATGACAGTGAAAAAAAAACGAGAACTGATGTTTCACTTGTTCCAGATTGTTTCCTGAAAGGTTGGTGAAATTGTGAACATCGGTTCTTGTTTACTGAGATAGGCTAACAAAGACGAAACATGAACAATTCAGTTTGTTTCTCTTTGAGACTTAAATTAAATCTAACAAAAACGTTTGTCTGCCCGGTTGCCTTGTGCTGAATTGTGTGTGTAGTTCACTCCACCATGCAGCGAGTACCTCTGTAGGGCAAAGAACCGTATGGCCCGAATGCAACTCGTGTCGCCTTAACCCTTCCTGTACCCCTGACCAGAGTGAAGTATGTTGCATCCAACGCATGGTTTCCTTGCCCTTTTCAAGGAATGGTGATGGTATGTGCTGTAAGGCACTGCCAGATGATCGAGTTGCGTGAGGTGATACGCTTCTGTTAAACACCGCTTCAGCACAAAAACTTAAGCTTTCGCTGTATAGAGACAGCCTCTTGTTGTTTTCAAACACTTTTGGGTAAGGCAACCTGTTTTGAAAACCGATTTTTAACCAAACTTGCGATTAATAAAAAACAATCGCAAACAGCTGCAAGTCTGTGCAAAGTGGGAGCAGAAAATCGGTTCTCGTATTCACAAGACTAGAGTAATTCAGTTTGGCAAACTTGTCACCAAACTGCTGAAATTGTTCACTCTGGTTGAACGTTGAGACAGAGACTGCTAGTATATAAAAATTGACATGGTATCGTCTCTGTGTCTCTGTATATTGAATGTATTGAGACTGTACCTTACCTGTATGTAGAAGTACACTTTTTCGAAACTTGACAATCACCGATTTGCAAAAACCGAGACTGCATGGTCATGTCATGATTGTCTGTACAAATATTCAGCAAAGAAGTGTATAGGTCTTTGACTATCAATGTAATTTAAATTTAGAGACTGTTGAGACTGCTGGTATTCGTGCGCACTGAACAGAAACTGAACACTTGACTTTTTGTGAGACTGCAAACTGTTTTGAAACTGGTGAACTGTCTCGATAGGTTAATGTTGTAGAATATTGACAATGGATGATTTTGCACAACTGAGAACGAGCTTGGTCAGATACATCATCATGTTATGACATTTTCACAGTGTGGAAACACAGTTAACAAGACCGATCATACGTTTTGTATCATTTGTATGCAGACTGATACTTTTTCAAACTTTGAGACTGCTGGTGTGACAAACTGACAATGTATTGTGTTTCGACTATTCAGTCCACAAATGACTGTCTAAAACCGATGTTTAACCATGATTATTCACATTATTTGTGATGCCACATAAACCATTTTTATCATGGTTCAAACATTCAACAAGAAAACAACAGCAACAAACAGACAAAATACAAACAAAACACAACAACAACAACAAAACAAACAAACAAACAAACATGAAAAAGGGTTGATTCAAATGTAAATTGCGCACAAGATCCCCCTTTTGAAATTCTGAGAAAGGGGTGGGGGTATGTGCTCGTTTGGGCTTTAGAGGATACAGGTAAGAGATATATCAGCTTCGTTCATTTGTTTACATTTAAGTTTCTCTGTAGTCTAAAATGCGGCGTTCAGGTGCCGTGATAGATATTAACAATATTTTGTAAATCTGACATCAATATATCTGTTTGATCTACTTTGTTTTTACATGTTACATTATAACTTTGATTATATAACTTTGTCTCAATATTATGCTTTTGTTTGGTTGAAATCGAAATCTTTATATCTTCTTCCGGTCAGATAAATTATCTTTTAAAAGGAAGTTGGCAGTTTTATCATAGAGTGTTTATTATCAACAAAAAACAAGCTGAATATATCAGTCAGAAATAAATAATAATAATAAATGAATGAATAAATAAATAAATAAATAAATAAAACTCCGTATGTAATATTTTAAACTAAGTTCCACTGACTAAAAAACTGCGTCAAATTGTTCATTTAAATTAGAAACTGAACACATTAAACGATTTTTTATTGATAACAAAACCTTTTTTTCAGCATGCATTCAGAGAAAAGATTTTCAGCCGTTTTCAGGCCTAAACTGGAATTTTACATTATAAAAATTATATACGTAAATACAAAGCACACCAGCCAATTTTCGGTGCACATAATGATTTTTTGTAACTCTACAGATTTCATACTGAAAAAGACTATCTTACCTTTCAAGCGACGGATTGTTGATCCGCGAGAGAGCGTAAAACAGGAGCGCGATAGCGTAGTATCCTACTATTGAGTTAAGATGTATGGTGTGTATGATTGTCAGTAAACTCTATCAAGTTTATACAAATCATGGCCCCTTGATCAAAATTGGCCTCGCCCCAGGGGTCACTTTATCTAACATAGAGTTAAATAGGAAAAAGTGTTTAAAAATCTTCTGGTCAGAATCCACAAGATCTAGAGCTTAGATATTTGGTTGAAAACATCATCTGATAGACCTATACCAAAGTTATATAAATCATGGATCTGAGGTTAAATTTGGTCCCATCCTAGGGGTCACTTGATTTTACATAGACTAATATAGGAAAATATTCAAAATTGGCGCTGCCCCTGTTGTGACTTGGTTTTACATTGCGTTATATAGGAAAAAGTTTTAAAGAAAGTGAAAAGCCTTGAGCTTAGGTACATGTGGTTCAGCATTACCTAATTAGTTAGATGGACTTTGGAAGAACTTGCTTGGCCCTCACCAGGGTACCCAGCCCCCATCCACCTCACCTGAGTATCCCCCCTCTCCGAGAAAAAAACATTGGATAGTGTAGGAAGGTACTTTACCTTCATCCATCTTTGTCCTTGATCTTCATGAGACCTACTGACCTATTTCCTTGTTTCTTTAAGGTAAGTCAATAATATTTTAACCAATGTATACATTTGCATTCAGGCTTCAATTTTGACCTTGACTGACCTTGACCTACTTACCTACTTCCTTGTTTTTGAAGATACGTGTTTGAAATTTGACTATTTGTATAAGTTTGCATACAGACTTCTAATTTGTCTTCGGTTTACCTTGAACTATTGACCTTCTTTCTTGGTTTAAAAATATTGTTTTGATATCTAATGTGGTATTTGAACTGTCTGCCATTTGACGCACCTCTTAGGTGCCACCCCCACCCCCTACCCCCACTTAAACAGTTGTTTGGTAGTTTCTTTTCAGGTGAGCGATCCAGGACCATCTGGTCCTCTTGTTTCATACAGTATATTATTTGTAATAAATCTCGTAAATTGTTTCGCTCCAGAAGACCTACAAAGCTGTTCACCTTATGTCAACTGTCCCTATCGTGTTATTTGACCTGGACAGGATATCGGGGACGCCAACGGGAAAGAAAGCCATACCTAGTATGTGGTTAGGACATTATCGCAAAGTAAATAAACCCAGTTCATATTACGAAATACAGACTACAGTATGAACATCTGTATCTGGATACAAATATGCGAAAATATGATGTGTAAAATGGTTTGCAAATATATTGAACAATCTATGGAACAAATGCACGCGTGGATATTAAGGTTTGTTTTAAATAGTCTATTTGCCAAAGAAGCTACGGACAAAGACATTTTTCTCTTAGTTTGGATGTCAATAAACTATTGTTTTTTTCTCAGTTTTCATTTCGGCTGTCCATTTTCTGAGATATTTATTCAGTCTTTTTGGCGGCAAAATGTGCAGGGCGGATGTTTCCATGTACAGAAATAACGGATATTGTTCTAGCCGAGTGGGGACAATATTTCATCGCGGCACATTTCGATGTAATCACCGTCATTGCAAAATGTTGTACTCGCGAAGGCTGGTCTACTCAACTTCCTTTAAACATGTTTCTCAGGGTAATCAAGTTTGTCATAGACAAAATGTCAGAAAAAATGTGTATGATCTTCACGTTTACTGTAGTCTCGTTCGACAAAACAATTAATTATTTAACCATTGATTAGTGGATTTACGACTATACGAATGTGAAGATATTAAAAGGTAGATGACCGTTTTGTTTCAAAATCTGTGAAACAATTTTTTTTCTATAAATGCAATAAAACCTGAAGCGTAACAGACCTAAATATTTATTCTTCGAAAGAAAGAAAAAAAAATTAATTCAAAACTCGGAACCAACCGTTTAGAAAAAAGCGAGCGATTGTTACCAATTTCTTTCTGTTATCTTACGTCAAGTGGAATTATTTTTACACATTTTTCTTCGTGTACAAAATGAATTTTTCTTTTGAATAATCAGCACCAGCCTTTTCATCTAAGTCCTTTCCACTGGGACAAAAATATCGCGATATTCCACCAAAAATCTTCATCAAACATTGTTTTGTCGCCATATTCTTCAGAGGGATATTCTGTGATGTCGTAAAATTATTTACATGAAATATAATGATGAATACTGAAGGACTCCGTATGCAACCCGATTAACACTGTATGGGGTCGTGGTGTTATATATTAAATGTACCAAAAGAAAAACAATCAAAAGAATAAATGAAAAAATAAAAATAGGATAGTGCAGACTCGGATAGAGAGGCTAGTACTTACACGTATTTCTTTAACGTATTTTAATGATATCGATTCGGAGCAAGGAGGCACGATTTACATGGGGAAAATGTGTGGCAATTATTCCACTTCGGAATAGATTTTATTATATGCCCGTCGAAGACGGGACGTATTATGGGATCACCCATGGCGGACGGGCGGCGTCCTGATGTTTGTCCGGAGCAAAAATCCTAGACTATCAAAGCTATTGACTTGAAACTTCATAGTGGATAGATCTCATTGAGACGGAGTGCAGTGCACAAGAACCATTACTCTGCAATTCTTGAGTTTGGAGTTATTCCCCTTCGTTTTTTTTCTTGTCCGGAGCATAACTCCAACACCATCAAAGCTATTGACTTGATACTTCCATTGTTGATAGATCTCATTAAGACGGAGTGCAGTGCACAAGAACCACCACTCTGCTTTTCATAATTTGGAGTTATTCCCCTTTGTTTATTTTTCTTGTCCGGAGCATAACTCAAATACCATCAAAGCTATTGACTTGAAACTTCCTAAGTGGATAGATCTCATTGAGACGGAGTGCAGTGCACAAGAACCGTCACTGTACAGTTCATTATTTTGGAGTTATTCCCTTTTGTTCAATTTTCGTACTTGATATTTGTCTGGACCATACTCCTACATTAATTATCAAAGCTATTGACTTGAAACTTTATAAGTGGATAGATGTTATTGAAACAAATTGCTCAATCGAAGAGCGTATTTTGCTCTGCCTTGTGGCGCTCTTGTTTTTGAAAGACTAAACACTTAGGCTGTATGTGCATTAGGTTTTTAATGAGTATGAAAAATAAAAAAAAGAAGATTTACATTGGGGTCAGTGTGCACATAGTTGTTTACTTTCTCATATAATTATTTGCATACAGTACAGTGTTAAACGTATTGTGTAGTTATTTTTACTTACAAGTATCTTGTATTTTAATTTTGTTATCTTAGATAAGTTCAAAGTGTCTGGTCTTCCTTGAAGTTATGTATTATGAGTGTAATTTTTTAATTATTACTATTATTATTATTATTATTATTTTGTAATTGCCAAGCGACTAGTGCATAAGTGTAAATTGGATTTGTCTGTAGGCCGCGGCGATCTTTTAATTAAAAGTCATGACTGTTCGCGACTGTTAACTTTGAACGCCTCTGTCAAGAAGGAAGTAAAATGAAGTTTCCTTCCGACCGGAAATAAATTAAATAGAATGTTGGTAGATGTACTTGTTCGAAATTTTATGAAAAATTACAACGTACTATATTAAGATGTTTATTCTTGTTGCTGTTCGCCATTCGCTGCATAATGGCAAACGGTAACCAGGCTTAATCTTAAACAACAAAAAAATGAATTAAAACTCACAGAGAAGATGCGTTTACATTTTGACTGATTGGGTAATAAATATGAATATAATACATTTAAAAGGGTTCGTTAAAATCACGTTCTCGAATTGTGATAGATAAGAGTTATCAGGTTTCCTTTTAGAAATGTCGTAAAATATAAGAAAAACAAACAACAACAAAAACAACATAACTTATGTTTTCTCTTTCTTTAATTTTTTACCCTGTATATACATAGTTCGTAAATATTAAGAAAAAACACTAAAACAACATAACTAATGCATTTTTTCTCATTTTCAGGAACCGTAGTAGTGGGAAACAATAAGAGATCAGTGCGTCAGCTCAAGGGTAAGACGTCTCCATCGGTCTTTATATTTCTGCAGGTGGACTTCATGCATCTTAGTTGGTGTAGAAAAGGATCAAACCAAAAGAAGAATGTTTCGAGCAAGGAAAGGAATAAAGAAAATAACTGGTTGGATAGCATTAATTTTATTTTGTGTTTTGATATTTCTGATAATAAAGAGACTGCACCTTCTAGTGTTTGGGTATATGCCCAATCGACCCCCAGAACAACGCAATAGGGATTTCGATAAATACATAGTCAGATACGGAACAACTAATTGGAAACCTGCTCCAGTGAAACATATCATTGTATGGACTACTTATTTCAGTGAGTGGGGCTGGGAAGTTGGTGCACAAAACTCAATAAACACGTGTTCAGCTAAATGTCAATATACACGTGACAGATCCAACCTCTCAACGGCCGATGCAGTGCTTTTCAATGCGAACGATCTTTGGAAATACCGAACGTTAGTAAGTACCATGTATGAATTTAGTATTCCAATGCCTGAGTTTAGAACTCCTAATCAGGTGTGGATTTTTCTTAGTATAGAACCGATGAACACGATGAGAGTAACAATGAAACCTTTCGCATTTAATTGGACAGTTTCTCATAGGAGAGAATCAACAATATATTACCCGTTCACCAACCGGTTTAGAAAAACTCCGCATGAAATTCGGAACAGCAAAAGCGACACTATACCTACTAAAAACTACTTCTTACACAAAACAAAATTTGCTGCTACTATGATAAGCAATTGTGATGACGATGCAAGACGATATAAAACAATCAGAGAGCTGAAAAGATTTGTTCAAATTGACGAGTTTGGGGATTGCTCAGGAAAAGTGATATGCGAGTATAGAAAATCACCAAATGAATGCAAAGAGTTATATGATTATAAATTCTATTTAGCTTTCGATAATAGCTTTTGTAGAGATTATGTCTCTGAAAAATTTTGGTTGACTTTTGATAGAGATCAAATCCCAATAATTGCTGCCCCAAAGTATAATCTTGAGATGCTCCCTCCTAATTCTTACCTGAACGTTTTCGACTTTCCAAGTATAGAAGACCTTGCACAAAGAATGATAGAAATTGCAAATAATGAAACATTATATAACAGCTTCTTTGATTGGATGAAATTTTACAAACAGGAGGGGTCGGTTTATTGTGAAATATGCCAACAGCTACACGCCAGTAGAACAGCACAGAGCTATTCCAATATGGAGGGTTGGTTATATGACGACATTTGTTCAAAACAAACGGTAAGACTTTAATATTCTACTATTATTATTATCATTATTATTATTATGTAGCAACCTTAAGGTAGCAAGCTATTCCACAAGGAAAATTTGCCAAAAGAATTAAACTTGAAAAGTATAGTTCATCATTGTATATTGTAAATAAACTAAACGTCAAAACAATTTTCAATTTGCTTATTCACAAATCTAAGCACATTTTGTGGCAGTTTTATGAGAGAAGTGCGAGATTTTAGAGTACTACCGCAATTTAAGGAGAGTATTTAAAGAGGCTGTACTCCAGATTTGACATAAAAAAAATTTTTCATAAATTATATATTTAGATGCCGTGAGATTATAACAACATAATATTTTACTTCAAAACTGATTATAAAAGTCAAAATAGAATAAAAAAAAATATTTTCGCTCCAGCCTGATTTGAACTCTGGACCCTCTTGTTAACAAAATATTTCCAACGCTTTTACTGTCACCACCATCGCCGCATGTGATATTACAGATATTTACTTTAAATCTTATACGGTATAGTTATACCGTCGCGTTACGGTATAGCACTTTGAAAGGGAAAAAATCAATTTATAATGTAATTATTTGACTTATTTTTTGTCAGTAGGATATTTTTAAGCATTAATCATAAATATTACAAGAAATTTATAATACAAGAAAACTTTCCTTTTTTTGTCATCTGGAGCACAGCCCCTTTAACATAAAAAATGCATATTTTATAGTACTTTGGCAGTTTAAGAAGAATAAAGTATTTAATTTCAGAGTACCTTCAAAATTTGTACGCTTCTTGTCTTTTGATTCATAAACCTTAAAACAATCCTTAAACATTGCTTTTTATAAAGTTCCGAAACAAGTGAGAAAGCCTAACTTTGCCTCGTAATGACATTGTGTTGTAAAAAAAATAATAGTCTTGGTATAAATGAAACCAATACTGTAATAATGTTATGGTTTGTTATCCATTACAGTAAGTTACAAAATCAGTTTGAAAAAAACCTTTTGTCTTGTGTTGATATCTTTTTATCATCTCACAAGCTGAAAAAAATCTCTTATTTATACCTGCCACAAAACAAAACATTATTCAGATATGCACTATTTGCTATAGTAAATAACTTAATATTGTAAAATATCGTTTGACAACCGTGACAAATCGATCAACAACCATTTCTAGCGTGACATTTCCACAGATAATTCTGGAAACTTCTATGCTTAATGCCTAAGTTTACTTCCCTGGGCATGAATGCTGAAAACTGTGTTTTGCTTATACTAAGACAATACCTCAGCAATATCAAATTTCAAAAAGGAACGAATCCTCCGCCAAATTAAGTGTTACATTCTACTCAAAATAGTGTTACAAAAACGTGTTAAATAAGTGATATATATTAAACTGTCAAAATATATATATGTTGTTGTTGTTGTTGTTAAATCATGATTTAAAATGTGTTTCATTTTGCAGCTATGGTCTTCCTTATCAGCATTAATTGAAAGATGGTTGTTTGATATTGGACTTGTTTGAAATAAACCGTCGAAAAAAGGTACATTGCCTGGCGAAAAATGGGTAGTCACGGACAGTATTGTGATGCGAAAAAGATACTCTTTAGATAATCATGCGAAGGTCAAATGAAAGTGAGAATGCAATTATGCAGGAACACCATTTTATCATTATGCATGAACTTCTATTGTATTAAAAATTCATTTGTTTAACTGTGTTGAATAAATTAGGTTAGTTGAATTATATTGTGTATGATAAAGTATTATAAATCCCTTTGTCGAACTGTGTTTAATTAATTAAGTTCTAGACGAATAATTCTGTATGTTGTAAGAGAAAATACAGCTAATACAACTTATACTAATACAATCCGTCTTTTTATCTGTATGTACATCAAATATTTAGAATACGTCTTTATGAAGAAACAATGCTTTTGGTATTGATATCAGTATATTCAAAATAGTTTTATAATTGTATGCAGACAATACAGTTCTACTGGCAAATGCGTCTGAAGACTTACAAAGTGATATACATTTACAACACGATCCTTGCAACATATGAAAACTTTAAGTAAAGATTTTGAGAATAGGTGCTCCCCAAGAGATTTAGAAGACGATGAACCAGTTGAAACTGTAACTTAGTTTTGTTACATTGGTGTAATTTTTATCTGAGGCGGATTTATGAGTACGGCACAAAATACTTTGTGTGGTCAGAACAAAAAATGCATTTTTACGCTCAATAAATATCTGCACAAATTTACATATGTAAACCACCTTAAGTTAGAATAGGCTTTTTGGATAAGCTTGTTGCACTTATTCTAAATTATTGTAATGAGTACATAATTTTGTAAATGATTTATCTGAAGATCGAGTACACATTTTAATTTTGCTAAAAAGCTTTTATTTGCAAAGAATTCTACACAAAATAATTTTATATATCGAAAATTAGGGCGTATTTCATTTAAAATAATTCACATGTTAAATATGATAAAATACTAGTTGAAAAAAAAAGAATAAAAAAGAACAAAACAAATTTAATCCATACAAAAAGTCATGGTTCAACCGAATGAAATATATAGGATATTTGTTTGTTTTTGTGGAAGATGAGAATTTATTTCATCGAGTGAACACCATATGTGATATTTTCACTCGTGGCTGCACCACTCGTGAAAATATAAACATATGGTGTTCACTCGATGAAATAAATTCCCATCTTCCACTAAAAAACAAACATTTTTTTTTTATTTTATGCCAACACGTCAAAAATGGGTATTTTATAACATTTTTACTCAGGGCCTTCAATAAATTCCCCATGGTGAGTCCCAAATCAGTTAATGCGTACTTTGGTCAAACCGTTACTCCGCACAAAAAAAGTGCAGACAATCTCCAATACATATGATAACTTTACTTCTGCTGAAATAAACTGAATACACTTTCATCAAATAACATTTATTTTTCTCTACACAGTTTATCAATATTTATTGAATTTTAGCCATACATACTTTAATTATAAAAGCGGATTAATACCGAGTAATATTCAATCAATTGAATTGAAAGTCGGCCATATTGGATATTGTCCATGTGAGTTATGTAAACAAATCAGACTTTTTAAATAATTTATGGCGAATTTCATCATTTTCACAACTAGTTAGGCTCGGGAATTCAATATTATAACTGGATTTAACAAGGTAAATAAATTTCACTCGCTGTCACTGTCTGAAAAACAGCGGATTCTCTTGTATTTACGTGGTGGGGAAATTCAAACCGTGGATTATCAAAATGGTAATTTCACTGATTCAAAACAGTGGATTATCACTTTTATCTCACTGATATTTCCCTATATTTCATTGGTAGGCATAAAATAAAATTGAATATTTTTGTCTGTAACTATATGCAGGCTTAATTACCATATTTTTCATAACTGGAATTTGAGACTGATCGATTCAACGGTGGTATTTTTGTAAAAGTATTTCGTCGTTTCGTTTCGAACCTTACCTTGGTGGTTTCAACGTCAATAAATTCTGTCATTCCGATATAAGATATCTTCTCATAAAAAACAAACTGAGGCAGGAAGATTGGTTAGACCAGTCAGTCTATCGTTAGTAGAATTAAAATGTCAAATTTGTCAGGTATTAGAGGATGAATATCATTTTGTACAAGATCTGCAAAATATAATGAGTTTAGGAAATAATACATCCCAAAGATATATTGGATAAGACCAACATTGCTTAAACTGATCGATCTTTTGATTTCAGAAAGTAAAACAAGATATTTGAAATTTGGAAATTTATATTTGTAACGCTTTTTAAGCTAAGAATTAAAAGTATTTTCTATATGTGTTGTTCATGTAACAATTATTTTGCAAATTATGTACAAATTATGTACATAAGTCTTTATGAAGATTTTTTATATAATGATAGGCTGACACAGCTTGTATTTTCGATGTTTGCTTTTAAAGCATATGCTGTTGTTTCTTTCAAAGGATATATATGTATATGTAAATTTATGTATTTTTACTTAGTTAATCTATCTCTCATGACCTTTTCCGTGTTTCTCCCTATGTTTCTATACATGTCACTTCACAATATTTGCTTCTATGATGTAATCACCAAACTATTACATACCAATATAAAAACTGCTGTTAATCACGTAAACTACTGTGTGCTGATATCTTCTATCATGTTTATGTTATGTCTTCATGAGCTTTTAAGATCAAACGACTGATAAAATCTTTGTCTGTCTGTCTGTCTGTCTGCCTGTGAACTGTATTTTAGCAACTGTACCTTATAATACTACATGCAGTAAACTTTGTTTTAAATCCTGTGTGGTACAGGCAAATAAAAATGAGCTTCTTATCCATGGGGTTCAGCTCGAAAATATTTCCTTAAACAAAATATTTTAGCTTAACCTCTGAGATTTGTTAGCATTGTGCTGAATTGCTCAATAAAAATTTTTTTTCATGAATTGCATAATTTAAAGTGTATGTATGAAGTCAAATAAACTGTACGTTATTCTTGATAAACATTGTTCAATGATCTATATGAAATGAATTGTTTTGTGTGAACGTGTTGTGTTTAGACTTAAGCACTAAAGCTGTAACTTTGATTGTTATGAATTGCATCATTTAATGTGCTTGTATGAAGTCAAAGACACTGTAAGTAATTCTTGATAAACATTGTTCAGTGATTTTTATTAAAATGAATTGTTTTGTGTGAACGTGCTGTGTTTCTTAAGCTGTAAGCTGTGTTGTCTAGACTACCTTTTAAGAACTTTGATTATCTATTGTTATTTCTACACTTGGATACATGATGACTTACCAGCATTTCATAAAATATCTTTTATTGATTAATAAATCTGAAATTTTCTTTGTATCTTTTGCGTTACATGGGAAAATTATTAATTTGATAATAAAGTTACCGTATGATAATGAAATAATCCCAGTGTATGAATTTTGCAAATATGATGGATTATGTAAATATCACACAATATCTGAACTTATTATATGACTTATAAACAAAACAACACTACGATGAAGGTTCCTTGGGGTAAAGTAGAATTTTCTTTTTAACATTTGTGACCTTGACCTCAGGTAATGGTACATGTTTATTCAAGTAATATAAGTCAATAAATAAGGACTATATGACGAATAGAAGACAAATCTATTTTAGCCTCTATGACCTTGATCTTAATTCCAGTGACTGCAAACCCAACCCAAGATTAGAGGTCATTGTAGATTACCTGAAGATCAAATATCTAAGATATTAGTCAACTTAGACCTGACGATTTCTGACAATAGTTTTTCAATAAACGTTTATTTAAAGCAAGTGACTCCCGGGATGGGGCCAATTTTGACCCTAGAGCCATGGTTTGAACAAACTTTGAAGACATCCACCAGGCCACGTTGTAAGTCTAAACAAAATATACATATTTTGGCACTTTAAGGGGCCATAACTCTGAAACCCATGACTGGATCTGACCGGTTCAAGAAACGAACCAAGATCTATTGCTGATCAATTTGTTGAATGATTTGGTTGAAATAAAAATTTTAAAAAAGCATTACCTTACCATGCAGACGAGGCAAAATATGCCTGTCTTGCTCGTATCAGCGCTCATAACTCCATAACACATGTGGAGATCAAGCCTTTTCAAGGAAGCAAGATCTATTGGTGATAAATGTTCCATGCAAGTTTGGTTCAAACCAAATAAAAAATGAAACCTTTATCATGCGCACAAGGCAAAATAAAGCTGTTTTGTGCTTTTCAGGGAAAATAACTATATAATACCAGATGGGATCAGACTATTTCAAGTAAAAAAACAACAAGTCTTAGCCATGTTACACATTGTTTATCCTCCCGCCGGTAAAAAGTTACCTGAAGGTTGTACTTTCAAAAACTAAATGTAATAATGCGCGTATGCAGTTTGAAGAAAATCCCTCAAAAATAGGCAAGCTAGAGTTATTGTTCTTGCACTATGCATTTCCTACCAATGTGCTATGTCAGTGTATAAAGTTTGAAGTTAATCTCTCAAGTACTTTTGATTTAAGCTCTGGAATTTTGTTTTGCAGGTAAATCTGATAATGGGGAATAACTCTAAAAGTAGGCAAGGTGTTCTTGCACACTGCACTTCCTACCAAGGTGCTATGTCAGTGTGTTAAGTTTGAAGTTAATCCCTCAAGTACTTTTGAGTTAAACTCTGGAATTTTGTTTTTCAGGTAAATCTGATAATGGGGAATAACCCTAAAAGCAGGCAAGGAGGTAGAGTCATTGTTCTTGCACAATGCACCTCCTACCAATGTGCTATGTCAGTGTTACTGTATTAAGTTTGAAGAAAATCGCTCAAGTACTTTGGAGTTATGCTTCGGACAAAATTTTTCAAGTAAATCTGCTAAAGGGGAAAATTCTAAAAGTAGACAAGGTAGAGTTATTGTTCTTACACATTGCACTTTCTCCCAATGTTCTCTTTCAGCGTACGGAGTTTGAAGAAAATCGCTCAAGTACTTTTTGAGTTATGCTCCGGACAAAATTGGGACTGACGCACGGACGGACGGAGACCATTAGGCGGAGGGGGTGTGTGGGGAGAAGGGGATAAAAAACAAGACCTACTTGTAGATTTTTACAAGTTATTGCAAGTCTGGTTCAAATCAAACAACAAATGAAACTTCTTTCGTGCAGACCAAATTGTTGACACACACCCACGGCACGCACATAACACAGACGCTACGAACGACTCACAACAGGCAGCCACAAAAGCTCATCATGACCACTAAAAACAGAATGTAGTTCTTGAACATTATCAAAAAACTGGGAAAAAATTATTGATTTCACCACTTAAAAAAATGAATATTATATTTTGAGATAAAATATAATTCCTAGGGTACTAATATTTTCACAACAATGTTTACTATCACTTTTAATTGCCACAAACATGATCTGCATTGCTAACCAGTCAGAACAGAACAGTACAGTACAGTACAATAATTATTCGACATAATCACAATACATATGCAAAATCGGGAGAAAATACACAAGAAAAAGGTAGATAAGTATAATTGATTAAACTAAACTAACATTTCTATCACCAACGACAGTTTCCTGACTGATAGTGAATTGGTTAAATTATACTTAATTAAAAAATAAAACAAAATTGCTAAACACTTGACAACATGTATTTATTTCTGACAAGCCTCCCGTTAAATGCATTTAAGCTCTGAAAGTATTTGCTTTGTACAAAAGTTTAGAAAACTTGTTCAATTTACTAAGTCTGTGAAGTTGGCAGTGGGATCAACATTCGACATTCGACATTCAGTGTCCAGCAGTGCATTGAACATTCAGCAGGACATTCGATTTCATGCAAGATTTTGAATGTCCTGCAGTGCATTCGACATTGGGCAGGACATTCGATTTCATGCATGTTTTTTGAATGTCCAGCAGTGCATTCGACATTGGGCAGGACATTCGATTTCATGCAAGATTTTGAATGTTCTGCAGTGCATTCAACATTGGGCAGGACTTTCGATTTCATGTAAGATTTTGAATGTCCTGCAGTGCATTCGACATTGGGCAGGACATTCGATTTCATGCAAGATTTTGAATGTCTTGCAGTGCATTCGACATTGGGCAGGACATTCGATTTCATGCATGTTTTTGAATGTCCAGCAGTGCATTCGACATTGGGCAGGACATTCGATTTCATGCAAGATTTTGAATGTCCTGCAGTGCATTCGACATTGGGCAGGACATTCGATTTCATGCATGTTTTTTGAATGTCCAGCAGTGCATTGGACATTCAGCAGGACATTCGATTTCATGCATGTTTTTTGAATGTCCAGCAGTGCATTCGACATTGGGCAGGACATTCGATTTCATGCATGTTTTTGAATGTCTTGCAGTGCATTCGACATTGGGCAGGACATTCGATTTGATGCATGTTTTTGAATGTCCAGCAGTGGATTGGACATTCAGCAGGACATTCGATTGAATGCATGTTTTTGAATGCCCAGCAGTGCATTCGACATTGGGCAACACATTCGATTTCATGCATGTTTTTGAATGTCCAGCAGTGCATTCGACATTAAGCAGGACATTCGATTTCATGCATGTTTTTGAATGTCCTGCAGTGCATTCGACATTGGGCAGGACATTCGAATTCATGCAAGATTTTGAATGTCCTGCAGTGCATTCGACATTCAGCAGGACATTCGATTTCATGCATGTTTTTGAATGTCCAGCAGTGCATTCGACATTGGGCAGGACATTCGATTTCATGCAAGATTTTGAATGTCCTGCAGTGCATTCGACATTCAGCAGGACATTCGATTTGATGCATGTTTTTTAATGTCCAGCAGTGCATTCGACATTGGGCAGGACATTCGATTTCATGCATGTTTTTTAATGTCATGCAGTGCATTCGACATTGGGCAGGACATTCGATTTCATGCAAGATTTTGAATGTCCTGCAGTGCATTCGACATTCAGCAGGACATTCGATTTGATGCATGTTTTTGAATGTCCAGCAGTGCATTGGACATTCAGCAGAACATTCGATTTGATGCATGTTTTTGAATGTCCAGCAGTGGATTGGACATTCAGCAGGACATTCGATTGAATGCATGTTTTTGAATGTCCAGCAGTGCATTCGACATTGGGCAGGACATTCGATTTCATGCATGATTTTTTTGTGTCCTGCAATGCAATCGACATTCAGCAGGACATTTGATTTCATGGATGTTTTTGAATGTGCAGCAGTGCATTCGAAATTGGGCAGGAGATTCGATTTCATGCATGTTTTCAAAAACATGCATCAAATCGAATGTCCTGCTGAATGTCCAATGCACTGCTGGACATTCAAAAACATGCATGAAATCGAATGTCCTGCTGAATGTCCAATGCACTGCTGGACATTCAAAAACATGCATTCAATCGAATGTCCTGCTGAATGTCAAATGCACTGCTGGACATTCAAAAACATGCATTCAATCGAATGTCCTGCTGAATGTCCAATCCACTGCTGGACATTCAAAAACATGCATGAAATCGAATGTCCTGCTGAATGTCGAATGCACTGCAGGACATTCAAAAACATGCATGAAATCGAATGTCCTGCCCAATGTCGAATGCACTGCAGGACATTCAAAAACATGCATCAAATCGAATGTCCTGCTGAATGTCCAATGCACTGCTGGACATTCAAAAACATGCATCAAATCGAATGTCCTGCCCAATGTCGAATGCACTGCTGGACATTCAAAAACATGCATGAAATCGAATGTCCTGCTGAATGTCCAATCCACTGCTGGACATTCAAAAACATGCATGAAATCGAATGTCCTGCTGAATGTCGAATGCACTGCAGGACATTCAAAAACATGCATGAAATCGAATGTCCTGCCCAATGTCGAATGCACTGCAGGACATTCAAAAACATGCATCAAATCGAATGTCCTGCTGAATGTCGAATGCACTGCTGGACATTCAAAAACATGCATCAAATCGAATGTCCTGCCCAATGTCGAATGCACTTCTGGACATTCAAAAACATGCATGAAATCGAATGTCCTGCCCAATGTCGAATGCACTGCAGGACATTCAAAAACATGCATCAAATCGAATGTCCTGCTGAATGTCGAATGCACTGCTGGACATTCAAAAACATGCATGAAATCGAATGTCCTGCTGAATGTCCAATGCACTGCTGGACATTCAAAAACATGCATGAAATCGAATGTCCTGGCCAATGTCGAATGCACTGCAGGACATTCAAAATCTTGCATTAAATCGAATGTCCTGCCCAATGTCGAATGCACTGCTGGACATTCAAAATCTCGCATGAAATCGAATGTCCTGCTGAATGTTCAATGCACTGCGGGACATTGAATGTCGAATGTTGATCCCACTGCCATCTTCACAGACTTCAATTTACTACATAACTTAGCGCTCAAGAGAGTTTCTAATTTATTAATACTAGGCCAACGGCATTAATCGTCAGGCAGTTCCTTCGTAAGTTTCTATAAAACTGACACAATATAAACAACAACACCGCTGGGCAGAGCATATATGCCCGAAGTGTTTTTTTGTATGATGCATTTGTGATAGAAGGAAGGAAACCTTAGGCTTCGGAATTAAATGAGTTGCCTTAAATTTTATTTTTTTTTTATTTATAATATTTTGATTTTTAACATATTATGATTTTAATTTTAGAGTTTTATAAATCTTTATCATATCTGAATTTAAGGTTTTATAATTTGTATGAATGTCAGTCTTTCAGAAGTTACGATGTTTATGCTGTGATGCATGGTTATCAAGTTATAGTGCAGAAATATTGTTTGTTTAGTTGATTGTCACCTTGACCTTTTATCTAGTGACTTATTACGAACAAAAAAGGGGTCAAGTAATAAATGATGGCAATCATTCTAAGAAGTTTGAAGTTTGTATGGGAAGTAGTTGCCAAGTTATTCAGCAAAAATGCTTTTAAGTGTTTAGGTCATTGTGACCTTGACATCTGACCTACTGATCCTTAGATGTATGGGGGTCATTTTCTCAATGTAATCAATCATCATATGAAGTTTGATGTCTGTATGACAAATGGTTATAAAGTTTTAAGGCGAAAATAGTTTTCAGTGCTTAGGTCACTGTGACACTGACCTTTGACCTGTTGATCTTAAAATCTATAGGAATCATTCATTCAATATGTGCAACCATTATATGAATTTTGAAGTCTTTATGACAAACTGCAAAAGTTGCAACTAGCCTGCGATTTTAAGTAATCTTCCATTGAATTAAACAAACATGCAATACCGGCGTGAAATGAAGAAGTGGTTTGTTTGTCAACTTGAAAGTTTTTTCATTACGGAAGTTTGTTTAAGATTATTTATTGATTCTCCAACAATACCAAACATTGAAATGTGAGTATTCATAATTCGTAAAAAGTAATACAGAAATGCAGTGTCCGCAGTTTGAAGTTTCGAATTTCTTTGATTAATGCTGAGTAAATTTGTTTGATTGGTATGGTAAGATATATTCATAATCTGTTGTTTTTTTTTCAAACTATTAAGATTTGATAATATCTGGTACGTCAGCTTCATACATCACAGAAACAGGAATTTTGTCAAATCAAATTTAAAAGATACAATGTAAAAGATATGAATTTGAAGAAGATTTTAAATAAGATAACGTGTAAATAAATGACCAAAAAGCTTATTGCACCTATTCTAAATTATTGTAGTGAGTACATAATTTTGTAAATGATTTATCTGAAGATCGAGTACACATTTTAATTTTGCTAAAAAGCTTTTATTTGCAAAGAAGTCTACACAAAATAATTTTATATATCGAAAATTAGGGCGTATTTCATTAAAAATAATTCACATGTTAAATATGATAAAATACTAGTTGACAAAAAGAATAAAAAGAACGAAACAAATTTAATCCATACAAAAGTCATGGTTCAACCGAATGAAATAATTGAATATTCTTGTCGCAATTGTTTTAAGAAAGCTGAGTGATTCTAATCATCCTATTTGTCTACAAAGCATTATAACTGTGATATTACTTCGACTACTCAAGTCCAACACTTAAGATTGGTTGAACGGTTCAACCTCCTTTCTACAACAAACACTTTCCCTTCAACCGAATGGTGAAGCTGGCGATATATATTTTAAACTACAACAAAGCATTCAGTTTTTTTAACTAATTTAAATACACACAGACTAAACGCGTTTCCATTAAATATATACTCCAGTGTTCACTTATTCGGTAAAACAATTGAGAAAGAAAGTCAAACGGGTGTAATTCTAACATACAAGTTTAAAAATCAACACAAATTCAAACCGATAACTTTTATGTATACCATATATGAATGAATGAATGAATGAAATCACAAGTAAAACATATTTTCATTTTAAATAAAAATAAATATCTAAGTTTATCTTAAAGGTGTACTGTACCGTTGTACCAAATTATAATCAAATCATCAATAATTTAAAGGAATTAATCCAAAGTCATTGACGTCATCACTAAAGGGAAAGAAATCTCGTCGTGTAAAGATATTATCACAACTTTGGATTTCTTCCCCTTCTTAAAGAAAGACCCTAAGACCATTCAAAATGCGCATCAAACCTGTAGTTGGGGATTCAGTTGTGCAAATACACTGCTTGCCTGTACTTTGGGACTCAAAATTGCATTCATAAATGCAGATCTAGCTTGTCTCTGTGGATTGAAATGTTAAAAACGCACATTGTTTGTTGTTTGGGACTTAAATGTGCATTCTAAATTTATATCTAGCTTGTAGCATCAAAGGAAAAAACGGAAACCCCAAAAGAAAGAACAAAAGAAGGAGCAAAAGAAACAAAGAAGAAGATAAAAATGAACAGTAAGAACAAAAGAAAGTAAGAGCAAAAGAAAGAAAGAAACAAACAAACACA
The DNA here is from genome assembly GCA_012932295.1 of Cyclina sinensis. Classification (NCBI taxonomy): domain Eukaryota; kingdom Metazoa; phylum Mollusca; class Bivalvia; order Venerida; family Veneridae; genus Cyclina; species Cyclina sinensis. The sequence goes on along the minus strand of JAAONU010000006.1, from coordinate 19,620,684 downwards.
GAATGAATGAAAGAAAGAAAGAAAGACTAAAGATAGAAAAAAATAAACAAAAACGTTCATGCAGTCATACAAAACTTAAAATAATTTATGTACATTGATGTGATTTTAAGCTGCTAAATCTGGCTTTTTTGTCCGGAAAACAAATTTACTTATAGTGACTCTGCAACAATAATCTTTTGTAATAAAGGTTTAACGTGACCTTGCTTTACCTCTGTTTTATATTAACTATACTTGGAACCTCCTTAGGGTACAGATAAATGTTATATCTGTTAGATTTTGACCGTTTCTTTGTACAGTTCCTTTCTCTCTATATATATATTTGTTTTTGAAATTTGATAAATTTGATAACTTTGTGGCATTTTATTTTTTTACTTCTACATGTTTGCGTCACACGCCGCGTGTTTCCATGGTCGACCTTTGTGTTAAAGTAAGCTTGTGCAAATCTATGTAAAACTTGCAGGTACAAATCAGGTTGTAATACTCAGTATGCAGAGTTTATTAAATGTATATCTCTTGTAAAGAAAAAAATCAAAGCACTGAAAGTACTGACTGGGGCAAAGAATGAAAAGGATGAAGATTTTTAATGATAAGATAATATTATTTTATTATTCTTATTTTCAGTATAACGGACGAGGGAATCTACTAAACTCCCCATAAACTGGAGCGTTTGTTGTTCACTGTTTCACATTAGGCATTATTTGAAAAAAAACTTTAAATGTCATTGCTCAAGTTTAGACGGTTTATGAAAGCCCCGGACCACAAAACCATAATGTAAAATTAGTGAAACAATGGGATCCAATAATCAAACTTTTCTGATAAAAGAAACATCATCAAGCAATGACAAAAACAGAAAAAAAACATAACTTACATTGCTTGCTGCAAAAATGACAATTGTGCTTGAAAATAGCTACCATTTCAAGATAATTTTACACTTAAGGACGTGAGTTTTATTACATTTTCAATTTACAATTATCACGATAAAATATTTATGTTTTCAGATATGTTACCATTGCAACAGCTCGCTACAAAAATCTCTTGACTGGAAATATTGTATAGTGAGTTATTATGCCCTTTTAACAGCACGAAAATAAAAAGGTTTAGCCCTAATCACAACGCTAATTTCAAAGTTCTCTGACATTCTTGGGTCACATGACCTGTGTTTATCATCCGGAAACTCAAAGTTCCAGCGCTGAAGCAGACTGCTAATAAACAGGAAGTAACGGGTTTTCGCGAACATTTCTCCCGGACACTGACGCAGACCGTGACCGAATGGCAATAAACTGAAATAAAGAAAGTATTTTTGCTATAAAAAGTAACACAGACAGAGGTAAGAAATTAAAATAAAGCAATATTTAAACCTTAGCCTGCTGGAACCGAAAGTGATTAGCCTTTGCCACCAGAATAGAGCCAGGCCAGCCTGCACATCCGTGCAGTCTGACCAGGCTCTATGCTGTTGGTAGCTCCATTTTTGTTTTTTTTATTTTGAAATCCCTTTAACTTTGAATGGACTGTTCCAAATTCAAAGCTGGGCAAATCCATTACAAAATTTCAGCATGTTCAGGGTTAAGGTTTACACTGCGAGATGAAATCATTCTTAAAAGAGTTAAATCTACCTGTTAAGAAATATAACATAAAAGAAAATTTCTATTTATGCTAGTAGAAAAAAGAAGATGGCATGAACACTAGACAACTTGCTGTCGGCCCAGTTTTGACCCCTAAGCCTCGCAGAGACAGTCTTGATAAAACAATCTTAACATGGGGTTGTGCAACTGGTGTTTTGTACTTTTTACAGACGAGAGAAGATTTTACCTTTCGTCTTGTGCGGCGGAGGCAAGAAAAGCGCTATGCTGAGTTGACATAGTAGAAACTGATCGTTTTGGTAATTGTTCGATTCTAATGTTTAGCGGAATGTGTTTACAGGGTTGTATGGAGATCTACCTGGTAGACTGAGGCACACTGCCTGTTGAGAATTATAGAGATTCTTCGTCCTATTGTGAGAACTTGTGCTTGTGCTACAGGTAACCAATTTGTTCTAATGCATGATAATACCCGCCCACAAAACGCCAAAGTGACAATGGACTACCTTGCTCATAAGAGTATTGACGTCATGGATTTGCCAGCATGAGTCCCGGATTTAAACCCTATTTAACACGAAATGTGATTATCTCAACATACGCACAACACCCTTTGATCCTTCAGGACCTCACACAGGTGATTAGCCTGAGTGGCAGGCCTTTCCAGATCAATTCATCCGGACTTTGATTGCTAGCATGCCCAGGCTGTACCATGAGTGTGCAAAAAAACGTGGCAGACATGCACATTATTAGTGTGACTAAGTATGGACATGAGAATATCTTTGTCAGAAATACAAACTTTAGACATGTTAAAAACAGAAAATCCTTATTTTGCCATTTTTTGGTTTAAGCTCAATCAACATTACATTAAGACATCATTTTTAAAACGGGTTTTAATATGCAAGTAAAAACACCATTATAAAAACATGGTATTTCTACCCGATGCACAAACATTTCAGCGGTGTAGTGTCTCTATTATGCTCTTAAAATTGTGGGCGGATATCAGTCGATTTTGTGAATTTCAAGATGTTTACAATGTTTTTTTTAATTATTTTGTCTACCTTTCTTTCAGATACAGTAAAGGTCATTTTTCACAACGTGTCTTAAATCTCCAGACCATTCTAGGTACAAACTGTTAAGCTACGGGTAAAGATACGTCTAATATTTTAAGGTCACAGCATCAAACGGGTGATTACAATATGAATATTTATATGAATGCTTATGACTGCATCAATTTAGAAACTTAGAGATAAGAATTAGGACTTGCCGGAACATAAGACAGTGTAAGTAACGTCGACATCGGTATAATAACAAAGCAACTATTTAACCAACGATGAATGAAATTCTAGCTTTTGAGGAAGATGAAATTATTCTTGTCAGTCATTTATTTACTTTTTGCGAAGTCTGTTTTCCGCAGGCAATAATTCTCCATTTTCGTCCAGAAATCTCTCAGGCCTAAATACCCAAGGATCACCCCATATTTCTTTGTTGTGATGAAGAAACCAAGCATTTCCAATAACCTGAAACGTAAATAACAAATTATCTCCCTTTTACTTCCTGTAAGTAGGCTGATTAGCGGCCCCTTGGTCAAGGTCACTATGCCAAGACGGCTGACTTAATTATCTTGATGTTTGCGAAAACTGGTTACGGTTGACTTTATATATGTGAAATTTGATGCGTTCGAATGTCATTCGGCTGCGGTAAGAGAACTGTTACATAGTAACAAAGTGGAATATTTTTTATCCATGTAAATATTGACTTAATCATGTAGAACCCGAAAATATAACGTGCCATGATGATGATAATATTTCGTTATAAGATAGCTTGCTAGTCGGTAATTCATACCAAGCATATTAAATATTTTCTGCATCATAGCGATTGGTAAAGAAACGCATCTTTATTTAATGATGTTGAGTTTTGTTAATTATAATTTGTTAAGTAGAAGTAAAAACTAAATTTTCTTAATATGTTTTCTAGAAACTCTGTTTTTCCCGATAATATTCTTACCGTGCTATTTTTAGGTATGTCATAACCTTCAAAATTTACGTGTCGTCTGCAAACATGGGGAAGCAATAGCGGTACGATGGGTAGATACCGGTGAACTTCCATCTCGAAGGCCTTAAAGAATGTACATTTATTTCTGTCACTGTATGAAGGTTGTCTGTTGCCAATGTGATTGTCCAACTCTTCTTGAATTTTTCTTTGGTAGTCTGGGAAATTCAGCAGTATTAGCATTGTGTTAGATAAAGCTGACCATGTTGTGGTTATTCCTGAAACAATTTATTTTATGTTTTCAATCTGGTTTGTAAGTTTTTTTTTCAATCTGCCTATCATTTATATATCTTTGGAAAGATAAGCAGTATTAAATGAAGCTCACTATATTGTAATTATATGGCTGAACAAAATAGGTAAATTTCTTTCTTTTTGATTTTCTTTATTTCTTCATTTTGTCTTTATCTCTTTTTTCTTTCTCTTGGTTATTATTGCTAGAATTTCTGCAATTACAACCCGCATTTTTTTTTCTTTTCTTGTCAGAATCCTAGCAAATTTTTTTCTCGACATGGAAATTGACATTAAAATATTTACCACCATCAATAATGTCTATGATCTGAGCAATTATTCTTTCATCCGTGAAGAAGACTTCACTCCCTAATTCCACCTGTTTTCTCTGCTCATCGAAAAACAAGTCGACAAGGCCACGAACTTTACCAGGGGTATACTTTTCCTGAAAACAAAGGAAGTCTTTCAACATCGTTACTAGATCAGCAATATCTTTGTTTCTTAAATATAAAGCTCTAAGTTTGGTTGATGGTATATGGTAAAATTTGTTATAAAGTACAGAATTTGTTCTAGCAAGAAATGTAGGTTTGAATAACTACACGCTCACAAGATCGAAAACGAAATCAGAATCAAACAAGTCAAAGAACAGACAATATTCTCATAGTGTCCGCGAATCCTGTTCATTTCTTAACATTCTTAAGTTTTAACATTTTAAAGCGATATTTATTTTTCTTTTATTTCAGATACATGTACTAACCTTTTGGGCATAAAAGTACCTTTCCACTATTTTTGCGTTTACTTTTTTGGCCTTTCTATACTCGTCACCATATTTTCCAGGGAGATAACGCAGGAATGGGAACGCTGCCATGATGAAATTGACAAATGAGTTCAAAAAGAAGTCCTCCGCGTGAATTTCTTCCAGGAACATATTGACATCTGCGTCATCATCTGAGATCGTTTCTCCGCAGAGCTTAAAATAAACCAGAGTCACTTTTCCACTCAGTATGATATTTACGCCAATAAAAATAATCCCAAAATAAAAGGTAGATTGCAAATGTACAGAAGGCTTCTTGATTTTTGTAATAGCTGATGTCTAAAAGCCTCTCGTTGTATTAATTATCATGTTTTATTTTATGCCTACCAATGAAATATAGGGAAATATCAGTGAGATAAAAGTGATAATACACTGTTTTGAATCAGTGAAATTACCATTTTGATAATACACTGTTTGTGCCGGAACTACGGCTTGATGAAACTTCAGGAATTTCCCCACCACGTAAATACAAGAGAATCCGCTGTATTTCAGACTGTGACAGCGAGTGAAATTTATTTACCTTGTTAAATCCAATTATAATATTGAATTCCTGAGCCTAACTAGTTGTGAACAATGATGAAATTCGCTATAAATTATTTAAAATGTCTGATTTGTTTACATAACTCACATGGACAATATCCAATATGGCCGACTTTCAATTCAATTGATTGAATATTACTCGGTATTAATCCGCTTTTATAATTAAAGTATGTATGGCTAAAATTCAATAAATATTGATAAACTGTGTAGAGAAAAATAAATGTTATTTGATGAAAGTATATTCAGTTAATTTCAGCAGAAGTAAAGTTATCATATGTATTGGAGATTGTCTGCACTTTTGTTGTGCGGAGTAACCAAAGTACGCATTAACTGATTTGGCGCTCACCATGGGGAATTTATTGAAGGCCCTGATTAAAAATGTCATAAAATACCCATTTTTGACGTGTTGGCATAAAATAAAAAGAAAATGTGTTTGTTTTTTAGTGGAAGATGGGAATTTATTTCATCTCGTGAACACCATATGTTGATATTTTCACTCGTGGCTGCGCCACTCGTGAAGATATCACATATGGTGTTCACTCGATGAAATAAATTCTCATCTTCTACAAAAACAAACAAATATCCTCTATGTATTTTTAGACTAGATACTTGATACTCAAAACCATTTTTATCGATTCAGTAAAAACAAAAGTTGTCTATTAACAATTTTGTTAACTGTGGTTATCTTAAACTTACTGCTAGTGAAATTACGTTAGAAAGGGACCTCTGAAACATTGCCACACATTCAATCTCCTCTCCGTGTCTTGTTTCTATTCGTTGAATAAGATTGGCCATTTCAACCATTACGTTGTTTTCTAAGTCCTGTAGTCCGCTTCCATATGCGTGCAAAGCGTGCATTACAAATTTTCTAGCCGTCTTATGGAAGTTTCCTGAGCCATCAACCACAAACGATAAAGCCTGACTGTTACATGCGAAATGATCCCCATAAAACATCTGCGGGCGATCATTAAACGACATCTTATATTGTTCGTCACCGAACGCCTTGCGTATAATTCCTTCACTATTCAGAACAACAAAATTATCAAAAAGCATTTTAACTTGAAATATTTCTCCAAACTGTTGCCCGTATTCTTGAAATTTTAGGTGAATATTTTCGTCATCTATTTCAAGGAGAGATCCAAGTACTGGTACACCTTTAGGTCCAGCTATCCTTTTGCCTTTGCTCCTGGGCTTTCCAAATAAAATAAACAAAGCAAGAAGGCCTAACACAATAACAATTAGTTCCAATCCCATGTTTTATAGTTCTTTTCCCCAAATTTAAGTATTCTTTCAATGTCAGTACATCACGTGGTGAAGGTGGCAGATACAACTTTAGAAATTCAGCGGTCAGCGACAACTAAAACTGTGACCGCCTCACTGACATTTACGATACAACAACCTGAAAAGAGGAATACATTTATTACAGGAGTAAAGACAACAAAATCATGAATTTTAGACCAAATTGTCTTGAAACATCAGCTGCACTTTTTGACCCATTTTTGTTTGTTTGTTGGGGTTTTTTTTCGGGTGGGAATGGGAGGAGGGCACGTAGCTACGCCCATTTATAATAGAATTACGACAGTCAGCTTTTAAATGCATATTTTACACACTCCTGCTAATCATGAGTCAAAAAGCAGTTCCACAAATATTCGACTTGAACAAAATAAGTGAATTTACGAAATACAGCTTCCGTGTTCACTTAAATCATTCTTTAACAGAGGGCGAAAATGAAAAAAAAAATCCCTGAAAAGTGTGCTAACTACATCTGTCTAACTGACACGATAAGGGAAGCAAGACTGTATGAGTGGGAAGCAATTTCAACGCAGAGTTACTTCCCTTGTCAAATTAGTAGCCACCAAGTTGATTGCATTCAGAATGCCAAAAAAACGTGTACACTTTTAGAAATGTGTATTCCTTTTTGGCTTACGACAAAAAAATGTAATAAGATTTAAAAATAATAAAAAAAATAAAAAATAAATTTTGAAACGGAAATGAATGGATCTTATGTTTATTTTCTCGTAGCGATCACAGTGGCATCATGATTTGCTTTCAAAAGTTGTCGGCGATGCGTTAAAAAAAGTACTGCAGCGAAGCGACGATGTAGTTCAGAGCTTTTTTACAAACTGCCAAAAGAATAATAATACACAAAATTGATTTATCTTAATGATAAAATAATGGAAGAGAAGAAGAAAAAGAAAGAAAGGACGTGGAAGAAAAAAAAACAAAGAAACAAACAAATCAACAAGAAAAAAGAAAGAGAGAAAAGAGAAAGAAAGAGAAAAAGAAAGAATGAAAGAAAGAAAGTAAAACAGTAAGGAAAAAAGTAAGGAAAAAGGAAGAAATGAAACACAAAAGACAGAAAACGCAAAAGAAAGAAAGAAAACAAAACAGAACAAAAGAAGAATAAAAATAATCAGTGTAAGAGAGAAAGAGAAAGAAACAAATAAAGAAGGAAAGAAGAAACAAAACAAAGAGAAAGAAACAAACAAACAAGAAAGACAGAAAGAATAGAATTATGCAAAGAAAAACAAAGATTGAAAAAAATACTTTATATTAATGTGTTTTTTCTGTGTTGAATGTCACGCTTATTTATGTTCGCACTGATCTTACCGAGATTTCAACTGATCTTACAGAGATTTCAATTGATCTTACCGAGATTTCAGCAATAAAAATGTGTTGAATTAGGTTATCGTGACCTTGCTTAACATTATCTTGTTTCGCGACCTTTATAAAACACAGGTGAAATCAGATCTGTGTGTGAGATTTGACCTGTTATTTTTTCGCTTTGTAACATCAAAAATTTGCCTTTAAAAAATTGCTTCATTCGCGTGTATCCATGCATAAACGTTTTAACACTGTTTAAGTCGAACTTAGTGTCATAGCAAGCTTGGGCAAATCTACTGAAAATTTTATATGTAATAATAAGAAGCTCGGGTAATGGTGTGTGGAAAAAAAAATTGTTCATTTTATATATATTTGTATATTGCGTGTTTCTGTTGCAAAAATCTGTCATTACAGCAAATTACAGCAAACTTATTGAGTAAATTTAACAGCAAAAATCAAAATGACTGACAATCATAAAACAAAACGCTCCTAGTACGTGATCTCTAAAACGACAGCGCATATGTGAAAAAAAAGTCGATGTGCGCATGAAACAGAAATGATAATTTATGATAGAACGGATGGACACCAGATGCATAGATTCGGAAAACTTAGGTTTAAAAAACAATTAATTCACAATTCCCTTCAAACTTACGCCCCTACTAGTACCTTCAATGCTACTAGTAGCTGCCGAATTTCTACAGCCGAAAACAGTGAAGTAACCAGTTTCTTCACACTGAATGCATTTCAGTTTTGTTCAATAATGAAAATAAAAAAGTAGACAAAGATTATTTACACACAATCAATTAAAATTTGTAAACGTTTACGTTAATAGTAAATTTGTATTTGATATCAACAAACACGTTCTATAAAGTTATTTGAATGAAATCTACGACAAAGAATTCAAGTTACTTACTTTTATTTGCATACAAAATTCTTTTAATGTAACAATATATCTCTTAAAATGATAATCCAATGTTCACTGTTTCGTTAAAAAAATTGAATGTAGGTCAAACGTGTGTACACTCTTTTAAAAAGCATCATAAACTTTAGCCGCTCATATGAACATATACCACAAACATAAAAAAATGTAAATATCCAAGCAAGTATTGTTCAATTTTTCTGTAAATCGTTTTATTTTTTCCTTTTTTTCTTTCTAAAAAGCAATGTATTTTGCGAAATATACGTTTGTTTTTCACAGATTTAAAAAAAAAAAAACCTCATGTAAGCTCGGACGTTAGCCCTTGACAGACCATTCAAAGTATCAAAGGTCACTATAAAGTACTTCGGGGTTGGGTAAAAACCTATACCCAGAACACGGAATCTCTTCGTTTTTCAACTCACTAGAAGGTTTATCTCTGCAAACTACTTTAAGGCGGGGTGTTACATATGAAACGCCACAGCGGTCTTAAGTTGTCCTATATCTTGTTATCTTGTCCAGATAGTGTCTTATTATATGAAACAGCTATGTTATTACATGTATGTCAAAACAAGTGTCATTTTGTCTACCAATCATGTGAACTCTAAAAAACCGTGCTATTACGTGAAGCGTCCATGTTGTTTTGTCAAAACATGAGATTATCTGGTGCAGATAGTGTCATATTTTGTGATAAAGCTATGTTATCTTGTCAAAAAGACTTGTCTACGAATCAGGTACACTTGTCTATTGTAACTGTTTTATTATGTCTACAAGCTATGTTACTATGTTAAAAAGATGTGTTATCTTGTCTACGAATGAGGTGAAGTTGTCCGTATAACATATCATTTTGTGAAATGCTTATGTTGTTTTGTCTAAATGTGATTATAGGGTTAATTTGTCTAGATATTGTCTTATTATGTCAAACAGCTATGTTTATACGTGCTGTCTCGTCTACGAATTGTGAACTTGTCTATTGACTGTGACAGAATGTCAAAGCGCCATGTCGTTCTGTAAAATGTTATTTTGTCAAAATAATGTCTTATTTTGTGAAACAGCTATGCTAATATATCAAAAAGAAGTATCATCTACTCATTTTTTGTTGTCTATCTGTACTCCTCGGGCTGTTCAACTACAAGTTCAGTATCTGTTACTGAAACAAAACTACTGTCATGCTCACCTGACCTTTCAGTACAGTCTATATCCTGTACAGAGTGCTCAGACTCTGTAATAGTCACTTCTCTGTCTCTTTCCAAAGAGTACTCCGACTCTGTGCTAATATTGTCTTTGTCTTGTTCATCAGAGTAATGGGCGTCACCATGTCTAACTGTCACTATGACAGGTTCTTCCTCTGAATCACTCGAATCTGTGAGCTCAGTTTTAGTTATCTCTTCAGCATTTTTCAATTTACTTTTCCTTGGTCTAGGTACAGGTATTTCCTTATCTCTTGATTCTAGTACCGGTATCTTTTGATCTACTGTTTCTTCATTAAATGAGCCTATTGGAAGCAGATGATTTCTGTGTAACGTCTTTATAACGTCTTTTTCTGATTTAACTTTGAATACAGGAATGTCTTTATTTTGTTGTTCAATTACTGCATACACATCTTCTTCGAACTTGTCGGCAATTTTGTGTCTTCCTTTGAATGCAAGAACTCTGACTAAAACCTTATCTCCAATTGCTAATTATGAATCTTTGACCTTCTTGTCATAATAGTGTTTCTGTTTCTGTCTTGCTGCATCGTTGTGTTCCCTTACCATTTCTTGAGTAGCTTTGATTTTTTTCTTTAAGACTTTCCATGTAGTCTGATGAAGATTCCTCTTGAATAGTAGTTTCAAAAAGTCTGTCCACCGGGAGCTTAGGCTTGCGGCCAAACATAAATTCGTATGGTGTATACTTAGTAGATTCATGCTTAGTGCAGTTATAAGCAAACACAAGTGAATGTAAATACTGTTTCCAGTTGGATTTTTGTCTGTATGCTCTGATGTTCACTGAAGAATTTGGTTCAATGATAACAAGTGTTGGTTCAGCACTTCTGACAAAAGCTAAACGATCTTTGTTCCTAGACAGTTCTTTTTCTCTTAAAGATATGCATCTAAATGCCAAGTACCAAGGAGTGAGCAATTCTGCTTTCTGTAAATATTTTTCTCCAAAATTTCTCTTGCATTCTCCTAAGAGTTCATCCAAAATATTAGTACCAATTAAAATAGGAATCTTTTGGCTATAATTTGTTTCTGGCGTAATGAGAAATAGGTAGGTACTTTCTTGAGTGTTTGGTATTCCAACTGCTTGAAATGATGTTTCTATGTATCCTAGGTATGGAAGTTTGCTGCCATCTGCACATTCTACGTTAAAAATATTCTGCAATGGTTGAATTTCTATGTCCTTGAGATGATCTTTGTAAAATTGTTCGGTAATATAACTGATGCAGCTCCCTGTGTCGATAAGTGCTTTCGTTTGGATATTATTAATGTTAACATTGACTTCTGTTGAATTTCCTACAAGTTGTGGACCATTTTCAGTGCCTAAGTTTGGTCCATTAACAGAGGCACTTAAAGGTTTTCCGAGTTCTGACAAAACCTAGCAATATGCCCTTCACGACCACAGTTGTAACAAGCTGTCTGTCGTGGAGTGTTGAAAGTGCTAGTGGGTCCCCGAGAGTTATCTCTATTAACATTTGGTCTAAAAGTGCTGCTAGCCATTGGACGGGTAGGTCTATAAGATCCTCTTCTTCTTTGACCTCTACCTCCACCTCTGAACGACTGCTGTCTTCCTCTTGTTTCTTCATGTTTATTCTGTTCAAAGGTCTGCACTCGTGCTTCTATTTTCAAGAGCAGATCCTTAACCTCGGCAAGTTCTGATTTTCCCTCCACTTTATTGGCCGCTTTACATTTAGTATCACTTTGTACTGAAGACAAATCATTTTCAATTTTTCGAACTTCGACTTTGAACCTGTCATAATCTCCTACTGTGTCATATTTGTAGTTGGCCATTTGTTTAATCTGTGGTTTTAACCCTTGATAAAAGACACTTCTCAGATTTTCACTGTTGTAACCATCTATAGCTCCTATTTGAATTCCTTCAGAGTACAATTCCTCAATTCTGGTGGCAAATGATGTGACTGTTTCAGACTTATCCTGTATGCAATTGTAGAACTTTCTAAGTAAAGACTCCTTTGTTTCGATTTCTCCATATGTGCTATCAAACTTCTTAAGTACATCCGAAAGCCCTGCCGTAACACCTAAACGTCTAAGTATGTCAGCGGCCTCTCCTCTCACTGAACGTCTTACAGCACTTAATATGTGCTCTTCAGTGTATTTTCCCATCAAACATTTTATTTCATATTCCCATGTTTTATAGTTGACTTCACCTTTCCCTTTCTCACCATGAAATGTGGAAATCTTTGGATAAATTACCTTCGTCTCAATAACTGGCATTTAGGAAAAACCCTGATAATTTTCATGCTTGTCATGTGTATGAACACGTTTCTAAAATTCTTCTACCTTCAGTATAAAAATTTTTTCAGCTTCCTTGCAGCTTGAATAATCTTTCTCTCCTCCTCTGTTAACTCTATATCTTCTTCCTTTTTTCCTCCTGAAGCCATCTTGTTGTACACAAATCAAGTGTTTATTTCACTGAAGGTGATTCAAACTATTTTAAGTCAACAAGAATTCACTGAATGTTTCACAAGATTGTTTACTTACGCTAATTTCCAAAATCAATCATCGTTTTATATACAAACAGCACAAAATCATCTCTATCAGCACAATTTACTCACTTTTTGTGCCTATATACAAATATATTCTTACTTAAAGTGTCTACACTATCACTTCACTTAGTGTTCACTGTGAAAGTAAACTCTTATAATACACACGTAGACCAAGTGTTTTATGCAGACCAAGTCTATAATGTAGACGTGCACACAATAATTAAATGAAGTATTTCGCAGTATCACTTTTCACTAAGTCTATAAAGCCTTATTGATGTATCTCTTTTTATCAATGCTATTCACGGAGTACACTGTTCACACAGTCTACAATATAGACAACATTACTTTGTATCGACTAACAAAGTCCGAGTGTGAACCTAATATGGCCTGTAAGTTGGTATACTATAGCAGCTGAACATTAAATGCTTGAGTTTAAATACTATTTTTATAACAAAGTATTTCTATATTATTTTTCTCTGAATTAATTCAAAGTTTAATTTATAACTCTGAATTGAATAAATGAACCTTAATACACTAGAAATATATATATATTTTCTTAATTCAACACAAACGATTTATTTTCTATCTTAAATGTAATGAATAAGTTCCAGTTAAACTCTACTTTGTTAATTTAAGCTGACTAGATCTTGGAAAAATATATTAGAAATTAGAACTTAATAAAATTTATAAGTAACTTCCTTAAGTCAAGTTAATTTACTTTAGACTTAACTTAATTAACTTAAGTTATTAACTTTAAACTTAACTTGTTTAACTTAAGTTAAAATCCTGACTTTATTAGATTAAGTGATTTAGCTTTAAACTTGACTTGTTTAATTTGAATTATTTAACTAAAGAATTAACTTATTTAACTGAAGTTATTAAACTTTAATCTTAAATTTAAGTTTTGACTTTATTAAGTTAAGTAATTAACTTTAGACCTAACTTGTTTAACTTAGAGTGAAAGTTCAGAGTTAATTAAGTCCGGTCATAAATTGATTTACTTCAAACCGAACTGCTTTAATTGTATTTTTGTTTATTTTACTCAAGATTATTAAGGTTTTAAATTTATTTTTATGATTTTTTAAAAGATTTCTTTTATTGTTTAATGTTTTTCTTTCTTTAAGATATTTTAAATATTAGTGAATATTTTTTAGTTATTTCTAGATTTTATTGTTTGCCTACTGTGCTATAAAAATAAAGAGCTGCTATAATTGTAGATTATTTAAATCTCAATTAACAGCCATATCTCAATCCAAGGACGCAGCCACGCGATAAAATGACGCAAATATTGACTTTTTGTAAAATAAGAAAATGTTTATTCAATATAAACTACACTGCAGTTTATACATTTTGTATTTAAGTTCTGAAATTAATCTTTTAATTTCAGAAAAGAAAATGTCCGTGAAAACAAAATTGTTCTCAGGGATCAAAATGTAAACCTAATCTAAGTGCTGAAAAACAAAAAAAAAATGATAATAGTGTTGCTGATTTCTTTCAATATAGTTGTATTGCCAGAGCTGAACTGAAATAAATGTCTAAAGAGCTATAATACAAAAACTTGAAATATGTAAACAGAAAAACAGAATGTATACCGTGTTTACTCAAGACTGAATATGTCACTGGATTTCAATCAGAGAATTGTTCACAAGAGTTATCTTAGATCACTAACCTAATCAACCGATGAAATCAACTGAACTATAACGGCCGATGAACTACATGCACATCAACCAATGAAATCAATTAAACTATAACGGCCGATGAACTACATGCACATCAACCAATGAAATCAACTGAACTATAACGACCGATGAACTACATGTATATCAACCAATGAAATCAACTGAACTATAACGACCGATGAACTACATGCACATCAACCAATGAAATCAACTGAACTATAACGACCGATGAACTACATGTATAACGACCGATGAAATCAACTGAACTATAACGACCGATGAACTACATGTATATCAACCGATAAAATCAACTGAACTATAACGACCAATGAACTACATGTATATCAACCGATAAAATCAACTGAACTATAACGACCGATGAACTACATGTATATCAACCGATGAAATCAACTGAACTATAACGACCGATGAACTACATGTATATCAACCGATAAAACCAACTGAACTATAACGACCGATGAACTACATGTATATCAACCAATGAAATCAACTGAACTATAACGACCGATGAACGTCATGTATATCAACCGATAAAATCAACTGAACTATAACGACCAATGAACTACATGTACATCAACCGATAAAATCAACTGAACTATAACGACCGATGAACTACATGTATAACGACCGATGAACTACATATATATCAACCGATAAAATCAACTGAACTATAACGACCGATGAACTACATGTAAATCAACCGATGAAATCAACTGAACTATAACGACCGATGAACTACATGTATATCAACCAATGAAATCAACTGAACTATAACGACCGATGAACGTCATGTATATCAACCGATGAAATCAACTGAACTATAACGACCGATGAACTACATGTATATCAACCGATGAAATCAACTGAACTATAACGACCGATGAACTACATGTATAACTGCCGATGAAATCAACTGAACTATAACGACCGATGAACTACATGTACATCAACCGATGAAATCAACTGAACTATAACGACCGATGAACTACATGTACATCAACCGATGAAATCAACTGAACTATAACGACCGATGAACTACATGTACATCAACCGATGAAATCAAGTGAACTATAACGACCAATGAACTACATGTATATCAACGGATGAAATCAACTAAACTATAACGACCGATGAACTACATGTACATCAACGGATGAAATCAACTAAACTATAACGACCGATGAACTACATGTACATCAACCGATGAAATCAAGTGAACTATAACGACCAATGAACTACATGTATATCAACGGATGAAATCAACTAAACTATAACGACCGATGAACTACATGTACATCAACCGATGAAATCAAGTGAACTATAACGACCAATGAACTACATGTATATCAACGGATGAAATCAACTAAACTATAACGACCGATGAACTACATGTACATCAACCGATGAAATCAACTGAACTATAACGACCGATGAACTACATGTACATCAACCGATGAAATCAAGTGAACTATAACGACCAATGAACTACATGTATATCAACGGATGAAATCAACTAAACTATAACGACCGATGAACTACATGTATATCAACGGATGAAATCAACTAAACTATAACGACCGATGAACTACATGTATAACGACCGATGAAATCAACTGAACTATAACGACCGATGAACTACATGTACATCAACCGATGAAATCAACTGAACTATAACGACCGATGAACTACATGTATAACGACCGATAAAATCAACTGAACTATAACGACCGATGAACTACATGTATATCAACGGATGAAATCAACTAAACTATAACGACCGATGAACTACATGTATAACGACCGATGAAATCAACTGAACTATAACGACCGATGAACTACATGTATATTAACCGATGAAATCAACTAAACTATAACGACCGATGAACTACATGTATAACGACCGATAAAATCAACTGAACTATAACGACCGATGAACTACATGTATAACGACCGATGAACTACATGTATATCAACCGATGAAATCAACTGAACTATAACGACCGATGAACTACATGTACATCAACCGATGAAATCAACTGAACTATAACGACCGATGAACTACATGTATATCAACCGATGAAATCAACTGCACTATAACGACCGATAAACTACATGTATATCAACGGATGAAATCAACTGAACTATAACGACCGATGAACTACATGTATATCAACCGATAAAATCAATTGAACTATAACGACCGATGAACTACATGTATAACGACCGATGAACTACATGTATATCAACCGATAAAATCAACTGAACTATAACGACCGATGAACTACATGTACATCAACCGATAAAATCAACTGAACTATAACGACCGATGAACTACATGTATATCAACCGATGAACTACATGTATATCAACTGATGAAATCAACTGAACTATAACGACCGATGAACTACATGTATATCAACCGATGAACTACATGTATATCAACCGATGAAATCAACTGAACTATAACGACCGATGAACTACATGTATATCAACCGATGAAATCAACTGAACTATAACGACCGATAAACTACATGTATATCAACCGATGAAATCAACTGAACTATAACGACGGATGAACTACATGTATAACGACCGATGAAATCAACTAAACTATAACGACCAATGAACTACATGTATATCAACCGATGAAATCAACTGAACTATTACGACCGATGAACTATGTATATCAACCGATGAAATCAACTGAACTTTAACGACCGATGAACTATGTATATCAACCGATGAAATCAACTGAACTATTACGACCGATGAACTATGTATATCAACCGATGAAATCAACTGAACTATAACGACCGATGAACTATGTATATCAACCGATGAAATCAACTAAACTATAACGACCGATGAACTATGTATATCAACCGATGAAATCAACTGAACTATTACGACCGATGAACTATGTATATCAACCGATGAAATCAACAGAACTATAACGACCGATGAACTGCATGTATATCAACCGATAAAATCAACTTAACTATAACGACCGAAGAACTACATGTATAACGACCGATGAAATCAACTAAACTATAACGACCGATGAACTACATGTATAACGACCGATGAAATCAACTGAACTATAACGACCAATGAACTACATGTATATCAACCGATGAAATCAACTGAACTATTACGACCGATGAACTATGTATATCAACCGATGAAATCAACTGAACTATAACGACCGATGAACTGCATGTATATCAACCGATAAAATCAACTGAACTATAACGACCGATGAACTACATGTATAACGACCGATGAAATCAACTGAACTATAACGACCGATGATCTACATGTATAACTGCCGATGAAATCAAGTGAACTATAACGACCAATGAACTACATGTATAACGACCGATGAAATCAACTGAACTATAACGACCAATAAACTACATGTATATCAACCGATGAAATCAACTGAACTATAACGACCAATAAACTACATGTATATCAACCGATGAAATCAACTGAACTATAACGACCGATGAACTACATGTATATCAACCGATGAAATCAACTGAACTATAACAACCGATGAACTACATGTATAACGACCAATGAACTACATGTATATCAACCGATGAAATCAACTGAACTATAACGACCGATGAACTGCATGTATAACGACCGATGAACTACATGTATATCAACCGATAAAATCAACTGAACTATAACGGCCGATGAACTACATGTATAACGACCGATGAACTACATGTATATCAACCGATGAAATCAACTGAACTATAACGACCGATGAACTACATGTATATGAACCGATGAAATCAACTGAACTATAACGACCGATGAACTACATGTATATCAACGGATGAAATCAACTGAACTATAACGACCTATGAACTACATGTATATCAACCGATGAAATCAACTGAACTATAACGACCGATGAACTACATGTATATCAACCGATGAAATCAACTGAACTATAACGACCGATGAACTACATGTATATCAACGGATGAAATCAACT
Organism: Cyclina sinensis; assembly: GCA_012932295.1. NCBI lineage: Eukaryota > Metazoa > Mollusca > Bivalvia > Venerida > Veneridae > Cyclina > Cyclina sinensis. Next base: position 19,602,538 of record JAAONU010000006.1, on the reverse strand, counting down.
GAACTATAACGACCTATGAACTACATGTATATCAACCGATAAAATCAACTGAACTATAACGGCCGATGAACTACATGTATAACGACCGATGAACTACATGTATATCAACCGATAAAATCAACTGAACTATAACGACCGATGAACTACATGTATATCAACGGATGAAATCAACTGAACTATAACGACCGATGAACTACATGTATATCAACCGATGAAATCAACTGAACTATAACGACCGATGAACTACATGTATATCAACCGATGAAATCAACTGAACTATAACGACCGATGAACCACATGTATATCAACCGATGAAATCAACTAAACTAAAACGATCAGTTTTCTACACTGAAATGTTAACCTGATAAATAAAATTCCAAGATTGTATACACAACAAAACCTCAACTAATACTGTTTATAAACAAACCAAGAACTATCATTCAGCCTGCTATTCTATCAGAAAACAGAAAAATGACAGAGAAAGGTAAGCAGGAAATGTTAATATATAATCATGCTATAAATTAGAATGTGCACTGATCGCTTACCCTCTACAATTATATCACTATCTTATTAAAACAATCGAAACTCTGGGATACAATTTAAAAATGTAAATAAATCTGAAATTTATTCTTAAATGATTGACTTTTAAAACTAATGAAGTAAACTAATTTCACTTTAAAAAATCAATATAAATTGATGTACTGTAACCTACCTTTCTTTTTTTTTTAAGTATCTTTCAAATTCAACTACTCCTTAGTCCTAACCAAACTGATGTATTGTAAGCTTAATTTCTTGTAAGCTTGTAAGTTAAAGAATTATAATCTTTTTAATCTATTTCAGACTAAGAATAACACGTTCCTAAACTAAATATATAAATACTTAGTCACTGATTAAAAAAAAGAGTATCCCAGAGAGAGAAAAAAAATCATAGCAACTACAGCATAAAATTATCTTAACTCACCAACTGTTGAAAAGCACTGGAACTTTCTATCACAAGTGTCTCTTAGTACACATGTACTTTAAATAAGTGGTTGTCACAAAGTTCTGTCTTAAAGTTTATAGTTTCTGCGGGTGATCCTCCAGACCGACTGATGTTGCAGTTTGTAGTTTCTCTAGTTGATGATCCTCGGAACTAGTGAAAATGAAGTAGAACCAGTAAGTGTGAACCGGATGTAGACCGTCCTTACAATATCACTGAATACAGTCCTTTATTACTGTTTATCACTGTTTATCTTGTGTATTCTGAATTATAGTCTAGACTGAACGTGCATGCACTGGAGGATAATCAAATTATCCAGTGTCAGTAAATGTACTACTCTGCTTCGATTGTTGAAATGACAGTTTGTCAAATGGATAAAATACTTATAAAATCTGGACATGTACCATCAGTTACCTTTGAATTTAACTTTACACTTTGTTTTTTTTTAATTACTGTCCTTTTAAAGTTAACTTTAGCACTCCACCAACTGGTAATGGTAAAACACGTTGGGCGCCATTTTGTAACCTATGAAAAGTCACAAAAAGAAATATTTGAACGTCTTTATACTTTTATTCAGCAACTCTTTGCATTTCAAATTTTTGAAAATTACTACGCCACAATCAGCTGACCAATCGATAACAATAATTAATCATTTTGAACTTTAATGACCCTTTAAGAAGCCAAATAACTACCTAAGTAGAGTACAATTACGCTGAAAAAGATAATTAATGTTAGGTGTAAAACACCTAAATTGAAGGTACAAATAACTAAATCTGACCCTGTTACACTGTTCACCATTGGTTTCAATGGCGACAGGTCACGTTTGAAGTGTTGTTGTGGTAGTGGCTTTGGGCAATGGGCCTAGGGAGCCTTGTAGGCATCATATTACTCTTACAGGTATATTTCTGTCGTTTCCTTGTGATACAATGATTTTATGGTTTTATCTGTTTGATTACTTTTAACTTGTTTCGTGGTGTAATATGATTTCGCGAGCATGGTCCATTGTATCTTGGCTTTCATTCGGTTTGCAAAGCTGCTATTCTTTTAATCTATAACTGTCGTTTCCTTGTGATACAATGATTTTATGGTTTTATCTGTTTGATTACTTTTGACTTGTTTCGTGGTGTAATATGTTTTCGCGAGCATGGTCCATTGTATCTTGGCTGTCATTCGGTTTGCAAAGCTGCTATTCTTTTAATCTTTATATAACAGCATGTTATAAAGGTGGTTGGTACTTTTCAGATCCCTATTTAACAGCACATGCACCAGCACCAGATTGAGCAGCCGGAGTTTTGTGCGGGAGATATTCATCACTTTAATGAAGCTAATTATCATTGTAAGACCTGTTTATGATTTGATATTTTGCTAGCTAAGACTATGTTCATTGTTTGATTTGTAATGGACAGCACTGGTTTTATATTTTATGAAACATTGCATTAAGACTATTCCTTATTGTGGTAAACGAGATAGTTTAGTTTAGTTTAATACAAGTACTACCCTTGAGTACGATATGTGACAGAGTAGCCAGGATTAGGAACCTAGAGACTGTGCTCCTACTTTTTATTTTATTTGTAATTGTTTTCATTCTGAATTGAATTTATATTTATTATTGTACATGTTAATTTCACGTCGATGTTACCGTAACCTGGTGTAAAATTTGAAATGCAAAGAGTTGCTGAATAAAGGTGTAAAGACATTCACATATTTATTTTTTGTGACTTTTCATGGGTAACACTTCATTCGCGTGTATCCATGCATAAACGTTTTAACACTGTATTAAGTCGAACTTAGTGTCATAGCAAGCTTGGACAAATCTACTGAAAATTTTATATGTAAAAATAAGAAGCTCGTGTAATGGTGTGTGGAAAAAAAATTGTTCATTTTACGTATATTCCGTGTTTCTGTTGCAAAAATCTGTCAAAATTACAGAAAACTTTTTGAGCAATTTTAACAGCAAAATCAAAATGACACACAATCGTAAAACAAAAGGCTCCTAGTACGTGATTTCTGAAACGACAGTGCATATGTGAAAAAAAGCCGATGTGCGCATGAAACAGAAATAATAATTTATGATAGAACGGATGGACACCAGATGCATACGGAAAACTTAGGTTTAAAAAATTCCCTTCAAACTTACGCCTCTACTAGTACCTTCAATGCTACTAGTAGCTGTCGAATTTCTACAGCCGAAAACAGTGAAGTAACCAGTTTCTTCACACTGAATGCATTTCAATTTTGTTCAATAATAAAATTTAAAAAAGTAGACAAAGATTATTTACACAATTAAAATTTGTAAACGTTTACGTTAATAGTAAATTTGTATTTGATATCAACAACGTAAACACGTTCTATAAAGTTATTTGAATGAAATTTACGACAAAGAATCCAAGTTACTTACTTTTGTTTTTGCATACACAAACTGAATCCCTTTTTCTTTTAATGTAACAATATATCTCTTAAAATGATAATCCAATGTTCACTGTTTCGTTAAAAAAAATTGAATGTAGGTCAAACGTGTGTACACTCTTTTAAAAAGCATCATAAACTTTAGCCGCTCATATGAACATATACCAAAAACATAAAAAATGTAAATATCCAAGCAAGTATTGTTCAATTTTTCTGTAAATTGTTTGATCTTTTCCTTTTTTTCTTGCTAAATAGCAATGTATTTTGCAAAATATATGTTTGTTTTTCACAGATTGAAAAAAAAAACCTTTATGTAAGCTCGGACGTTAGCCCTTGACAGACCATTCAAAGTGTCAAAGGTCACTATAAAGTACTTCGGGGTTGGGTAAAAACCTATACCCAGAACACGGAATCTCTTCGTTTTTCAACTCACTGGAAGGTTTATCTCTGCAAACTACTTTAAGACAGAGTGTTACATATGAAACGCCACAGCGGTCTTAAGTTGTCCTTTATCTTGTTATCTTGTCCAGATAGTGTCTTGTTATGTGAAACAGCTATGATATTACATGTATGTCAAAATTAGTGTCATTTTGTCTACCAATCACGTGAACTCTAAAAAACGTGCTATTACGTGAAGCGTCCATGTTGTTTTGTTAAAACATGAGATTATCTGGTGCAGATATTGTCTTATTATGTGATAAAGCTATGTTATCTTGTCAAAAAAAACTTGTCTACGAATCAGGTAAACTTGTCTATTGTTACTGTTTTATTATGTCTACAAGTTATGCTATCATGTCAAAACATGATGTTATCTTGTCCAGGTGGAGTCTTATTATGTGAAACAGCTACATGTATGTTACTATGTTAAAAAGATGTGTTATCTTGTCTACGAATGAGGTGAACTTGTCCGTATAACATATCATTTTGTGAAATGCTTATGTTGTTTTGTCTAAATGTGATTATACGGTTAATTTGTCTAGATGTTGTGTTATTATGTCAAACAGCTATGTTTATATGTCAAAAATGACGCGCTGTCTCGTCTACGAATCGTGAACTTGTCTATTGACTGTGACAAAATGTCAAAGCGCCATGTCGTTCTGTTAAAGATAATGTTATTTTGTCAAAATAATGTCTTATTATGTGAAACAGCTATGCTATTATATCAAAAAGAAGTGTCATCTACTCATTTTTTGTTGTCTTTCTGTATCTTTATACAGAGGCTTGTCTTTGTAAAAGTCATATAATCTAATAATTAGTCACAATTCATGCTGTTTCGTTACATTTCTGCATTGGAAAAACCTTATCCGTACAATAATCATGGAAAAAGGTGAGATACACCATCCATTAAGTTAACAACTGTGTAAAGAACAAAGAGAAAATTGAATTATTCTTTCATTCAAAAATCTAATTATAAGGCGCAGTGAATTTAAAAATACTGATATAAAAACAACTATACAGCTTATGATGCGTTACTGCAACAATCAGGTTAAGAGTGTTTTGCTTGTCATGTATGGGTACGAATAGCTTCGGGTACTAAACAGCAGACAAAATTTTAAAACGATTTCTGATGGTTTGACATTTTCACCTACATACAGAAATAATCATTATAATCATAATCATTTCACATCATTCTGGAACAAAAATATAAATTTTAAGCAAGAGCTGTTGGCAAGAATTGCTTAGGCAATTTCATCGCAGTGATCTCCCCTTCATTTCTGCCGGCATGCGTTAACCTTAGCTGATTGTCAGCTATGTATGAACTTTTTAGAAAGTTTTTTTTCACTTTTTTTAAAGTTATAGTTGGAATTGTATAGATTTAATAAGCCTGGATGTAATGAAATTGTAAAAAAAAGTAACTTAAAAAAAAGTTTTACATTTTGTTAATTTATTTCTGACAGGGTCTTTCAAATGCTATTTGAAAGACCCTGATTCTGACCATCATCTCGTGACATTCCTGCCGGCAGTAATTATTGTACTGAAAGGGAAGTAACCGCTGTGTGGGGTGTTTCGGACGTAAGCGAGTTCCTCGGATTACTTCCCTTTGCTGATTAGAAAAAAAAAACAACACAAGGTCTAAAATCTGCCAAAAATGAATATCTGCGTGGAAATAGGCACATCCTTACTCATTTCCCATGTAAACGGGATATTTTTCTACTAGTTTATACCATTCTGACTACCATATACGAATCTTTTTTAAACTTTTCGAGAAATAAAAATTTTACAACTGATAAAACCTATCATTTCCCGAACTTTTGAAATGGAAACGTATTCATACGTAATTTTCTATATTTAATATTAAACATAAAAGCGCCTATTAAAATGGGAAATACTGTATTTTTCAGTAATTTGCCCGTATTAATTTTTTTTTCAAAGAAAACACGGTTTCATGTCGTTTTAATAACTGCTGATGAGAACACTCTCCACAGCCATCAGAATTGCAAAATTCCAAATATTATTGTTTGTTAAATCCAATTTAATTACTAAAACTCTGTTTTATCACTGATGATACTAAGCTCGTGAAAACAATCTTTGACCAATAACAAAATGGAGACATACGGTTGAGCACACATTAACTTTCACTTTAAAGGTATATACCCTACCCCTACAAATAACAAGAAGACACTTCATCTTCATTTATTTATTTATTTATTTATTTATTTATCATTTTCAATGCATTCTTTATAAACGAAGGCGTTTCTTTTTTGTCTGTCTTTTTTAGATCTTTATATATTTTAAGTTATATTGTCGTACTGCGATAGTAACATTTAATTCCTTTTTTTTTCTTCCTATAAAAGATCAAATTATGTGTTGTTCTCATAGATCCGTGACCTAACAAAATGTATAATGTATAGCATACTGTCTCGTGTTATTGGATTGTATACAAACTGAGAATTTTTCAAATAAACTAACTAGTTAACTTGAATTTTCAGTAGACATCCAATCACCGATCATATGAGTGGATCAGTGGTTTAGTGCTACACAAAAGACTTGTGATCAGAACATTGCGAGTTCAATTCCCCGCTCTTCCATTTTCACTACTGGTTTCTTTCGGGTGGTGCAATGAACCGAAGTTCCAATATTTGATCTATTTACAGCATATAAAAGAACCAGGTTTGTCTGAATGGGATGATTTCTGTTCGTTGTACTATCTCACATAACATCAGGGTGCTCCGTCTGTTTCTTTGCCTGTCCGTTCTTCCGTCTAGTATTCATTTATTTTAAAACAATAAAACGATTTCCTAAAAGTGCAGTCATACATGCATAAATGTGCGATTTTAGCATTCTTTTACTCTAACTGCACGGTCCACTTAAAACGTATGACAGAAACCAGATAATTTATCTAACAATAAAGCCGCAATAGAAAACAAGAGAAATTACTTTCGCAAAAAGGAATAGATATCCATTTCATTATTCCTTCAAATGGAAGTCGGTTAATAGTTTAATATGTTTATTGAACTTAAACGAATAGGCATTAACAGTCACCAAATCCATGCATCACTTAAATCATTTGCGTCTGATATTAAAAAGAAAAATCTATACGAGCTAAATAAGTAATAGACAGAATACGGACCAAAAGAAACGGCATATACGAAAGCGATAATTGCAACGTTAACGTAATTCATAAAGTTTTTGTAAACGCATTATAACTCACCTGTAATATCACCAAAGCATTAACGTTGTGATGACGCTCTGAACTTGACATCCCGGGGGTGCGAGTTCTATCCGTGCTTCTCCCCTTACCACGACTAATTGCCTTGTCTTGTGTACTGGTGTTGAACATGTAAAAGAACCTTTATGTTTCGCTATCCCCCCGCAACTTAAAATAACTGAACTCTTCTATGGAGTCGGTCATAACAAAAATATTATTGAAATAGGGAGAAATACAAATAGATTCAGTATTGAATAGTAATGAATCAATAACTGAATGATTAATTTTTACTAGTACACAAAAAAATACCAACGGGAATTTACAATGTATTTTAATTAGTACATAATACAATACAAGTTGTTAGTACTGAATAAAAAATACAAATGTGAATTTATTGAATACATATGACTACATCATAAAATATAAATGAAAATATACAAAATAAAATTAGTTTACTACAATTAAAATTAAATGATAATCAATATATATATAAACCATTGAATATTGCAACGATTCACATACCATGCTTTGTAATTTATATTTTATTTTTGTGTGAGAAAAATGTAAACTGCAGAGTATTTTTACACTCATCAATTTTTCATTTTTTTATAAAGATACTAGTCAGGTGTACAGCTTTGAGAAATGCCTTAAAGAAAATATAAAAAGTTTAACACAAACAGTAACAGCAAATGTTTAAAGTTGGTTAGTGTCGAAATTTTCCTCTGTAGAAAGGTTTACAGCGCCACCTGGTCTGCTTTGGCCGCAGCAACTTCTAAAGATGTTAATAAACGTACTGCGTACATCCCTTAGCATGAAACATGACAGCACAAAAACAACTGGATGCAGGGCAAATACAAGGTTGTAAAAGATGTAACAATATTGATAGAACTCCACCAAACAGGCAAAATGGAAGGCTGTGTAAATGGAATTTAATAGCAAGAACAACACCGAAGTGATTCTCTGACGTTTTACCCACTTGCCGAGAAAACTTTGGGCGGGCGACAACGGCGAATGGACTTTCTTGAAACATCTTGTGACGTTGCGATGGACAGTTCTGACGAGAGCAGGTATTGTGCAGAACGTAAGGAAAAGACACACCAGTGACGTAATCATGTCAAAAACATTGTATTCATGATCCGTGTAGCAGATCTGGTAAGAGGTAGCGTCTTCATCATCATAATTATCAATAACATTTTGAAATGTAACGTAAGTGGCATTTTGAAATGTTAAGGGTCCAGGTATCAATAGATTTGACTTGAAGTCAATATCCAATGAGTCTAAGACTGAAGAAATCGTGTCATGTCTCCAATAACCGGAAGTAGTCGGCTCCATTTTGACAAAACCGGAAGTAATCGTTTCGGTCGTTCGGACGTTGTTGACATTACCGTCTGTTTCCGATTTTAGCAATACAAAGACAGATCCAACCGACAGAACCCACACAATCACCAGAAATACCATCCAGACGACAAGTTGTTTTCCACCAGTGAGGATATATGAGTCAAATAAAGACACCAACACATTAGCACAGAGTAGAACCCACGAAAGTTTATAAGCAACCGATGTAGCCACCTGTACCTTTGCGAGCAAACATGAATAGTCCCCTAATAGCGAGACTAGATATATCACATCTGCGGTTATTACTGAGGCCAAAATCCAGTGTCTCGCCCAGTATCTTGGAATCTCATGCTTTGCGGACGAGGCTCTGATAAGTTGTCCAATCACGATAATGATCAACAAAATAAACAAGCAGACGACAGAACAAATCAAAGAACTTCTCACTCGCATATCACCAATATCCATCGTTAAAGTCACTTGTTGTTCATGGAAAACAAAAAACTGTTATGAAAGATCGTGCAGCTTAGAATGAAAGTCTCAGGCATCTGCACGTGAAAGGTCACAGTAGGACAGACCAAATAATCATTTGTTTCTTTGTTTTGTTAATCTTGTTTTGCTTGTGATAAAATTGTCGTAATTTATGTTACAACTCAAATAGGATCCCTTGAACAACAATATAAATATTGGTTATGTCTTTTGGGTACTTTTCAGCGAAAGTATGACAAATTTTGACCTAGTTTTTAGACCAGTGTTATGCATCACCGTAAAAAGGTTAGTTCCTTATAAGTTATTTACGACTATTTCATTGGTTAACAATTGTACGACTTTGCAAAAAGCACAAATATGAAATCAAAATGCGACTTTGAGGTATTTTTGAAAATGAAATAAACTTAATAGGCACCTTGGATTCACGCGGAAAACCGTCCTCGTATTTTTTGAATTATTAATATTATTATTATTATTAAATAGCCATCAGGCGATTAAAGAGAATTATCTAACAAAAGTGAAAGAAACTGCAAATTATTAAATACCGCGGGGAAAATGTCACTTTAGGAGGTATGTATTTAATAGCTGCGTGTCTATTTATACATGTCTATTATTTAATAGAACAATCTGGACTTAAAAGTCTTGAAGAAAAACGTGGATCATGTGTACAGATTCCTTCTAACTTTTCTTTCCAGCGCGGATTTCTCTTCCTGTCTAAACAGATGGGATTTTCGATGTCAATAATAACCTAAAATGATATAGACTGTCATAATCTCGTAAAATCTCGCGACAGAAAGAAAAGTTATCACAAGAAATAAAAAAAAAATCTGAAAAAAAAATTACAATGAAAGCCTTTCTTCATTTTGCAAAAACGATCATTTAATAGTTGGATACTGATTTCTGCTCAAAGTTTTCATTGGTTTCTTAGTATTTCAGAGAAGAATAAAATAAGAAGGAAACAGCATTGTTGCAACCATTTTTGAAATAAAAACCATTTTTGAAATAAATACTTCAACAGTGGTTCTTATTTCAAAAATGGTTGTAATGTCCGACCATTTTTGAAATAACAATTTTTGAAATAAGAACCACTTTTGAACTATTTATTTCAAAAATGGTTTTTATTTCAAAAATGGTTGCACCACAGCATATTCCACTGGCACATAGAAAGGTATCTGGTTTGTTGTTGTATAAGACTTTGATGTAAAAAAAAATCGGTTCAAATGCACATGTCAGCATTTGTTTAAACCTCTTTAAAAGCCTTTTCTTGTTGTTCTTCATAGAATATACACTATGCTAAGTATTTATTCATGTATTTATTAATTTATCAACATATTTACCATAATATCACTCTTCAGAAAACAGGTTTATCATGAATTTGCCTTTTCAAACTTCTAAGTCTTGGCAGGTTTGTGTGGAACGCATAATTTTACACCAAAACTCTGTATATATATATATATGTATATAATTATCTGTCCGAATGGTTGATAATTGTATATATCGAGGGCAGAATTAGACATGGGACTAATTTCTAAAGTATAACTATAGCTATAACTAAAACTACTAGATTTTGTATTACAGTTTACAAATGTCGTTCTCCTGGAAAAAAGTTGTTTAAAACCAATTCTACTGGGCATCCATCTGAAGGCCTGGCAAAGGTTCGCGCTGTGTCCTAGTAACGATAAAAAAACTTGAACATCGGTGGCGCTATGAATGAACGTGAATTTCTTTAGTTGTTTTTTTTAATCTTAATAAAGCCTATATATACAGTAGATTAAATTTTTGTGAGAATGATTTCGAAAACTACATTGTAAACCTCTCTCAAATTTCGGCTAATAATTCAAAAGAGAACATAAATCATATTGATTATAGCTAAATTGAAGACCCAAAGCTATATGTAAGAGTGTATCATTCCCTCATCATGAAGTGGGTAGGGTAAATGACTACCATGTTTGTAATTACATTTCGTAAGTGTTCAACATGGCTGTGCTTTTAGATTGTTTGTTCTGTCGGCAGTCATGAGGTTTTTATATAACGAATGATTACATAAGACGTTGCTTTTATTTTTATCGTCGAAACATAAAAAAACCCATTTTTTTATTTATTTATTTTTTTTTTACTTTAAAGACCCATTAAGTCTCGTGAGACCTAAGAATGTTAATTGTCGTATCTTGTAAGGCTTATAAGTTAAGACTTGTCGTGTCTTGAAAAGCTCTTGAACAATATATGTCTTAATTTTTGTCATCAGATAATATTTTATAATAATTCTTAAAAAAGGCTCAATTCACAGAGGGTTGAAAGTACTGTTCATTATGGGTCTAATGCGTTAATGAGATGGAAATGTGTTTATGCCAAGCGGCTCTGTAAAATAGTAATTATTATGTAAATGACACAATAATTATCCAACAATTGCCGTATAAATAGTACATTGCTATACATTAAATAACAAAAACGAATTACCGCTTATACAGCAATCACTGGTAATGTAAGTGCTAAAGTTGTTAAACATACTAGCGCTTGTTTGTAACTAATAGCAACAGTAAATGATAAACGGACAAGAAGAGGTGCCTAAATTAACCTTGCTCTAAGTATTAGTAATGTCGTTTCAAATCATTTTTTTAAATATCTGACATAGGGCGGATCAGTGGTCCATAGGTAAGAACTTATGGACTCGTGATTCAGGGGTCGCGACTCCGATCTCCAGCTTTTCCACTTACAGTGTTCATCGTCTTTGTAATGAGGCAGTCAACCTAGGTTTAACGTACCATTGTTATATTCTTAGCGTGTATTACGAACCAGGGGTGTCTCTAAAATGGAGAGATTGTTGTATCTTGTCCCCCTGTGATTGGAAATAGTTAACTATCACGTAAAACTATTAAGGGGACGTCGTTCATATTGGAAACCGGTACCGACGATATATAAACTGAAATTGATAGACAAAACAATTAATACAGAAAGTATTAACACATACAAGTACACATCAAGTGTATTACTTGCAGGCCTGGATCCAAAACCTGTTGTAGAGGAGGGTAGCTCACCTTGGTGTTGCTATTTGATGTAACATTTCAATTTTTCAAAGACATTTTCAACATTACAAGTATTGTCTGGAATATAACAATGTGCTTATAGTGACCCCCTCCCCCCTCCACACACACACACAGACACTCCTCTGAACCAGACGCTGATTTGTATCAGATATTCGGATTGATTTACACCTTATCCAATAAAATTAACCAATGCTAAGGGTAGTGCGTGCATACATTAATAAAGAGACTTCGCAAAATCAATTAATAAAATGTCAGAAACAACTTTATTCAGCAAAGAAATGTTATTTCTCATAGCTTTCGACCACGGCGGGTTTCATAATACCCTTAACTTCAGACTCCCATATAAATGCCGTAATTTCTCGGAATTACCTCAACTTGACTTCATCTTCACAATATACGTTCAGTTTATATTGTACTTTTGTCAGGGGCGTAGCCAGCGTTTTCAACTTGTAGGCCCATAGAAGGGGTTCCAAAGGGCAGTTGCCTGAGTAAGGGTGTCGGAGTTGGGGGGAGGGGCGAAGCCTCGATCTCCCCGCCCCACCCTTCCACGAAGCCGGAAACAAGCGGAGATTAAAAAGAGCAAAATGCGTGTTCCAAACTACCTCAGTGAAAATGAACAATCAAAACAATCCGTTAAATAGAACTTGGAATTTGATTCGATACAAAATTAAAAACTGAACACTCTATGCAGACTGTAAAGCATGCCTAAGGCATGGTGAATGTTAAATGAAGTCAAATTTTCTGCGTCAAGAAAATTATCATGTTTCCCAAAAGGCAATTCAACACCTAAATCAAAACACACTTGATTCTACCATAAAGCTTGCACGGCCCCTTTCCACTCACCTTCCAGCTTTTATTGCATTTTTGGGAGTTTTGAAAATTTCATTTTCTTGACAAACTTGTAGGTCCGGACCTGCATGGCCTAATAGTAGCTACGCCACTGTTTGTATTATGTTGTATGTTTCTCAATGTGACATATTTCTGCATGTACTGTGTTTATTGACATTTGTTCTAATAAAGAAGATAGACTGCCACAATCATGCACAAGAACAGTGAGCACGTCCTGGGACCGGTTTGACAGCTTCTAAAATGTGCTGTTTTAAACCTACAATATCCAAATTTGCTCAGTTCATAGCCTGGCATGCTGTAATTCAAGTTTTAGCTCAACTCAACATTTGGTAGCCCTGTATCAAAGTTATGAAACACCAAATATGCCAAAATTGCAAAGAGTTTTAGTAAGCTACAGGTGCGGAAAGGATATAAGCATAAATATACATTAAAGAATTTTTTAAATCTTGGAGAAAAAAAACTGCTTATATCAAAATCAAATAATTAATGCATTATTTAAGAAAATGTACATGATTATCAACACACAAACAATTTTTTGTTAAGTTATTTCTAATGATGGTCCGTATTAGCGATTTAGTGATGTATATACACGCACGCATTTCCCTCGCTAGTGGCTATGGCAAACAATAGCCCAATCAATATATGCAAAAAAAAAAAAAAAAAAAAAAAAAAAAAAGCTTTCGAGTTAAAAAGAAATCATTACAAAAGAAAAAACCCAAAACATTATTTTAAAAATGATGGACATGTTACATAATGAATTTTACAATTTAGAAATTCACAAATTCAGTATACCGACATTTCCGTAAGGGCTGAGTAACCGGAAGCAGTAGGAAAACCTTTGATGTAATTATTAATAAAAATCGATAACTGTATTGTAAGGCAAATTATTTTGACAGATTTTGTCTACCCGGAAGCAGACGAGAACTGATGTAACACGAAAATGTTGGGTATATATTCGCAGTTGTACATCTGTTCATCACTTCTGAATCAGGAAAGTCACACAGTAAGTAGATTTACATTTAATACAAAAACTTCAAATAAAAAAAATCAATAAATAAGAATGATTAAAATGTGTTTAAATTGCAACAGCTGTAAGTAACAAAAAAGAAAACTGTATAGGATTTCATGTTTTTTTTTTAATTTTAAACATTACACATTACTCAAAAATATGATATATAAATTTTGAAATCTTTCGCTTTTTAGCATAATTTATTTGTGTAAAATTCTAAGAAATTCTGTCTTAATATTTAAACGTTTGTTATTTCAGCAAACCACCAGCAATCATGAAATCCGTCGCAATTGTCGCCCTTGCCCTCGCCTGCGTGCTCGGTCTTGCAACAGCCCAGTTTGGATTCGCACCCCAGCAGAGCAGTGGATTCGGAAACGGTGGATGTAAGTTATTTTTAACTTTTTGACCTACGACCTTTCTGAAAATTCACCTTATGTATAATGTATTGGCAAAACAATATCTATACTTGTACAACCAATACCTTTCTTCTTGTTTCTACTTGTTAAGTCTTATATTGATTTTGAAGAAGGAAGTTTCACAACATCTTTCACATTTTCCCTCCACTGTTTTCCATGAATTTTCACATTTATCACATTTTTTCACGTTACAGTATTAGCTCTCATTGGTTTGTTGGTTCTCCTTTTCACACTTTTTGGCAACAACACATCTGGTAATGGAGACACCACCTTAATCTTTGGCAATTTCACTGGGCCGTAAGTTGTGCTTTATTTAATCCTTTTCTCTCTCATTTTTCCAGTTTTATACATTGTTGGCTTACTGGCAGTTCTGCTACTGCTTTTTGGCTCTGGTACCTTTGGCTCAACAAATACATTCATCTATGGAAATTTCTCGGGACCGTAAGTTAAAGCTTATATAATCAGTGAATCAAATTGCGTACAAGTGTAAAAGTTTATCATTAAATCAATTTTATATACTGTGTATTGTTGTAACAGTACAAAAAAGACTGGACATCAAATTGCATTAAATTAATATATATATACTAAAACTGATACCTGTTTCTTAAAATCTTTGAACTAAATTTTATGTTTCCTTTTTTTTACAGAGACGCTGGCAAATAAGCGCTAAAACCCAGTTCCCGGACTCTTCTGATAACCGGACCAAGAAATCCAGGTCGATTGCGATATTTGTACATTTGTTATGTGATCATTATATTATTTGTACTGCTGTGGTGGCACTTTTTTCATGGACAAAAAAATAAACTCATGTATTTCATCGTAAATCGTCTTTTTCGTTTTTGCTTATCTGTTTATTTCGTATTATTTCCTTATACTCCAAACATTGTCTTACTAATTAGAACCAACAACTATCGCATTTTCTAATAGTTTTTTCCCCAGATTTGTTTGTCACTAAATGCATTTCGTTCAACACTCCACTGGAACTGAATTGGCTTGTCGAAAAGAGTTGCGCCCCTTGTCAACGCGCATTTTGACAACTACTGACTAGCTTTCACTTTGTGAGTGAGACACTATTTACTGCACCAGAGCAGAAACATCGGTATTTTCACAAGCAATTCGTCTTTCAAAAACAAAATAGTAAGTTAATAAATAATAAAAAGAAAAAGAGAAAGAAAAGAAACAATTTGTAAAAAAAGTTGCAATTGTTTTTCTTTTTTTTTTTTGAACTCTGTTTGCTATATTTCTGTCACGCAGGGAATAACTGTTACTACATTGATTCTTTTCTGGAACTCTGTAGAAACTAAAATATCAAATAGCTTATCTGATAGAACATTGATCTTTCTATGAAACACGTAAAAAACTCTAAAATATCGTGAAGATATCTTCTAGTACTTTGATACTTTTCTGAAATTTGGTAATATACTGTGTTCCCGTAAGGCATAAGTGCTAGTACAATGATACTACTTTGGAACTCGGGAAAAAATCTTAAATATTGTGTAATACTATTGGTAGTACGTTTGTACTTTTGTTAAACTCTGTAAAAAACTATAGTATTGAGTACCACATTTGCTAGTTCGCTTGTACTTTTGTCAAGCTCGGTAAAAACTGTAGTTTCGTGTAGTACTTTTGCTAGTACGTTTGTATTTTTGTGAAGCTTGCAAAAAACTTTAGTATTATGTAGCACAATTGCTAGTATGTTTGTACTTTTATGGAACTCGGTTAGACTGTAGTATCGTGTAACACAATTCATTATTGTTGGTACCCTTGTACTTTTGAGAAACTTGGTAAAAACAGAAGTGTCGTGTAACATAACTTCTAATACATTTGTACTGCTCTGTAACTCGCTGAAACCTGAGGCCCTGTATTGCGATAATATATACTAAGAATGTTTTAGAACAGAGTCAAAGATTTCTCTGAAGTGTGTGTTTTTTTCAGTATAGTGTGCTATCCCCACAATCTTAAACAAGAAAATCATTGATGCACAGCATCAATTCGGCGCAGAAGATTCTGAAGACATGAACGTATTGGATACATATTCAGACTATTTTTATAACTGCAGAACTGTTCATGCATTTAAACAAACCATTTGTGAGTGCAATTCGTACTCACGCTGTCTCGTTCAGTTGTAGTTTGCTCAACCAACGCTCTTACCACTGACTCAATAATATATTACCTGGCGCGTTTGGCAGAGGTTGTATCTATAGGTTTCAGGTAGTAACTAAATAAAGATGTATATGTGTGAACTTCTTAGTACTTTTTATTTAATCATTTATTAAAAATGACTAATAAAAAATAACCAATCATGTGCTGTTGACATATCACGTGCTCCTCTATCTATCGATGACAGATCACGTGCTCCTCCATAGCTCTAAACTAAAATGCATACCAATACCATGCGGATTCCAGCTCGCAGGGAATAACACTTGCTCTTCAGGTCATTATTCAATAAATAACCTCAAAAGAAACCGGGGGGGGGGGGGGAACAGAATCATATGGCGGAATCATATTAGCCGATATTTACTGAGTTCTTATATCGTCATCTGTATCGCCACACCACACAGCAGTTACTGAAGGAGCACTCACTTATAAATTCTAAAGGACCGACTGTAAAAGAAAATGTTGATCATTATCAAACATGATATTTTCATGTTTAAACCTATGAAATATTTCATAATTGTTTTAGGTTTATACCTTGGTTAAATTTCAATAGTCTTTATTCAATGAAACGGGAATATAATATAAAAATAATCGCCAATAACAACTAGAGCAAAACTTTTGCGATAACTTGGACAAATTTTGATGACAGATATCAACATTCAATACGGTTGCAGATTACATAATTCTATTAGGTTACAGATTTCAATATTCAATTACGTTGCAGCTTTCAATATTCAATTACGTTGCAGCTTTCAACATTCAATTACGTTGCAGCTTTCAACATTCAATTACGTTGCAGATTTCAACATTCAATTACGTTGCAGATTTCAGCATTCAATTACGTTGCAGATTTCAGCATTCAATTACGTTGCAGATTTCAGCATTCAATTAAGTTGCAGATTTCAACATTCAATTACGTTGCAGATTTCAACATTCAATTACGTTGCAGATTTCAGCATTCAATTACGTTGCAGATTTCAGCATTAAATTACGTTGCAGATTACATAATTCTATTACGTTGCAGATTTCAGCATTCAATTACGTTGCAGATTTCAACATTCAATTACGTTGCAGATTTCAGCATTCAATTACGTTGCAGATTTCAACATTCAATTACGTTGCAGATTTCAGCATTCAATTACGTTGCAAATTTCAACATTCAGTTACGTTGCAGATTTCAGCATTCAATTACGTTGCAGATTTCAACATTCAATTACGTTGCAGATTTCAGCATTCAATTACGTTGCAGATTTCCGCATTCAATTACGTTGCAGATTCCAATATTCAGTTACGTTGCAGATTTCAACATTCAATTACGTTGCAGATTTCAACATTCAATTACGTTGCAGATTTCAGCATTCAATTACGTTGCAGATTTCAACATTCAGTTAGTTTTTTTTCCAGATTTTAAAAGTCAGTTAGGTCACAATTTTGAGAAGTTTTTTGTTTTGTTTTTGTTTTCGTTTATTTGAGTCTCTTAATTCTTTGTACAAATAGCATATAAATACATTAAACACAGAAACGATCAGTCACAATGTACAAAGCTTAAAATGAAGTAATAATAATAGACTAGTTCATATAATGCGCACTACACGCTCCTACCTTAACCCTGCTTCCGCCTTCATAGGTCGACAAGTTGACTGCACGAATATCAACTTTTCGATCTAAAATTTAGCGCGAAAAGTAGAAATTAATTCTATTTAATGTCGACTTTTCGTTCAAAATTATAGTTTGACAAGTCGAAATTTGCGCGATATTGTTGAGTCAAAAACATCAACTTTTCTACTTTTCGACCCAACAATTTTCCGCGAAATGTCGATATTTTGAGCTTACCTTCTCGTTGTCGAGTATTAGATAAGTAGGCAAGTCGATGGCGGAAACAGGATTCCGTATCTTACCTAATTCCTATGATTGGCTCGTCAGGACAAGGTTGCGGTAAGGAAAACATTAAGATTAATGTACATTTTGTCACACGCCCGATCCGAGAACTTTCGGTAGTGGGGGTAAGGGACAAACATTTGGATAGAACATTACTATGGCTATTTTAAGGGCATTTCTGGGTCAACTGAGAATGTGGATACATGTCCCTCAACACGTGTTTGGTTTTTCAGGCAATTCATGTACATACCGGGGCAGCTAATGTTTCTTTTAAATATTCTTTTTGACCACTGATATAACTTGAAGCAAAAAGTTTGGTAAAAAGGGTGTTGTTTCTTGAATGATACACATAAGTGGAAATTAACTTTCTGGAAATAGACAAGAGTCACTTTTAGCGCTTATTAACTTTGAAATAGACTAAAGCTTAGTTAAAGAATAGTGGCTATTTTTAACGAAAAGTCTGGATAAAGACAATTCCCGTTTATAAACAGCAGTCATCCTAACCTTCTCAGATATTCCTACAACACACTTTTAGACTCATATCAGAATGAAGCGACACGCATAATAATAATTTGTTGAACTTGATGCGGAAACTTGTCTATTTTGTTTGTTTATCATGTTTGCTAGGTCTTTTCACTCTTTTGGGTATGAAAAGTAGGGACCCCAGTACGTCTCCCTGTCATACAGGGAGGAAGCTTTAAATTTAGGTCAACGTGATATAGGCGTTGTCTGACCTTCCCCGCCCCCCAAAAAAAAAACAAAAAAAAAAAACACGCACACACGCACGCACGCACGCACATAAAAACGTTGAACACAAATGTAATCTAAAATAAATTATGGTCTTATGGTCCCTACCTGTTGCCCAGATAAACTACACCCCTACAAAGAGTTTATATATTTTAGGCTCTGAATACATGCAAATACTGATCTTGTTTTACAACCAAATTATTTCACACATCTCAGTAAGAAGTATCGATGCTACTGATACTTTTTTGTATCTATTTTTTATCATTTTTTGGTTTTTATTTCGTTTTTAGTTAAGTTTAAATGAGTGTTTCATTTTTCTGTGTTTTAATAAATGCATTAAGAAATGCATGATTCTATATGCTTTATAATATACATATACGTGAAACTTAAATAGAAAAGCCCGCCTTTTGTGGAGTGAATGTTTAAATAGCCTTAATTTGGAAAATAAAGAAACAGTTTTAATAACTAGAATCACCATATAAAATGAATAACATTATGCATTCCTTGAAGAGATTATTATGCTGCTCATGATGACGATGATGATGATCCCCATCATCATCATTGTCATCATTTTCTACTTTGTTTTCTATAATATGAATAAAAAGGCAGAAACAAACAGAGAAAACAAAGGCAGAAATAAAGAGAAAAACAAAACACAGTTAACTTATAGGCAAAACTTGAGAAAATATGTAAAACACAGTTAACTTATAGGCAAAACTTGAGAAAATATGTAAAACACAGTCAACTTATAGGCAAAACTTGAGAAAATATGTAAAACACAGTCAACTTATAGGCAAAACTTGAGAAAATATTTAAAACACAGTTAACTTAAAAGCAAAACTTGAGAAAATATGTAAAACACAGTTAACTTAAAGGCAAAACTTGAGAAAATATGTAAAACACAGTTAACTTATAGGCAAAACTTGAGAAAATATTTAAAACATAGTTAACTTATAGGCAAAACTTGAGAAAATATGTAAAACTGAATATATTTTAGATTAACTTGGTAAAGTACAAATAAGCTTGCAACGCTTCAGTTAGTGTTTTTGCTACTATATTTAAAATGCTTTCAGAATTTTTAATTTGAAAATGTTTCAACGCGATGCGTTTTTCTTTGTATTTAATTCAAAAATTGTCTGAAAAGAACTATGTATACACGGTACACGGCCGAAGATAAGATCAGTGAGTGCCGCAGGATAGTGAAAAATGTAACACGACTTTTTGACGAATTTTATGAAAAAAATTAAAACATTTTCGTTTTGTGTATTATAGTAATAAAGGGTATGTATTTATGAAACACAGGCTATACGAAAGAAATGAATTGTTTAAATGATTTGGTGAACGTATGCAAATACGTTGACTACTTTTACTCTATACACTTTACTTGTCAAAGGTCATCAATACTTAACCAACGGGAAAACAATTTTAAAGGCCGCACACATTTTATTTGTTTCCCATGTAATCGCTAGAATTCACTAAATTGAAGCTTTATCACCGATAAAGTCTCTCTAAAAACATTTAAAACTTTATAAAAAAAACCCCAGAGACATAGGAGACATGTTAACGTGATATTGATATAAAAGAATTATTGTTAAAATTTAAATGACTAAATTGATGGATTGGAAGAAATTTATAAGTAAAAAAAAATAACGTTTCGATGCGTTGAAGCACACATTTTAAGAGTCTATGGATAAATATTCTTGTCAAGAAAATGAAAATTGACCTTTTTCTTTCAACATATTCATAGAGAAGATTCACTAAGAAAATAAAAAAAATGTATGTTTGAAAGTTGTTAGTAAAAATAGAAATTATTTACTAGATTAATTTTCTCCACTTTTATATTTATATGTTTAAAAATCTTTTCTTAACAATTTTTTTTCTTACGAACATGAAAGTCCGTAACAACAAAATGCAATGCATCTAAGGAAGCACATCCCAGAGCGGGATTCCGAACTCCGATCTCCCGCGTGACAAGCCAACACTCTAACCACTGAGCCAAAGAATCGATTCCCTGACGCTTGATTGATTGAGTTTTATGAAAGTCCACCAAGCCTTTCGGCACTAGTGGTCGGACCCCGACATGTCACCCAGCATGTCTTAAAATTGTTTGATTTTGAAGTCTAAATGGGAGAACGGTTATGAAGCTTGCTTTTAGCATTGAAGGCAATTGGTTTATTACTGTTTGAATGCCAAAGAAGTAGGTCAGGCACGTGCCCAATGAGGTCAAATAATGCCTGACCCATTAGAAAGTCTGGACGTCGGGATTAATTTTGTCAAACAGAATATATTGCACATAGCGCTCATATATAACAAGAAATGATATTTACAGTGTCGCTATGCTTAATATATCCTGTGCAAGAATAGTAGCTTCAGCTCCTAAATTTACATGTGATGTCAATGTGTGTTGTCTGCGTTTGTGTATGTGTGTGTGGGGGGGGGGGGGAGGAGTGGGGTCTACGAATATTTTGGGTTGTACTGGTTTTAGGATCTGGACTTGATGTGATTGAAAGAGTTTGTCTGAAGCTACATTCATGTGCTTGAATTAGCCTAAATAGAAAAAAAAAACTCAGAACAAGAGCCAGGGCGTTGTTGTCGGATGTCCAACCGACATTCGGATTTTTATCCGAGTAGCCAGCCATCCAAATGGTAGGTGTCTTGATAGGATGGTATGGTAGCAACAAAAACAACGGCCCAGAGCCATGTGGATCTTCTTCATCGGTTTTCTTCAACCAGTCTTCAGTTTCCCCCCCCCCCGCTCCCCCGACGGCAGCAGGGGTCGGACGCGTAGAGTGGCGATGACCTCGTCTGCTTCTTATAACCAGATCTTCGCCAAACGCAATGAATTTCAGACCAGTCACGCTTGCCTGCGTTATGCGCTTTGCCTCGCGCTATGAAGACCTTACCTAGTAATTTTGGATGATTTTAGTTTTTCTTTTTGTTGCGACGTCAAAATTTAAAAAAAAAAATGTAGTCTTTTCTTTTTGCTTAAGAGAGTGACTTGAAGAAAAGTAGCAATATCAGGTAATTAAGATTGATGTAATTTTTTGATTGGCTGACTTCAAAGAAAAGGGGAGAAAAAGAAGAAAAAAAGAAAAACTAACATCATTTGCTTTTGGCTTCGGAAGAAGATCTAATCATAAATTTTAGTATTCATGGGTGTCCCACCAGTACTAACCTTTTATTACAATTTTATCGTATGTTTTTTTGTATTTTTTTATCATAAGACTTATATTATTATATAGAAATATATACATAATATATTAGCAGATTCTGATTTTGATAACTATTGTTATAACACAACGACAACAACAACAACACCCTTAGACTGGATTTCTCGTGGTATTTCTGGAGTAATGTTTAACTGAATGTAGAGCAGGATTCCCTGACGCATTTGACAGAGGTTGTATTTATACAATTATAGGAAGGTGTACAAAAGACCTTAACATGTTAATTTTATATTTATCATCAATTGAAAAAAATGTGGTGCCGTTAAATCTTGTGGTTGAAATGTTAATATTTCATTTATTCGACTCGTATGAAATAAGGATTAGGTGGGCGTTCTCCACTCCTGCAGGTTTCATCGGTACTAATTCTTTTCACACAACAATTTCTGTTCGCCCGTCGCGTGGCCATGTATTAAACCGAAAAAATAGTCGTGTAAATTCAACAACATGTAAATCAGGTGTCAGTTTGACACCCCTAAAACGTGTAAGTCAAGTTTTGCGTAATAGTTGTTCACGTCAAGTTGTGTATTTCCGGCACCCGGAAGCAGACGAGAAATTTTTGATGTAGCGGTCGCAAAGACGGTAGGTATATATTCGGCAGTTTTCAGTTGAACATTACTTTTGAACTCAGAAAGTCATACAGTAAGTACTTTTACAATACTAGATAAAGAATTTAATTAGGTGAAATATACGACGTGAAAAAAAAATGCGCTCTGAAAATTTTCACCTTTTTTTTCTTTGCAAGAGAATGTGTTTTATTATTTTTATTTTAGTTCATTTTCATTATTTTCATAACTTACGTTTTTATTTATCTTATAATTGATTTCATGTATTTTTTGCTGCATTGCGTAAGATACGTAAACTTTAATCAAATTAAAGTGTTGAATAAACAAATGCAGACATTCCAGACAATTATATGCATTATTTAATTGCGAGATCATTTAACGCTGATTTGAATAATACCCGTTAAAGTTTTAAAGACCTTTTAAAAAGCTGAGGTATATATTAGAAAATATCATGGATTTTGTTGGCAAGAAAAGTTTTTATACCAACATAGGTTTACTCTGTAGATCTATAGGTTAATACTCTTTTTTTTTCTTCCTTTTTTTCTGATAGCTTTAAATTTTCACATTTTCTTGATTCTTATTTTTCAAATTGTCGAGAATGACTATTTATAGCTATTTTTCATTAAAATGGGTGGATTTTAATGTGCATACGTAAGATTTTAATCTTATTGAAACATGTTTAGAGCCCTATGCTTTGTTACTTACCGTGAAAAGAATGTCTTTCAGTTACCATGATATGCCTGTTATTTCAGCAAACCACCTGCAGCCATGAAATCCGTCGCAATTGTCGCCCTTGCCCTCGCCTGCGTGCTCGGTCTTGCAACAGCCCAGTTTGGATTCGCACCCCAACAGAGCGGTGGATTCGGAAACGGTGGATGTAAGTTATTTTTAACTTTTTGACCTATGACCTCTCTGAGACAATGGATGCAAGTTTTCAGATTTTTTTCTTCTGTTCATGATAGCAAAGCCGAGAATAATGTTGTTTTTTCCCTTACCTATGTGGTCAAATTTCAGTAATCAACGAAGCTAAGAAAGGTTTTTGTTTTTAAGGTGGTGCATACTATGCATTGTGATTATACTTTTTTTTAACTATACGCCAGTTTGAACAAATGTTATCTTTGTTATTATTATGATAATATTACCCTAAACATTACTGTTTGAATGCTTATACTGCTATTGATTTTCTAAATTACATCAAGGTTTTACTTAAAGCAACTTTTTTTTTTAAATTCAAAATTTAATTTTTTGTTTCAAGAACAGTTTAAAAGTATTTTCCATAACCTTCTCAGTATATATTTTTGGTTCACAAAATTTTAGAGTTTATATTTACACTTTTTTTACGTTTTTTTTCTACAAATAATTTTCACGTTTTCCCATACTGTAACAGTTTTGCCAATTTTTCCCTTTTTTTCGCATTTTTTTCACATTTATTCTGCTTTCAGTTTTGATGCTGATTGGCTTATTATTTCTCCTAATGACTCTCTTTGGCAACAACTCTTCAAATAACGGAGACACCACCATTATCTACGGCAACTTCACTGGCCCGTAAGTACTTCTTTATTTCTTATTTTTCATCAAATCTTTTTTGAGTACAATTTTAAAAGAGTTACATCGTTGGTAGCTTTTTTTATTGATTCAATGAGTGAGAAAAAAATCTCATTAAGTGATAAGTCGTGTGGTGACCTAATGATTAGGTGATGGTGTGTGACATTTTAGGCATAATGATGTTTTTGATTTTATTTACTTTTATTTGATCGAATTATTCGGAATGATCAAGCTAACTTACTGAAGCATAAATATAATGTTTTTGTATCTGAAATGGGTAAACATTTAAATTGTGTCTTTCAGCTGTACATGTTTTCTTAGGTTCAAACATGTCTTGCTGAAAAATTGTCGAACTGCAATTCATTCGACTTTCTCATGATCATTTTTTACAATTACTTATAATTACTCTCTTTTTAAATCAACCACTTCTTTTCTTTTCACAGAGATGCTGGCAAGTAAGCGCTAAAATCCAGTACCCGGACTTCTCTAACAACCGGACAAAGAAATCCACGACGATTGAGACATTTGAACATTTGTTATGTGATTATCACTTCACATGTACTGCTGTGGTGGCACTATTTCATGGACATAAAAATAAACTCATCTATTTCACCATAGATTGGCTTCATTTGTTTATTTTACTTTATCCATTGTATCGGTTGATGCAGATGAATTACCTTCTCCCGCAAACATGTAACAATGGTCAAGCGGTATGGCACAGGACTTCTTTTCATAGGCTGCGAGTTCGACTCCATTTTCTCAGACTTTTAGCTGTCTTTGGGATGAGATATATCTAACTGAAATCCAATATATCTGTAATGTATCTTCAACATGTATCTGCAGCTTCTCTGGAATTGCATACTTTATATATATTGCAATACCCTCAAACACACTTCTACTCTTAGGTAATTTTAGCGAAACTACTCACTACCATATATGTGTCAAATGTCAAATGACCTCAGATGTAACAATAGAAAAGCAATTTGAAGGCCGTAAAGATTTAATTTGCTTTTCCATAACATCTATAGAATTCAATAAATTAGTCCATTCCATTTTACTCTATTTGTTTGTGAAAATTTCGTTCTCATAAATAATGAATAACGTTTTTTCATTGGTTTCCGAAAGATTTCATTTCGCAACCCCAGACATTGAAATTACTTGTTACATTTTTAAATGAAGCACTGTCGAGGTCGTGAAATATGTCTATTTAAGGGGAAAAACAACAACAGAAAACAAACAAACCTGTATGTTGTTAGTCAACTCTCCAAACTGAAGAGTATTTATTTGTAAGGCGAAATATCATTGGACGGAGTGTTCCTTGCCTTGGCTTCATTCATGAAAACAAGGAATCGCAACCCCACCCCATTTGACCCACGGAACTTAAGGTATTAGAATACTAATAAACATTTTGCCAGATATTTTTTAAAGAAACATTCTATCCTAGGACAAAATATAGACCATATAAGACACTTTTATCATGGGGTTTTCAAGAAATGACTAATATTCTCTTCAAACCTCACCCGACTTAATAGAATTATAGGGTATAGAGAAACACTGACTTTTTTTCTAAAACTGACCAGTGAAACAAGTGTTACTTGGTATGTAATCATTCACATTATGAAGACCTACTGACTGCTGACAAAAAGCAAACAAAATAAAAAGCCGAAAGTGAAATATGGTTATAACCAAGCAATATTAAGTGTTGGTACAAAATATGACGATTTTCGCATTTTGTAAAGAATAAATTTAAAGAATGACTGAAAAATTAAATATGTTAAACATAAATAATTTAAATCAGAATTGTAGAGAAGTGTTGAGAAAAAAGAACATAAGATTTTTTAATTTTTTTTGGAGCTAACTGGGAGGCTTAAGTCAATGTGAGTAAATAAATTCATAACCTCAGTCGAATCTCTTAGATTTTTCATTCTAACACTATCCGCTATTCGCGGACAATAAAAAAAGAAGGAATTGAGCGTGATATATCATATACATTATATCACGCTGAATGTTGATGTCACTGCAAACTATTTTCGGCTGTTCTTATTTGTCACTGTAAACCGATAATTCTTTTAAAATATTTTTATAAATGAAATATTGTTATTGACTAAATTATTTTCTTTGGTGTTCATCTATGATGAAATTATAGATATTTGTTTAAACGTAAATTATTAACTGACAACTAAGAATGACCTTGTTGTTTACATTTTTACGTGGGAAATGAATAGCGGGGTAAACGGAATAGCCTTACAGGTACAATAACCGTAAAAATGGCCCGATAGTGCACGTAATTGTGTCCCTTATAACTGTACATATGTGTTAGAATGGAAATAGATTTTAAAGATTTGGTGATCTACCGTCCAGTATAGCACGGTTTCACGTTCAGATGCATAATTATTGAATCACTCAGGCCTACGGTAGACCACTCAATCTTAAAATCTATTTCCTAAATATTGTTATGAACTGCAAGAAAAATACTTTATTCATTACATCTGATAATGATGCATTTCCAAACAGAATATTTGAGAGAGAAACTCTACAATATTGGTTTATAGTATTAACTTTTAACTAATTTGAATTAATAACTAAAATCAGAGAAACCCAATTTTCATCTATTTACCATGTTGCAAAGCTTTGTAACGATTGAGATATATTTAAAATGAAAGAAATTGAATTGAAATTCTATAAAAGTTACTGTTGTAAAACCAAAACAATGTAAAACTGCTAAAAACGAGAAAAAATGGCTTGAGTGGAATTTGAACCTATATCCGTCAGTGAAAATGTCTCAATCCTACACAAATTAATGGAATTGAACACTCTTCACAGTAGAGGTAGTGTATTAGAAATCAAGTACCTTTTAACCGTGGGTTCTTAGGATATTGCAAGGTTTATAAAAAAGACATTTTCAGTGCTACCTTTACATGTTCAGGTGAAAAGTTTTCGACGCCACCTGTTGATACGTGCCTGTATTTCATCGCAAAGGTAACAATTGTAATATAATTAGTTTTTTGAGTGTGTTTTGAGAACACAGAGACATTAGAGACAAATAAACATATTAACATGTTTTATAAATTAAATAATAATTTCTCAAATATATATTACTTTATTGAAAGAGAGGAAGAACTTATCAATAAAAGATAACGTTTCGATGCGTTGAAGCACACATTTCAAGAATATGTGTTTAAAATTTTATGTCTAGAAAAAGGAAATTGATGAATGTATATGTGGGTTTCTTTTTTCTCTGTGGGATTTTATCCAGCGAGAAATAAAACGTTTAAATCAATAGTGTACGATGTCGATGGCAAAATAATTCTTTTGTAATAGAACAAATTGTATTACAAATGGTTTATAATTGTATTATGATTATTAACTTTAAAAATAATTGTGTTGTTATTCATTGTACTTGTAAACTGTCTTTGCTTTGTATTTATTGATCTTTGACCTTTATATTTATATTTGTATGCATATATTGTTGTATGAAGGAGAAACCGAAAGGTTTAACTTCGCATAATAAAGTTCTTGTTCTGTTCTGTTCTGTAATAGAGAAGAAGAAATTCACTTAAAAAATTGATATGTCAAAAAAAAAAGACCAAAGAAATAAAAACTGGTTCCCTTGCGTATTTTTTAATAGTTCTGTCTCTCATGTTTATTGATATAAATTATCATCAACATTTACGTATAGTTTAACTGGTCGTTCAAAAATAGTTCAGTGAGTGACATAGTCTTTAAATAGATATCAAGAATTCTTAGTTTTTTTTCTAAAAGTTGACACCGTATTCTTTCAACACATCAATTTCTCTACTGCCGTCTTGTGGCCACGTTGCATTAAACCGATACAAATTTAGTAGAAATTTAACAATATTTTAATGAGGTGTCAGATTGACACCCTGCGACGCGAGGGTCAAGTTTGGCGTAATTTACGCCAGGTTGTTTATTTCAATGTGTGTGAAGTTAACTCAATAGACGATATTCGAAATTTGAATTGTCGTTTTAGCTCGTCATTAGATTTTTGGCAGAAGTAAATGTTGTGCACGACATTCGACATTCAACTTTTGAAAAAATAGAAAGCAATTGATTCAAACTTAGAAGTTGCTCTAGCAAAATATTCAAATTGAATGTCGTAGTGGCACAACATTCATTTTCAAGTGTTTCAAAGTTCAAAAGTCGAATGTCTAATTTCGTGCTAGCAAAACATGCATTTTTACGCAAGTTGTTTGATAAGTTCGCGGACTAAGACGCTGATATTATTATTTTACGCCCACATTCAATCAAACTTGCAGGATATAATATTTCATGTTTACCAAACAGAGTTTTCCATTTTCCAAACAGTGGTATTTTTCTTAGACAAAATGCTACCATGGTACATGTATCGCTATACGGAGCACTCTGTAAATTTCAACGACGTATCCTGCTTATATCCGCGGTTAAGGCAATTATTTCTATATGACACAGAAAATCATGACGTCACATTTAGACGTTGAAACTAGAGCGAATATTAAGTTTTGCCTTAACCTGGGCCACACACCAACGGAAATATTCGAATTGCTACAGAAAACACAACCAACACGATGTTATAGAAGTACTATATTCAAATGGCATGACAGATTTCGCAATGGACGCCAGAGTTGGAATGACAACGTTAGATCGGGCAGACCTAGATCGATATCGCCATCGGTACAGCAGAAAATTTCGCCTATCACATAAATATCAGTCAGCTTAATATAATTGACATAATAATTCCATCTTGGAAATTCCTCACTTATGACTCTGCCATCTGCAATTATCTTTGCAGGATAAACCAATGACTACTTTGCTCTTGGGTGTTTCCCCCTGTATTGTTTGAGTTCAGGCCATAGTCGAAGTGAACGGACGTTTATTTTCTGACGTTGACGTTCACTGATATTTACGACTTCGTGCTCCGTGGAATGTATATGTGCCATTTGTTTTATGTGTATAGTTTATATTGCTAATTTACAATGTTTTATTATCGTATTTGTATTGAATCAGAGAACCAGCTCATATAAATTTTATGTACGTTTTTTTCTTCATAATACACCTTGTTCGCGAACTTATCAAACAACCCTTTTTTATGTGTTTCAAAATTCGAACATCAAATGTCATGCTGGCAGAAAATTCAAATTTTAAGTGTTTAAAAATACGAATGTCGAATGTTGTGCTAGCAAAGCAGAAAAAAATCAAGTGTTTCGAACTTTGTGCTAGCACATCATTGACTTTTGCCAAAGTCAAATGTCTAATGTCAAGCTAATACGTCATCCATTGCGGCCTGTCAAATTTCGTAAGTAACGCTAATTTCACGCACCTTTTCCGGTACCCGGAAGCAGACGTGAAATGTTTGATGTAACATGTGAAAAGACGGTAGATATAAATTCGGCAGTCTTCGGCTGAACATTACTTTTGAACTCAGAAAGTCATACAGTGAGTACTTTTAAAGTAAATACATATTTAGATTTAATTAATTAGAATATTTTTTTTATTTAAGCATAAGATGCAATATAAAAGGTTGAAAAAACCCTGAAGATTTTTATCTTTTTCATCCAGATTTTTTTATGTTTTTTATATTTCATTTTTATTTAATTATTTTATTATTATAATTTTCTATTTTTTTTCCTTTATTTTATCTTTCATTTTTTTGTTGAATTGCATGAGATACCTAAATCAAAAAATGTAGAAAATAAAGTATTTAAATCATTCTTTTAAAAAGTTGGGGGTGGGGGTAATATACGAAAGGATATCATGACTATTTTGACTGGAAGAAGCTTTCACATTAAAACAAGTTAATTTTTTATTTTTGTAGTTCTAGGCGTTGATACTTTTTTCTTTAAATTTCTTCATTTATCTTTTTTTTATATATTTATTTGTGAATCTTTTCTTTATATTCCTTCGCGTATCTGTTTCATTTCTTTCTTCAAGCCTCATTTCATTTATTCTTAATTTTTAAATTTTCGAGTACGCCTATTTATTGTTGTCATTAAAATGAATTCAGTAAAATGTTTGAACATAATATGTTCACAGATTCAATTGAGGATTTACTTCGCTACATATTTTCCGTAAAAATAATGTCTTTCCGGTGTTGTAATATTTACTTGCATGTTATTTCAGCAAACCACCAGCAATCATGAAATCCGTCGCAATTGTCGCCCTTGCTCTCGCCTGCGTGCTCGGTCTTGCAACAGCCCAGTTTGGATTCGCTCCTCAACAGAGCGGTGGATTCGGAAACGGTGGATGTAAGGTTTTCATATGTTTTGTTTCTTTTCTATATTTCTTTTAAAAATGTTTTTTTTCTCTTTATTGTCTAAAAAAGATGAGAAAGCTCTTATTGTAGCCAGCTACCTTGTTTATACTGAAGCAGCAGTGATGTTTTAATTTAAGATGTTTTACAAGTGAACGCTGTTTTGAACAAATGATTTCAGGGCTATTGAAGTTAAATAATATCACCTTAAAACTTATTGTCTGAATGCTTACGTTTTTATTGATTGTCTAAATTACACCCAGATGTTATCTAAAACAACATGAACAAATCTTTATTTATTCAAAATTCAATGTTTCAGGCACTTTTTACAAGAAGTTTTCATAACCCCTCGGTTACAAATTTTACATTTTAGGTCTACCATTTTTTTAACATTAAGTTTGTACAAATTATTTTGAAGTTTTCCCATTGGTTTATCATTTTAGCCAATATTTTCACATATTTTCTCATTTTTTTCACATTTTTTTCACATTTATTTACCTTACAGTTTTGATGCTTATTGGATTATTATTTCTCCTAATGACTCTCTTTGGCAACAACAACACTTCTTCTGATGGAGACACCACTATCATCTTCGGCAACTTCACTGGCCCGTAAGTTCTTCTTTCTGCTATTTTTTTCATCAAATTGTCTTCAACTATAATAATGACAAAGTGTTATCGGTTAGATGTTTTTATTTATTAATTCAATGGGTCAGAAAAAATGTTTTAGAATGATAATTTATGTGGTGACGTAATGACTAAGTGATGGTGTGTATCACTTGAGCCGGACGATTTCAACGAATTTAAAAACATTTCATTTAACTGAATAATTCCGATTGAGCAGGGCTGAAATATTAAAGCGTTATTGGACTCATTCTAAATCTGAAAAGTATAAATTTTAAACTGTCGTTTTAGCTTTAAATGTTTTCTAATGTTTTAAACATGTCTTGCTGAAAAATTATCGAATTGCAATGGCAGAAATGTTTTAGATTTTTTTCTCATGATTGCTTTTATACAATTTCTAATTGTTGTGCTCTCTAAATCTTCCATTTTTTTCTTACACAGAGATGCTGGCAAGTAAGCGCTAAAACTCAGTACCCGGACTTCTCTAATAACCGGACAAAGAAATCCACGTCGATTGCGACATTTGAACATTTGTTATGTGATTATCACTTCACATGTACTGCTGTGGTGGCACTATTTCATGGACATAAAAATAAACTCATCTGTTTCATCATAGATTGGCTTCATTTGTTTCATTTCATTTTAATCATTATAAGTACCGGCTGGCATATATATTTCACCCCCTCCTCAACCATGGCTCAAAAGTCCACTATTAGTTCACTTTTAGTTGTCTTGAGGATGAGATATTAACCTAGATCCAATATATCAGTACTGTACAATCAACAGAATGTAACAGAAACAGCAGCTTCTCTGGAATTGGTTGCTTTCTATATCTTGCACTAACCCTAACCAACCCCACCCAACCAACCCAAACCTAAAATAATTTAAGTAAACTCTTTCCGAGACATCGGTGAAATGGAAAACTAGTACTGATAATAAATAAACTCAAATAGAAAGATGAGATAGAACGAATGTCTTGAAGAATCTCGATGCGAAATAACTTGATTTGAAATTTTATCTGAAATCGATTGCAAGTTACCAACAAGAAGTTATTTATCATTACAGACAGTTATAATTCGGTTATGTCGTACACAAAATAATCCGTGCACATTGAACAGCAGTTTTCATTAACGCGTCGGATAACTCGAATTCTAACTCTGTGTAAATGTGACACTCACTTGTATTTATAAACGTTAACTTGACAACGCGGTTTACTTATTATATTCTGAAATTCCATTTTATTTAGATACCGTTAAATTTATACACTAATAATGTCAGTTAAACTTGATTACTTAAAAAGAACTATGACATGATGATATTTGGTAGATTTGATAAAGCTCATTAGTTTATCAAAATAAGTCTCGAAATATCAAATCATTGACATAAAGCGGAACAAATAAGACTTTGAAATCACATAAATTACAGTTTTCTCTTCCGTTCACCATCTTGTCGTATAGTCTTTCTGAAAAAACACAGAAAGTATTGTTCGATATTCTTAATTCTTTAAAGACAAAAGTATTTTTTATTCAATTGTTCACAATTTAAAAAAAAAAAAAAAAAAAAAGCAAGTAATAATAAGAACGTAACATATAGCGATTAAAGAAAGCGCTAAAATGCATATGACATGATTCATAGAAAAAAAGATTTTGTAGACGGTAAACTCCAGAATACTTGGCTCAAAACTCCGCGTTAAGCGGTAAATAGACATGTAGAGGCATTGTATTTGTATTAATGGTGTAAAATGGGAGTTTGTTAACATCGGCGATCGCAGGTCATAACGCTATAATTCACCACACATATTTCAACATGATTAAACACACAGAAAATTATTAATTAAATAGACAAAAACATGAGGGCGTTAATTTGAAAAATTCTACCAGCTTCCATTGGAAGTCACCTTGCATAATAAAAACACACATTTTTTAATCAGTTTGACACTAAATGACATGAAGTCTATTAGGAACTAGATTTTCAGTTTGAGTGATATGCCGTAGATTATATCACTGTTTCGAATTCAGATGCGTAGTAATTTAAACCACCCTTGACTTTTTACGCAACAGCTCCTTAAGGAAAAAATACATTCCACTTGACTTGATATGGACAATACTTTTCAGAACAAAAGAAAGTTCAAATTATTGGGGTCTGATATAAATCCACTCAGTCGCAGTCAAATTTTAAACATCAACGAGTGAAAACAGCTCATCTTTTCCTACACAATACCATGGTTTGATATTCCCATACAAAACAATGGTATGACATTCCTACACAAAACCATGGTTTGACATTCCTATACAAAACAATGGTATGACATTCCTATACAAAATAACGGTATGACATTCCTATACAAAACAACGGTATGACATTCCTATACAAAACAACGGTATGATATTCCTATACAAAATAACGGTATGACATTCCTATACAAAAATGGTATGGTATTCCTATACAAAACAATGGTATGACAACATTTAACCTATATTTTACTATACAAAACAATTGTATATCATCTAACCTCTATCTATTCTATACAAAACAATGGTATAACATTTAACCCATATTTTCCTATACAAAACAATGGTATGACAACATTTACCCTACATCTGTTTTATACATTTGGAAAAAGGAAATGGACAAGGGTCTGTTTTGTACACCCCCCCCCCTCCCCCGCCTTCTATTTTCTATTTTTCACTCAAACCTTTCCGTTCACTCTTTTTATGTATGGACCGGCAGGTATAACATGATATGTTATGATACTTATTTGCATTTAGTTTACCCAACTCTGTACTCCTGCTCGGGAAACTTTCCGTCCAGGTCCCGTTTAATTTTTCCCATTTCCTGAAAAGAAAAAAAATCCTAAACGATTAAAAGCCCAATATTTAGGAATGTGTCGTCTGCAGTTTTGCAATTTTGCTTAGATACAAAGGATGTATTTTGAGTATGCTTTCCCTTTTTTCTATTTTTCATTTTACGTCTTTAAATTACCAGCGATTAATGAAATAGGGAGACGTGTTGGAACTACTTTCTTTCTACTGAATAAAAGTAGCCAATCCTATGCCTCATTTTATGTATTTTTATCCTTACTCACGAAGGTACACTTGCGGAAAATTTCCGTGAAAATTGGCTGAGTTGGCACAGTTAGTGATCATGAAAAACAAATGCACGACATACTTGCGATATAATGAACAATAGGCAAAAATGACTACAGCATCTATTGAAATAGATATTAATACCTTATCTAAAGTGAATACTTCTAGGTCCGTATGTGCCGCTAGCAAAATAGTCCCTGTAGGCGTTTCATAACAGCCTGTTTGTATACAAATTCGCGGTATACCTGTGTATAAATAGAATGCAAAATGGACAAATGGTACCCGGAAGCAGACGTGAAATGTTTGACGTAACATTTGAAAAGACGGTAGACATAAATTCGGCAGTTTTCGGGTGAACATTACTTTTGAACTCAGAAAGTCATACAGTAAGTACTTTTAAAATAAATACATATATAGATTTAATTAATTAGAATGATTTGTATTTAAAAATGAGGTGCAATATGAAAAAAATAAGAAAAATTATTTAAATAAAACACGTTCTCTGAAGATTTTAACCTTTCTCATCTTCGATTTATTATGTTCTTTTTATTTTCATTTTTATTTGGAAGAAGCTTTCACATTAAAACAAGTTATTTTTTTATTTTTGTAGTTGTAGGCGTTGATGGTTTTTTCTTTAAATTTCTTCATTTATCTTTTTTATATATTTCTTTGTGAAAATTTTCATTATATTTCTTCGTGTATCTGTTTCATTTCTTTCTCCAAGTTTTTTTCATTTATTCTCTTTTTTTTAAGTTATCTCGTGTGACTATTTGTAGCTATTTGTCATTAAAACGAGTTCAATTAAATGGTTGAATATAACACGTTCACCGATTTAATTGAGGTATTTACTTCGCTGCGTATCCATGAAAATAATTTATTTCCGGTGTTGTAATAATTACTTGCCTGTTATTTCAGCAAACCACCTGCAGCCATGAAATCCGTCGCAATTGTCGCCCTTGCCCTCGCCTGCGTGCTTGGACTTGCAACAGCCCAGTTTGGATTCGCTCCTCAACAGAGCGGTGGATTCGGAAACGGTGGATGTAAGTTGTTCATATGTTTTGTTTCTCTTCTATATTTCTTTTGCAAATGTCTCTGTCTGTCTGAATGTTTAAGTTTTTATTGATTGTCTAAATTACACCCAGATTTTATTTGAAACAGCATGAAACAATTATTATTTATTCAAAATTCAATGTTTCAGGCACTTTTTACAACTAGTTCTCATAACCCTTCGGTTACAAAATTTTCATTTTAGGTTTACAATTTGTTTTAAGTTTCTACAAATTATGTTGACGTTTTCCCAATAGCCAATTATAGCCAATATTTTCACATTATTTTTCACACTTTTTTTACATCTTTTTACATTTATTTACCTTACAGTTTTGATGCTTATTGGATTATTATTTCTCCTAATGACTCTCTTTGGCAACAACAACACTTCTAACGAGGGAGACACCACTATCATCTTCGGCAACTTCACTGGCCCGTAAGTACTTCTTTGTGCTCTTTTTCCATCGAATCGTCTTTAACTACAATAATGACAAAGTGGTATCGGTAAGATGTTTTTATTTATTAATTCAATGGGTCAGAAAAAAAGTTTTGGAATGATAATTTATGTGGTGACACAATGACTAAGTGATGGTGTGTATTTCGGCCAGTTGATGTCACTGAATTTAATAAATTTTATTTAACTGAATAATTCCGATTGAGCAGGGCTAAAATATTAAAGCGTTATTGGACTCATTCTAAATCTGAAAGTATAAACATGTCTTGCTGAAAATTTTTTGAATTGCACTGGCA
The DNA here is from genome assembly GCA_012932295.1 of Cyclina sinensis. Taxonomy (NCBI): domain Eukaryota; kingdom Metazoa; phylum Mollusca; class Bivalvia; order Venerida; family Veneridae; genus Cyclina; species Cyclina sinensis. The sequence continues at coordinate 19,566,495 of JAAONU010000006.1, read as the reverse complement.
TATTTGTTTCGATTTTTCATAATCTTTTTTTTTTATACAATTACCAATTATTACACTCTCTGAATCTTCAATTTTTTCTTTCACAGAGATGCTGGCAAGTAAGCCCCAAACCCAGTACCCGGACTTCCCTGATAACCGGAAATCCACGTCGATTGCGACATTTGAACATTTGTTATGTGATTATCACTTCACATGTACTGCTGTGGTGGCACTATTTCATGGACATAAAAATAAACTCATCTGTTTCACCATAGATTGGCTTCATTTGTTTATTTCATTTTAATCATTATAAGTACCTGTTGGCATACATAATTTACCCCCTCCTCAACCTTGGCTCAAAAGTCCATTATTAGTTCACTTTTATGTGTCTTGAGGATGAGATATTTAGCCTAGATTCAATATATCAGCACTATATATTCAACAGAATGTAACAGAAACAGCAGCTTCTCTGGAATTGGTTGCTTTCTATATCTTGCACTAACCCTTACCAACCCCACCCCACCAACCCCAACCTAAAATCATTTAAGTAAACTCTTTCCGAGACATCGGTCAAATGGAAAACTTGTACTGATAATAAATAAACTCAAATAGAAAGATGAGATAGAACGAATGTCTTGAAGAATCTCGATGCGAAATAACTTGATTCGAAGTTTTATCTGAAATGCATTGCCAGTAATATTGAGACGTTTACCAACAAGAAGTGTTAATACCACAGATATTTATTATTACAGACAGTTATTATTCGGTTATGTCGAACACAAAAATAATCCGTGCGCATTGAACAGCAGTTTTCATTAACGCGTCGGATAAATCGAACACAGTTCTGATTTTCTAACTCTGTGTAAATGTAACACTCACTTATATTTACAAACGGTAACTTGACAATGCGGTTTACTCATTATATTTTGAAATTCCATTTTATTTAGATACCGTTAAATTTATACACTAATACTGTCAGTTAAAACTTGATTACTTAAAAAGAACTACGACATGATGATATTTGGCAGATTTGATAAAGCTCATTAGTTTATCAAAATTAGTCTCGAAATATCAAATCATTGACATAAATTGAACAAATAAGACTTTGAAATCACATAAATTACAATTTCTCTTCCGTTCACCATCTTGGCGTACAGTCTTTGGTACTCTAAAAGCCTGAAAAAACTCAGAAAGTATGGTTCGATATTCTTAATTCTTTATAGGCAAAAGTATTTTTTATTCAATTGTTCTCAATTTAAAATAACAAGTAACAATAAGAACGTAATATATAGCGATCAAAGAAAGCGCTAAAATGCATATGAAATGATTCATGGAAAAAAAAGATTTTGTAGACGGTAAACTCAAGAATACTTGGCTCAAAACTCCGAGTTAAGCGGTAAATAGAGGCATTGTATTTGTATTAATGGTGTAAAATGGGAGTTTGTTCACATCGGCGATTGCAGGTCATAACGCTATAATTCACTGCACATATTTCAAAATGATTAAACACACAGAAAATTTTTAATTTGATAGACATAAACCTGAGGTCGTTAATTTTGATAAATCTACCAGCATGTAGTCTACATGATGTCTATTAGGAACTAGATTTTGAGTTTGAGTTATATTCCGTAGAATATATCACTGTTTCGAGTTCAGATGCGTAGTAATTTAATCGACCCTTGACCTTTTACGCAACAGCTCCATAAGGAAAATATACATTTCACTTGACTTGATACGGACCATATTTTTTCAGAATAAATGAAAGTTCAAATTATTGGGGTCTGATATAAATCTACTCAGTCGCAGTCAAATTTTAAACATCAACGAGTGAAAACAGCTCATCTTTTCCTACACAATACCATGGTTTGACATTCCTATACAAAACAATGGTATGACATTCCTATACAAAATAACGGTGTGACATTCCTATACAAAACAATGGTATGACATTCCTATACAAAACAATGGTATGACATTCCTATACAAAACAATGGTATGACATTCCTATACAAAACAATGGTATGACATTCCTATACAAAACAATGGTATGACATTCCTATACAAAACGATGGTATGACATTCCTATACAAAACAACGGTGTGACATTCCTATACAAAACAATGGTATGACATTCCTATACAAAACAATGGTATGACATTCCTATACAAAACAATGGTATGACATTCCTATACAAAACAATGGTATGAAATTCCTATACAAAACGATGGTATGACATTCCTATACAAAACAACGGTGTGACATTCCTATACAAAACAATGGTATGACATTTCTATACAAAAGGTGGTATGACATTCATATATAAAACAATGGTATGACATTCGTATACAAAACAACCGTATTACATTCCTATAAAAAAGAACGGTATGACATTCCTATACAAAACAATGGTATGTCATTACTATACGAAAGAATGGTATGACTTTCCTATACAACGTAATGGTATGACAGTTCTATACAAAACAAAGGTATGACATTCCTATACAAAAAAGTAGTATGACATTCATATACAAAACAATGGTATGACATTCTTATACAAAACAACGGTATCACATTCCTATACAAAACAACGGCATGACATTCCTAAACAAAACAACGGTATGACATTCCTATACAAAAATGGTATGGCATCCTATTTAAAACAATGGTATGACAACATATAACCTATATTTTGCTATACAAGACAATGGTATGACAACATTTAACCTTTATTTTGTTATACAAAACAATGGTATGCGATATTTTATCTTTATTTTCCTATACAAAACAATGGAATAACATTTGACCTATGATTTCCTATACAAAACAATTGTATAACATTTAACCTATATTTTCCTATACAAAACAATGGCATAATATTTAACATATATTTTCCTATACAAAACAATGGTATAACATTTAACCTATATTTTCCTAAACAAAACAATGGTATAACATTTAACCTATATTTTCCTATACAAAACAATGGTATACTTTTTAACTTATATTTCCTTTTCAAAACAATGGTATGACAACATTTAACCTATATTTTCCTAAATAAAACAATAGTATGACATTTAACCTATATTTTCGTAAACAAAACAATGGTATGACATTTAACCTATATTTTCCTAAACAAAACACTGGTATACCATTTAACCTATATTTTCCTATACAAAACAATGGTATAACATCTAATCATATTTATTCTATACAAAACTAGAACTATCGCTGAATGCGATTCATACCCCCACCAATGTCCTTGACAGAAGACGACATGGAAAGGTGGTTAAGGGAATAACTTTAGTGGCACAAATACATATACATAAAAAGAAATTATCTCTGGTGAAAAAAACAAACAAATTGCACAGGTAATAATATAAATATATATTGTCAAATCATGTTCGAAACAGTTACAAATAACCTTTCATTTTCCCAATGTACTAAAACAAACAAAAGCAGTGAAGTTAAGAAAATAGCATAATTATGTCAAAATGTAATAAGAGTGGAAAAACTTTGCATACTGAGCTTACTTGTGACCCTTTATATATTATATAGTTTCAAGTGAATATTTGTTCTGGTTTCAGAAACATTTAAGTATTAATGTTTATATCAGAACATTTTCTAAGCCTAAAAGGGGCATAACTTGTGTCATAATTCAATGGAATTGTAGAATTTTCGTCACCTGAGCTTGCTTGTAACCATTCATAAAAAATTTAAGTTTCAAGTAAATATCTGTTCTGGTTTAAGAAATATTATAGTAAATAAATTTAAAGACATAAAAATGGACTTAACTTTGTCAAAATACAATACAAAGTTATCCCCCTCCCACTTTTGTTAGTTATGAAACCTGACCTGCATATCTTACTTGTGACACTTCGTATATATTTGAAGTTTCAAATGATTATCTGTTCTGGTTTTAGAAATATTCAAGTACATGTTACAATTTCAGAACATTTTCTAAGTCAATTTTTTACCTTCAAGTGTGGCCTTGACCTTAAGCTGGCACAAGGGTAAGATGGGTTCTGCACATTGCCCAGCTGGGGTGAACATTTGAGTCAAGTTTGAAGAAAATCCTTCCATTAGTATAGAATTTATAGAGCCGACACGACATATTGTCTAGTATTGATTGTAAGTAAATTAAAAGACTTAAAAAGGGGCATAACTTTTTAAAAATGCAATACAGAGTTATGACACTTGACCTGCATATCTTACTTGTGATACCTCATATATCTTTTAAGTTTCAAGCAAATACCTGTGCAAGTTTCAGAAATATTCAAGTACATGTTAAAATTTAAGAACATTTTCTAAGTCAATTTTGACCTTCAAGTGTGACCTTGACCTTAAGCCGCACAAAGGTAACATGGGTTCTGCACATAACCTTGTTGAGTTGAACATTTGAGTAAAGTTTGAAGACAATTCTTCCATTAGTACAGGATTTATAGAGTGGACACGACATAATTATTGTCTAATATTTGATTGTATGTAAATTTGAAGAATTAAAAAGTGGCATAACTTTGTCAAAATGCAATACAGAGTTATGAAACTTGACCTGCATATCCTAATTGTGACACTTCATATATATTTTAAGTTTCAAGCAAATACATTTTCTAGTTTCAGAAATATTCAAATACATGTTAAAATTTAAGAATATTTTCTAAGTCAATTTTTTACCTTCAAGTGTGACCTTGACCTTAAGCGGGCAAAAGGATAACATGGGTTCTGCACATTCCCTTTTTAAGGTGAACATTTGAGCCAAGATTAAAGAAAATCTTTCAATTAGTGTAGGACTTACAGAGCGGACACGACAATGTCTAATATTTGATTGTTTGATATTTGACCTTCAATTTTGACCTTGACCTTGAGCTGACACATGGGCAACATGGGTTCTGCACATCCCCTTGTTGAGGTGAACATTTCAGCCAAGTTTGAAGAAAATCCTTCAATTGGTATAGGATTTATAGAGCGGACACGATAATGGAGACGGACGGACGGACAGACCGACGGACGCGACAAAGCGAATCAATTATAGCCCCCCCCCCCCCACATTTTGTGGTGGGGGTATAACAATGGTATAACATTTACTTTATATCTGTTTTATACGTTTGGAAAAAGGAAATGGACAAGGGTCTGTTTTAAACACACTAATGGCATGCATATAGTGTTTTGCAAAGTTTTGTACATCCTTCCCCCCCTCCCCTCAACCACGCCTTCTATTTTCTATTTTTCACTCTAACCTTTCCGTTCATTATTTGAATGTATGGACCGGCAAAAATTATACTTAAAACCTATAACATGATGTGTTATGATACTTATTTGCATTTAGTTTACCCAAATCTGTACTCCTGCTCGGGAAACTTTCCGTCCAGATCCCGTTTAATTTTTCCCACTTCCTGAAAAGAAAAAAATCCCAAATGATTAAAAGCCCAATATTTAGGAATGTGTCGTCTGCAGTTTTGCAATTTTGCTTAGATGCAAAGGATGTATTTTGAATATGCTTTCCCTTTTTTCTATTTTTCACTTTACGTCTTTAAATTACCAGCGATTAATGAAAACCGCATTTGAAGTAATAGGGAGACGTGTTGGAACTACTTTCTTCCTACTGAATAAAAGTAGCCAATCCTTTTATCTATTTTTATCCTTATTACACATGACGGTACACTTGCGGAAAATTTCCGAGAAAATTGGCTGAGTTGGCACAATTAGCGATCATGAAAAACAAATGCACGACATACTTGCGATATAATGAACAATAGACAAAAATGACTTCAGCATCTATTGAAATAGATATTAATACCTTATCTAATTTGAATACTTCTAGGTCCGTATGTGCCGCTAGCAAAAAAGTCTCTGTAGGCGTTTCATAAAAGCATGTTTGTATACATATTCGGGGTATACATATGTATAAATAGAATGCAAAATGGACAAATGGTACCCGGAAGCAGACGTGAAATGTTTGATGTAACATTGGAAAAGAGGGTAGACATAAATTCGGCAGTTTTCGGGTGAACATTACTTTTGAACTCAGAAAGTCATACAGTAAGTACTTTGAAAATAAATACATATATAGATTTAATTAATTAGAATAATTTATATTTAAAAATGAGGTGCGATATGAAAAAAAAAATAAGAAAAAATATTTAAATAAAACACGTTCTCTGAAGATTTTAACCTTTCTCATCTTCGATTTATTATGTTCTTTTAATTTTCATTTTTATTTCGTTATTTTTCATTATTATTTTCTAATTTCTTCATTTATTTTTATTTTTCAATTTTTGTTGAAATACACATGCTACTTAAATCAAAAAAAAAAAAAAAAAGAAAAAAGAAAAAATGTAGAAAATAAATTTTATAAATTATTCTTTTAAAAAGCTGGGGGGAATATTAGAAACGATATCATGACTATCTTGCCTGGAAGAAGCTTTCACTTTAAAAAACAAGTTGATTTTTATTTTTTGTAGTTGTAGGGGTTGATGTTTTTTTCTTTAAATTTCTACATTTATCTTTTTTTATATATATTTCTGTGTGAAAATTTTCTTTATATTTCTTCGTGTATCTGTTTCATTTCTTTCTCCAAGTCTTTTTTATTTATTCTCTTTTTTTATTAATAAGTTATCTCGTGTGACTATTTGTAGCTATTTGTCATTAAAACGAGTTCAATTAAATGGTTGAATATAACACGTTCACCGATTTAATTGAGGTATTTACTTCGCTGCGTATCCATGAAAATAATATATTTCCGGTGTTGTAATAATTACTTGCCTGTTATTTCAGCAAACCACCTGCAGCCATGAAATCCGTCGCAATTGTCGCCCTTGCCCTCGCCTGTGTGCTCGGTCTTGCAACAGCCCAGTTTGGATTCGCTCCTCAACAGAGCAGTGGATTTGGAAACGGTGGATGTAAGTTGTTCATATGTTTTGTTTCTTTTCTATATTTCTTTTGCAAATGTTTCTTTCTGTTTGGATGCTTACATTTTTATTGATCCCTAAATAACACCCAGAGTTTATCTAAAACAGCATGAAACATTTTTTATTTACTCAAAATTCAATGTTTCAGGCATTTTTTACAACTAATTCTCATAACCCTTCGGTTACAAAATTTTCATTATAGGTTTACAATTTGTTTTAAGTTTCTACAAATTATGTTGACGTTTTCCCAATAGCCAATTATAGCCAATATTTTCACATATTTTTTTTCACATTTTTTTTACATGTTTTTACATTTATTTACTTTACAGTTTTGATGCTAATTGGATTATTATTTCTCCTAATGACTCTCTTTGGCAACAACAACACTTCTAACGAGGGAGACACCACTATCATCTTCGGCAACTTCACTGGCCCGTAAGTACTTCTTTGTGCTCTTTTTCATCGAATCGTCTTCAACTACAATAATGACGAAGTGGTATCGGTTAGATGCTTTTATATATTAATTCAATGGGTCAGAAAATATGTTTTAGAATGATAATTTATGTGGTGACATAATGACTAAGTGATGGTGAGTATCACTTGAGCCGGACGATTTCAATGAATTTAAACATTTTATTTAACTGAATAATTCCGGTTGAGGAGGGCAAAAATATTAAAGCGTTATTGGACTCATTCTAAATCTGAAAAGTATAAACTTTAAATTGTCGATTTAGCTTTAAATGATTTCTAATGTTTTAAACATGTCTTGCTGAAAAATTATCGAATTGCAATGGCAGTAATGTTTTAGTTTTTTTTCATGATCGCTTTTATACAATTTCCAATTATTACATTCTCTGAATCTTCCATTTTTTCTTTCACAGAGATGCTGGCAAGTAAGCGCTAAAACCCAGTACTTGAACTTTTCTAATAACCGGACAAAGAAATCCACGTCGATTGCGACATTTGAACATTTGTTATGTGATTATTACTTCACTTGTACTGCTGTGGTGGCACTATTTCATGGACATAAAAATAAACTCATCTATTTCACCATAGATTGGCTTCATTTGTTTATTTCATTTTAATCATTATAAGTACCGGTTGGCATATATAATTTACCTCCTCCTCAACCTTGTCTCAAAAGTTCATTATTAGTTCACTTTTAGTTGTCTTTAGGATGAGATATTTAGCCTAGATCCAGTTTATCAGTACTGTACATTCAACAGAATGTAACAGAAACAGCAGCTTCTCTGGAATTGGTTGCTTTCTATATCTTGCACTAACCCTAACCGACCCCACCCCACCTACGCCAACCTAAAATAATTTAAGTAAAGTCTTTCCGAGACATCGGTCAAATGGAAGACTAGTACTGATAATAAATAAACTCAAATAGAAAGATGAGATAGAACGAATGTCTTGAAGAATCTCGATGCTAAATAACTTGATTTGAAATTTTATCTGAAATCGATTGCAAGTAATATTGAGACGTTTACCAACAAGAAGTTATTTATCATTACAGACAGTTATAATTCCGTTATGTCGTACACAAAATAATCTGTGCACACTGATCAGCAGTTATCATTAACGCGTCGGATAACTCGAATTCTAACTCTGTTAAATGTAACACTCACTTATATTTATAAAGGGTAACTGGACAACGCGGTTTACTAATTATATTCTGAAATTCCATTTTATTTAGATACCGTTAAATTTATACACTAATAATGTCAGTTAAAACTTGATTACTTAAAAAGAACTATGACATGATGATATTTGGCAGATTTGATAAAGCTCATTAGTTTATCAAAATAAGCCTTGAAATATCAAATCATTGACATAAAGCGGAACAAATAAGACTATGAAATCACATAAATTTCAATTTCTCTTCCGTTCACCATCTTGTCGTATAGTCTTTGGTACTCTCAAAGCCTGAACAAAAAACATAAAGTATGGTTCGATATTCTTAATTCTTTAAAGACAAAAGTATTTTTTATTCAGTTGTTCTCAATTTAAAAAAAACAAAACAAGTATTAATAAGAACGTAACATATAGCGATTAAAGAAAGCGCTAAAATGCATCTGACATGATTCATGGAAAAAAGATTTTATAGACGGTAAACTCCAGAATACTTGGCTCAAAACTCCGAGTTAAGCAGTAAATAGACATGTAGAGGCATTGTATTTGTATTAATGGTGTAAAATGGGAGTTTGTTAACATCGGCGATCGCAGGTCATAACGCTATAATTCACTGCACATATTTCAACATGATTATACACACAGAAAATAATTAATTAAATAGACAAAAACATGAGGGCGTTAATTTTGAAAAAATCTACCAGCTTCCATTGGAAGTCACCTTGCATAAGAAAAACACACATCTTTTAGTCAGTCTGGCACTAAATGACATGAAGCCTATTAGGAACTAGATTTTCAGGTTGAATGATATGTCGTAGATTATATCACTGTTTCGAATTCAGATGCGTAGTAATTTAATCGACCCTTGACCTTTTACACAACAGCTCCTTAAGGAAAATATACATTTCACTTGACTTGATATGGACAATACTCTTCAGAACAAAAGAAAGTTCAAATTATTGGGGTCTGATATAAATCCACTAAGTCGCAATCAAATTTAAAACATCAACGAGTGAAAACAGCGTCGGATAAATCGAACACAGTTCTGATTTTCTAACTCTGTGTAAATGTAACACTCACTTATATTTACAAACGGTAACTTGACAATGCGGTTTACTCATTATATTTTGAAATTCCATTTTATTTAGATACCGTTAAATTCATACACTAGTAATGTCAGTTAAAACTTAATTACTTAAAAAGAACTATGACATGATGATATTTGGCAGATTTGATAAAGCTCATTAGTTTATCAAAATAAGTCTCGAAATATCAAATCATTGACATAAATTGAACAAATAAGACTTTGAAATCACATAAATTACAATTTCTCTTCCGTTCACCATCTTGGCGTACAGTCTTTGGTACTCTGAAAGCCTGAAAAAACTCAGAAAGTATGGTTCGATATTCTTAATTCTTTATAGGCAAAAGTATTTTTTATTCAATTGTTCTCAATTTAAAATAACAAGTAACAATAAGAACGTAATATATAGCGATCAAAGAAAGCGCTAAAATGCATATGAAAAGATTCATGGAAAAAAAGATTTTGTAGACGGTAAACTCAAGAATACTTGGCTCAAAACTCCGAGTTAAGCGGTAAATAGAGGCATTGTATTTGTATTAATGGTGTAAAATGGGAGTTTGTTCACATCGGCGATTGCAGGTCATAACGCTATAATTCACTGCACATATTTCAAAATGATTAAACACACAGAAAATTTTTAATTTGATAGACATAAACCTGAGGTCGTTAATTTTGATAAATCTACCAGCATGTAGTCTACATGATGTCTATTAGGAACTAGATTTTGAGTTTGAGTTATATTCCGTAGAATATATCACTGTTTCGAGTTCAGATGCGTAGTAATTTAATCGACCCTTGACCTTTTACGCAACAGCTCCATAAGGAAACTATACATTTCACTTGACTTGATACGGACCATATTTTTTCAGAATAAATGAAAGTATAAATTATTGGGGTCTGATATAAATCTACTCAGTCGCTATCAAATTTTAAACATCAACGAGTAAAAACAGCTCATCTTTTCCTACACAATACCATGGTTTGACATTCCTATACAAAACAATGGTATGACATTCCTATACATAACAATGGTATGACATTCCTATACAAAAAAGTGGTATGGCATTCATATACAAAACAATGGTATGACATTCCTATATAAAACAACGGTATGACATTCCTATACAAAACAACGGTATGACATTCCTATACAAAAATGGTATGGCATTCCTATACAAAACAATGGTATGACAACATTTAACCTATATTTTACTATACAAAACAATGGTATGACAGCATTTTATCTATATTTCCTAAATAAATTCATGGTATGACAACATTTAACCTATGTTTTCCTATTCAAAACAATGGTATGACAACACTTAACCTATATTTTCCTATACAAAACAATGGTATGACAACATTTAACCTATATTTCCTAAACAAAACAATGGTATGACATTTAATCTATATTTTCCCATACAAAACAATTGTATAACATCTAACCTATATCTGTTCTATACAAAACAATGGTATAACATTTAACCCATATTTTCCTATACAAAACAATGGTATGACAACATTTACCCTATATCTCTTTTATACGTTTGGAAACAAGAAATGGACAAGGGTCTATTTTAAACACACGAAAGGCATGCATGTAATGTTATGCAAAGTTTTGTACATCCTTCCCCCCACCCTCTCCCCTGCCTTCTATTCTCTATTTTTCACTCAAACCTTTCCGTTCAATCTTTTTACGTATGGACCGGCAGAAATTATACTTAAAACCTATAACATGATATGTTATGATACTTATTTGCATTTAGTTTACCCAACTCTGTACTCCTGCTCGGGAATCTTTCCGTCCAGGTCCCGTTTAGTTTTTCCCATTTCCTGAAAAGAAAAAAAATCCTAAACGATAAAAAGCCCAATATTTAGGAATGTGTCGTCTGCAGTTTCTTTGCTCAGATAAAAGGATGTATTTTCTGGATATGCTTTCATTTTTTCTATTTTTCATTTTACGTCTTTAAATTACCAGCGATTAATGAAAATCGCATTTGAAATTATAGGGAGACGTGTTGGAACTACTTTCTTTCTACTGAATAAAAGTAGCCAATCATATGCCTCATTTTATGTATTTTTATCCTTACTACACATGAAAGTACACTTGCTGAAAATTTCCGTGAAAATTGGCCGAGTTGGCACAAATAGTGATCATGAAAAACAAATGCACGACATACTTGCGATATAATGAACAAAAGGCAAAAATGACTTCAGCATCTATTGAAATAGATATTAATACCTTATCTTAAGTGAATACTTCTAGGTCCGTATGTGCCGCTAGCAAAATAGTCCCTGTAGGCATTTCATAAAAGCCTGTTTGTATACAAATTCGCGGTATACATATGTATAAATAGAATGCAAAATGGACAAATGGTACCCGGAAGCAGACGTGAAATGTTTGACGTAACATTTGAAAAGACGGTAGACATAAATTCGGCAGTTTTCGGGTGAACATTACTTTTGAACTCAGAAAGTCATACAGTAAGTACTACTTAAAATAAATACATATATAGATTTTATTAATAAGAATAATTTTTATTTAAAAACGAGGTGCAATATGAATTTTTAAAAAAAAATAAAACACGTTCTCTGAAGATTTTAACCTTTTGCATCTGCTTTTTATTTTCATTTTTATTTTGTTATTTTTCATTATTATTTTCAAATTTCTTCATTTATCTTATCTTATTTTTTTCAATTTTTGTTGAAATACACAAGATACTTAAATGAAAAAATGTAGAAAATAAATTATGTAAATTATACGAAAGGATATCATGACTATTTTGACTGGAAGAAGCTTTCACATTAAAACAAGTTAATTTTTATTTTTGTAGTTGTAGGCGTTGATGTTTTTGTTTTCTTTAGATTTCTTCATTTATCTTTTTTATATATTTCTTTGTGAATCTTTTCTTTATATTTCTTCGTGTATCTGTTTCATTTCTTTCTCCAAATCTTTTTTATTTATTCTCTTTTTTAAGTTATCTCGTGTGACTATTTGTAGCTATTTGGCATTAAAGCGAGTTCAATTAAATGGTTGAATATAATATGTTCACCGATTTGATTGAGGTATTTACTTCGTTGCGTATCCGTGAAAATAATATATTTCCGGTGTTGTAATAATTACTTGCCTGTTATTTCAGCAAACCACCTGCAGCCATGAAATCCGTCGCAATTGTCGCCCTTGCTCTCGCCTGCGTGCTCGGTCTTGCAACAGCCCAGTTTGGATTCGCTCCTCAACAGAGCAGTGGATTTGGAAACGGTGGATGTAAGTTGTTCATATGTTTTGTTTCTCTTTTATATTTCTTTTGCAAATGTTTCTTTCTGTCTGAATGTTTACGTTTTAATAGATTGTCTAAATTACACCCAGATTTTATTTGAAACAGCATGAAACAATTTTTATTTATTCAAAATTCAATGTTTCAGGCACTGTTTACAACTAGTTCTCATAACCCTTCGGTTACAAAATTTTCATTTTATGTTTACAATTTGTATTAAGTTCCTACAAATCATGTTGACGTCTTCCCAGTGGTTTATCATTTTAGCCTATATTTTCACATTTTTTCACATTTATTTTCACATCTTTTAACATTTATTTACCTTACAGTTTTGATGCTGATTGGATTGTTATTTCTCCTAATGACTCTCTTTGGCAACAACAACACTTCTAACGAGGGAGACACCACTATCATCTTCGGCAACTTCACTGGCCCGTAAGTACTTCTTTGTGGTCTTTTGTCATCGAATCGTCTTCAACTACAATAATGACAAAGTGGTATCTGTTAGATGTTTTTATTTATTAATTCAATGGGTCAGAAAAAACGTTTTGGAATGATAATTTAAGTGGTGACGCAATGACTAAGTGATGGTGTGTATTTCAGCCGGATGATGTCACTGAATTTAATGAATTTTATTTAACTGAATAATTCCGATTGAGCAGGGCTAAAATATTTAGGCGTTATTGGACTCATTCTAAATCTGAAAAGTATAAACATTAAACTGTCGTTTTATCTTTAAATGTTTTCTAATGTTTTAAACATGCCTTGCAGGCATATTCGTTTCGATTTTTCATAATTTTTTTTTATATACAATTACCAATTATTACACTTTCTGAATCTTCCATTTTTTTTCTTTCACAGAGATGCTGGCAAGTAAGCGCTAAAACCCAGTACCCGGACTTCTCTGATAACCGGACAAAGAAATTCACGTCGATTGCGACATTTGAACATTTGTTATGTGATTATCACTTCACATGTACTGCTGTGGTGGCACTTTTTCATGGACATAAAAATAAACTCATCTCTTTCACCAAACATTTGCTTCATTTGTTTATTTCATTTTAGCCATTAAAAGTACCAGTTGGTATACGTAATTTACCTCCTCCTCAATCATGAATCAGAAGTCCAGTGGTAATGGTCAGGACTTCTTTACAGAGGACGACCACCACTCTTTAAATTTCACTTTTAATTCTCTTATGGATAAGATACTTATCCTAAATCCAATATATAAGTGCTGTACATTCAACATGTAACAGAAACTGAAGCTTCTCTTGAATTGGATATTTTGAGTTTTCGTTCGATTTCAAAAATTGGACATTGGAATAAAAAGTGAAATTCATCTCCTAATTGATTTTGGCATAGGTTACAGACTCGCAAATGTATAGGTATTTTTGACCAGCCGCCGGTCTCCACCGGTAGCCGATGATTACGGGTTCGGAACTTTATCATGTAAAATAAGTATAATTTTGGAGTATTGCTTAAATAGCTTTCCATTCCGAAACTGTGTTTAAATATTCTATATGTGATGCTTTTGTTAGAGTTTTCTACACATGCAAACCATTCATTAATGAATAAGTCTTTGAGCTTTTGTCGCACTGATAATTTTAGCCATTTAATATTTAGGCAACTTTGTGAATCCCAAATATTGGATAAACCAGTTTTTAATAGGATTGTTTTAACAGCATGTATCCAAGGAAAACGGCGTTTTAGAATATTAGCGTTTAAGTTGCATGATAGTTTATACAAATATTGATACATTATTACCGACAGTTTACTTGTTTGGGCGTTTTCAAATGTATGAATGCGCGACCAAGAAGATATTATTCGTTCCTCAATGACAATTTGTAAAGGGTAACAACCGGTTTCGCCGTATACCATATTATTAGGTGTCGAGTTTTTCATTTTTAATATGTGTTTAAGAAAACGAAGTTGTATTCTCTCTAAAACATCTAAATTACCATACCCCCATATTTCTGCGCCAAAAAGAAGAATGGGTTTTACAGCTTTATTAAATAAATCAATTTGCATGTCTATTGGAAGATCGAGTCTATTCACGTTTCTAATTAGACTGTACATTGCCCTGGTTGCTTGAGATGCAATATGTTTTTTTGCATTAAGGAATGAACCATTTCTAGAGAATACGACTCCAAGATATTTAAATTCATCGACTATTTCAATCATTTCATTTTTCATAGTGAATGTGTAACCATTTCGTAAAACTCCTTTGGAAAAAATAACTATTTTAGTTTTGGAAAAATTAATTGCAAGTTTCCACTGTTCACAATAGTTTACGTACATGTTAAGTGCATTTTGGAAATCTTGCTAATTTTCTGACAAAATAACTGTGTCATCAGCATATAAAAGAATATAGATTTTTAAAAAATTGTATAGTTCATTCAAATTTTGATCGTTTGCTATAGTGACACCTTGTAAGTTTACATCTTCTGCAAAGTAATTATGTAAGTCGTTCAAAAATATTGAAAATAATAGAGGAGATAAATTTTCTCCCTGTCGAACGCCAATGTTGCTCGTAAAAAAATTTGAGCATGTTGAGTTTATCCGAACACACGACTTTATGTTTTTATACATGTTTTTAATTATATTAAGACATTTGCCATTGATATTTGATTGTAAAAGCTTGTTCCAAAGACCCTCTCTCCAGACCGTGTCAAATGCTTGTTTAAGATCTACAAATGAACAAAACAGTTTCTTTTTCGAATTATTTAAAATATTAATTAAACTATTAAGTACAAAAATGTGATCAGTTTTCGACTGCCCATTTCGAAAACCCGCTTGACTATTATGTAGAATGTTATTGGTTTTTATATACTTAGTGATTCGGTTGTTAATAACTGACGTAAATAATTTTCCTAAGCAACTTAATAAAGTAATTGGACGGTAATTTTCTGGCTTAGACATGTCACCTTTTTTCTTGTATATTGGACTTATAATACCTATAGTCCATGATTCAGGTACGATACCTTTATCAAAAACAATATTAAATAATTTTACATATACATTTTTCATGGTTTGGAAAGTTGTCTTTATATGCTCATTAATAATTTTATCGTAACCGCCAGCTTTATTATTTTTTAAATGTTTAACGGCAAATTCGATTTCGTCTTCTGTAATAGAGTTATTCATTAAGTTGTTTTCTACATTATTTAAAGGTATTTCTAAATCATCATAATTATTAATTTCATCGCTATAATTTACATCTTTGAAATATTGATATAATGTGTTAAGTTCTGCCATGCAATCATTCTGCTTTTTACCATTTAATATTTTCCAGTATATTTTAGGGTCATTTTTTCTTAGTTTACGTAATTTTTTAATACTCTTGTCTCTTGATTCATTTTGGTACTTTTTCATTATATTCTTATACTGTTTACATTTTTCATTAAGATTGTGTTTATTAAAATCATTTTTGCGCAGTTTATACATATATTTAGCCCTGTGAAAATCTCGACGCGCCTTCTTACATTTAAAACCAAACCAATCAGGGTAACGTGATAGTGGTGTTTCGTTATTACTAGCATCGGTTGTTATTACGCCAAAACTTTTTTCTGCTGAAGTTAGAAAAATATTTGCTATATTTGTTACTATTTCATTTAAAACATTTTGGTCAAAAGATTCCGTTGTTTCAAATTCGCATAACCTGGTATAAATTTGATCAACTTCATTATTATCGATAGTGTTTAAAAAAGAGTCTATTTTTGTGTTATCCCATAGTTTTACCATAGGCGGTTTGCTTGGCTGAGGATTATGCTTAGAAACTCCATGCGTATTAAATGACACACAAATTGCATTATGTACATCTGAAAGTAAGGGGCAGTAATCTAATACTTCAAGACATTCTACAAAATCAAACAAATTCGAGTTACAAACAAAATAGTCAACACAACTAACATTCTTACAAGTGCAATTACCATGTAGATCACCTTCTGTTCGACCATTCATTATATACATAAAATTCATTTGTAGAAAATCAATAAATCGGTAGCCATAGTTGTTAACACCGTTGTCGCAATTTGATCTTTGTTTTATTACATGTTTACTGTTTTCAAACTTTAACATTTCAGACTCAAAATCTGAACACACTATTTCTAAATCTTGTTGTTCGAAAAAGACTCTATCAACTTCAATAAAGTCATTTAAGCTTTTCGTTCTGGCATTAAAATCACCGAATAAACATGTATATTTGTAATGGTCTGAGAATGATGATAATTCATTTTGTATTTCTAAGAATGGGTCATCAGTTGAAAATTGTGAATTTTCAGGTGGTATATATATTACACCATACAATATATCTGTATCAGTACCTGATAACACTTTGTTTATCGTAAACCATAACACTAGCTTACAATCTGTATTAATAACCTTGGCAAATCTTAGTAAGTTCTTTTTTATTGCAACAGCTATTCCGCCTGATTTTCTGTTACTTACTTCTTTTCGGTTTTTAAAAAATAATTCGAAGTTTTTAATTTCAATATGGTCTAAATCATCAACTTTGGTTTCCTGTAACCCAATTACATCGTATTTGTTTAAAAACGAAATAAAATCTGGACAGTTACACTTACTTTTTAATCCACATACATTTAAAGATATGAAATTCAACTTATCGTTGTTATTAGTACCGTTCTCCTGAAAACTGGGACAATATAAATGTGTCGAGTTTCGATCGTTTGAACTTACTGAGATTTTGTCCAAACTACTGTTATTAAAATTAACAGTACTTTGGTTTTTACTAGACGAATATGAACTATTGTGTATACAGTCTAAATCAGTTATACAGTTACAATAAGGGCAAACACAAGAAGACATAATAAGGTCAGCACGTGCATCACGAAAATTATGTGACTCTCCGTGATTGTCCTATTTGGAGGTGATTGAAGGCCCGTCTACGGTTACTGCCTGTGAACATTCGGTAATATCAGAGTTATCGATCACTGAGTCAACATTCATGTGTTGTACCGTGTTTTGGCTAGCACAGTCAATGACGTTCCCTTGGGAGGAATCGATGTTGCTTTCGAGAACATCCAACCGTTTAGCAGAATAATCAGCATCTAGTGGTGAGACTGCTTTGCGTTTTGTTTGCTCCTGTGAGAGGGTCTCGAAACGGTTCGGGGTTTCAAAGTTAGTTTCTACCCTTTTAGCATAGTTCGGGATACCTCTGTTAATAGGCGCTCTACGTACCGCCTGCTGAGAATATCTTTGCTGGCTTGCGACCGATGGTGAGCGGCCTCGTTCCTGTGAATCGTGTCTAGGGGAACGATGACGCCAACGTGGTGGGTAGAGATCAGCTCCTTCAGGGCGTTTTGCGACAGATGGGGAGCGGCCTCGCTCCTGTGATTCATGTCTATGAGAGCGGGGACGCCAGTGCGGTGGGTAACGATCAGTGCCTCCTGGGCGCGTTGCACGAGTGTCAGGTGCTTGTACCCTTTTTCGCTCTATGAAGGATGCAGTTTCAATGTCATATAATTGATCGTTGACAAATAGTTGATCACGGATCAACGAGACCTTTGCACCTTTTTCACCATGTCGCCTAGCAATAGGATACAGGATTTTGCGTTTCTCCTCAACTTCACGTGGGAAATGCTCATAAATTTTAAATTCAGTTTGTGACTTGTTCAAAATGGTTCCCGCTAATCTGACCTTTTCTCTGTCAGTGAATGATGCGAATGTGACGACCATTGGCCGGGGTCGGCCATTTCTCCTAGCTGTGACTGGGTTGCCGATTCGGTGAACCTTTTCAAATTTCATCGAGTCGGTATAGACAGGACATTCATTATTTACAACACAGTTGTCTTGTATGTAATTTTTGAGAAATGTGCGCACAACCTCCTCGGGGATCTCTCGTTGATCATCTGATGGCAGGGCCTCATCGAGACCAAACAAAAGCAAGTTGTTCTCCATAGAGCGAGTTTGCATACGTAAACACATAGCTTTTAGGTCAGAGTTAGATTTACGCAGGACACTGATTTCATTTTCTAAAAATGTGTTCTTGGCTTTAAGATCGGAAATTTCACTGTTGATTCTGCGATTGTTTAAGGTCATCTGATCTGATATATCACTAAAGTTCACACAAAAAGTTTCAACATCATTGAGCTGTGTTTTTTTATGGATTTATGTGATTCTCGAATGTCGTGGACAGATGTCTTGAGGTAAGTCACATCTTTTTCTAGATTCATGATTTTAGAGAAACCATTTTCAATTGTTTTCATTCTGTCATTCATTTCATGAATTAATTTAAACATTTTGTTATCACTGCTAAATGGCGGAAATGGTGGGAAGGTAGGACAACTGTTTACATTATGATCTACGTTCGGTTGATACGTTGGATGGGATCCCATATAGGGTGGTATAAATGGCACTGAATATGCTGGGTCGAAACTAGGGAATCTTAGCTCACTAGGGAAATGCGGGGTTCCTCCGCCGACAACACGATATGAGTCTTTTCCGTCATTTTGGTTGTTATTAAATTCGTCGTTGCTTTTGTTAATGTTACTGTTACTTACATTGTTTGTAGTTTGAGACGATATAATGTTTTGCTTTAGCTGTTTTTGTTGCTCACTTTGTGTATCTGTCGTCTGTTGGTCCTGTTGTATTTGTCTGCCATTTTTTCCTTTGTTTTTTCCTTGTGGCATATTTCACACCGATAAATTTCACTTTTACACAAGAAATAAATCAATGTAATCCCACTGCACTTTTCGAAAAACAATCACAATAAGTAATCTTAAGTGTATAATGTTTTTTTCAGCGGTATTCCTAGAAAATTCAAGAAATTCAATCTTTTTTCACAGCGCTCTTAAAATGATCGCCATCTTATCGAGCCTCGATACAACTTATCCAGAAATATCATTAACTTTTTATATATTGATAAAGTTTTTGTTTAGATAAGATATTAAAATTTCAAGAGTCAAAGTGCCGCCTGCAAAATCTAATGCTTGGAAATATTTCCAACGCTGTGCTGATAGCAAGATTATTAAATGTACATTATGTAGCTGTGAAATAACGTATACTGGTGGAACTACAAACATGTTAAATCATTTACGCTTCAAGCATCCTTAGAAAACAGACCAGTCTATATTATTTCAAGAAGAAAAAAAAGATATATGAACTGTTATACATGCTTTAAACTTGATATTGCATTAATTAAAACGTTATAAAATATAATGTTGATTTAATTTGTTTGATGGTTATTCAAAGTTACCTCCCTTGCAGTCCTATTTATAGTTACACATCTGTGACGAAAGTAGCATGCAGACGGTGTTCATATATTGTGATAAAATTTTGAAGATCATTGGAAATTATCCGAGTAACCGAGTACTCGATCGGAAAAATGACCGAGTACTCGTTGCCATCCCTAATATTTTCTATATATCTTCCTCTAATCCTAACCAACACCGCCCCAACCTAAAGTCATTTAACTATTTCAAGAATATATGGATAAAAGTTTATGTCGATAAAGATAAAAAAGAGGCTTTTTTGACGCACACACTAAGATTAAAGGGATTGTGCTCCAGATGATCCAACGAAAAATAATATTCAATAAATTGACAAAAACGGTTATTTTTGGTAAAATCATATGCATGCAAACTGTTTAGCAGATTTAATTACTTTGGAAGTGCACGAAAAGTGACATGCAAAAAGTCGAAATAAAATCCACAAAGGGTTTCCTAGTTTAAAAATACCGCTAGAGTTCCAAGGACGGGCACTTTGACGCGAGCATTGTGACTGTCAACAAACAAAATGGCGTCATCATCATCAGCAAAAGAAGATATCAAATGTAGTGTCTGTTAACGTAAAAAAGAACTTATTTGCCGTATTTACGTTATGATTTGTTTATTTTGTGTACTTATTTATTAAACATGCATAAAAACATGCTTAAAGTCATTACATCTATTCTTAATCTAATCAATTTCAGTGTGCGAGCTACAGTTTTCATGGGCGGAAGTTTCAAACACGAAGTGCCGCGCATGCTCAAATCGTCACAAGAAATGTCACATGATGATATGATACAATGTGCATCGAGTTTAAAAATAGATTTATACCGTCGCGTTATGGTATAAAATATCGAAGGAAAAGTACTACGATAACTATGATTTGTTTCGTTTACCTAAGACAAATAGTATGTCAGTGTTCATATTTTAATGTAAATTATACAATTATAACGTCGTTGCCTGTCTTTTCAACAACAACAAAATATTTTTCAACATTAGACCATTCGGAGCACAGCCTCTTAGAGTCTTAAAGTACACATTAAGAATATATGTTAGATGTTTTTCTAAGTAACGTCGACTTCTTATTCTTTTAACAAATTAATTTCTCTACTGCTTATGTGTGACGAAGTCGCATTAAAGCGGAAAAAATATAGTTGAAATTTAGCAACATATATATCAGGGAGGTATGAGACTGACAGCCATGTCACGTGTTATTCAACCTTTTAATTTTTCGCTTCTGGTTGTGTATTCCCGGCACCCGGAAGCAGACGTGATATTTTTTTATGTCACTGTTTAAAGGATGATAAATTTGACAGCTTTCATACAGTAAGTACATTTACAATTAATACAGATATAGAATTTAATTAATTAATTAACTAGTTTTTTTTATTTTACCGTGTAAGCATATTTTTTTCTCAAAAGTGTTGCTTTTATAAGTGTTAAGAAAACAATTTTAGTCTGATTAATAACAACATTACATATCATAGATTTCGCAAATTGCTTCGCGCAATTAACATTAGCCTAAAAATATTTTTGCACCACACCTATAACAATAATTGTAGAACAGCATTAAAAAGACAAAAAGGCTAAATGTGATTTTTTATCAATATTACTGCTATTCTGCTGTAGTTGTACAACTGTTCTGTTATTCTGCTGGAATTGCTCTGCTATTTTGCTGGAGATGTAAAATTGTTGTGTTATTCTAAAGGATTTGGTGGTCTGTTCTGCTGAAGTCGTAAAACTGTTTTGTTATTTCGCTGGATGTGCTCTGCTATTCTACCGGAAATTTAAAACTGTTTTGTTACTGTGCTGGAACTGTTCTGCTCTCCTGCTGTTATGCTGGAGCTGTGCAACGGTTTTGTTATTCTGCTGAAGTTGCTCTGTTATTCTGCTAGAGTTGTTCTGCTGTCTTGCTGTACTGCTGAAGTTGAACAACTGTTCTGTTGTTCTACTGAAGTTGTACAACTGTTTTGTTATTGTGCTGGAGATTTTCTGCTGTCTTAATGATCTGCTGAAGTTGTACAACTGCTCTCTTATACTCCAGAAGTTGTACAACTGTTTGTTATTATGCTGGAGTTGTTCTGATGCCTTGCTATTCTGCTGAAGTTATACAACTGTTTTGTAATGTTGCTAAAGTTGATTTGCTGTCTTGCTATTCTGTCGAAGTTATACAACTGTTCTGTTATTGTGCTGTAGTTTTTCTGCTGTCTTGCTATTCTGATGAAGTTATACAACTGTTCTGTTATTGTGCTGGAGTTTTTCTGCTGTCTTGCTATTCTGCCGAAGTTATACAACTGTTCTGTAATAGTGCTGTAGTTTTTCTGCTGTCTTGCTATTCTGATGAAGTTGTACAACTGTTCTGTTATTGTGCTGTAGTTGTTCTGCTGTCTTGCTATTCTGATGAAGTTGTACAACTGTTCTGTTATTGTGCTGTAGTTGTTCTGCTGTCTTGCTATTCTACTGAAGTTGTACAACTGTTCTGTTATTGTGCTGTAGTTGTTCTGCTGTCTTGCTATTCTGCTGAAGTTGTACAACTGTTCTGTTATTGTGCTTGAGTTGTTCTGTTGTCTTGTTATTCTGGAATTCTGTTGTTCTGTTATTCTGCTGGTGTTGTTCTTCTGCCCTGCTATTCTACTGGAGTTGTACATCTGTCTTATTATTCTGCTGGAGATGTTATGTTGTCCTGTTATTCTGCTGGAGTTGTTCTGCTGTTCTGCTATTTTGCTGAAGTAGGTCATCTATTCTACAGTTCTGCTTACTTACTTACTTACACACAGACGAAAAACTTTTCCTTTATTACCATTCGTGAGATTTTGTGTACTTTTTTTATTATATATTTCATTTTTTTTATTTTTTATTTATATTTCATTTTAATATTTCATTTATTTTTATTTGAATTGCAAAAGATACCTAAATTTTAATCAACATTTTAAAAAAGGAAATATAATATGAATTATTCTTTAAAAAATGGGAATAAGAGAAAATAGCATAACGTTTTGACCGGAAAAGCTTTTACCTCAAACACAAGTTTGTTTACTTCTTTTGTTTTAATTATGTAATATAACTTTTATATCTATTCATCATTAAAATGATTTCAATTAAATGTTTGAATATAATACGTTCATTGATTTAACAAAAAGTATTCACATCGCTACGGTTATGTTTTTTTTCGTAAAAATATTGTATTCCCGGTGTCGTAATATCAACATAACCTGCTATTTTATCAGCAGCCATGAAATCAGGCGGAATTATCGCCCTTGCCATCGCATGCGTGCTCGGTCTTGCAATAGCCCAGTTTGGATTCGCACCCCAGCAGAGCAGTGGGTCCGGAAACGGTGATTATAAGTTTTCCTTATGCTGTCTTTTTTCTCTTCTGTATTTCTTGTGTTAATGTGTGTGTGTGTTGTTTTCATTTTGTGTGACAATCGACCAAATGTTAGAAAGGACACCGAGCTTACTGCAAGTCACCTATTAACGACCTATATTTTCTACCTGCCCCCACTCGCCCACCAAAAAAAACAACAAAAAAAAACAAAAACAAATAGTTCTATCTGTTCAAACACTAAATAAGAATTCACTGAGCATTTAGCAATATAGAAATTACCTAATTCAGTACGTTTCTAAATACCGTTGTATGAGAGAAAGTTGGTTTTGATTTTCTTTTTTTACAATTTTCAATCTTATGTTCTGTGTACAACAGTAATTCAAAGTCGTTGCTTTTTTAAGAATATTCGTTATTCCTCGTCTGCTAATCTATGCATTTGTGTTCCGGTCATGACTTGCCCCAGTTACGAAATGATTTAGTTTGATTAGAAGACAAGAAAAGCATTGATGCAAAGCATCAAAGGGCGTCCAAAGGAATGTTTAAAAGCAAGAAATGCAGCAAGAGACAATGAACTAGTAGATATCTGATGATCAGATATATTCTTATAAACTTTTCAATGGTTAATTTGGATTCGCCAGATTTGTAGGTAGATGTATGGGCAAACAAAATACATAATAACACACTAGTTGTTCATCCTGAACTTTGGTTGGTTTGCTAGAGATTAGAATATCAAATGTATTTTCTTCGAAACATACAAATCAGTAGTCAAAATGTATTAAGTTTGTTTAATGTCAAATTTAAAAAATGTTTTCTATTAATACTGGAAGTAGAACACACACTGGAATGAAACATATAGGACGAATCTCAGTGACGAAATTCAGGACTTTTTTGTAATACATGCCAACAAAAATAATGGTACATTAAAATATCAAGAATAAATTTGCATGGCATGTTGATATGGTGCATCATTATTTATCAACTCAAGGGAAGACTGACTTTAAGACAGGTATGAGTAAAATGTCAAGAACTATTATTTGGCACAGTTCAGAATAAAAATTACAAAATCTCTCAATAATACATGGTATTTTTGGGACAGAAATTATGGAATATATTGCAAGACGAAAGTTTCTATTGTTAAATGTCACAGTATTTGGCAAATCAACATGACTAAGATACCTAATCATGCCCAGGTTTCCACTCAAATCACCATAAAATCGATAGCCTTGAAACAAAATGGAATCAACTTTTGCGGCGAAAATTCGGATCGATTAAGATATTCACGGTTAAAAAATGTCATAAGTGCAATCAGGGCCATAGCTGTGCATTGCATGCCGCTAATTGGACTAAAAATATGGCAACCTTGATGCATATTTCCTAAAAAAACTCTTATTATCTTGACTCTAAGCACAGGTGCTCAGCGCGTTGATTAGTCAGTAAACTGAAGTTTCTTCATCTAAAATAGAGTACTCTATTATATATGTACCACATAAAATTTTTTTTTGGAAGAGAAGAAAATTGTATGACAGTCATATAATAAATAGTTAAACCTATTTTAGATGAAAAAACTTCAGTTTACTGACTAATCAACGCGCCGAGCACCTGTGACTCTAAGCTGTTGCAGCTCCAAAAAATGGCGGGATATTGAAATCACGAGACTGTCTCGACCAATCGTAAAATATATATAGACTGTTTCTAGGCTTTCATTGCACTGACCTCGGGAACCAAACACCAAGTGCAATTTATTGTTGAATATGTTTGCATTCATTTCATTTCCTGCAAAATCCAGTTCGTTATTCATAACCATATAGCTCCAAAAAATCAAACTTCGCGCACCGGTTACGCTACGCTCATCTAATCCTGTAAGGGGAGATCACTGCGTAGGAGATTGCCAAAAAATGACGGGATATTGAAATCACGTGACTGTCTCGACCAATCGTAAAATATGAATATACTGTTTCTAGTCTTTCATTGCACTACTCGGAAACCAAACACCAAAAAAGAAGTGCGCGATTAATTAAGCGGAAAGAACCTACGAAAACAAATATGATAATAACATCATTATAACAGTTCATAATAAGAAATGGCTAAGGTTTATTTATTATCTTAAATACTTTTTTATAAATAAATTTGTAAAAAGTGCAATTTATTGTTAAATATGTTTGCATTTCATTTCATTTCCTGCAAAATTCTCCAGTTCGTTATTCATAACCATATCGCGACATGAATGACAGTCAATAACAACAACAACTACCCTTTCACAAAATCTGAACTCATTCCATAAAGGGCGTCGCGCTTCGGCGCGGACGCCAATAAGCATTGTTAAGCATTGTAAAGAACAGCGACTGGTTTGCTTTGATTATTTATTTTTTATCATTGATTTATCAGGTTATAATTAATAGTATTATTCATCTATCTGTTTGGACTTTTAATCTTCAGATTAAATCGGACTTACAGAACGGACTTACTTATTAATCGGACTTACAAAACGTGACCGAGTTGCAAAAACAAAAACAAAAAAAATAAATATCCGAAATAACACAGTAATCGCAGCACATGGCCAGTTTACAGGAAACTTTTATGTTGATTCAAATAAGATCGAACTATCATTTTGTTCTTGTAAACTTTGATATGTCTTACCTATGCGCGCGTGTGTGTGTGTGAGTGTGTGTGTGTATGTGTGTTATCATTCTCACTTTAGTTGAATGATAATATCATCTAAAAACTTAATGTTTTACTACAATGCTGTTGATTTTCTACATTACAACCAAAGAGATAATCTTTTTATTCCTAATTTAAACTGACGGTCATACAACCTTTGACATTTCATTTGTTCTCAAGGTGTTCTTTTCACAATTTTACAGACATGATAATTCAAGGACTTCTAAAAAGTCAATGTTTTAAGCACTTTTTAGAAGTAATTTACACAACTAAAAATTCACATAGAATATTTACAATATTTGTAACATCTTATTTCATTTTGAAATTATTTTCACTTTTCCCATGTTTTACTTTTTTGCCAAGAAATTTATTTTTTTTCTTCCAGTTTTGTTGTTCATTTGGCTATTGTTTGTCCTATTAACCCTCCTTGGTAATAACAGCACATCTAACGAAGGAGACACCACTATCGTCTTCGGCAAGTTTTATGGCCCGTGAGTTTTTTTTTTTTGTGTTGTTTGTTTGTTTTGTTTTGTTGTTTGCTATTTTTGTTGTTGTTGTGGTTATTGAATTTTTTATATGTTTATTGGTTTTTGTTGTTAGTGTAGTTTTTTTTACATAAAACGTCTTTGTGTTGAAAAGTGAAAACGTGACAGCGGTGGTAGTACATTTTATTAATTGATGCAAAGGGGGAAAAAGTAATGGAGTGAAGTTATGTGGTAACATGATGACTAGGTGACGGTTTGTGACACTTTAAGCAGACAATGTCTTAAATTGTATCAACTTTTTTATTACTGAATTATTTGGACCGGACAAGCAAGCTTACTAAAGCGTCAATGTATTGATTCTTTAGCTGAATAGTCTGAAAAGAAACAGTAGTTTACTGTGTTCTTTTAGCTGTGTTTTCTTTTGTTTCTAAAATGTAATGCTGAACATTGTTTTTCAACAATAATTACTCTTGAAATATCAATTTGTTTTTCTTTTCACAGAGATGTCGGCGGAGGCTGGCCGTAAGACCCAGTACCCGGACTATTTTGTTAAACGGACAAAGAAGTCCTTGGCGTTGGCGATATTTAAACATAAGTTATGCAATTATTACTTTATATGTGCTGCTGTGGTGGCATTTTTTCATGAACATATTAAAACTAATCTTCTTACCATAAGTCGGCTTCTTTTGTACATTTTAGTTTATCCGTTGTATTGGTTGGCATTTACATATTATTTCCTCCATCAATGATGGATCAATAGTCCAGTGGTAACTCACAGGGCTAGTATACAGATATCGCGAGTTCGATCATCCACACAACTGGTACTTCTAGTTGTCTATAGGATGAGCCATTTAACCAAGATACTATCTATCAGTGCTATAATCCAGCATGTAACAGAAACAGAAACTTCTCTAGAACTGGATGCTTTCTATATCTTTCACTAACCCTAACCCCACCCCACTCCCACTGCCACATCCTAAAATCACTTAACTCTTCTTGAGTCTTCGTTGATATTGAAAACTAGTACTGATAATAAATAAAGTTAAATAAAAAAAGGATGAGACAGAACGAATGTATTGAAGAATCCCGATGCGAAATAACTTAATTTGACGTCTTATCTGAAATTCATTGCAATTAATATTCAGACGTTTACCAAGATTAGAATTGCTACAAAGCTCAGCAGTAGTGTAATTTTAACTCAATGTACTAGGTCAAAAATACGAAATATGTGCTAATAATCCTCAATAAGAAGTGTTCGTACCACGGATATTTATTATTACAGATTGTTATAATTCGGTTATGTCGTAATCAAAATAATCCGTGCACATTAAACTGCAGTAGTCATTAACGCGTCTGATAACTCGAACATACAAGTATCGGCTTTCTTACTCTGTGTAAATGTAACAGTTACTATCAGTTATATTTATAAACGGTAACTTGACAACGAGATTTACTCAGTTTATTCTGAAATTCCATTTTATTCATTTATCGTGAAATAAATACATCAAAAATCTCAGTTAAAATTTAATTACTGAAAAAAACAGGATTGAATGATGACACTTTGCAGATTTTTTATTTCATTATTTTTTTCAAAATAAGTCTAAAAAAATATCAATTGAGTGACATACAAGCGGAAATAATAAAGCACTGTTTCAGAACAAGATTATTTTTAGCAACTTTAACATTAAATTAACTGAGATCTCAATCAGGTCACAATCTTGTCGTACTCTTTAATACTCTCGAAGCTTGAGAAGAAAAAATGTATCGATCTATATTCTAATTGTTTTTAGGAAAAGTAAATAATTATTCAGTTGTTCCCAATTTGAAAGACAGATAAAAATAATTCAAAGTGACAGATAGCGATCAAGCGAGGACGCTTAAATGCATTTGATATAATTCATGGAAAGAACAAGAACTGTCACTGTAAGATGACAATACCCCCGAAAGTGATGCTTTGACCTTTGAACTGAGTCATTCAGGCGTCAAGGTTAAAATAAATAAAGATCAATGGGAAGGTCTTGTCCAAAGGAGCGTTGTGTTTAAGTATGAAGTATATGCACTTACTAATATAGAAGTTATGGCCAAATGTTAGTTTTTTGACAAATGGGTATTCAGGGGTCAAGGTCAAATAAATATAGGTCAAAGGGAATGTCTTGTCCGAATGGGTGATGTGTCCATGTATGAAGTAAATACACTTACTAATAAGGAAGTTATGGCCAATGTTACAGTTTTTTGACAGATTTTCAAGGTAAAGGTCATTCAGGAGTCAAGGCCAAATAAATATAGGTCAGTGGGAAGTCCTTGTCCAAAGGGGTGCTGTGTCCAAGTATGAAGTAAATCCTCTTACTAATAAGGAAGTAATGACCAATGATAAAGTTTTCGGACGGATTGACAGACGGACTGAAGGACGAACTGACGGACGGAATGTTCGAAAACTCAACATGCCTCCCTTCGGGGGCATAAAAATATTAGACATTGTAGACGATGAACTCCAGAATACTAGGCTCATTTCCAAATTAAGTGTACATAGAAGCATTGCACTTGTATTTGGGGCGTAGAATTGTAGTTTATTTGCATAGGCATTGACTTTTCAAATCACTGCACGTATTTTAACATGATTAAACACACAGCAAAGGATAAATGAAATAAAAAAAGATGAGTGCGTTTATTTTGATAAATCTGCAAGCATTTAATGGTCATAATCACCTTTCATATTCATACCCATACTGCGATAATAATAAAAAAAATCAGTTTCACAATAAATGACCTGAAGTGTAACTGACAGTATACCCACACTGTGTGAATAGCCACGTCACGTGTTCCTTCTTTGAATAAATATTGGCTGTCATTCAGAAGCGTCACTGGACTTTTTATGAAAATCGTCCAACGAGCTCATGAATCGAAAACAATACTATCGATATTATGCTTTCATGTGTAAGAAAAGCCTCTGCATACTGATTGGTCACAACCAAATCCAAACCATTATTCATTGGATGAATTATATTTTTTTAAAGCAACAACAAAAGCAGAACAAAACAGTATAGTCTTTATATTTCCTACCTGACTAATTCCTCATTATACAGAGAATATGGTGATTTCTAGCCGAGTCTGTATACACCTCCTTTGCAGATTTTTAGTGTTACAGAGCCTTCAACAAACACATGACTGCTTGAAAAGCAATTGCGTGTACTCACATTCCGGGCTGAACCAAAACCCTGCAAATATAAACATAGTTGATATGTTTTAATCAGAACATGAGGCTGTTGGGAACTATATAAACTGTTAGCGGCGTTTATCACTTGGCCATTGACGTACAAAGTCCTAAAGGAAAGGACTTGTCACTTTACTTGATGTAGAAAATATGTTTCAGATTAAAAGAAAGTGTAAAAGCAATTTTTTTTGGCAATTTTCGGAAAGGGTACGGGTCCGGTCTAATTGGGGAAAAATAAGCGGTGTGATGCCAAAATGGGGATTCTTTAAAATAATAACACATTACCATATTTGTTGCTTTATTTATCTTTATGTATGTTACACGTATTTCGATGGTAATGGAGACTGTTCAGGAACATCTAGATCGCGCCGAAGATCACCGACATCGTTTACAGTTTCCGGTTGAATTTCGACCCTTGTTTTTCTACGGATTTGACAGTACTTAATTTAGTAGTCAGTGTTGTGGAGAGCTTTTGCATCCTTTACTCGCTGATTTTGAAAGTTTTTTCGTATAATTTTCGTATAATATTAACTCATTTTACAGTTGTGGCTACTCATATTGGTGGTCGCGAATATGGTAGCACATACTAGTTTTTCAGCCACACATTCGAACTGGCCATGTAGAAATTATTAATGATAGGGTATGATGCAAACATGTGTATTGCTGAAGTCTAAATTAATTAATACATGAGGGTATGGGTATTCAGAGTGGTCAGGATGAGGTTCTCTTAGTTTTTTCCTTATTGAACAGTATTGAAATGCACTTAGTGTGAAGTAGGAGCTTGAAATTCGAAACTGATGAAAGCAGGTTATGTCAATGATTTCGGCTGCAGAAGTTCAATAGGATGCCGTATGAGCTGGCTACTGAAAAAAGTGTAGGGTTGACAGGTATCTAGCACTAGCTGATTTAGGTGTGCCATAGGCCGATATCATCTTAAATTGAAAACGAGGCTCATAACGCAAACTGAAAGCTATGGCTTCGTATCACTGTTGCGTACCAATGTGTAAAAATGATTCGCGATATAACAAGTCTCTATCATTCCACAGTATTCCAACTGATCCCCACAGGAAGAAAACATGGTTGGTTAAAATCCGGCGTGATGAAGGACCTCTTTTTCAGTTAAATAACAATTACATTGGTCTTTTCTTTCGGATATAATCGCTGTTTCGGATATATCTTTTTTTCGGATAGAATACAGTTGTTTTAGGGCCTATAACAGGGACCACAATGGAAATAAGGAAAATGGTATTTTTTCTATCTATCTATCTATCTATCTATCTATCTATCTATCTCTCTTGATCCCTGAATTCATTTGTTTTCACAGGTGAGACCACACACAAAAGTCTGCTCTGCCCACTTCAAAGCTTCTGATTTCTTAAAGACCCTGACAGGAATGAAGTGTCTTACAAAGGATGCATACCCATCTTTGTTTGACTGGAGTGTTGAAACACCATGCAGAAAGCCACCAAAAGAAAGACTTCCTCCCTCTAAACGAAAGAGGTTAAATCTGAGGTAATTACAATTCACACTAAATTATATTTTATTTTACAATTACACAGTCTTAATTATGGGAATCTAACAGCAGACAGTATTTTTAAACTTCTCATTTTAGGTGCATTTAGCAAAAACAATACTCCTTTTTTTTCTCAAAAACCTTTCACATCTGTCAATGACCTTGGAGTAATACCTTGTGATCGTGGTGGTACATGCCATTGCTGTTGGCATGACGTCTTGGAGACAACATCTGGAACAGACTTCATTTTTAGTGTTTTGTAGTTGCCAATTGGTAGACTAATGCCGTAATATGTGCGCATGTTCCTTTTCCAGTTGTACATCCACATGACTGACGTTCAATGACCTTTCAACTAAGGAATGTCATATTAACATGATGAAAAATGAAAAAAAATCATCTATTTCCAAATAAGTCAAGCATATGAATCCTTGAACTCAGCTATTTTATATTTGATACTAGCCTTCCAATCAAATGCAGATGACTGTAAAATGTCAATCAAATGACAAACAAACAAGCGTTTTTGAATGATCGAAACAACATCACTCATAGAAATATTAGGTACAGCATTCAAATCGACCAACCAGATTCACGTAGACCGGTTTTTGCAGCAGCCATTTTGAAAAGATTCTATCGATAATCCTTTGCGTTAAGAGCCTTGTTTCGGATTATCTCAGAAACGAGGCATGAATAGGGTCTTTAACAGACGAACAATTAGCATGAAGTGTTATGACTCTACCGTGTGCCTTTGAATACTAGGCGACATGTCTGTTTCAATGAATTTGCCTCGGTCACAGGTCGAAAAGTTGGGCTTGGGAGTAACTTCTTTCTTGCAGCTGATTTTTTTATAGAATTGTTTCATCTGAAATTTGAGTTTTGGTTGTAGATTGTCTTAAATCCTATAAAAATTGCTGTACTTTTCTTTTCAGGTTGTTGTATTGGGAGGCGCTAAAAGTCTGAGTGGTCGTCAGACACTAAATTTCAGTGTGAAACTGGGATCTGCCACCTATGCATAAAAACAGAATAGGAATGCTTGATTATCGTTGCTACGCACAAGTTCACCGACGCGACGTTCTAAATTTTAATTAAATAGTTTTAGGCGATTCATTACTCTTACCTTCGGCGAGTCATTCAAGACTAAATTTTGGGATTTTTAGGTCGGTAATTTGGGGAAAAACGTATTTATTTTCGAATAGGAAGGATCCAGACAAGAAGGAAAAAGTCGCTGTTGAGTAAACTCTTTGGTTTTGTTCTAATTCTATTTAATCTCAATCTAACATAAAATGTCAACGAGTGAAAAAGCTTATCTTTTCCTATACAAATCAATGAAATGAAAACATTAAACCTATATTTATTCCACATGTTTGAAAACGAAATGTACAAGGGTCTGTTTTAGACACACAAAAGACATGCAGGTAATAGTGTGCAAAGATTTGCACATTATATTTTCTTAAATACAAAGGCTGTATATTCAGAATATGCTTTTCCATTTCAAGACACAAATGAAAACACTTATAGCAAATATGTTTCTACCCCTTATTCCGGAACTATATGCATATTTACAAACAATTCCTTATTTTCAATAGCATGCCTATGCCAAAATGTCTGCTTATATTGAGGAAAGTGTATTAGTAGAAGAGAACGAATGTGTCTATGCCGATGTTTTCTAGAACCTGTTGCATGCATCGAAATGCTTGTCATTTGTATTGACATGCCATGCACTTACTTCATAATAAAGTTTATGTTCTTATTTTTTCAATGTCTGTTTACTTGTAAAATTACAGATAAATTCATCGTACAAAAAGGTAAATTTTTGTTTTCTTTATGAATTTTTAGTAATTTTTGTGTTAGAAAATATAGTCATTTTTATGGGGGGGGGGGGGGGGGGTGTATTTGTGTGTGATGGGAGGTCTAATTTACAATGTCTTTAACAAGTCTCTGGATTTTATTCCAATAAAAATCTATTTTCAACAATGTCGATCCTTCCAAAACCGGTCTGGCCACTTAAGTAAAACAAGTTTTCTACTGCTAGTATATGTCTTGTATCCAGTGAATGTGGAATGTTATGTTTTCAGCTGTATATTTTCTTCACCAAAATATCAGTAAAACCATTTTCTAGCTTCAGTTATCAGGTTGTAATACCTGCATTGTCTGATATTCCACTATTTTAGGAGGTATCAATTGTCAGATGTCACACATTAAGATGGTAAAAGCCTTGTTAGATTTCAAGTCACGTAATCTCTTTTCGTAGTTATGATCATAGTGCCCTTGCAAACATAGCAACTTTAACAATTCTTACAAGAAAACCATCTTTTGGAACTAAAATACTGCCGTTACATTATGGCTCATAACCAGGAATCAGCACCCAGAAAGTGTTAGGACAAAAGAACATAAAATTCGTCTGAAAACTATTGCGTAAAAATAGAACTTTTGTTGTGCCAAATATTTCCAGTGATCGTTAAGATTAAACCGTTTGGGATATATAGAATCCACTTGTGAACATCCTGTCTTAAAAACTGCCGAGGATATGCATGTTTAAGGACAAGCCGTATGGAAGAGTGGCTGTTCCGTTATTTGATTTTGTTATACAAATTTACAAATAATGAATGAATAGTAAGGATTCAACACCGGTCACTTTCGGTGCTTCAGCGCTTTGATTTCTCTGTTGCGGCATTCAACGCAAACAACTTTTTCATTTCATAAAGGGACACATTTCTTTATAAAACATGAAAAAAGCTGCAATACATACCCTATGATGTCACAGTAGGTGAATATTTCAGAAGCTTCTGTCTTCATTGTCATCGCTTTGATTATACACTGACACCGGTAAACTTAGAATATCGGATAGTATGGCAAGCTGTTTCTGTCTCACTGACTGACACAGGTAGACCTAAGATATAGCAGCCCTCTGTTAAAAGCTGTTTCTGTTTCTTATGTAGAATGTTGTAATCACAAAATAAGTTTTAAGGGAAAATGCCATATAATGTTTGTAGATAATGATTCACATATATTTCATGGCGTGTCAATATCTGTCTTCATGTTAGGCCGCCTGAAAAATAAAGTAGCCTAGATATCCAGTCTAGACATCCAGTGATTGCTTCGCGTACATTTCATTCAAACAAATTTCTTGTGTTTGAAGAATGTGATTTGGATGGATTTCAGAACGTTCATTCAGGTTTCTATTCAATTTGAATAAATTCAAATTAGATTGAATTGCTAGAATAGACATACAAATACAGACTGCTTTAAATTTATATAGTTCTTTTTACCAGGAATGAATAAATGTATATTTATGAATGTTTGTTCACTCAGGTAAAGCGTTGAATATGATATACCGATAGCTTGATCCTCGTCGATCGAATAATTGTATTGTTTCCTTGTTGAATCTATGCTGATGCCTAATATTTGCCCTGACAAGAAATATAAACTTAAGGTACCATCTGCTGACTGTGGTGATCTAACCCATTGAGTCACAACTAATTGTTATTATTTCTGGTCAAATTTTAATTATAAAACAAAATACATATCTACCCCGTGACTAACAGTTTATTTTTACCGACAAAAGTGTATAAAACTTTATATTATGATGTGTTACATACTTTGACAAATTGCATGAAATACTGTGTAAGCAGGGATGTAGTCAATTGATCAATTGCCGACGTAATTCAATTTGATACTTTGAATATAAAAATTTACATTTTATCTTCTTTTTTTTTATATCAACAAAAAATTCTCTTTAAAAGATCTGAATATGTTTAAACTTCTTAGTAGTTTTTATTAATAATTCATTTAAAATGACATCTCAAAATATAACCGATCATGTACTGTTAACATATCACGGTCTCCTCCATCTATCGATGACAGATACCAATATCCTGCGAGCTCCAGCCCGCAGGGAACAACTGATGGATCAATTGTCATTGAACCTTGTAAACTCGTCACGTACCGCACACGATATTCATACTGTGTAACTTTCTCTCAAACCACGGTAGTTGGAAATGTATTAAATAAGGTTATTTCTACATTGCTGAATGATCACTGAACTTCTAAGTAGGTAAATGTTATTTTAATTGCTTTCATCAATAGAACTATTTGTTCTGGTGGTAGGCAGGAAATTCTGGTCGTTGATAGGTGATTTGTAATAAACCTGGTGTCCTTAGTAACACTGGATTGATAGTATGACAACCGATCCAAAAAGTACTTGAAACACTGAATTGTTCGAAGTGCTTGAATTTTTATCTCTGGAAAAAATATGAAAAGAACGCAGTTATAAAGGAACACCCCGAGAAAAAATAACATGTCAAAGACGCCTAAATGTGTGACCGTTAAAATATCTAATTCGGAAAAAGGGGAAATGTTGATGTACATTATGAGCAGTAGGTAAACGCGAAGCTGACAGTAGCAGTAGATAACAATTTCAACAGCAGTAGATAACAATTTCAACAGCAGTAGATAACAATTTCAACAGCAGTAAATAACAATTTCAACAGCAGTAGATAACAATTTCAACAGCGGTAGATAAAAGTATA
Source organism: Cyclina sinensis (assembly GCA_012932295.1). Lineage (NCBI taxonomy): Eukaryota > Metazoa > Mollusca > Bivalvia > Venerida > Veneridae > Cyclina > Cyclina sinensis. The sequence continues at coordinate 19,530,676 of JAAONU010000006.1, read as the reverse complement.
AATAGGTCATATGTTAAATAAAAAGTTTGCAGTAGCAGTTGATAGTAGAGCAGTAGCTTAAACGTAAAGCGTAAAGTTAGCAGCAGCAGTAGTTGGCAGTATCGCGATTTTTATCTTGTTATCCTATAAGCAAAACAGTTTTTGCCAATTAAGTTAACTGGTGGCAGTTCTATGCACTATTAGGTATTTTATTTGTGTTAGAATATTTATCTTACGGAAAAACTTTTTCTCCAATTTTAAGTAGTTAACCAGTGGATTATCGCGACAATTATGTTACTAACACGAATACGTTTGCGAACCTTAGCTGGCTATCTAAAGGCATAAATATGCCACCAGACAAATTCCATTTTTTGTAAGTTTTAAACATTATCAATACCCTTTCTGCATGGTTATTTTTCATGGATAGCAAAATTTGCCTGACAAAACCTTACCAATACTGAAAATAAAATATTGTAAATAAAATTACTTTTAAGAATGAAAATTAGCATCATCCTAACGGTGGAGGTTACAGAAAACGAAATTAAATGTTGGTGTTCTTATATCCGCTGATATCCACGAACCTAATTGTGACTTAATTGAAAATAAACAGTAGATTTTCTTTTAGCAAGGTGCGTAAATTTATATTAACTGGCGATTAGGTTATATTGTTAATAGGCCGTATTATAACTAAGGGTTAGTAGAATTAATGTTAGAATGTTTTGTTTCATAATCATAAATAGACGTGTATTATTTTTTTCCTGATTAATTCTGGTTTGAAGTATCTGAAAAAAATTGAGAATTTACGTGTTTCTGTATGTATTTCCTTTTTCTTTTGTGGCGAGTGAGGGAGAAGGGTCAATATTGTGTGTGCGTGGGGGGGGGGAATCATTCATTAGAGATAATCAAAATGACAAAGTAAAAATGAATGGGGTTATTTTGTCTTTACAACCCACACCGTACCACATCCAGTCTTGTTTTGTGCTTGATTCGCCAATCCACAGTCATGTTAATTGCAAGGTGCTTTACCTACTGGTAATGCCAGCCATTGGTACTGCCAAATTCACGTTTTCACCCACCGCTACTGCCAACTTCACGTTTACTCACTGCTAGTGCCAGCTACTGCTACTGCAAATTTCACGTTTTACATACTGCTACAGGCAATTTCTGCTACTGCAAACTACACTTTTTCTAACTGTTACAGCCAGCTAATGCTACTGTCAACTGTACGTTTTACCTACGCTACTGATACTGCCAACTTTGCGTTTTACGTACTGCTTCTGCCAACTACTGCTACTGCCAACTGTATGTTTTAAACTTCAAACTTCATATTTTACTCACTGCTATTGTTGTCTACTACTTTTGCCAACTATACGATTTGCCTACTTCTGTCTTCTGCTACCGACAACTGCACGTTTTATCTACTGCTACTGCCAACGACGCATTTTTCCTACAGCTACTGCCAACAGAAAATTTTACCTACTGCTACTGTCAACTGCACATTTTACCTACTTCTTCTGCTATCTATTGCTACATTCATATTTTACATACTGAAGTCTATTTCTTGTGCCAACTAAACGTTTAATCTACTGCTGTCTTCTACTAGTGCCAACTGCACGTTTTACCTACAGCTAGTGCCAACTGCACGTTTACCCTACTGCTACTGCCAGCTGCCGTTTTACCTACTGCTACCTAATGCTTCAACTATCTATTGCTACTACCAACTTCAAATTTTATCTACTGCTATCTACTCTACTGTCAACTTCACACTTTACCTACTGCTATCTACTGCTACTGGTAGCTTCACGTTTTACTTACTCCTACTGCTAACTTTACATTTGTTTTATTTTCTAATACCCAGTGCTACTGCTTACTGCTACTGACAACTTCCTACTAGTGATATTTCAATGTTTATTAAAAAAACATATTTCAGTGGGTAGGTTAAAAATTGTTTCCCATATGCTCGACGCTGCCTCTTGATATGTGCCTGTATATTATCAAAATGTATGATTGTAGTACTAATGCATTTCTTATGAGAAAACAGAGACATTACAGACAAATAAACATCTTTACATGTTTATCTATGTTTAATATCAATCAGTAAATTACGGTATCGTTAAATCTTGTTTAAAAAATTGGTATTTCAATTAGTGTAACCATCTGGTAAAAAAGAAGGGTTTATTGACGCATGCATCAAGATTTAGTCTTAAAGTATATATCAAGAATGCTAAGTGTTTTTCTAAGTTACGTCGACATCTTGTTCTTTTCACACATTAATTTCTTTACTGCTGTTGTGTGGCTAAGTCGCTTTAAACAGGAAAACGTACTGGTTGAAATTTAGCAACATATAAATCAGGTGTGAGAAAGACACTCATGCGACGTGTTATTAAAACTTTCAATAGTAATTGTTCGCGTCTGGTTGTGTATTTTCAGCACCCGGAAGCAGTCATGAACTTTTTGATGTAACAGTGTAAGGGATATAAATTCGACAGTTTTCAACTGAACATTACTTTTTGATTCAGAAAGTCGCACAGTAAGTACACTTACAATTAATACAGGTATAGGATTTAATTAATTTATAATTATCAAGTGAATAATTATTTGCCATATATAAGGTGCAGAAAAAACAACAAAAAATACATAGAAATAGATAAGATAGCTGTTTAAATAAAACTTTGCACACAGGAAAATTTGTGTGAAACAATACCACAGAATAGCAGAACAACTCCAGCAGAATAGCAAAGCAACTCCACCAGAATAACAGAATAACAATACAACAAAAAAGGCTAGATCATTTTTTTTTCATTTTACCTTGCATATGTATGGCTATTAATATTAGCCTAAGGGATTTTTTTTCCTTGTTCTCGTCAAACATGTCACTTTTACAATGAAACAATTTAAGTCTGTCTACAAAACAACTTTATAATTATAGATTAGAATTCCATTTTGTAATTACCTCGAACTATAAACATTAGCTTCAAACTGTTTTTGCGACACACGTGTTACCATAGAAGCATTATTCACTGATCATTCAGTCTATTGAAAAAAGAAACTGAATATTGAATAGCAAAACTCCAGCAGAATAGCAGAACAAATCCAGCAGAATAACATAATAAATAAATTGCAGAACAGCATTAAAAAGACAAAAAATGATCAATGTGATAATTTATCTATTTTACTGCTATTCAATTAGAGTTGTACAACTGTTCTGTTATTTTGCTGTAGTAGTACAACTGTTCTGTTATCCTGCTGGAGTTGTATAACTGTTCTGTTATTCTGCTGGATTTGTTCTGCTGTACAGCTTTTCTGCTGGAGTTGGTCTGCTATTCTGCTGTAGTTGTACAACTGTTCTGTTATTCTGCTTTAGTAATATAACTGTTCTGTTATTCTGCTGTAGTTGTACAACTATTCTGTTATTCTGTTGGAGTTGTTCTGCTGTCCTGCTATTCCGCTGGAGTTGCTTTGCTGTTCTGCTGGAGTTGTTCTGCTATGCTGCTGTTCTGCCAACTTCACACAGAAAACATAGTCGTAGCCTAACGTCAATTAAATATTGCCATTCAGATGCAAGGCAAACTAGAGAAATAACTCATACAACCTTTTTGTCTTTTTTTCATTTCATTCTGCTATTCTGTTATTCTGCTAGGGTTGTTCTGTTATTCTGCTGTCTTGCTTTTGCTGTAGTTGGACTACTATTCTGCTAGTCATTATTTATTTCATATATCTTTATTGAATTGCAAAATATACCGACATTTTATATCTGTATAATGTATAATGAATGTATTATCTTCACCGATTTAAAAGAAACGTATTTACATCGCTATGGTTATGTCTTTTCCGTAAAAATATTGTATTCCCGGTGTCGTAATTTTTACACGCCAGCTATTTTATCAGCAGCCATGAAGTCCGTCGCAATTGTCGTCCTTGCCATCGCCTGTGTTGTCGGTCTTGCAACAGCCCAGTTTGTATTCGCACCCCAGCAGAGCAGTGGACTCGGAAACGGTGAACATAAGCTTTTATTTTTTTTATTTTTTATTTTTTTGTTTTGTTTGTCTCTCCCGTATTTTTCTTGTAAGTGCTTCTTTCTTCTTCATTTTGTGTGACGATCGACCAAATGTTAGAAATGGCACCGAGCTTACTGCAACGACCAATATTTTCTACCTTCCACTAAAACAAATAGTTCTGTCTGTTCAAACATTTGAAATAGGATTCATGTAATCAGAATTTCAGTAATTATTATTAAGCAATATAGAAATTACCTAATTCAATATTCTAACTACCGTGGTATGAGAGAAAGTTGGTTTAGTTTTTTCTTTTTTTAATTCCACAGTGTCGTATTTCATATGTATTTTGAATGTCGGGTAAGTCATTTTATTATTTTATAGTTATCATTTTGTACTTACAATGTTCTCATTTTTGCTACATTAATACAAATCTTTCGTAATTTCTAACTTGTGAAATAACATGCGGCCAAATGGCCTCTGCTTTCGACCTAACAGCCGCTCTCCCTTCAAGCTTCTGCTGTCCTCTTTTTATGCAGAATTACCAGACGGGATATTAATTAAACAAACATATAATCTGACATATGGACTAGTTAAACTGCATTAACAAGATCACAACATTTGCATTTCATGTACTAAGATGACAACCTTTTATAATGTAACATATTGTTATAACTTGAACATGACAGCGAGTACAACGTAGATTCAATGATTTCTTATTTAAAGAACAACATATTTACTAGAGACTTCATATACTGTATGTTGACTAAAAATGGCCTCTGGCTAGTAAATGTCTGACAAATTCATGACACATATGTCATTTTAACTTGATCATCTAGGTTTTGTACAGAAGGTTTTATAATTATTTGGTTATTGAACACAATTCTAACAGTCCAAATGACTGGGAAAATATTCGCATTACACTACATTTTGTCACTCATGTAATTCTCTTGTTAATGCTTTTTTCTTCTTCATTTCGTGTGACAATCGGCCAAATGTTAGAAATTGCACCGAGCTTACTGTAACGACCAATATTTTCTACCTTCCACTAAAACAAATAGTTCTGTCTGTTCAAACATTTGAAATAGGATTCATGTAATCAGAAATTCAGTAGTAATTTAGCAACGTAGAAATTACCTAATTCAATATTCTAACTGCCGTGGTATGAGAAAAAGTTTAGATTTTCTTTTTTACATTTCCACGGTGTGGTATTAATTATGTATTTTGAATGTCATGTAAATCATTTTATAGCTTACAAAGGTCTCATTTTTGCTACTTTAATTCAAATCTTTCCTAGTCTCTAATTGCGAGATAACATGCGGCCAAATGGCCCCTGCTTTCGACCTAACAGCCGCTCTCCCTTCAAGCTTCTGCTGTCCTCTTTTTGTGCAGGATTACCAGACGGGATATTAATTACACATACATATAATCTGACATATAGACTAGTTAAACTGCACTAACAAGATCACAACAATTGACCAAATGTTAGAAAAGACACTGAGCTTACTGCAAGTACCCTATTAACGACCAATATTTTCTACCTGTCACCAAAACAGATAGTTCTCTATATTTAAACATCTGAATTAAGATTCACGCAATAAAAAGTTCCGTGATCATTTCGCAATATAGAACTTACCTAATTCAATACATTTCTAACTACCGTGGTATGAGAGAAAGTTGGTTTTGAATTTTCTTTTTTTTTAGAACTTTCTTTCTAATGTTCATTGTACAACAGTTTTTCAAAGTCGTTGCTATTTTTAGAATATACGTTATTTGTCGTCTGCTAGCCTTTTCATGCATGTTCCGGTCAGGACTTGCCTCAGTTAAGAAATGGTTCAGTTTGATTATAAGCATTTTTAAGCATTGTAGAGAGCAGCGACTAGTTGGCTTTGATTATTTATTTTTAAATTATTGATTTATCTGATTATAAATATTGGGTATATTTTATCTATTTGTTAAGACTTTTAATATTTTTGAGCGGACTTACAAAACGTGGCCAAGTATTACAGAGTATAAAAATCGTGTGCGGCATGTGACCAGTTTACAACAAATTTTAATGTGGTTTTAAGTAAGATCGATCCTTCATGTTGTTCTTGTAAATTTTGACATGTCTTACCTATGCGATCAAATCTTAGTGTTCAAAAAAGTTGAGGTGAGGAAGATCTTACTGTAGTCAGTTACCGTGTTTATATTTCAACAGCATTAACACATTAATTATTTAGGGGTCTGTGACATTTCATTTTTTTTTCTCATATTGTTTTTTTCAAATTTTTCCACAGATAAAAATTTAAAGACTTTTAAGACTTCAAACAATTGAATGTTTTAAGCACATTTTAAAAGTACTTTTCACAATTTTATTAGAGTGTATTTTCTAAAATTTCACATTTTATGTTTACAGTGCTTGTTACAATCTATTTCATTTTTAAATCATTCTCACCTTCTCATGCTTATCATTTTTGTCAATATTTTCCCATTTATTTTCTTTACAGACTTTTTGTTCATTTGGCTATTTTTTGTACTATTAACACTCTTTGGTAACAACAGCACATCTAACAAAGGAGACATCACTGTCATCTTCGGCAAGTTTAATGGCCCGTGAGTGTTTTTTGTATCTTTTTTCTTGTTGCTATTGCTTTTTATTTTCATAAAACGTCTTTGTATTCAAAACGAAAAACGTTACAGCGATGGTAGTACTTCTTATTTATTTATTAAATGAGTGGGGATAAAAAGACAATCGAGTGATGTTATAGCTTACATAAGACTAAGGGACAGTGTGTGACATTTTAGGCTGACGATGCCTTTAATTGTATCAACATTGTATTTGACTGAATTATTTGGACCGGACAAGTAAGCTTACTAAAGCGTAAATTTTCTGATTCTTAATCTTAAATGCCTGAACAAATAACAGCAGTTTACTGTGTTCTTTTAGCTATGAATGTTTTCTTGTTTCAAAAATGTAATGCTAAACATTATTTTTCATCATTTTTTCGCACATTTGGTTTCTTCCAATAATTACTCTCTCTGGAATATGCTTTTATTTTATTTTTACAGAGATGTTGGCGGAGGCCGATGTGAACAATTAGGTGGTGTCCTTGCTTCTAACAGTTGGGGAATAACAAAAGTCGAATGTTAAGTTGTGATGCTTATTAAATCATAAATAATATTTGAATATAGAAATTTAGATGTTGCTACTCCGTGGGATTGTTACTAACTGAAAAAGAAATACAGAAGTACAAGTAAATAAACAATTCAAGATGTTCAAAGACATATAAAAGAATCAAACACATTGCATCACAAGAATTTACCATAAGGTGTTAATGAGTATATGTCAATCAATTGGAAACTGAAAGTGTTTGAAGACATAATATAATACTGAATAGAAGGAAATGGCAGAAAGGCCCTAATGATGACTGCCAATCACTCTGACCTTTTCTGAAATTCTTTGAAGTTTTATACCATCCAAACATCTAAAGACATAAAATTATATATGAATATCTTATATATGCCACTCGAGCTAGGACCCAGTACCTGGACTACTGTGTTCACCGAACAAAGAAGTCCATGACGTTGGCGATATATAAACATAGGTTATGCGATTATTAATTTATACTGCTGTGATGGCACGTTTTCATGAATATAAAAATAATCCTTTTTTACCATAAACTGGCTTGTTTTGTATATTTTAGTTTATTCATTGTATTGGATGGCAGTTTATACTTTTAGCTGTCATTTAACCGAGATCCCATCTGTCGGTGCTATTGATCCAGCATGTAACAAAAACAGCAGCTTCTCTGGAATTGGATACTTTCTATATCTTACACTTAACAGCAGAAGACATTAACGCGTCACAGAAAGTACAGACTTTTTAAACTTGTAAATGTTAATCTCACTTATACTGGACTACGAGACTTTTTTCAATATATTCTGAATTTCCATTCTATTCACTTAACTTTTTATCAAATACTTACTATGCCAGGCAAAATTTGTTTATTAAAAAATTGCAATGGCATGATGATATTTTTGCACAGTTGATTGATCACATTTTTTAATCCCCTTCCGCAAAGCGGGGAGGGGACTATAGGAATGACCTCCGTCTGTCAGTCCGTCCGTCCGTCTGTAACACTTTCGAGTCCGCTCCATAACTTTTAAACCGCTGATTTTTTTTTAATTAACTTGGAACAGGTGATTACCATTTTAAAACGATGTGCAGAGCGCAATAATTGGGTTTCTACACCCAAGGTCACACTTAAAGGTCAAGTGTTAAAATGTCTACATTTCGTGTCCGCTCCATTACTTTCAAACTGCTGAAAATTTTTGAAATAACTTGGCACAAGTGATCACCATTTTAAAACGATGTGCAGAGCACAATAATTGGGTTGCTACACCCAAGGTCAAGGTCATACTTAAAGGTCAAGTGTTAAAAGTCTACATTTCGTGTCCGCTCCATTTCTTTAAATTGCTGAATTTTTTTTGAAATAACTTGGCTTAAGTGATCACCATTATGAGACGATGTGCAGAGCGCAATAATTGGATTGCTACTGTCCGTCCGTCCGTAACACTTTTGTGTCCGCTCTATATTTTCCAAACTGCTGAAAACTTTTTAAATTAGCTTGGCACAGATGATCACCATTATGAGACGATGTGCAGAGCGCAATAAATGGGTGGCTACAACCAAGGTCAAGGTTACACTTAAAGGTCAAGTGTTAAAATGTCTGCATTTCGTGTCCGCTCCATAACTTTTAAATCGCTGAAAATTTTATGAAACAACTTGGCACAAGTGATCACCATTATGAGACTATGTGCAGAGCACAATAAGTTGGTTGCTACACCCAAGGTCAAGGTCACACTTAAAGGTCAAGTGTTAAAAGTCTCAATTCGTGTCCGCTCCATAACTTTTAAATCGCTGAAAATTTTTTTGAAATTACTTGGCAAAAGTGATCACCATTGTGAGACAATGTGCAGAGCGCAATAATTGGGTTGCTACCGCCAAGGTCAAGGTTACACTTGAAGGTCAAATATCCACATTTCACACCTGCTCTTTAACCTACTTACTTGGCTTACGAAAAGATTTTTGATTGCTTTACACAAATGATCACCACTATGACACGATATGCAGAACCCAACATGCAGGTTGCTACCCACAAGGTCAAGGTTAAATGTTCTCCATAACTTTTTGACTTTATGGAAGATTTTAAATAACTTGGCACAAATTATTACTGCCATGAGACTATGTGCTTATAATGAGCAAGGCATATCATGGAATATCAAGGTCATGGTTAGTTAAAGGTCAAGAAGTACACATTCATGTCCGCTGCGGAAGGGGATTTAGCTTTCCTTCAGACTGCCTTGTTTGTATTAAAATAGACTCGAAATATCAATTCATCGACTGACAAGCGGAAAAAATGAGGCACTGATTTTAAAACAAAATAATTTTTAGCAACTCTGAAATATCTCATTTCCGGTCACCATCTTGTCATAGTCTTTGTCATACTCTCGAAGCCGGAACAGAAAACAGAAAGTATGGTTCAATAACCTCATGTTTATAGTGAAAGTAAATTATTATTCAATTACCTCAAATTTTAAAATCAGAAAATATATTTTCTAAGATAACGTGAATGCTAGCGATCAGAAGAAAATGCTAATTTGACATGATTCATTGAAAGAAAAATTAAGATTTCGAAGATGGTGATTGCTCAAAATTTAAAAGTTAAAAAGTACGTATGTACAGGCACTTCATTTGTATTAAGAGTTCAAAACTGCAATTTATTTACATAGGAGAGTGCACTTAATGACGTAATAATTCATTGCACTCTTTCAACATAATTTAACACACAGAAAATGATTAAGGAAATGAATATAACCCAAGAGCGTTTATTTTGATAAATCCACCAGCATCCAAAGTCACCTTGCACATTTATTCTGTGATAAGAAAAAATAACTTTTAATCAGTTTCACAATAAGTGATCTGAAGTGTAACGAACAGTATATTCGGCCAAATTCCTCACATTGTGTGAAAAGCCACGTCACGCGTTACTTTTAAGAATAAATACCAGTTCCCATTCCGAAGTGTCACTGGTCATTGAAATCGTCTAACAAGCTTGTAAATCAAAAACAATCTATCGATTCTATGCCTTCGTGTGTAATAATTACCTAGTAAAACTCTGCATTCTGACTGGTCATTACCAAATTGAAACCAATTGAAACCAGTGTGACCTTTTGAAACCAATTCTCACTGGATGAGTTATATTTTATTTCGGAAACAACAACATCAACAAAAATGCAGAACAAAACAGTGTTGTCTCTAAATTTCGTACCTGACTAATTCCTTATTAGTTGCTATCAAAATTGTTACACATTAAATTGGTAAAAGCCTTGTTAAATTTTAAGTCACATTACCTTTTTCCGAAGTTAAGGCAACAGTGCCCTCGAAAAACTTAACATTTTTTACCATTCCTACAAGAAAACTAGTACTATCTTTTAACACTGAAATACTGCAGTTTCGCTACGGCTCATAAGAACATCAAATCTGTGTATAAACTGTTACTTAGAAAAGGGACTTTGTTGTGCCAAATATTCTCAGTAATGGATCAGAGTAAACCCATTTGGGTTATTCTTTTATTCTAGAATTCACATGTTTGTAAAAAAAACTGGTCGAGTATATGTGTGTTAAATGACAAGCCGTAAGGAAGTGTAACTGGTCAGTTTTGTGTTTGTTTTTTTAACGAATTTTCCAAACGGTCAATCAGCGCTTTGATTTCTCCGTTGCGGCATTCATCTCATACACAACTTTTTATTTCATAGATAAACCAAGAGGGGACACATTTCTTTATAAAACAGGATAAAGGCTGCAATACATACCATATGATGTTACAGTAGGTGAATATTTCCTACGCCGCCGCATTGATTCTTCACTGACGCTGGTAGGCTTATAAGCGTTCCGTTTATCGAACAGTGTGGGAAGCTGTTTCTGTCACTTATGTGAAATGTTGTTATCACAAATTAAGTTATGAGAGAACATGCCATATAATGACTGGCTAGGCTTAAAGAAAAATTAAGCAGACTGGCAGCCTAGAACATCAGTGATTATTTCGTGTTCATTTCTTTCAAATAATTTTCTTACGTTTGCAGAGTGTGATTTGAATAGATTTCAGGGCATTTCAGTATTTCATTTTCTAGGCTATTGGGCAGCTGGATTGTTTTAAAATCCGGGCAGCCTAGAAACCTGTTCTTTTCCTTTCAAATAACCTTCTAATACTTGTAGAGAATGATTCACATGCATTTCAGGGCGCGTCAATATATTTCTAAACTGCTAGGCTGCCATGATGTAAGGCCGCCCTTAAAATAAGTAGTCTGGCAGCCTAGACATCCAGTGATTGTTTCGCGTAAATTTCATTCAAACAAATTTCTTATGTTTGCAGAATGTGATTTGGGTGGAATTCAGAACGTTCAGTTTTTTATATTCTAGGCTGTTAGTCAGCTACATTGTTAATAATCGAGCAGTCTAGAAATACAGTAATTGAATGTTTTGTTAAAAAAACTTCAAATGCTTGTAGAATATGATTTAAATGCATTTCAAGACATGTAAATATTTCATAGCAAGGCTGTAAGGCTGCGTTTGTAGAACGTGACTTGAATTGATTTCATGGCGTTTCAGTATTTCATATTCTATGCTTCTAGGCAGCTGGATTGCTTCATAGAAATCCAGCAATTGTTTTGTGTTTTACCTTTCAAATATCCTTCAAATGCTTGTAGAATAAGATTCGAAATAGGCCTAGAAATCCAGTGATTCTTTCGAGTTAATCTTTTAAATAAACCTCCAATAATTGTAGAATATGAATTACATGCATTTTAGGGTGTTTCAGTACTTCATTTTACTAGGCTGCCAGGCTGCTGGAATAATTAAGCAGACTGGTAGCCTAGAATTTCACTGACTGTTTCGTGTTCATTTCATTCAAATGAATTTCTTACGTTTGTAGAATAAGATTCACAATTATTTCAAGGCGTTTCCTTTATTTTAAGCTATAAGCTGCATTATTTCAGAAACCGGGAAGCCTAGAAATCCAGTGATGGTTTCCAGTTGATTTCCTTCCAAATAACCGTTAATGCTTGTAGAATATGATTTATTTGCATTTGAAGGCATTTAAATATTTCAATTTGCTTGTATTTTATTTAATATAATATTTTGATATGTTATATATATATAAAAAAGTTTTTGTTTATTATAGTGTCACCCCTACAAAAAGGGCCAGCCTCCCGGGCTAATAAGACACCTCTATTAGTGCAAACATTTACTCCCCTATCCTATGTGCCAGGTCCAAGGCGGACAGGTAATCGGTAACCATTCTTTAACTAGCTGGCGGCTCCTCAGCCGGCCGCATCAGAACAAGCCTCTGACGGAACTCGAACCTTCGACCACCCGCTCCGTAAGCGGACGTCTCAACAACAAGGCCAGGGTGACGGTTAGATATACACGTTATTTTTAACAAAGTTTTTTTATGTTGTTGTAGTTATATGGTAATATCATCTAAAAACTTCCTGTTTAAATACTTACATAGGTACTGATTTTTTTAAGTTCCACCTAGATTTTATCTAAAGTACATCAACTTTTTACCCCTTTTTTCGAATCAAATTATTTTAATTAAAATTAACGGTCACGCATTTAGGCGTTTTTGACAAGTCATTTTTTCTCATTCTTTATTACTGCGTTCTTCTCACATTTTTCCAGAGATGAAAATCAAACAATTTAATATTTCTAGCAGTTTGTTTGGATCAACTGTAACACAATAGTTTCTAACAATCGTGGTTTGAGAGAATGTTGTTTTGATTTTCTGATTTATTTTACAATGTTCTGTCTAATTTTCTTAAAATCAGAAGCGCAGTGATTCAAAGTCATTGCTATTTTTAGAATATTCGTTATTTATCGTTTGCATGCCTACTCATGTGTGTTCCGGTCATGACATAACCTAATTGTTATAATTTAGTATTGTTGTGTAGAGAACAGCGATTGTTTTGCTTTGATTTTTGTGTTCTTAAATATTGATTTATTTTGTTACACATGGTATATCTAAGTATATGTTTAGAACTTTTAATGTCTTGGGCGGACTTACAAAGTGGCCGAGGTTGCAAAACGAAATTGTACAGTATGAAGATCGTTTGCGGCACGTTACGAGTTTACAAGAAACTTAAATGAGGATTCGAAGACAATCGATCCATCAGTTGTTTCTTACTTTGATTAAAAGTACAAAATGTAGTTTTACATCTTCTTAGAGTACATGTTCAAAATTTCACATTTGACGTTTACAATATTTGTTACATTTATTTTTGTTTTCCATTGTTTTCCGATGCTTAAAATTTATGCTAACATTTTCACATTGATTTTCAGTTATAGTTTTGATGTTTATTTGGTTATTGTTTGTCCTTTTAACACTCTTTGACAACAACAGGACATCTAACGAAGGAGACATCACTATTATCTTTGGCAACACTCTTCTGACCCGTAAGTATTTCATTTTCACTTTTGTATTTTTGTTGTTTTGGGTGTTTGTTGAAAAAAACGTCTTCTTGTACAAAAGTAAGAACGTGACATTGATGGTAGCAGTTTCAAAGTACAGAGGAAGAAAAACATACGATAAGACGAGAATACTTGTCGGCACGATGTAAGTCAGGTCCTATTAATAAAATATTGTAACTAAAATACCATTTAAGTATACAAATTAGCATCATCCTAACGTTGGTGGTTACAGAAAAAGAAAATAAAATTAAAGGTTTGTGATTTTATATCCGCTGACATCCACGAATCTAATAATGCTTTAAATGAAAGTAAACAACACATTTTCTTTTTAGCAAGGTGTATATGCTTCAGAGTGATAATTTAAATTAACAGGCGATTATGCTATAGTTTGTTAATGGGCCGAATTATAAAAAGGGTTTGTAGAATTAATGTGATGATTTACTGTTTCATAAGAAAAAAAACTACTACTGCCATCTCATTATCTTTACTTATTCCTAATGTAAAGTTCACATTTGATTTATTTTCTAATACCCAGTGCTACTGCCTACTGCTACTGTCAACTTTCTACTAGCGATATTTCCATGTTTATTAAAACAATTCAGGGGATATGTAAACACTTGTTTACATATGCTCGACGCTGCTACTTGATATGTGCTTGTATATTACCAAAAAGGTAATAATTGTTAATTAAAATAATACTGCATTACGGACAAAGAAGCAGGTTTGCATGAATTGAATATTATATTATTATTTTCTCTACTGCCGCTGTGTGGCCAAGTTGCATTAAACCTAAAAATATACTGGTTGACATTTAGCAATATATAAATCAGGTGTGAGACTGACACCCACGAAACGTGTTATTCAACCTGTCAATAATAACTTTTCGCGTCTGGTTATGTACTTCCGGCACTCGGAGCAGACGTGAACTTTTTGATGTAACGGTTACATAAAGGATATAAATTCGATAGTTACAAATGAACATTACTTCAGAATTCAGAAAGTCATACAGTAAGTACACATACAATTAATACAGATATAGAATTCAATTAATTAATAATTATCAAGAGAATAATTATTTGAAATATATAAAGTGCAAAAAAAACAAATAAATAAAGATAAAACATAACTATTTAGATAAAAAATTGTACACTGAAGATTTTGTGCGGAACAGAACCACAGAATAGCATTAACAGCTCCACCAGAATAGCAGAGTAACTCTACCAGTAGAGCAATATAGCACAATATAGCAATGCAACAAAAGAAGTATAAATCAGTATATATATTACCTTGCATCTGTATGGCAATTAAAATTAACCTAAGTTTTTTCTCTTCTTTTTTCTGAAAACAGGTTACTATTATAAGTGTTTAGAAAACAATTTTTGACTATCTTAAGAACAAGTTTACTAATCATAAAGTTTGCGAATTACCTGGCACAATTAATATCAGCCAAAAATATTTTTGCGACACACGTGTTACTATAATTGCATTATTGACTGATCATTTCAGTTTGTTGAAATAAAAACTTCAGCAGAACGGTAGAACACCAGAAGAATAGCAGAACAGCAAACAACTCGAGCGGAATAACAGAATAAATGAATTTGTAGAACAGAATTTAAAAAGATAAAAAAAGCTAACTGTGATATTTTATATTTTTTGACTGCTATTCTACTGAAGTTGTACTGCTATTCTGCTGAATTGTACAGCTTTTCTGAGTTGAACAATTGCCTTGCTATTTTCCTGAAGTGGTACAACTGTTCTGTGATTCTGCAGGAGTTGAACAACTGTTCTGCTATTCTACTGAAGTTGTACAACTGGACTGTAATTCTGCTGGTGTTGTTATGCTCTCCTCTTATTCCACGCTCTTTTTACAACTGTTCTTTTATTCTCTTATTCTGCTGTAGTTGCAAAACTGTTCTGCTATCCTGTAGGAGTTCTGATATTCTGCCCGAGTTGTACAACTGTTCTGTTATTCTGCTGAAGTTGTACAACTTTTCTGTTTTATGCTAAGGTTGTACAACTGTTATGTTATTCTGCTGCTGTTGTACAACTGGTCTGCTTTCCTGCTGAATTTGTATAACTCTTCTGCTATTCTGCTGAAGTTGTAACACTGCTCTGCTATTCTGCTTAAGATGTTCAACTCTTCTGTTATACTGCTGGAGCTGCTATACTGTCTTCCCATCCTGCTGTATTGTTATAATTGTTCTCTTATCCTGCTGAAGCTGTACAAGAGTTCTTTTACTCTGCTGTAGTTGTACAACTGTTCTGCTATTCTGCTGAAATTGTACCAACTGTTCTGCTATTCTGTTGAAGTTGTACAACTTTTCTTCTATTCTGCTGATGGTGAACAATTGTTCCGCTATTCTGCTGGAGTTGTACAACTTTTCTCTTGTTCTGTTGTAGTTGTACGACTGTTCCTTTTTCTGCTGTAGTTGCACAACTGTTCTGCTATTCTGCTGAAGTTGTACAACTTTGTTATTCTGCTGTGGTTGTACAACTCTTTTGTTTTTCTGCTGTAGTTGTACAATTGTTCTGCTATTCTACTGTATTTTTACAATTGTTCTGTTATTCTGCTGGAGTTGTTCTGCTGTTTTCCTGGAGTAATTCTGCTATGCTTTGGTTGTGCTAACTTCACACACAAAACATAGTCTTAGGCTAACGTAAAGTGTTATTTAGATGCAAGGCAAAATAAAGAAAAACCTTATTTAGCTTTTTGTATTTTTTTCATGTTACTCTGCTATTCTGTTATAATGCTAGAGTTGCTCTGCTGTTCTGCTATTCTGCTGGAGATGTTCTGCTGTTCTGCCATTTTGAAGATGTTCATCTATTCTTTGTTTTTGCTAACTTGAGATTTTTACCTTTTAAACTCTGCGAGTGATATTTTATAATTACTTCATTTTCTATTTATTTCATTATTTATTTCATGTATATTTTGATGATATATATAATATACCCAAATGTTGATTTAATTAAAAAGAAATAGAATATGAATTATTCTTAAAAAAGATGGGAAAATAAAAAAAAATAACATGACTTTGTTGACCGGGAAAACTGAGAACTATGTCTAGCCGCCATTTTGCGGGTACCATTTTTTGAGCTCCAGTTAACTGAATTGGTGGTTTCATACCTTCCGTAAAAATATTTTATTCCCGGTGTCGTAATATTTACACGTCTGCTATTTTATCAGCAGCCATGAAATCAGGTGCAATTGTCGCCCTTGCCATCGCCTGCGTTCTCGGTCTTTCAACAGCCCAGTTTGGATTAGCACCCCAGCAGAGCAGTGGATTCGAAAACGGTGAATATAAGTTTTCCTTTTGCTGTTGTTGTTGCTGTTTTTTGTCTCTCCTGTATTTTTGTTGTAAATGCTTTTTTTCGTCTTCATTGTGTGTGCAATCGACCAGATATCAGAAAGGACACTGAGCTTACTGCAAGTCACCTATCAATAATCAATATTTTTCACTTGCCATCAAAAGAAATAGTTCTATCTATTTAAACATTATAAAATTAGATTTACGTAATTAGAAGTTTACGATCAATTAGCAATTAAAAATAACCGAACTCAATGATCTAACTACAGTGGTATGAGAGAACGTTGTTTTTTGATTTTCTTATCTTTTACAGCTTTCTGTCTCATGATCTATGTACAGCAGAGATTCAAAGTCATTGCATGTTTTAGAATATACGTTTTCTAGCCTAAGAATGGGTGTTCCGGTCACGACCTGCCCCAGTTACAAAATTAATTTGAATAGAAGATAAGCATTGTTAAGCATTTTGAAGAGCAGCGACTGGTTTGCTTTGATTACTAGTATTTATTTTTAATAATTGATTTATCTGCTAATGATTATTGAGTATATTTTATCTATTTGTTTAGACTTTTAATTTTTAGAGCGGACTTACAAAACGTGGTCAAGTTAGCAAAAACGAAAGTACACAGTATAAAAATCGCGTGCGACACGTGTCCAGTTTACAACAAACTTTAATGTGGATTCAAGTAAGATCGATCCATCATTTTGTTCTTGTAAACTTGGATTTGACTTACCTATGCGGTCCTTATCTTAGTATTCAATAAAGATAAGAAAGATCTTATTGTAGTCAGTTACCTTGTTTATACTTCAGCAGCATTAACGTCTTAATCTGAAATGTTATCTATATACGCTATCTTAAATGTATTCATTGTCTTTTTAGTTGTATGATAATATCATCAACTTATTGTTTGAATGCTTATATTGCTATTGATCTTCTAAATTGAACTCAGATTTTATCTGAAAGAAAATCTTTTTATTCCTTATTAAAATTAACGATCACACAACCATTTATGCGTCTTCGACATTTTATTTTTTTTCAAGATGTTCCTTTTTTAATGAGTTCTTTTCACATTTACCAGAGATAAAAATTAAAGAACTTTTGACAATTCGGATTTAGCACTTTTTAGAAGTACTTTTCACAACGTAGAGTATTTTTCCCAAATTTTCTCATTTTGTTCAATGTTAAAAGTACTTCTTGCATTTTATTTCATTTTAAAACCATTTTCAATTTTTCCCATGCTTAAAATATTTCAAATATTTTCAAATGTATTTTCCTTCCAGTTTTGTTGATCATTTGGCTATTGTTTGTCCTATTTACATTCTTTGGTAACAACAGCCTATCTAACGAAGGAGACACCACTATCATCTTCGGCAACTTTTCTGGCCCGTAAGTTTTTGTTGTTGTTTTTTGTTATTGTTGTGTTTTTTAATTGATTCAGTGAGTGGGAAAAGAAGTAATGGAATGATAAGTAATGTGGTAACTTAATGACTAAAGGACGGTGTGTGACATATTAGGCGGATGGTGTCTTTAATTGTATGAACATTTTATTTGACACTATTATTTCGACCAGACAAGCAAGCTTACTAAAGCGTAAATGTTTTGGTTCTTGATCAGAAAGGTCTGAAAAAAATAACACCAGTTTGCTTTGTTCTTTTTGCTATACATGTTTTCCCATGTTTAAAAAATGTAATGCTGTTCTTTTCTCATCTTTTTTTCGCACAATGTTTTCTATCAATAACTAATATTTCTGAAATATATATTTTTTGTATTCACAGAGATATCGGCACAGGTCCAAATTAAAAACCAGAACCCGGACTATTTTGTTAACCAGACAAAGAGGTCAATGGCGTTGGCGATATTTAAACATAAGTTATACGATTATCACTTGATATGTGCTGTTGAGGTGGTCCTTTTTTATGAACATAAAAAAATAAACTAATTTTTCTTTAAAAAAGTCGGCTTGTTTTGTTAATTTTAGTTATCCATTGTATCGGTTGGAATTTACAGATTACTCCCTCCATCAACGATGGATCAATGGTCCAGTGGTAACACAAAGGACTTGTATACAGGGAACGTGAGTTCGATCACCCACTCAACTTATACAGCTGTCTATAGGACGTGCCATTTTACCAAGATACCATCTATCAGTGCTATAATCAAGCATGTAATTGCAACAGCAGCTTCTCTGAAGCTGGATGCTTTCTATATATTGCACTAACCCTTACCCCACCCCATTCCCACTGTCACATCCTATAATCACTTAACTCTTCTTGAGGCTTCGGTGATATGGAAAACTATATAATAAATACACTCAAGTAGAAAGATGGAATAGAACGAATGTATTGAAGTATCTCGATGCGAAATTCATTGCAAGTAACATTGAAACGTTTCCATTAGTGTATTACGAACCCAATGTACTAGGTGAGAAATACGAAATACTCACCATAAGTGTATTACGAACCCAATGTACTAGGTGAGAAATACGAAATAAGTACTAAAAATCCCAAAATAAGACGTGTTCATACCGCAATTATAATTCGATTATGTCGAACAAAAAATTATCCGTGCATATTGAACAGCAGACAGCTAGATTCACTCATTATATTCTGAAATTCCATTTTATTCTGATATCGTTTAATTTATACACTATTAATGCCAGTTAAAACTTGATAACTTAAAAAGAACTATGACATGATATCTGGCATATTTGAAAAATATTATTAGTTTATCAAAATTAGTCTCGAAATATCAATTCACTGACATACAAGCGGAACAAATAAGACTTTGAAACACATTAATTGCGATCTCACTTCCGGTCATCATCTTGTCGAAGTCTTTGATACTGTCGAAGTCTGACCACACACACACACACCCGGTGAACTGCAGAATACTTGGCTCAAAACTCCGAGTAAGGGGTACAGAAAGACATTAAAGGTCATTGCACACGACTATAACAACTTTGTTTATTTAAAATAATCGTAATGTACTGATAAAAAATTGGTTTAATTACAAAATTATGAAAATATTGCTTTTTCTTAAGAAAAAAACGTGCTTTTGATGATCGGCTGTTTCCGTTTCGACATCGGTTGTTTCCGCCGCAATTTTTGGCTAAATCACAAGTGCAAGGAACACAATAAAGGCACACTTAAAAAAATAACATGCTATAAATTGTTAATTTAAAAATAATGCGATTACTTTTCGATTTTTGTAAGTAAATTCAAGCTTTGTGCCGGGAGAACGCGTTGTTATTTTACCTAAGCAGAGACTGTGATTAATAAATATTCCAATGTCTTCCATGCTGTGGGTCTAAATAAAACGTTTTAACATGTTGTGTAACACTTGCTCACTAGATGATTACGTCATAAACAAATTCTTTGTCATTTAAGTGTATTAAAATTGAAGTGAAATAAGATGACCTAATGTGTTAACATTGGTTTCACTGGAATGGAAATTCACACTATAGTGTATTTTCACGTTGGGATATTGTTTGAATAATAATAGTATGGCATGTAAATTCAGCAGAAATTTGTGTCTGCTTATAAATTAATATCCAATGAAATTTCAAAGATCCATAAGTCACGCCTTATACTGTGGGATTTATGCAAATTAACCTACCCTAATGGAACCCTTGTATATTCTGCATAGCTGCCAAAACAAAGCAATTAACACTTTTTACAACCCAATCAATGTTCAAGATGAGACAATTAGCAACATTTCATGGCAGGTGATCTAACAAATTGATTGAATTACTTTTGATCGGTCACACTTGTAAAAACGTTATGTAATATGTGCTTTCAACGATTTTATCTTAGTAGCTCCCATGCAGTTTAATACAAAAATTATTAAGAACAATGTGTTTGTTTTATGATTTTGGCATAGTTTTGAGGGCTTCTTCTGATCATATTATTTGTTCTTTGATCATTACTGTTCTGTTTTCAAAAAAAAAATCTAGAATGAACATGCAAAAAACATATGTATTTATAATGATTTAAACATAGATCTAGTCAAAGATTTCTTACATGTACCTCAGGCGAAATATATCACAGAAAAATAAACAACACATCGCTGTAAAGAGAACGTTTTTATGGAAAATAAATCTCTCGATTGGAGTAAGCTAGTCAAGTCTTTCAAAATGAGTATTTTCAAAATCTTTTTGAATCAGTTACTTTGAAAACATCTATAGATATTTTCACTGATGTATCTTTTAATTCGGTAATCTTAATTGACCTAGCATCTATATACATTTTGCTCATTGGTCTCCAAATTCCATCAAAAATTCAAATTATTCATTAAAGAATAACCAATGCATATTCATGATGTTAGCCTCAAATGTGACTATTTTTAGTCTACAGTTACACTATCTGTCATATTCAGATAAGTTTCGTTAACAGTCCAGGTAGCTGTGTCAAGGGATAAATGTGCGTCACTTCCGGTTTTGCAAGTGGAAGGTGCGCGCGACCAACATGACCAAGTGCGTAAAATATGGACTTAAATTTGCTATAAAAATACCTTTAAGATAAAAATTACCTTCAGAATTTTGTAAAACTGTCTTCGTAAGATATTTTTTCGCTCATATGAAACTTTCGAGGTCAAAAAATTCTTTCCCATGACCTTTAAGGGTGTAAAATTACAGTTTGCTAACATCGGAGATTGCAATTAATATCGCTATAATGAACTGCATATATTTTATCATGATTCACCGCACAGGAAATTAGTCATTAGATAGATAAAAACCCAAGGGCGTTAATTTTGATAAATCCAGCAGCATCCATTGGAAGTCACCTTGCACATTTATACAGTTATAAGTTACGGACATATCTTTAAATTAGTTTGTTAGTAAATGACCCATAGTTTATTAGGAAATAGTTTGAGTGATGATATACCGTAGGCAATATCACTGTTTCGACTTCAGATGTGTAGTAATCTAATTACGAACGCCCGGTCGCCTGAGAGCTTTAAAATAATTACGCCTCTTTATGAGGAGGTACAATACATTCGATGGTAGATCACGAAAACTGTAAAATGTATTTCCATTTTAACCCATATCCATATGTATATGGAGTGCAAGTATGTGCACTATTTACCATGTAATTATCTCTGGTTGTTCCCTTGTCTTGCTATTCCATTTAACTCACTATTCATTTCCCACATGTTTTCTTATGTTTCAAAAAATGTAATGCTAAACCCTTTTTTCATCATCTGTTTCACGCAATTTTTTTCTTCCAATAATAACTCATATCCTTTTTTCACAGAGATGTTGGAGGCTCGAACTAGAACCCAGTACCTACGTTACTATGTTAACCGGACATAGAAATTCCCTGACGTTAGCGACATTTAAACACAAGTTAATAAGCGATTATTGCTTCATGTGTACTGATGTGTTGGAACTTTATTCATGAACAAAAAAATCTTTACTTTTACCATAAATTGGCTTGTTTTGTTTATTCTAGTTTATCCATTGTATCGTTTGGCAGTTGAAACTTTTAGCTTTAATTTAACCGAGATCCCATCTATCGGTGATATCCATCCAACGTGTAACAGAAACTGCAGCTTTTCTGGAATTGGATGTTTTCTGTATCTTGCACTAACCCTTACCCAACCCCACTCCCACAGCCTAAAATCATTTAACTCTTCTCGAGGTGTGGGTTATATGGGAAGCTGGTACCGATAAAAAGTCAAATGTCTTGAAGAATCTCCATGCAAAACAACTCGTTCGATCAATTATCTGAAATTATTTGTCAGTTATATTGAGACCTTTACCAGAATTACAACTGCTACAAAACTAACCATTTATGTAAAACGAACTCAATGTACTAGGTCAAAAATACGAAACAAGAGCTTAAAACAGTTCCAAAATAAGTAGGGTTCACATCTTTGATATTCATTATTGTAGACAGTTTTAATTTGGTCGAACACAAAAAACATATCCAATACATTAAACAGCAGAAGGCTTTAACGCGTCACAGAAAGTACAGACTTTTTAAACTGTGTAAATGTAAATCTTACTTATACACGAACACATACTCGAGTACGAGTTGTATTCAATACATTCTGAATTTCTGTCTG
The DNA here is from genome assembly GCA_012932295.1 of Cyclina sinensis. Taxonomy (NCBI): domain Eukaryota; kingdom Metazoa; phylum Mollusca; class Bivalvia; order Venerida; family Veneridae; genus Cyclina; species Cyclina sinensis. The sequence goes on along the minus strand of JAAONU010000006.1, from coordinate 19,507,822 downwards.
ACTCACATATCGTTAAATCAAGTACTAAACTCCGCCAGTATTTAAAGAAGGGATGGCATGATGACATTTTGCAAATTTTATTTATCTCATAAATTTATTAAAATTGTCTCGAGATATCATTTCATCGACTGACAAGCGGAAAAAATGAGGCACTGATTTTAAAAAAAGATTATTTTTAGCTACTCTGAAATATCTCACTTCCGGTCACCATCTTGTCGTAGTCTTTGACACTCTCGAAACCTGAAAAAAACCCAAACGGAATGGGTTTAATCTCAAATCTTTATAGGAATAGTAAATTATTGTTCAATTACTCGCTAATTTTAACATTAGCAAAAATTATTTATAACGTGACTGCTAGTGATCAAAAGAAATTGCTCATTTGACATTATTTATTGAAAAAAAAATAAGATTACGAGAATGCTGAACTCCAGACTACTTTGCTCAAAACATAAAGTTATATATGTACAGGCACTTGATTTGTATTAAGGGTGCAAAGAAGCAGTTTATTAATCCCCTGCCGCGTAGCGGAACGGGATTATAGGAATGGCCATGTCTGTGCGTCTGTCAGTCTGTCTGTCGGGAAATCCTTGTCCGCTCCATAACTTTTAAACTCTTGGAAAGTTTTTTTTTTAAATTACTTGGCACAAATGATCACCAGGTCGCTACCCCATAGATCAAGGCCACAATTTAAGGTCATATATAAAAAGTCGACATTTTGTGTCCGCTCCGTTACTATTAAATTGCTTGAAAGTTTGCTTTTCTTAAATAACTTGGCACAAATGATTATCATTACGAGAGAATGTGCATAACGTAAAAGCCAGGTCGCTACCCCCAAGGTCAAGGTCACACTGAAAAGTCATATGTAAAATGTCCATATTTCGTGTCCGCTCTATAACTTTTAATCTCATGGATGGTTTTAAATATCTTAAAAAAATGATCACCAGTATAAGACGATGTGCAAAGCGCAACAACTGGGTCGCTACCACAAGACCAAGGTCACAATTAAAGGTCATACATTATAAGTCCACATTTCGTGTCCGCTCCGTTACTATTAAACTGCTTTAAAAAATTTTGATAACTTTGCACAAATGATCACCATTATGAGATTATGTGCAGAGGGCAACAACCGGGTCGCTACCCCCAAAGTCAAGGCCACACCTGAAGGTCATATATAAAAAAGTCCACATTTCGTGACTACTCCATAGCTTTTAAACTCCTAGAAATGAGAAGTCCAAATGTAGCTGCCCATTTTCCGTAGAAATGATTATGATTAGATTTGTTATGATTAGATTTTTTATATTTTATTTCGAAAACTACAACAATAAAACAACCAGAACAAAACAGTGTAGTATTTGTATCTCCTTCCTGGCTAATTTCTCATTATACAGAGAATATGGTGATTTCCGGCCGAGTATGTACACGCCTCCTTTGTAGATTTTTAGTGTTACAGAGCCTTTAACAAATTTTTGACTGCTTATATTTTAACTCAAATTCAAGGCTGGCCCAAACCGTGCAAATATAAACAACAGCTAATGCGTTTTCATCAGAATAGGAGGTTGTTGTTCAACAGATAAACAATATAATGAATTCTACTTCCAATCTAATGATGGTAACGAAATAAACTATTGGTGGCGTTCGACCCTTGACCTTTTACACAACGTTTTGCGGGGTTGTTCCGAAGCCAAGTGATCTAGAGCATTCCTACCTTGCATTGCTAGGTGGTTTTGCCGATCTGTTTTGGTTCAAATCCAACTGGGAGCTTTATTAATTCACAACAGCGCTATTTGTGCAGTGCGGCAGCCATAAAAATCTCTCGGTGCATAGCCATTGTTGTAATACATCTAACACCTGTCATAGGTGTGGTGTGAGGTGGACTGTTATATGTAAGCTATTTGCACCATATTGTGATGGCCTTGTGGTCAAAGGCATTCTTACTTTACATTGATAAGGTGGTTGGTGACGATCTGTGCGGGTTCGAATCTCACTGTTAGCTTGATTGCCTGCCTAGTATAGTCATGCCTGCCTAGTATAGTCAGTATTGACTTTTGGCAGTATTAAGTTGAAGTTGAAGTTGAAGTTATTTAAATTGTTTGCATTGTTGTTCATAATTATGTCCGTATATGCAAAATTACCAGCACACAGTGTTATAATTTAAATTGTTTACATATAAATGTGACTCGTATCTGTTTCAAATAAAAAACGTGAGTATTAATTAGGATTCTTTTCAAGCACAGTGCCGTGAAATTGAAACCTTGTCACGATTTCTGAATAGGATTACCTGTAATATGTATGGCTGAATATCAACAAATCTCTCTGCTGATTTTCATTTTCTAGTTTATAAGTGTCATGAAGAGACATTCTTGACAATAATTATTTCAAATTGTTAAAAACCCATCAAGCATTGGTATTGAAGTATATTTCAAGTGTATTTGGGTATTTCGTGTTGCTGAAAATTTATAGACTTAAGAGGAGAAAGTGTAACAGAAATTTCATGAACAGATGCATATGTCATTTGTAAGATTTTATAAATTTTATTGCACATATTTAGATGCACTACTGGAACGATGGTATAAAATTAAGTATTGAGTATGAGTTTGCTTTCACTGAATTTGTGTCATGAGATTTTAAAAGCATTGAAATAGTGGCATGAGATTTGCCGTACTGGATACATGACATGAAATTTAATTGATTAAAAACATGGCTGTTCTGAATACATTGCAAGAGCTTTTGATTGCATTGAAAACATGGCACATGGTTTGCTTTGATGTATAGATGGCATGAGATTTTAGCTGAAGAAAGTTGAAAACAATGCCAGTGCTCAAGATACTTCACTCTCCCTGATTTTACAAATTTTCACACCAATTACTTTACTGCTTTTCTATGAAAGGCATTCAAAATTCCTCTTTCTTTTACAGATGATATAAATAACTGAAGTATTAGAAGGCCACTTTTAGGCCCTTTTGACCTCAGGGTTAATGTAGCTGTTGGTCAGGTACAAGGGGAAGGACGGCCAGGAAAAGGAAGCTCTGACATCTACTGTCACTGACAGCTAAGGAGTGGTGAAAGTGACATGCTATGATTCACTGAAGTTAAGGTACTTGATGGTAAGTGTCGACAATTAAGTTATTTATTATAGGTGCTTACTGTGCAACTCCTCCAGTGTGTTTGCATATTCATCCTAGTGCTAATGTTTAGCTTGTGATACCTTTACATTGCACCAAAGGCTTCTGTTTCACTTGATGAGGACAAGTAACAATTACTGGTCTGGATCGTTTCATTAAGCTTTGGACTGTCAGTCCAGGGAGTGTGAGTTCAAACAGCATGCAAGGAAAGAAAATTCTGATCTAGAACATTGTGTCTAAAGATCATATGTCCCTTACCTCTGATTCAATTAAGAAAACAACCAGTCAAATAGATTGGGACATGTAAGTATTGGCTGGATAACCATGAAAGCCAGAAAGGTGAATTTAATTATAGCATACAGCCAATAAAGTTGTTGGATCTAGGCACTGAATACCAAATAAACAATCAAAACAGAACTGGGACGTCCTTTTCTTTGTTGTTTAGGTACTCGCATGTTTATTTCTGCTACAAAGTTATCAGCTCATATTAGAGCCACAAGGATGTTGTCAAAAATTCATAATATTATATTGTCTTTATATAATCCTGTTTAAGATTGTCTTACTTTTTTATGGATTTACATAGGTATGTGCTTTTTTTACTAGGCTTGCAAAAAAAATCTGCAGTTGAGACATTGTTCTTTAAAGTGCCTATTTGCTTGTATGAAATTAAGCCATTTACAGTTTTCATATGTGAAGGTATGTTCTAAAAACAATGTTTAGAGCAGCTTCTTCACAGAAGATTTGCATGATAATAAATGCATTGTGATTGTTCGAAGGACATTTTAATATAAGTATGCTTTATTAAGCTTTATGTAGAAAGTATTTCACATAGAAACTGTGTAACCTAGAAACTATGGCCAGAAATAGATTATAATCATTCTATTCTAAAGAAGGTATATAATGATTATGCTAAATGCATGTGAAGTTAAGGATTGTTACATTTGAGCACATGCATTCTTCATTTGCTAGCTATTGATCTGAGTGAAGCAAATAGCCTATATAAATGCAGAATTTATACCATTTGTAAAGGTATCAGTTGGCATTTTGAAACCTCCCACTGCTTTTGATAACCCTTACATCTTCGATAACCAAGCGTATAGTACCCATAATGAAAATACTAGCACCCAGACAGAACTTTGATTGGCAAAGCTGCTGTAATGAAAGGTTAAGAAAAAGCTTACTTTTTACCGTGTTTTTTCGAAGGCCTTATAAAAACTTCTTCGGCTTAATCCGGAAATAAACAGCTGGTTTAATTGTAATCATTACAATTCTGAATGGTGAAATGTGGAAATAACTTTTCTGTACCTTTACTACAGGTGGACCAAACTTTCATGCTGTACAACTTAATGAAGAAGAATGAGGATTAGCGAATACGTGTGGTGATGACACTGTCAAAGGTTGCCCACGCCATGCCTTTAACTTCTTCAGTTCTTTACAGTCAGAAGAGTAAACTCCAGAGAATTCTTTACCCTCCTCCAGCTCCAGTGTTTTCTGTTGTTGATGCACTGGGGTCTCCAAAAAAGCACAAGATCTCCATTCAAGGAAGGCTTGTTCCGGTAAAATATCCCCTATATAAATATTTCTGTTTTCTCTTAAATAGCATTCTATGTCATAAGTGATTAAGAAAACAACTGCTGCAAAGTTGTTCAATCATTATTTTCCTGGTATGTGCTACTTTTCCCAACATTTTATCACTGGTACACTTTGACATAAAATACAAAGTTATTCAAGTCATTTATGTTTGGGTACTTCTAGATCAATATTTCCTGTGTCTTGACATGAAATACACTATTGATTTTTCCAGGAAGAAAAGTCCAGAACAGTTGAAGCTGGACCCGAGGAGTTACCATGAAGAACATGGTGGTTGAGGATGATGGTGACTCTTTGGAGTGAGGCTCCGCTGCGGAGATAATCCAGGTGACTTGGTACAAGGAAATAATCAGTGTTGTAAACTATATTGTGTTTCTTCGTTTTGGTGGAACTTTGATCTTTACTTTGATTTAACGAACAACATTTTTAAACAGATTTTGAGCTGAAGGTTTAAGTACAGCCCAGAAAGGTAAAAAAATCTGTACCCACGTCCCCTAAAAGAGGTGGGGCATAAAATAACAAAGTGTCTTGAAATATGTCTTGAAATTATTGCTTAATGAGTCTTTCTTGCTTTTTTTCTTTTAATATATATATATATATATATATATATATATATATATATATATATATATATATATATATATATATATATATATATATATATCAAGGAGTCATTAAAATATGTCATTGAAAGTACTTCTGAATGCCTGCAAATCTGGGTGTACATTGCACTGCTTACGCGTGGTCTTGTTTTGTTTTACATTTTTCGTGACTGTACTTGATGTTTTTATAGTTGCTAGTTTCTATTTTGTTTCTGTTATTGTTGCTTAATATTTCCTGTTTTTGCACATGCCAATTAGTTTTTCTCTTACATACATGTTGAAATTACAAACGAATAAAGTTAAAAAAAGGAATTATTAAAAACGTCAAAATCTTAAGATTCCATGTGTACACATTTTACCATTCTTTTTCTAGGTCATATCTGATAAATGTTAAAGACAACTTGACATCTGTATCTTTTGTAACATCAGAATATACTGAAATGTTCAGGAGTGTGCCATTTAAATAAAAAGTAATGTTGCAAAAAATGTGGAAATCACATCATTCCTAAAGTCCTTTAACTATACGTTCTTTCAGACTTTGATTATATATTTTGGAAATTTCATCTTTTTCTTTTTCTATTCAATGTGTGCTAAAAACTAATGAACTTCTCGTCTTTTTGAAGCTGTGCAAAAACTTATAAACATGCTGTTCTTTTATAGTACAATACAATGAATGTACTTGATGTAGTTATCTTTGCTAGTGAGCTTGTTAAGTTTTTTTGTTTCTGTGGTATTGTCTCGCTGATGGGTCTCTTATTTGCTGTTCATGGAATGTTCTTCTGTTTCTTTATATATCTCCTGTTTGTCCTATGTAGAATTCATAACGGCCATTACAGGCTAAAACATACAGAACATTTCCTTCAGTACAGTCGATATTTTTTCTTAAAATCTTATATTTTAAAGGAGAGTCTTAAAAATGTTACGCCCCTTGGGTATTAAATACAGCAATGATGTGTATATATAAAATCTTAGTATTTTTATATTGTATGCATCTCAGGTGAGCGTTGCAGGTCCATCATGGCCGCTTTGTTTCATTTTAGTTGCTATTCAAATTTCAACTAAAAAATTTTGTATAGAAATGGTTTAAAATGATAGAAAAAAGTGTCTTTCCTATTTCTTTAATAAATACTGAAGCACTTGACTGTTATATTTAATTATATTTAAGTTTCATGTTAATTTAGAACTGTCAATGTCATGTCAATAGAACTTAAACAATAATGTTGCATAATTATAATTGTCAATTGACCATCAAATACAGACACAGTTATCTTAATTAAGTCTGTGTATTTTTCATGCAATATTTTAGACTATTTCATATATAGTAGTCTGAGATGAGGCCCACTCCTAGACAGTGAAATAATGACCACCAGCATGTAATCATAATGTTGACTAGACAATCTCCAACTTTCCCAGAAAAATTTAGGCAAATCCTCAACTTTTTGTTTAAATTTATCAGCAGGCAGACAAACCAACCTCGGCGAAAACGTATCCTGCTTGTCAGAAGTAACAAGAATTGTGTTACATGAAGAATACGAAGTGAATACCCCCAGAGCTTGCAGCGCTTTGGTTTTTGTCTCTCCTGTAGTTTCTAAAATGTTATATATACTATCTTAAACAAGTGTTATCAATGTCACTTTAGTTGTATGATAATATCATCTGAAAACTTACCGTTTGAATGCTTACAAAGCTATTGATTTTCTAAATTACACCCATCTAAAAGAAATTGTTTTTTATTCCTTATTAAAATTGACGATCACACAATCACTAAGGGGTCTTTTTCTGACATTTCAGTTTTTCTCTAGATGTTCTTTTTACATTTTTTCAGAAATACCAATTCAAGGACTTCTAACAATTTAGTGTTTAAAAGCATTTTTAGAAGTAGTCTTCACACCTTTCTTAGAGTAAATTTTCTAAAATTTCACATTTTATGTTTACAATACTTGATACATTTTATATCATTTTAAAATTATTTTCACTTTTTCCCACGTTTTACAATTTTGCCAATATTTCCAAATTTATTTTCCTTCCAGTTTTGGCGTTCATTTGGCTATTGTTTATCCTATTAACACTATTTGGTAACAACAGCCCATCTAACAAAGGAGACACCACTATCATCTTCGGGAAGATTGATGGACCGTGAGTTGTTTGTTTGTTTTTTATTTCTTTTCTTGAAACTGTTATTGCTTTTTGTTGTTAATATAGTTTTTTTATAAAACATCTTTGTGTTTGAAAGTGAAAACTTGAAAGCGGTCGTAGAACTTTTTATTAATTGATTCAATGAGTGGGAAAAAAGTAATTGTGTGATAAGTTATGTGATAATAAAATGACTTAGTGACGGTGTGTAATATTTTAGGTGGATGATGTCTTTAATTGTATCAACTTTTTATTTGACTGCATTATTTGAACCGAGCGAGCGAGCAAGCTTACTAAAGCATCAATGTATTGATTCTCAATCTGCTGAAATGTCTGAAGAAAAGTAACAGTAGTTTACTGTGTTCTCTTAGCTATACACGTTTTCTTATGTTTCAAAACTGTAAAGCTGAATAATTGTTCATCATTTTTTCGCACAATTGTTTTTCACCAATAATCATGATAATTACTCATTTTGAAAAATCCATTTTTTTCTTTTCACAGAGATCACGGCGGAGGCTGGCTCTAAAGCCCAGTACCCGGACTATTTTGAAAACCAGTCAAAGAAGTCCATGGCGTTGGCGATATTCAAACATAAATTATGCGATTATTTTTTCATATGTGCTGCTTTAGTGGTGCCTTTTCAACAAACATAAAAAAATCTTTTTAACAAAACATCGGCTTGTTTTGCTTATTTTAGTTTATCCATTGTATCGGTTGGCATTTAAGAATTACTCCCTCCATTAATGGATCAATGGTTTAATGGTAACGCACAGGTTGGATTACAAATTAAAAATTCATTGACATAAAAGCGAAAAAATAAGACTTTGAAATCACATTAATCACGATTTCACTTGCGGTCACCATTTTGTCATATAGTCTTTGATACTCCCGAAGCCTGAAAAAAAAATCAGAAAGTACGAGTATGGTTCGATATTCTCAATATTTTAAAGGCAAAAGTATATTTTTATTCAGTTGCTCTCAATTTTAAAAAGATGTGAAAATAACAATGTAACAGATAGCGCTCAAAAGAAAGCGCTAAAACGCATCTGACATTAATCATGGAATTAAATAAAATTTGATAGACGCTGAACTTCCGAATAATTGGCTCAAAACTCCGAGTTAAGGGGTACATAGACCTATTGTGTTTGTATTAAGGGTGTACAATTGCATTTTGTTAACATCGACGATTGCAGGTCATAACGCTATAATTCACTGCACATATTTCAACACACACAAAATTATTAATGAAATAGATTAAAATTAAATTAAAATTAAATTTTTTTCTCTTTTTCTTTAGTATTTTCACTTATTTAAATTATTTTTCTTATATTTTATCAACATTCAGTATGAAGGAAGTTTAAGTAGTTGTATAATTGTATTGTCTTAGTGTTTAATCTATAAAGATTTATTTTGATTATTTGTCGGGAGCAAATGTATTCGATGTAATGTTTATAAAGCTAAAATCGTATGATAGATATTAAAAATGTGGACAAATGTGTTTTTTTATAATATTTCCTTTCCTTTTCAATTCTGAATTACTCATAATTTTAAAATGTTAGTCTTGTAGTATTCTTTTGATTGTGTTATTGTTATGTTTATATTTCAGGAGGTCATGTAATAAATATTTGTTTTATTTCATTGAATGTTTTAACATGTAACCTTCAAAAAATATAATAATAATGATAATTATTATTATTATTATTATTATTATCATTCATGATTATTTAGTCTAAACGTACATAGGGAGAATGCTGGATGTTTTTTCTAAGTTACGTCGACATCTTATTATCTTAACACATTAATTTTTCTAATACCGGAAATAATGTTGAAATTTAGCAACAAATAAATCAGGTGTGAGTCTGACATCCATGCAACGTGTTATTCAATCTTACAATAATAATTGTTTGCGACTGGTTGTGTATTTCCGGCACCCGGAAGCAGTCGTGAACTTTCTGATGTAATGGAGTTAGGAATATAAATTTGACAGTTTTCAATTGAACATTACTTTTGAATTCAGAAAGTCATACAGTAAGTACAAATACAGATATAGGGTTTTATTAATTAATAAATAAATCAACTGAATAATTATTTGCCATATAAAAGCTGCAGAAAAAAATAAACTAATAAATAGAAATATTAGATTAAATAACTATTTAAATAAAAGTATACACATTGACGATTTTGTGCGAACAGAACCGAAAAATAGTAAAACAACTCTAGCAGAATAGCTGTGCGACTCCACCAGAATAACACATATCCTAAGTTTGTTTGTGTGTCTGTGTGTGTGTTTTTTGTTTCGTTTTTTGTTATGAAACTATTACAAGTTTAGAAAATAATTTTAGTCTGTTTATAGCACAACTTTATATATAATAGATTTTGCAGTTACCCCGCACAATTAACATTAGACTAAAACTATTTTTGCGACCAACGTGTTGTCATAGGTGCATAATTGACTGGAATAAAACTTCTACAGAACGGCAGAACTCCGGCAGAATAGAAAAACAGCAAACAATTCGAGCAGAATATCAAAAATTAATACTTTGCAGAACAGAATTAAAAAGACCAAAAAGCTACATGTGATATTTTATCTATTTAACTGCTATACTGTTTCTGTTGCACAACAGTTCTGTTATTTTGATGGAGTTATAAAAGTGTTTTCTTCTTCTTCTGCTTTAGTTCTGCAACTGTTATCTTATTCTGCTATACTTGCAAAACATTTCGGTTATTCTGCTGTTGTTGCACAACGGTTCTGTTATTCTGTAATAGTTGTCAGCTCTTCTGTTATTCTAATGTAATTGTACGGCTGTTCTGTTATTCTGCTGTAGTTGTACAGTTGTTCTGTTATTCTGCGGTAGTTGCACAGCGTTGTGTTATTCTGCAGTAGTTTTGCAACTGTTCCGTTATTGTGTTGTAGGCGTACAGCTGTTCCGTTCTTATGCTATAGTTGTAAAACGTTTCTGATATTCTGCTGTACTTGTACATCTGTTCTGTTATTCTGCTGTAGTTGTACAGCGGTTCTGTTAATCTGCTTCAGTTTTACAGCGGTTCCGTTCTTATGCTATAGTTGTAAAACGTTTTTGATATGCTGTAGTTGTACATCTGTTCTGAAATTCTCATGTAGTTCTACAGCGGTTATGTTAATCTGGTAAAAATGTAAAGCTTTTCTGATATTCTGCAGTAGTTGTACAACTATTCTGTTATTCTGCTGTAGTTTTACAACTGTTCTGCTATTCTGCTGTACTTGAACAACTGCTCTTTCATTCTACTGTGGTTGTACAGTTTTAATGTTATTTTGCAGTAGTTGTATCGCTGCTCTGTTGTTCTGTTCTAGTTGTTCAATTGTTCTGCTATTCTGTTGTAGTTGTACAACTGTTCTTTTATTCTGGTGTAGTTTAACAGTTTTTCTGTTACTCTGCTGTACGTGTACAACTGTTCTGTTATTCTGCTAAAGTTGGAAAATGTTTTCTGATATTCTGCTTTAGTTGTACAACGATAACTTTTTTATGCTGTAAGTATAAAGTTGTTCTGTTTTTCTGCTGTACTTCTACAACTTTTCTGTTATTCTGCTTAAGTTTTACAGCCGTTCTGTTTTCCTAATGTAGTTGTACAGCTTTTCTGTTATCCTGCTGTTAATGTACACCTGTTATTTTATTCGGATGTAGTTGTTAAGCTGTTCTGTTATTCTGCTGGAGTTGTATAGATGTTTTGTTATTCTGCTGTAGTTGTACAACTGTTCTACTATTATGTTGCAGTTCTACAACAGTTCTGTTATTCTGCAGCAGTTGTACAAATGTTATTTTATTCTGCTGTAGTTGAAAAACTGTTATTTTATTCTGCTGCAGTTGTACAACTGTTCTAAAGTTCTGCTATAGTTGTAAAACTTTTCTGTTATTCTGGTGTAGTTGTACAACTGTTCTGTTATTCTGCTATACTTGTACATCTGTTGTTTTTTTCTGCTGTATTAGTACAACTGTTCTGTTACTTTCCTGTAGTTGTACAGCTTTTCTGTTATTGTGCTGTAGTTGTACAACTGCTATTGTATTCTGCTGTAGTTTACAGGTGTTCTGTTATTCTGATCTAGTTGTACAACTGTTCTGCTATTCTGCTGTAGTGATACAACTGCTTTTTTATACTTCTGTATGTATACAGCTGTTCTGTTATTATGCTGTAGTTGTAAAACGTTTCTCTTATGCTGCTGTAGTTGTACAGCTGTTGTTGAATTCTGCTGTAGCTGTACAGCTGTTCTGTAATTCTGCTGTAGCTGTACAACTGTTTTGATTTTTCACTGTATTTGTTCAACTGCTCTTTTATACTTCTGTAGATGTACAGCTCTTCTTTTTTACTGCTGTAGGTGTACAGCTTTTCTGATATTCTGCTTTTGTTGAACAACTGTCCTGTTATTATGCTGAAGTTGTACAACTGGTCTGCTATTTTACTGTAGTTAAACAAATGTTTGCTATTTTGATGTAGTTGTACAACTATTCGTTTATTATGCTGTAGTTACACAGCTGTTTTATTATTTTTCTGTAGGCGTAAAACTGTTTTATTGTTCTGCTTACGTTTAACACCTGTTCTGTATTCTACTGAAGTTATACATCTGTTCTGTTATTCTGCTGTAGTTGTACAACTTTTCTGTCATTCTGTTGTAGTTGTACAACTGTTATTTTATTCGGCTGTTGTTGTACAGCTGTTCTGTTTATTGTGATGTAGTTGTACAGCCGCTCTGTTATTCTGCTGTTCTTGAACAGTTGTTCTTTTAATCCTCTGTATTTGTACAGCTGTTCTGTTATCTGCTGTAGATGTACAGCTATTCTGTTATTCAGCTTTAGCTGAACAACAATTATGTTATTCAGATATATAAGTAAAGCATTCCTGTTATTCTGCTGAAGTTGTACAACTGTTCTTTCAATCTGCTGTAGTTGTAAAGCTGTTCTGTTATTCTGTTGTAGTTGAACAACTGTTCGGTTATTTTGCGCGAGTTGTAAAACAGTTCAGCTATTCTGCTGTAGTTGTTCAACCGCTCTTTTATACTGTTGTTGTTGTACAGTTGTTATGAAATTCTGCTGTAGTTGTACAGCTGTTCTGTTATTCTACAGTAGTTGTACATATGTTATGTTATTCAGCCTTAGCTGTACAGCATTGTGTTATTCTGCAGTGGTTGCACAACTGTTCTGTTATTCTGCTGTAGGTGTACAGCTGTTCTGTTATTCTGCTATAGTTATAAAACTTTTCTGATATTCTGCTTTATTTGTAGAACGATTTCTTTATTACGCTGTAAGTATAAAGTTGTTCTGTTTTACTGCTGTAGTTGTATAACTGTTCTGTTATTCTGCTGTAATTTTACAGCCGTTCTGTTTTCCTGACGTAGTTGTACAGCTTTCTGTTATTCTGCAGTAGTTGTACAACTCTTCTGTTATTTTGCTGTAATTGTACAACTTTTATTTTATTCGGATGTAGTTGTACAGCTGTTTTGTTATTCTGCTCGTATGTACAGTTGTTTTGTTATTCTGCTGTAGTTGTTCAACTGTTCTGTTATTCTGTTGCAGTTCTACAACAGTTCTGTTATTATGCAGCCGTTGTACAACTGTTCATTTATTCTTCTGTAGTTGTACAACTGCCATTTTATTCTGCTGCAGTTGTACAACTGTTCTGTTTTTCTGCTAAAGTTGTAAAATTTTTCTGTTACTGGTGTAGTTGTACAACTGTTCTGCTATTCTGCTGTACTTGTACACCTGTTCTTTTTTTCTGCTGTATTAGTACAACTGTTCTGTTACTTTCCTGTAGTTGTGCAGCTTTTCTGTTATTGTGCTGTAGTTGTACAACTGCTATTGTATTCTGCTGTAGTTGTACAGGTGTTCTGTTATTCTGATCTAGTTGAACAGCTGTTCTGCTATTATGCTGTAGTGGTCCAACTTCTCTTTTATACTTCTGTAGGTTTACAACTGTTCTGTAATTATGCTGTAGTTGTACAACTGTTCTGATATTCTGCTACAGTTGTAAAATTTTCTGTTATACTGCTGTAGTTGTACAGCTGTTCTGTTATTCTGCTGTAGCTAAAAAAAATTGTCCTGCTATTCCGCTGTAGTTGTTCAACTGCTCTTTTATACTTCTATATGTGTACAGCTCGTCTGTTTTTCTAATGTAGTTTAAGAGCTGTTCTGTTATTCTTCGGTATGTGTACAGCTGTTGTGTTCTTCTGCTGTAGTTGTACAACTGTTCTGTTATTCTGCTGTAGTTGTACATCTTTTCTGATATTCTGCTTTTGTTGTTCCGTTCTGTTATTATGCTGTAGTTGTACAACTGGTCTGCTATTTTGCTGTAGTTGTTCTACTGTTCTTTCATTCTGCTGTAGTTGGACAACTGTTTGCTATTTTGATGTAGTTGTACAACTATTACTTCATTATGCTGTAGCTATACAGCTGTTTTGTTATTTTGCTGTAGTCGTCAAACTGTTCTGTTGTTCTGCTTTAGTTTAACAGCTGTTCTTTATTCTGATGTAGTTGTTCAGCCGTTCTGTAATTCTGATGTAGTTGTACAACTTTTCTGTTATTCTGCTGTAGTTGTTCAACTGTTTTTGTTCAGCTGTTTTGTTATTGTGCTGTAGTTGTACAGCCGTTTTGTGATCTTGTTGTTCCTGAACATTTGTTTTTTTATTCCTCTGTATTTGTACAGCTGATCTGTAATCTGCTGTAGTTGTACAGCTGTTCTGTTATTCAGCTTTAGTTGTACTGCTGTTCTGTTATCCTCCTGTAGTTTTAGAGCTGTTCAGTTATCTGATGTAGATGTACAAATTTTCTTTTATTTTGAAGCAGTTGTACAGCTGTTCCGATAATCTACTGTAGTTGTACAACTGTTCTGAAATTCTGCTAAAGTTATAAATCTTTTATACTTTTCTGCTGTAGTTGAACAACTGTTTTGTTATTCTGCTATAGTTATAAATCTTTTATGTTATTCTGCTGTAGTTGTACAACTTTTTTGTTATTCTACAGCAGTTGTTCAGCTGTTCCGATATTCTGCTGTAGTTGTACAACTGTTCTGAAATTCTGCTATGGTTATAAATCTTTTATGTTATTCTGCTGTAGTTGTACAACTGTTTTGTTATTCTGCTGTATTAATACAATTGTTCTGTTATTCTGCTATAGTTATTAATTTTTAATGTTATTCTGCTGAAGGTGTACAACTGTTTTGTTATTCTGCTGTATTTTCACAGATGTTCTATTATTCTGCTGTATTAGTACAATTTTTCTGTCATTTTGCTGTAGTTGTACAACTTTTCTGTTTTTTTACTTGTAGTTTTACAACTGTTTCTTTTATTCTGCTGTAGTTGTACAACTGTTCTGAAATTCTGCTATAGTTATAAATTTTTTAATATGTTATTCTGCGGAAGTTGTACATCTGTTTTGTTATTTTGCTGTATTTGTACAGATGTTCTGTTATTCTGCTTTATTAGTACAATTGTTCTATTATTTTGCTGTAGTTGTACAACTTTTCTGACATTCTCTTGTAGTTTTACAACTCTTTTGTTATTCTGCTGTAGTTGTAGAGCTGTTCTGTTATTGTGCTGTAGTTGTACAGTTTTTCTGTTATTCTGCTGTATATGTACAGCTGTTCTGTTATTCTGCTGTACTTGTACGACAGTCACTGTTATTGTTATTCTACTAGTTTTACAGCTGTTCTGTTATTCTGCTGTAGTTGTACAAGTGTTTTTTTTTTCTGCTGCAGTGGTAAAGGTGTTAGGTTTTTTCTGCTGAAGTTGTTCCTAAACTTTTTAGACTGGATTTTTTTACGGAAACGCAACATATTTTTAATATTAGAGTTTGATACTCATTTTTATATTTTTCAATTGTCTTCACATTTTCTCTTCACAGTCTGATTTGTCTAATTCTTGTTTTTTTTAATAATTTAATGTGACAATTTATAGGTATTTGTCATTAAAATGAGTTTAATTAAATGTTTGAATATAAAATATATTCACAGATTTAATTGAGGTATTTACATCGCTAAGTATATATCTTTTCCTTAAAAATATTGCATCCCCGATGTCTTAATTTTTACACGCATTCTATTTCATTAGCAGCCATGAAATCAGGCACAATTGTCGCCCTTGCCATCGCCTGCGTTTTTGGTCTTGCAACTGCCCAGTTTGGATTCGCACCCCAGCAGAACAGTGGATTCGGAAACAGTAAAAATAAGTTTTCCTTACGCTTTTTCTATTTTTTTTGTGTCTCCTGCATTTCTCTTGTTAATGCTTTTTTTTTCTTCTTCACTTTGTGTCACAATGTACCAAATGTTAGAAAGGACATCGAGTTTACTGCAAGTCACCTATTAACGACCAATATTTACTACCTGCCACCGAAACAAATAGTTTTATCTATAAAACATTTGAACTAAGATTCATGTAATTAGATGTTAAGTGATCATTTAGCAATATAGAAATTCAATTCAATCTTCTAACTGCCGTGGTATGCGAGAATGTTGATTTTGATTTTGCTTTTTTTTACAACTTTTTGTTGTTCTATGCACAACAGTGATTCAAAGTCGTTGCTTTTTTAGAATATACATTATTCGTCGTCTCTAGCCTATGCATGCATGTTCCGGGCATGACCTGCTCCAGTTACGGAATGATTCAGTTTGATTAAAAGATAAGCACATTGTTAAGAATGGTCAAGAGCAGCGACTGATTTGTTTGATTATTTATTTTTAATTATTGGTTTATCTGGCTATAATTACATTGTATATTTCATCAATCTGTTTTGACTTTAAATCTCTAGAGGGACTTACAAAACATGGCCGATCAATTAAAACTGACGATCACACAATCACTTAGGGGTCTTTGACATTTCATTTTTTCTCAATGTGTCCTTTTTTCACATTCTTTCAGAAATACAAATTCAAGCTCTTCTAACAATTCAATGTTTTAAGCACTTTTTAGAAGTAGTTTTCACAACTTTCTTAAAGTATATTTTCTAAAGTGTCACATTTTATGTTTACAATACTTGTTACATTTTCTTTCACTTTAAACTCATTTTCAATTTTTTCCCACGTTTAACAATTTTGCCAATATTTTTTCAAATGTATTTTCCTTCCAGTTTTGTTATTCATTTGGCTACTGTTTGTGCTATTAACACTCTTTGGTAACAACAGCACATCTAACGAAGGAGACACCACTATCATCTTCGGCAAGTTTAATGGACCGTGAGTTGTTTGTTGTTGTTTTTTTTCTTTTCCTGAAATTTTTATTGCTTTTTGTTGTTAATATAGGGTGTGTTTTTTTTATAAAAACATCTTTGTGTTTGAAAGTGAAAACTTGACAGCTGTCGTAGTACTTTTTATTAATTGATTCATTGAGTGGGGAAAAAAGTAATTGAGTGATAAGTTATGTGATAATATAATGACTTAGTGACGGTGTGTGACATTTTAGGCGGATGATGTCTTCAGTTGTATCAACTTTTTATTTGACTGCATTATTTGGACCAAGTGAGCAAGCTTACTGAAGCGTCAATATATTAATCCTCAATCTGCTGAAATGTCTGAAGAAAAATAACAGTAGATTATTGTGTTGCTGAATAATTGTTCATCATTTTTTCGCACAATGGTTTTTCACCAATAATCATGATAATTACTCATTTTGAAGTATCCATTTTTTTTCACAGAGATCAAGGCAGTGTCATGCCCTAAATCCCAGTACCCGGCCTAATTTGTTAACCAGTCAAAGAAGTCCATGGCGCTGGCGATAGTTAAATATAAGTTATGCGACTATTACTTCCTTCATGTGCTGCTGTATTGGTACCTTTTCGTGAACATAAAAAAATAATCTTTTTAACAAAAAATCGGCTTGTTTTGCTTATTTTAGTTCATCCATTGTATCGGTTGGCTTTTAAAAATTACTCCCTCCATTAATGACTGGTTAATAGTTTAATGGTAACGCACAGGTTTGATTACAAATTAAAAATTCATTGACATAAAAGCGGAAAAAATAAGAATTTGAAATCACATTAATAACGATTTCACTTCCGGTCACCATCTTGTCATATAGTCTTCGATACTCCCGAAGCCTGAAAAAAAATTCAAAAAGTACGATTATGGTTCGATATTCTCAATTCTTTAAAGGCAAAAGTATATTTTTAATCAGTTGCTCTCAATGTTAAAAAGATGTGAAAATAACAATGTAATCATGTAATTAAATAAAATTTGATAGACGCTGAACTTCCGAATAATTGGCTCAAAACTCCGAGTTAAGGGGTACATAGAGGCATTGTGTTTGTTTTAAGGGTGTAAAATTGCATTTTGTTAACATCGGCGATTGCAGTAAATAACGCTGTAATTCACTGCACATATTTCAACACACACAAAATTATTAATGAAATAGGTAAAAACCTGAGGGTGTTAATTTTGATCAATCTACCAGCATCTATTTGAAGTCACCTTATACTGTGATAAGAAAAGCACACATTTTTTAATCAGTGTGACAATAAATGACCTGAAGTGTATTAGGAAATAGATTTTCAGTTTGAGTGATATACCGTAGAATATATCACTGTTTAGAGTTCAAATTCGTAGTAATTTAATCACGAAGGCCATAGGTCTGAGTGGTTAAATAATTACGCATCTGAACGATGCTAATGACAGCTAATGCGTTTTCATCAGAATTGGAGGCTGTTGTTCAACACAGATTTACAATATAATGAATTTTACTTCGAGTCTAATGATGCATTAGTGGCGTTTGAACCTTGACCATCTATTCAATACGTCCTTCAGTAAAATAAACTTTTCACTTGACTTGATATAGACAATACTTTTCAGAATAAAAGAAAGTTCAAATTATTGGGGTCTGATTTAAATCCACTTAGTTGCAATCAAATTAAAAATATCAACGAGTGAAAACAGCTCATATTTTCCTACACAAAACAATGGTATGACAACATTTAACCTATTTTCATTCTATAAGTTTGCAAAAGGGAAATGGACAAGGGTCTCTTTTAAACACACGAAAGACATGCATGTAATGTTATTGAAAGGGTTGTAAATCCTCCCCTACCCCCGCATCCTCCAACCACGCCTTCTATTTTCGATTTTTCACTCGAATCTTTCCTTTCACTCTTTTAATGAATGAACCGTCAGACATTATACTTTAAATGATATGTTATGATACTTATTTGCATTTAGTTTTCCCACCTCTGTACACCTGCTCCGCAAACTTTCCGTCCATGTCCCATTTATTTTTTTCTTATTTTCTGAAAAGGAAATAATCCTAAACGATTAAAATCCGAATACTTAGCAATATGTCGTCTGCATTTAGATGCTTAGATACAAAGGATGTATTTTCAGAATATGCTTTCCTTTTTTTCTATTTTTCCTCTTTTGTCATTAAATGACTGCGTTTAATAAAAAATCGTAGTTGGTAGACGTTATGGAACTACTTTCTTTCTGCTGAATAAAACAGCCAGTCATATGCCTCATTTTATGTATTCGTATCCTTATTATATATGAAGGTACTCTCGCGGAAAATGTCCGTGAAAATTGGCTGAGTTGGCACAATTGGTGATCATGAAAAACAAATGCACGACATACTTGTGATATAATGAACAATAGGCAAAAATGAATGCAGCATCTAGTAAAATAGATATTAATACCTTATCTAAAGTGAATACTTCTAGGTCCACATGTCCCGCTAGCAAAAAGGTCCCTGTAGGCGTTTCATAAAAGCCTGTTTGTATATAAATTCTCGGTATACGTATGTATGGAGAGAAAGCAAAATGAAGTAAATGTTTCTTTTCCTTTTTGTTTTAAGAAGGCAACGTGCGTGTCTTAATTTATCGACCTGTCATGTACCTACTTTATTTACAGTGTATGCTATTTTTCAATGTTTCTTTACTTAAACCAGAGCTTCGTTTAGTAAAAAAGATAATTTATTGTCCACAAACTAAAAATAGTAATTCTTAATGTGGTTCATTTAGATACATGAATACCTCTCATAGTTCATTGATGTTATCAGTAATTTTCTTGAACTCTTTCTTTCAAGTATAATGTTTTTCTTCTCATTTTTTCTTTCACTTTTTCTTTAGTATTTTTACCTATATAAATTATTTTTCTTATATTTTATCAACATTCAGTATGAAGGAAGTTTAAGTAGTTGTATAATTGTATTGTCTTAGTGTTTAATCTATAAAGATTTATTTTGAGTATCTGTCGGGAACAAATGTATTCGATGTAATGTTTATAATGCTAAAATCGTATGATATTAAAAATGTGAACAAATGTGTTTTTCATAATATTTGCTTTCATTTTCAATTGTGAATTACTCAGAATTTTAAAATTTTAGTCTTGTAGTATTCTTTTGATTGTGTTATTGTTATGTTTATATTTCAGGAGGTCATGTTGTAAATATTTGTTTTATTTCTTTGAATGTTTTAACATGTAACCTTCAAAAAATAAAATTATTATTAGTTGTAAAACTTTTCTGATATTCTGCTTTAGTTGTACAACGAATTCTTTATTATGCTGTAAGTATAAAGTTGTTCTGTTCTCTGCTGTAGTTGTACAACTCTTCTGTTATTCTGCTGCAGTTTTACAGCCGTTCTATTTTCCTGATGTAGTTGTACACCTGTTCTGTTTTCTGCTGTATTAATACAACTGGTCTGTTATTTTGCTGTAGTTGTACAGCTTTTCTGTTATTGTGCTGTAGTTGTACAACTGCTCTTTTATTCTGCTGTAGTTGTACAACTGTTTTGTTATTCTGCTGTAGTTGTACAGCTGTTCTGTTATTCTGTTGCAGTTCTACAACAGTTCTGTTATTCTGCTGTAATTGTACAACTGTTCTGTTATTCTGCTGTAGTTGTACAGCTGTTCTGTTATTCTGCTGGAGTTGTACAGCTGTTCTGTTATTCTGCTGGAGTTGTACAGCTGTTCTGTTATTCTGATCTAGTTGTACAACTGTTCTGCTATTCTGCTGTAGTAGTAAAACTTCTCTTTTATACTTCAGCATGTGTACAGCTGTTTTGTTATTATGCTGTAGTTGTACAGCTGTTCTTGATTTCTGCTGTAGCTGTACAACTGTTCTTTTATTCTGCTGTAGCTGTACAACTGTTCAGCTATTCCGCTTTGTACAACTGCTCTTTTATACTTCTGTAGGTGTACAGCTGTTCTGTTATTCTGCTGTAGTTTTACAGCTGTTCTGTTTTCTTCTGTAGTTGTACAGCTGTTGTGTTATTCTGCTGTAGCTGTACAACAGTTTCGCTATTCTGCTGTAGGTGTACAGTTTTTTCTGAATTTCTGCATTAGTTGTACAACTGTTCTGTTATTCTGCTGTAGTTGTACAACTGGTCTGCTACTTTGCTGTAGTTGTACTACTGTTCTTTTATTCTGCTGTAGCTGTACAACTGTTCTTTTAGTTTGCAGTTGTTTTACAATTCTTCTGTTATTCTGTTGTAGTTGTACAAATGTTTGCTATTCTGATTTAGTTCTACAACTATTCCTTTACTATGCTGTAATTATACAGCTGTTTTGTTATTCTGCTGTACGTGAAAAACTGTTCTGTTGTTCTGCTTTAGTTTAACAGCTGTTCTGTTGTTTTGCTTTAGTTTAACAGCGGTTCTGTATTCTGCTGTAGTTGTACAGCCGTTCTGTTATTCTGCTGTAGTTGTACAACTTTTCTTTTATTCTGCTGTAGTTGTATAACTGTTTTTTTATTCGGCTGTTCTTGTACAGCTGTTCTGTTATTGTGCTGTAGTTGTACAGCCGTTCTATTATCCTGCTGTTCTTGAATAGTTGTTTTTTATTCCTCTGTATTTGTACAGCTGTTCTGTAATCTGCTGTAGTTGTACAGCTGTAATGTTGTTCTTCTATAGTATACAGTTGTTCTGTTATTCAGTTTTAGTTATACAGCTGTTCTGTTATCCTCCTGTTGTTGTAGAGCTGTTCAGTTATTTATTTACTTTTATTTTATTCTACTGTAGTTGTACATTTGTTCTGATATTCTGCTGTAGTTGTACAGCTGTTCCGATACTCTGCTGTAGTTGTACAACTGTATATTTTATTCTGCTGTAGTTGTGGAACTGTTCTGAAATTCTGCTATAGTTATAAATCTTTTATGTTATTCTGCTGTAGTTGTTCAACTGTTTTGTTAATATGCTGTATTTGTACAGATATTTTGTTATTCTGCTGTATAAGTACAATTGTTCTGTTATTTTGCTGTAGTTGTACACTTTTTCTGTTATTCTCATGTAGCTGTACAACTGTTTTGTTATTCTTCTGTAGTTGTACAGCTGTTTTGTTATTCTGCTGTAGTTGTACAGCTGTTCTGTTATTGTGCCGTAGTTTTACAGTTTTTCTGTTACGCTGCTGTACTTTTACGGCTGTTATTGTTATTCTGCTGTAGTTTTACAGCTGTTCTGTTATTCTGCTGTAGTTGTACAAGTGTTCTTTTTTTCTGCTGCAGTGGTAAAGGTGTTAGGTTTTTTCTGCTGAAGTTGTTTCTAAACTTTTTAGACTGGATTTTTTTACGGAAACGCAACATATTTTTAATATTAGAGTTTGATACTCATTTTTATATTTTTCAATTGTCTTCACATTTTCCCTTCACAGTCTGATTTGTCTAATTCTTGTTATTTTTTAAATAATTTTATGTGACAATTTATAGGTATTTGTCATTAAAATGAGTTTAATTAAATGTTTGAATATAAAATATATTCACAGATTTAATTGAGGTATTTACATCGCTAAGTATATATCTTTTACTTAAAAATATTGCATCCCCGGTGTCTTAATTTTTACACGCATTCTATTTCATTAGCAGCCATGAAATCAGGCACAATTGTCGCCCTTGCCATCGCCTGCGTTTTTGGTCTTGCAACTGCCCAGTTTGGATTCGCACCCCAGCAGAACAGTGGATTCGGAAACGGTATATATAAGTTTTTCTTACGCTTGTTTGACTTTGTGTGTCTCCTGTATTTCTCTTGTTAATGTTTTTTTCTTCTTCACTTTATGTCACAATCTACCAAATGTTAGAAAGGACACCGAGTTTACTGCAAGTCACCTATTAACGACCAATATTTACTACCTGCCACCGAAACAAATAGTTTTATCTATAAATTATTTGAACTAAAATTCATGTAATTAGATGTTAAGTGATCATTTAGCAATATAGAAATTCAATTCAATCTTCTAACTGCCGTGGTATGCGAGAATGTTGATTTTGATTTTGCTTTTTTTTACAACTTTTTGTTGTTCTATGCACAACAGTGATTCAAAGTCGTTGCTTTTTTAGAATATACATTATTCGTCGTCTCTAGCCTATGCATGCATGTTCCGGGCATGACCTGCTCCAGTTACGGAATGATTCAGTTTGATTAAAAGATAAGCACATTGTTAAGAATGGTCGAGAGCAGCGACTGATTTGTTTGATTATTTATTTTTAATTATTGGTTTATCTGGTTATAATTACATAGTATATTTTATCAATCTGTTCAGACTTTTAATCTCTAGAGGGACTTACAAAACATGGCCGATCAATTAAAACTGATGATCACACAATCAGTTAGGGGTCTTTGACATTTCATTTTTTCTCAAGGTGTCCTTTTTTCACATTCTTTCAGAAATACAAATTCAAGCTCTTCTAACAATTCAATGTTTTAAGCACTGTTTAGAAGTGGTTTTCACAACTTTTTTAAAGAGTCACATTTTATGTTTACAGTACTTGTTACATTTTCTTTCATTTTAAAATTATTTTCACTTTTTCCCATGTTTTACATTTTTGTCAATATTTTCAAATGTATTTTCCTTTCAGTTGTGTTGTTCATTTGGCTATTGTTTCTCCTATTAACACTCTTTGGTAACAAAGGAGACACAACTATCATCTTCGGCAACTTTACTGGCCCGTGAGTTTCTTTTTCTTGCTGTCGTTGTTTGTTTTTTTGTAGGTTTTTTTTTTTTAAACACCGTCTTTGTGTTCAAAAGTGACATCGTGACAGCGGTGGTGGTACTTTTTATTGATAAAGTCAGTGAGTAGAAAAATGTAGTCGAGAGATATTTTTGTGGTAACATAATGACTAAGTGACGGTGTGTGACATTTTAGGCTGATGATGTCTTTAATTGTATCATCTTTTTATATGACTGAATTATTTGGACCGGGCAAGCAAGCTACTAAACGGTAAATGTATTGATTTTTAATCTGAAATGTCTGAAACAATAACTACAGTTTACTGTGTTCTTTTAGCTTTACATATGTTTCCATATGTTTCAGAAATGTAATGCTTAACATTTTTCATCATTTGTTTCGCGCATTTTTTCTACCACTAATTACTCATTTCTTTTTCTTTTCACAGAGATGTAGGAGGCTCGAACTAAGACCCAGTACCCGGACTACTTTGTTAACCGGACAAGGAAGTCCATGGCGTTGGCGAAATTTAAACATAATTTATGCGATTATTACTTCATAATTTTACCATAAACTTGCTTGTTTTGTTTATTTTAGTTTATCCATTATATGGCAGTTGATACTTTTAGCTGTCATTTAACCGAGATCCCATCTATCGGTGGTATTCATCTGGCATGTAACAGTTTGGTTTGGTTTATTGGGGTTTAACGCCAGTTTTAACAGCTGAGGTCATATCCCGGCGGTTAGTCCACCTTACCAAATTTCTCCCCAAGTGACTGACTACTTTCTCACTTGCTGCAGAAGTGAGGTACAAATGATCCATAGAACCATTGTCTGATGTCAATTATTACGGAGAAATTTTGCCGACCCTGATGCGGATTGAACCGGGATCAACATGATTGACAATCCGATGCTCTACCGATTGAGCTAGTCGGGCCAGCCCATCATGTAACAAAAACAGCAGCTTCTCTGGAATTAGATACTTAGTGTATATTGGACTGTCTCTAACACCACCCCCAATCCCAAAGCCTAAAATCATTTAACTCTTCTTGTGGCGTCGGTTATATAGGAAGCTGGTACCGATAAAACTCAAATGGAAAGCCATATAAGACAAATCTCTTGAAAAATCTCGATGCGAAAGAACTTATTCGATGTTTAATCTGAAATTAATTGCCAGTAATATCGAGACTTTAACCAGAATCAGAATTTCTACAGAACTCACCAGTAGTGAATTACGAACTAAATGTACTAGGTCAGACATACGATGCTTAAAGCAATTACAAAACAAGGAGTGTTCGTACCACATATATTTATAATTGCAGACAGTTTTAATTTGGTTATGTCAAACAAAATAATTTGTACACATTAAACAGAAGAAGACGTTAACGCGTCACAGAAAATACAGACTTTTTAAACTTGTAAGTCTTACTTATAACGGACTACGAGATTTATTCAACACATTCTGAATTTTCATTTTATTCACATATATCAGAGGCTAATTATGCCAAAAAAAACCTGTTTATATAAAAAAAGGAATGGCATGATGACATTTTGTAATTTGATTAATCTCATTATTTTATTAGAATAGTCTCGAAATATCAATTCATCGACTAACAAGCGGAAATAATAAGGCACTGATTTTAAAACAAGATTATTTTTAGCAACTCTGAAATCAGATTAACAGCGATTTCACTTCCAGTCACCATTTTGTCGTTGTCGTTGATAATCTCGAAGCCTGAAAAAAAAACAGAAAGTATGGTTAGATATTCTTATTTCTTTATAGGGAAGGTAAAATAATTATTCAATTATTCTCAAATTTTGAAAACAGAAAAACAAGAGCCATGTTACACATGGTTAATCCCCCCGCCGGGAAGAAGCTACCTGAAGGTTGTACTTTCAAACACTCAATGTAACAATGTTTGAAGAAATCCCACAAAAAATAGGCAAGGTATAGTTATTGTTCTTGCAAATTAAACTTCCTACCAATGTGCTATGTCAGTGTATTAAGTTTGAAGAAAATCGCTCAAGCACTTTTGGAGTTATGCTTCGGACAAAGTTTTTCAATTAAATCTGATAAAGGGGAATAATTCTAAAAGTAGGCAAGGTAGAGTTATTATTCTTACACAGTGCACATCCTCCAAATGTGCTCTTTCAGTATATGAAGTTTGAAGAAAATCACTCAAGTACTTTTGGAGTTATGTTTGGACAAAACTGGAATGGACGCATGCACGGACGGACAGAGACCATTTCTAATATCCCCTCCGCCTTTGGCGGGGGGATAATAAGTTCAAGAATTCAAGAATTAGATATACATGTATATACTGGGATTTTTAAAATGTAAACAAGTAAATCTGATAAAGGGGAATAACTCTTAAAAATAGGCAAGGTAGAGTTATTGAACTTGCACACTACACTACCTACCAATGTGCTCTGCCAGTGTATGAAATTTGAATAAAATCCCTCAAGTAGTTTTGGAGTTATGCTCCGGACAAAATTTATCAAGTAATTCTGATAAAGGGGAATAACACTAAAAATAGGCAAGGTAAGTTATTGTTCTTGCACACTGCACTACCTACCAATGTGCTCTGTCAGTGTATGAAGTTTAAATAAAATCCCTCAAGTAGTTTTGGAGTTATGCTCCGGACAAAATTTATCAAGTAATTCTGATAAAGGGGAATAACTCTAAAAAATAGGCAAGGTAGAGTTATTGGACTTGCACACTGCACTACCTACCAATGTGCTCTGTCAGTGTATGAAGTTTGAATAAAATCCCTCCAGCAGTTTTGGAGTGATGCTCCGGACAAAATTTATCAAGTAAATTTGATAAAGCGGAATAACTCTAAAAAAAGGCAAGGTAGAGTTATTGCACTTGCACACTGCACTACCTACCAATGTGCTCTGTCAGTGTAGAAGTTTGAATATAATCCCTCAAGTAGGTTTGGAGTTATGCTCCGGACAAAATTGTTTCGGACGGACGGACGCACGGATGCACGGACGCACAGACGGACGGACGCACGGATGCACGGACGCACAGACGCACGGACGGACGAAGGGCTTTTCTAATATCCCCTCCGCCTTTGGCGGGGGATAAAAAATGATTTTAACATAACAGCTAGCGATCATTTGACATGATTTGTTGAAAGAAAAAATAAGATTTAAGATGGTGAACTCCAGACTACTTTGCTCAATTTTTTCAAGTTAAAGGGTACGTATATACAGGTACTGCACTTGTATTAAGGGTGCACAATTGCAGTTTATTTACAAAGGCGAGTGTATTAAATAACGTAATAATTCTTTGCACTTATTTCAACATGATTTAACACACAGTAAATGATTACGGAAATAAATAAAACCTGAGAGCGTTTATTTTGATAAATCCGACAGCATCCATTGGTTCGTAGTCACCTTGCACATTCATACTGTGATATGAAAAAGAAACAAATTTTTTAATCAGTTCAACAATAAACGAACTGAAGTGTATTGAACAGCATATTCCACATATTTTCTCACATTGTGTAAATAGCCACGTTTATTTTTAGAATTAATATCGGTTCCCATTTCGAAGAGTCGTTCGACTATTTATGAAAATCGTCTAACGAGGTTGTGAATCGAAAACAATACTATCGATCGTATGCCTTTATGTGTATGAATGGTTTAACAAAACCCTGCATTCTGAATGGTCATTACCAAATTGAAACCATTTCTCATTGGATGAGTTATACTTTATTTCGAAAACAATAACAACAAAAGCAAAACAAAACTGTGTGGCTTTATATTTCTTCCCTGACTAATTCCTCATTATACAGAGAATGTAGCGATTTTCGGCCCAGTATGTACACGCCTCCTTTGTAGATTTTTAGTGTCACAGACTTGACTAGTTGAAATGCAGTTACGTATAAATTCATATTCCGGACTGAACCAGAACCTTGCAAATATAAACACAGATGATCTATTTTTAATCAGAACTGGAGGCTGTTGATTAATAGATAAAATGTTAGCGGCGTTTGACCCTTGACGTACCAGGTTCTTAAGGAAAATAGACTTATTACTTGACTTGGAGGAGGCACCGTGGTCCAGGGATAGAGCGATGGGCTTTGGATCCGAAAGTCGCGGGTTCGAATTCTGTCAGAGGCGAGATTCTCTCACGATCTTCACATTCCTCCACGCTGCGCGAATACTGGCATGGAACCCAGGAAGCAATCATCGAGCGTGATGAATCTAAGTTGTAAGAACTTGTATCGCAATCGATGTAAAATAAATGAGTCTGAACTAAACATGTTACTTGACTTGATATAGACAATATTTATTAGATTAAAAGAAAGTTCAAATTATTTGGGTTTGTTTAATTTCACTCAGTCTCGATCTAAAACAATGTCAATGAGAGTAAAAGTTCGTCTTTCCTACTGCAAAAAAGATGGAATGAATATGTTATACCTACTTTCAGAGAAAATAAATTGAAAAAGGCAAACAGACAATGGCCTGTTTAAAAAACACGCAAGAAATGCATATTAAAGTGTGCAAAGATTGGCACACCCGTCCCTATAAACCCGCCTTCTTTTTTCCATTTGATTAATTTCTTTCTTTTAATTCACATTCTTTAAATGAATGAAATAGCAGGAAATTTAAGACTTATCAAAAATCTTTAAAACCTATGATATTTTATGGCATCTTTAGCGCTTCCCGAAAACCGCCTGTAAAGACATGTTGTAACTACTTTCTATCTACATAATAACAATAGCGAGTCATAATTACTAGTGTGCCTTATTTATGCGCCGAGAACAATAAGCAAAAATGAGTGCAGCACCTAGTGAAATTGACATTAATACCTTGTCTATGTGAACGCTTCTAGGTCTGTATGTGCTGCTAGCAAGATAGTCCCTCCAGTCGTTTTATAAATGCCTACATGTTAACACAGAAATCAAAATTAACAAACGTTTAATGAAGGGAATGTGTCTTTGCCTAAAGCAAATACGTTTCTACTCCTTACTCTAGAATTTACAAACAACTGCTTATTTCGAAGTAGATGGCTAAATGTCAGTGCTTCCAACCTGTGACAGGCGTCCAGATACTTCTCTTTTTTTACTGACCTGCTACCATGTATCTTCTTCATATACAGTACATGTTCTTATTTTTTAATGTCTGTTTATTTGTATTCCAGAGTTTCGTTAATTGAGAAAGATAAATCTATTGTTAACAGAGTAATCTGGAGAGGGGTGCTAATTTACAATGTTTCTAACATCAGCCATAGGGCGAATTAAATTTTATGCTAATGCATTACAATTTTTTTTTCAATTTATGCAAGGTAATGATTAGTGCAACATATCTAACATTATGTTAATGCTAATTTAATGCATGGCGTATGTCAAAATGCTGTTAATGCATAGCATTATTTTGCATTATTTGCATTTTGTTCACTATATAGTCAAAAAGGAGTATGAAAGGATTCTTAGGTATACACTTTCTGCCCATTACATTTTAATTGGGAGTCTATCTGACAGTGTTTGAAAAATTGATGGTAATCAGGTGCAGCATATGAAAAAAAAATCATGTTTAATTCAATGAATTTCTTTTTTTAAATAATGCTTATTTTATGCATTACTTTTACAAAAAACAGTAATGCTAATTCTAATTTAAATCATAAATTTGGCAAAAAATGCTAACTTAATACTTTTAAAGGTAATTTGTCCCATATCTGTCAAACAAACTCTGGATTTCATATCAAAAACTCTGTTTTCAACAATGTCAATTCGTCTAACATCGTTCTGGCCACTAAAATAAAACAAGAATGCTACTGCTAGTACAGTGTAATCTAGTTTATCCGACATCTGATTTTAACGACAATCTACTTCATCCGGCACAGTCAGTTGGTCCAGACAAATTGAATAAAATTTGTATGCACTTACAATCTGGATTAAACAGAAACTGTTTTATCCGTTATCCGACTTTGTTTACCTGTCCCTGCTGTTAACACACAGTGTTTTTCACACTTGCTTATCCGACCAACAATTGCTATTTTTTATTTGTCAGCTGATATTTGTGTCGTTGTTTGATTTTCTCGGTTGATGGCCTCAAAAATTGGGAAAAGACTAATTATTCCTTGCAGACAATTATTGTCATCGTTCAATTTATTTGAGTTGGCAGTACATATCACCCGATAAACCGAAAATACACCGGTACATTTACTGACAAATATTCACCAATCATCAGTATTAAAATGTAATAGCTGTACGAGTGATCAAACAGGTCTCTATGTCACACTGTCGTCAGTTGTTTTTTTTCTATCACCATGGAATGTATTAATAAAAAGCGACACGCAACTGAGCCAAGTTAATGGTTGATTTAACTTTTAAAGAGAAAGTGGATTTGATAAACGAGGTGGATAATGGAGTTTGGACACAAATAAATTGAATTCACATTATTATATGTACTCATATTATGCAATTTTATCCCCAATAAAACGACTTCAAATATCGCCGGTGTTTTAGTCATAACCTTTACATTGACTCCCGGTATACATACCAATCATATTCATCGGACAAATA
The DNA here is from genome assembly GCA_012932295.1 of Cyclina sinensis. Classification (NCBI taxonomy): domain Eukaryota; kingdom Metazoa; phylum Mollusca; class Bivalvia; order Venerida; family Veneridae; genus Cyclina; species Cyclina sinensis. The sequence goes on along the minus strand of JAAONU010000006.1, from coordinate 19,477,959 downwards.
TTTACTTAACCGACAGTCTGCTTAACCAACATACATTGTATTGTGATGTAACCAACAGATGTCGAATAATCCAGATTACACTGTATCCAAACTTGTATCCACTGAAAATGGAATACGTGTAACGCATTAAACTGCAAACTTCAATCATCAAAATGGCAGTAAAATCGGATTCATAACTTCTGTTATCGGGTAGTATTACCTGCATGGTCTGATGTTCCACCAAATTAGGTTGTAATAAAAGTGTTTGAAGTCACACATTAAGTTGGTAAAAGCTTTGTAAATTTCAAGTCACGTAAGATTTCGTCGAAGTAATGATCACAGTTCCCTCGCAAACATAACACATTTTACCATTCTTACAAGAAAACTATATTTTAACACTGAAATACTGCAGTCACGCTACAGCTCATAAGAACAAAAGTCTGGAAACTGTTACGTAAAAAAAGAGATTTTGTTGTGCCAAATATTTCCAGTTATAAATCAGATTAAACCGTTTTGGTTATTCTAGAATTCACATTGTTCTTAAAAATTATCAAGAAGATGTGTGTTAAATGATAAACCGTATGAAAGTGTAACTGGTCCGTTATGTGATTTTGTTACACGAATTTACCAATCGGTCAATTTCGGAGGTTTCAGCCCCTTTGATTTCTCTGTTGCGGCATTAAATGCAGGAACAATTTTCATTTTTCACAAATAAGCAAAGAGTGGACATACTTATTTAGTAAATCAGGTTAAAAAACAGCAAAACATACCCCATAATGTTACAGTAGGTGAATATTTCCAAAGCTTCGGTCTTCAATACGCCACCTTATTTATTCGTCACCGAATCTGGTAGCCCTAGTATATAGCAGCGTTCTGTCTATCTAATAGTATGGGGAGCTGTTTCTGTCTCTTGTGTGAAATGTTGTCACCACAAGTTCAGGTATGAGGGAACATGCCATATAATGACTGCCTAGGCTTATTGAGAAAATAATTAGACTGGCAGCTTATAAATTCACTGATTGTTTCGTGCCCATTTCATTAAAATAATATTCTTACCATAATATTCTAACATTCTTTGCAGAATGTGGTATGATTGGATTTCAGTACATTTCAGTATTTCATTTTCTAGGCTATTAGGCAGTTGGATCGTTTAAAAACCGGGCAGACTAGAAATCGAGTGGTTGCACATGTTTCGTGTTCAGTTTTTTTTTTTAAATAAACCCCCAATACCTGTAGAATATAAACTACATATATTTTAGGGTGTTTCAGCATTTCATTTTACTAGGAATATAGAATAATCAAGCCGACTGGTAGCATAGAATTTCACTGATTGTTTCGAATATCGTTCAAATGAATTTCTTACGTTTGTAGAATTTGATGATTTCAAGGCGTTTCCTTTTGCATATTCTAAGCTATAAGCTCCATTACTTCAGAGACCAGGAAGCCTAGAATTCCAGTGATTGTTTCGTGTCTATTTCCTTTTAAATAACCTTTAATGATTGTAGAATATGATTCATTTGCATCCATTTAATTTGTAGAGGAAATTACAGTCTCACTGAAGTTCACAATTTCCCTTTGGACGGTTAGATCTGAAGACGACCCATTCATTTCTATTTCATTTTTAACCTGGAATTTCCATTATTGTTATTTATATCCTAGCCAGTCACACTTCAGTTTATGATGTGTTTCTAGTTTATGGTTTATCGGGGTTTAACGCCAGTTTAACAGCTGTAGTCATATCCCGGCGGCCAGTCCACCTAACAAATATTCCTGGGTATCCACCCAGTTTACTAACCAATCTCTCTGCAAGTGACTGACCACTTCCTCACTTGCTTCAGAGGTGTGGGACAAATAACTAAATATGTGGTGTGTTTCGATAGTTTACCTGTATATGCGGCGTGTAGATGCACCGTGTTTTCCTCTGTAGCACAACTTCATCGGAGACAGATAATGCATAGACCTTTTTTAATAAAAAAAATATTCGCACACTCTTTATCTCATTATTTTGAGATTTTGCCAAATAAGTCTGACTCTGACTTTAGAAACAGTATATTTAGTTCAGACAACCTACGACATGTAAAACGATTATTATAGTTAGACTTGAATGTGTAATTAGTAGGGATGTCAACGAATACCTAAATCGGTATCCGGATATCCGTATAGACTATTCGGATACTATCCGGATACTCGTATTCAATCGACGGCTATACGACCTCAATGTTCCAATTCCTATGCCAAACATTACATTTAACGTCTGTTTTACATATTGTTCCGGTAATCCTATTACATGTGTTAAGACAGTTTGACAAAAATAATAACTGTCATTACGTGTAAGTAAAGTTAATAAAACAAAGACATGTTGTTTACTGTTTTTATTTTCCTCGTTTTTTTGTTGTTTTTTTTGTTTTTTTTGGCATGGTCTGTCTTTGTTTTTTAAAAAAAAATAAACTAATTAGATAAAAGATAAAACCCTTCGGTGTTTTTTATTTATTTATTTATTTATTTATTTATTTATTTATTTATTTATTTATTTATTTATCTATCTATCTATCTATCTATTTCATGTACGTAATGCAACACATTTTATTATAAAAATGAAACATAAAAAAACAGACCGAAAACGTTAATATTACCGACAACGATCGCATACATTTATTAAATGAATTAAAAGCAGTAAGAAATTAGTTACGAGGGGAACGCATATATAAGCGATCACAACACCCTTTCGGTTTAACCTTTATTTTTTCACGACTAATGTGAAAAAATAAAGGTTAAACCAACACCCTTTCGGTCCGCAGGATCCGAATAGTTAACACTATCCCATCAACTTCCTGTTCCACTTTGAAAGAGTACATATCATAAACCCTGACTAGTCGGCACGAAATTAAATTTATTGCAACTCAGTCAATCGGTAAATTTACCGGTAACAGCGTCAGGTTAACCGGTATATGAAAAAGTTACTGTTTGCATCCCTAGTTTAGACATTTGAAGGATTTATTTTCAATTAATGAAAACTTTGCAATGGTAAAATTTAATATTGTTTTTTCTCACATTAATTTTTACCAGGAAATTCCATAATATACATAATTTTATATACATTCATTTATGAGGAAAATATTTATAAAAGTCATAAATGTAAATATAGTATACATGTATAAGTTTTATATAACGTTTTTCTTCATATTTACGAAAATGCCCAAAAGACCATGGTTTTGAGGCCGAAACACCCAAGGCCGAAATCTTCCAGAAGGTGAAAAGTCCTGAAATCGAAGGTTCATGCCGAGGTACATATTTTGCTTTCACAGCCATTCCTCCATTGGGAATCAAGAAAGTCTTTAAAACAGCGGAATGTTATTTTTTATGTGTCAGCATTAACTTTGAAATTTTAATGGTAGGAAACTAATTCAATTATTCATTCTCGCTCACTGATACTGGATATGTGACTTTGATACTTCATGATAACTACTACTATTTCTACTACTAGTACTTCAAGGATAAATTATCGAAGACTTTAGAACTGAAAACCAGTACGAAAGAGAAATAAGAAACAAAAAAAAAAAAACAAATTAACCGTTAGACCGCTGCTTTCTGTCATTTACTTATCATCAATTTGCATATGGAGCATCAATTTAACATAGAAAATGTGAATGTGTTGGACGCATGTTCTTTTACTCATACAGAATATTTTCAAACTGTAGACTGTAACCGCATTTAAATCATCTTTGAGTGTAATATGTGCTCATGATACCTCGATCGTAAGTACATATAGTTTGCTTAACCATACATTTTCCTTCGATCTTTGTTGCGATTGTCAGAGGTCAGTGTATCTTTAGATCACAAGGCCTGTTTTGTTACCCTTACATGTTTGCACTAGTCGTTCTGCTACAAAGTAGAAAGTCGATGTTTTGGTATCCGATTAAAACAAATTCATATTATTATTATTATTAATAATAATAATAATAGCGAATTTAAACTTTTTGTCAGTGCAAATAAAAATTTATCACAAATTAATAATTTTAGAATTAAATAGTGTTAATCTATTATTTGCATATAAAAACCTTAAAACAGCTATATGTGTTTTCTGACTTTTCATGTTCAGCGCTACTCTCTTCAAATGATAAGCATCTTACATGCTCTAAATCCACTATTAAAATATTGTAAAACACAGTTTTGCCTTTTCTTGAGATGAAAAATTGTAATCATTCCTGAGGCTTAATGGGCCTTTATATGAGAAAAAAATAATATCTTGATTCTATACACAACTGAAAATTAAAACAAATGATTTCACCAGCATTCGAACCAATGCCCTTTCGGCCATTAAAATATAGGACGGCGATCTACGCCACTGAGCCATATTAGTCAAAATTAATAGTATAAATAAAGTACCAACCCCGTGACTAACGGGGTAAATATTTTACCGATATAAGTGTGTAAAACTCATTGTGATATGTTTCTGTGCCAAATTATGAGTCAAAAACTTATTTTGTGTGTGTGTGTGTGTGTGTGTGTGTGTGTGTATTTTTACAGTTACAGCAAAAATTTCACTCGTATAAACATTTTCTCTCTCTCTTATTTATATATATTTTTTGCATCTTCGAGCCTTCTGTGAGTCAGTCGCTTTAAATAAATACATTAGCCGTTTAAGTCGGCTTATTATACACAAGTTAGTCACTTTGCGTTAAGCCCTGTAGCTAATCTTTTAAGTAGCAAATAGAGGTGCAAAAGAAGATAGGTAGCGAATATATACAAACAGGGAATGATAGGTGGCAAAACGTCCAGAATCCTATCTATTCGAACACATATGTGTTCATAATTGTATTACGCTTCTCTTCAGGTTCAATAATTTACTTCAAAAGAAACCGGAAGAGGCAGACATATATGGCCAGAATCATTTAAGTTGATATTTACTGAGTTCTCATTTCGTCATATATAGCACCACACCACACAGCAGTTACGTCCCTGAATGAAGGGGAGATTAATGCGTGGCAACGTTGAATTAACTTAATAATATTTAGGGACCGAATGTTAAGAAATTGTTGATAATCATCAAACGTGATATTTTAAAGTTCTCAGGTTAATACTTTGGTTAAGCTCGATTAATTTTATTCAGTGAAATGATATAATAAAATGAAAATAATCACCAAGAACAACTACATTTGTAGTCTACAACTTTTTTCTATAACTTTGACAATATCAAATATAGTCGGCGCTATCCTGAGATATGTATTGTACAAAGATCATGTATTTGTGTCTTACATGGTATTTGTCCATTTTCTATCTAGTAGACATTGTAGGAACATGCTCGCAAAGCATTTTAATAGTTATCCTGTGATTGTTTCTATTGAAATGCTGGAATTGAAAATGACAATTATGTTATAGTTTGTTAATGGGCCGTATTGTAACTAAGGGTTTGTAGAATTAATGTGATGATTTACTATTTCATAAGAAAAATAAACTTCTACCTGCGTGTTTTACGTACTCATACTGTGAAGTTCACTTTTGATTTATTTTCTAATACCCATTGCTACTGCCTACTTCAACTGCCAACTTCCTACTAGCGATATTTCCATGTTTACTAAAAAAGTAATTAAAAAAAAAACATTTTCAGTTGGTAGGTAAACACTTGTTTTCAATATGCTCGACGCTGCCTCTTGATCAGGGATGGGTACAATTACAATTATAATTTAATTAATTACAATTAAGTATGAAAAATCATATAATTAAAAATAATTGTTAATTGAGCCAAAACTCAATTACTTTAATTGTAATTAATTAATTACTTTGTGAAATTCTTCATTTAATTGTCAATTAAATTCAATTAAATTCAATTAATCTGAATTCTGTGCACATAAACCATTGATCTGATTTAGGTAAAATGCATACTTTTTCACCTGTATTGTCTGATATAGATAATCTTCCAAGAAGTGATAATTGATAATCACCTGACAATGATTTTAATACAGGTAGCTTTTCATGGGTATTGTCATGATTGATATAGCCTAAGGTTACCTGGCAAGTGTTTGGTGAGAGTAATGCTTTGTGTTATTCAGAAAACAGACTGATGAGTTTGATTTAATGTTTTCAAAGTGAAAATAAATTTTTCTGTATCTGGTGTGCTTTGTAACTATGTTATTTTCATACTAAAGCAGTTTAACTAGAAAATAATTAATTGTAATTAATTATTTTTTCAAATTTAATTGTAATTAATTAATTACAATGTGAAAATTCATGTAATGGTAATTGTAATGTAATTGGGAAGTTTCCATTTTAATTGTAATTAATTAATTACTTTTAAAAATAATGGTACCCATCCCTGCTCTTGATATGTGCCTGAATATTATTAAATAGGTAATAACTGAAATATTAATGCATTACATATCAAAACAGAGACATTAAATGCAAAGATGCATGTTTGCATGTTTTGAATATTAAGGAGTAATTATTTAAATATATATTAATTGATTGAAAGAATGGACGAACTTTATCAATAAAAGAAGACGTTCCGATGCGATGAAGCACACATTTCAAGAAAGTTTAGATAAAATGTCGAGCAAACGAAAATTGATGTATGTGTAACTGCCGTTATCTTCTTTTGCTTATGGACTTTTATATAAGGATGGAGTAGACGGTCAAATCAATAATGTAAGAAGTCCATGGCAACATATCCATAGAGAAGAAAATACCTTAAAAGATACAACATTTGTAAGTCGATATGTAAAACTTAGACCAAACACATTATTTGTAATCCTCCCCATTTTTTTTCTCGAAATAATTCTATCTTATGTGTATTTAAGTTAATTATCAATCGATAAATCACGGTATCGTTAAATCGTGTTGTTTAAACGTTGGTTTTTCAATTAGTGGAATCATCTGAAAAACAATGGAGGCTTTTTGACGCATGCATCAAGATTTAGTCTTAAGGCACATATTAACAATGCTAGGTGTTTTTTTCTATGCTATGTTGACATCTTATTCTTTTAACACATTAATTTCTCCACTGTCGTTTAGTGGCCTAAAAATAGACTGGTTGACATTCAATCTAACTAAAGTACATATCCTTATTGCCGCTACGCAACCGTAGGGAGATCGTGAACTTCAGTCAGATTGGTTGACATTTAGCAACCTATAAATCAGGTGTAAGACTTACACCCACGCTATGTGTTATTCAACTGTTCGCGTCTGGTTACGTATTTCCGGCATCCGGAGCAGACATGAACTTTTTGATGTAACGGTATGAAGGATATATATTTGACAGTTTTCAAATGAACATTACTTTTCAATTCAGAAAGACATACAGTAAGTACACTTACAATTAATACAGATATAGAATCGTATTACTTAATAATTAATGAAAAATTATTTGAAATATATGAGATGCTGAAACAATAAAGATAAATAGAATAACTATTCAGATAAAAAAATTGTACACTGAAGATTTTGTGTGAAACAGAACGAATAGCTCTACCAAAATGGCAAAACAACTCCACCGGAATAACAGAATAGCAATACAACAAAAGAAGTCTAAATCAGTCTTATTTTTCATTTTACCTTGCATCTGTTGGGCAATTAACATTAAATTTTTTTAAAGTTTTTTTCGTCAAACAGGTTACTATAATGAGTGTTTAGAAAACAATTTTAACTGTTTAAAGAACAACTTGACTTATCATAAAGTTTACATATTACCTGGTACAATTATTATAAGGCGAAAAAATATTTTTACAACTATTCTGTTATTCTGCTGTAGTTGTACAACTGTTCTGCTATCCTGCAGGAGTTTAACAACTGTTCTGTTATTCTGCATGTGTTGTACAACTTTTCTGTTATTCTGCTTAATTTGTACAACTGTTCAGTTATTCTGCTGAAGTTGTACATCTGTTCTGCAATTCTGCTGAAGTTGTACAACCGTTCTTCTATTTTGCTGAAGCTCTACAACTGTTCTGCTATTCTGTTGAAGTTGTACATTTGTTCTGTTATTTTGCTGAAGTTGTACAACTTCTCTGTTATTATGCTGAAGTTGTACATCTTTTCTGTTATTCTGCTATTCTGCTGGAGCTTTTCTGCTGTTTTCTATTCCGTTGTAGTTGTAGTTGTAAAGCTGTTAAGTTATTCTTTTGTAGTTGTACAAATGTTCTGTTATTCTGTTGTTGTTTTTGTTGTACAAGTTTCCTTTTATTCTGCTGAAGTTGTACAACTGTACTGGTATTCTGCTGAAGTTGTACAGCAGTGATATTCTGCTGTTGTAGTACAACTGTTCTGGTATTCTACTGTAGTTGTACACTTATTCTGCTTCTCTGTTGTAATTTTACAGCTATTCTGGTACTATGCTGGAGTTGCTCTGTTGCTCTGCTGACGTTATTCTGCTAAATGATTTGTTTGTGCTTACTTTACACAGAAAACAAAGTCTTAGGCTAACGTAAATTGTCATTCAGATGCAAGGCAAAATAAAGAAAAACCTCATTTGGCTTTTTGTATTTTTTCATGTTATGCTGCTATTCTGTTATAATGCTGGTGTTGTTCTGCTGTTTTGCTATTTTGCTGAAGTTGTTCATCTATCCTACGGTTCTGCTATTTTGACACAGATTTTTTTTCTCTTAAACTTTCTGAGAGATATTTATTTTTTATTTATTTCATATATATTGTGGAATTGCAACAGATACCTAAATTTTAATTAAAAAAAACAAAAAAGGGAAATAAGGGAAAATAGTATAATTTTGTTGATCGGTAAAACCTTTATGTCAACACAAGTTTGATTTTAAGTTCTAGAGTTTGGTACTCATTTTTATATTTCTTCCAATATGTCTATAAATTTTCTCTTTGCACTGTCTCATTCTTTTCAAATTCTTTTTTTCTTTCTTTTTTTTTTTGTTTATTCTTATTTAATTATATATTATGACTTTTATACCTATTCGTCATTGAAATTATTTCAATTAAATGTTTGAATATAATATGTTACCTATTTTAAAGAAAAGGATTCACATCACTACGGTTATGTCTAGATTGTAAAAATATTATATTCCCGTTGTTGAAATATTTACACGCCTGCTATTTTATCAGCAACCATGAAATCAGGCGCAATTGTCGCCCTTGCCATTGCCTGCGTTCTCGGTCTTGCAACAGCCCAGTTTGGATTCGCACCCCAGCAGAGGAGTGGATTCGGAAACGGTGAATATAAGTTTTCCTTGTGCTGTTTTTGTTTTTTTGTTTTTTTGTTTTTTTTTGGCTCTTCTGTATTTCTATTGTAAATGCTTTTATTGTACTTCATTGTGTGTGACAATCGACCAGATATTAGAAAGGACACCGAGCTTACTGCAAGTCACCTATTAATAATCAATATGTTCCACCTGTCGTCAAAAGAAATAGTTCTATCTATTCAGACATTATAAAATAAGAGTTTCTTAAATAGGAGTACTCGATCTTTTAGCAATTAAAAATAACCAAACTCAATTTTTTAACTACAGTGGTTTGAGAGAAAGTTCTTTTTGCTTTTCTTATCTTTTACAACTCTCTGTCATGTTCTATGTACAACAGAGATTCAAAGTCGTTGCAATTTTCTCAAATGTTTTCATTATAATTTTAGTTGTATAATGATATCATCAACTTATTGTGTGAATGCTTATATTGCTATTGATCTTCTAAATTACACCCAAATTTTATCTGAAAAAAAAAATCGTTTTATTCCTAATTAAAACTAACGGTCACACATCCATTTATGCATCTTCGACATTTCATTTTTTCTCAAGGTTCCTTTTTACTGAGTTCTTTTCACATAAACCAGATATGAAAATTAAAGAACTTCTGACAAATTCAGTTTTAGCACTTTTTAGTAGTTTTCACAACCTTCGTAGAGTATTTTTTCCCAAATTTTCCCAAATTTTCACATTTTACTATGTTTACTTGTTGCATTTTATTTCGTATTAAAACCATTTTCTCTTTTTCTCATGCTTTAAATATTTCCAATATTTTCAAATATATTTTCCTTACAGTTTTGTTGTTCATTTGGCTATTGTTTTTCCTAACAACACTCTTTGGTAACAACGGCACATCCAACGAAGGAGACACCACTATCATCTTCGGCAAATTTGCTGGCCCGTGAGTTTTTTGTTGTTGTTTTTTGTTATTGTTGTTGTTTTTTGTTTATACATATATAAACGTCTTTGTGTTCAAACGTGATAGAGATTCTGGCAAGTTTATTTATTGATTAAATGAGTGTGAAAAAATAACTAAGTGATAAGTTGTGACAACATAATGACTAATTAATGGTCTATGACATTTTAGGAGGATGATGTCTTCAATTTCATTAACTTTATTTTACTGAATGGACCGAGAAAGCAAGCGTACTAAAGCGTAAACGTTTTGATTCCTAGTCTTAAAGGTGGCAATATTTAACTGTTTTTCAGCTATACACGTGTTCTTATGTTTCCAAAATGTAATGCTGAACTTTTTTTACATCATATTTTCTCGCCTTTTTTCTACCAATAATTATTCTTTCTGAAATATCCCTTTTTTCTCTTCAAAGAGATGTCGGCGGAGGTATGAGTTCCTAAATCCCAGTACCCTTCTGACAGGACTAATATTGGTGAAATGGCTAAGGGAGTTCTGTCACCTGTCACAATCCAGGTAGTTCAGTTGGTAGAGCACCAGACTTGCAAGCAGGGGGTCGCAGGCTTGAGTCCTGCCCTGGATATATGATTTTTCTGACCCCGCACTACTATGTTTGCCGGGCAATGAAGTTAAGTCTATGGCGTTGAAGAGAACTAAACATTAGTTATAGGATTATTATTTCATATGTACTACTGTGTTTGCACTTTTTCATGAACATAATAAATAAACTCATCTTTTTAACCATAAATTCGCTTGTTTTGTTTATTTCAAGTTAACCATTGTATTAGTTGGCATTTATAAATTACGCCATCATTGGTCCAGTGGTAACGCACGGGACTTGTATACATGGATCGCCAGTTCGATCTCCTACTTTACTAATACTTTAAACTGTCTTTAAGATGAGCCATTTTACTTAAGATCCCGTCTGTCGATGTTATCCAACCATTATGTAACAGAAACAGCAACTTCTCTGGAATTCAATGATTACTATATCTTCCACTAACACTAACCCCACCCGCTCCCACTGCCACATTCTAAACTCATTTAACTCTTCCCGCGACGTCAGTAATATGGGAAGCTGGGACTGATAGAAATCAAATCAAATAGAAAGTTAGATAAAACAAATGTCTCGAAAAATCTCGAGGCGAAAGAACTTGTTCGATTTTTTATCTGAAATTAATTGCCAGTAATATTTAGACTTTACAAGAATTAGAATTGGTACAAAACTCACCAGTAATGTATTACGAAATCAATGTACTATGTTAGAAATACGAAACCAGTGCTTTAAACAATTCCAAAATAAGAAGTGTTCGAACCAAAGATATTTATTATTATAGACAGTTATAATTTTGTTATGTCGAACAGAAAATAATCCATACACATTAAATAGCAGAAGACATAAACAGGTAACTTTTAAACTTGTAAATGTAAATCCCACATATACTGGACTACAAGATTTATTCAACACATTCTGAAATTTCATTTTATTCACATATCTTTAAATCACATACTAATTATGGCAGATAAAACTTGTTTTTTTTTTTATAAAAACATGGCATGATGACGTTTTGCAAATTTGACTGATCTCATAATTTTATTTAAATAGTCACGAAATATCAATTTATCGACTAACAAGCCGAAATAATGAGGCACTAATTTTAAAACAAGATTATTTTTAGCAATTCTGAACTATCTCACTTCCGGTCACCATCTTGTCGTAATCTTTGATACTCTCGAAGCCTGAAAAAAGTATGGTTCAATAATCTCAATTTTTAAAGGGTAAGTAAATTATTATTCAATTGTTCTTAAATTTAAAAAACAGAAGATATTATTTTTAACGTGACAGCTAGCGATCAAAAGAAAATGCTCATTTGACATGATTCATTGAAGGAAAAATTAAGATTTCGAAGATGGTAAACTCCATCTGTATTAAGGGTGTAAAAGTTTATTTACATGGGCGAGTGCAATATAATAATGCAATCATTCACTGCACTTATTTTAACATGAGTTAACACACAAATGAAACAAAAATAATAACCTGAGAGCGTTTATTTTGATAAATCCACCAGCATCCATTGGTTCGTAGTCACCTTGCACATTCATACTGTGTTAAGAAATAAAAAAACAAATATTTGCATCAGTTTGACAATAAATCACCAATTTTATCAAATTGTTTGAATAGCCACGTCGCGTGTTCCTTTTTAGAATTAATATCGGTTCCCATTTCGAAGTGTCAGTGGACGCTTTACGAAAATCGTCTAACGAGCTCGTGAATCGAAAACATTACTATCGATTCTATGCCTTCGTGTGTAAATGGCCTAACCATGTATTCTGATGACAGGTTATTACCAAGTTGAAACCATTTCTCACTGGATGAGTTATATTTTATTTCAAAAACAACAACAAAACAAACAGAACAGTATTGTCTATTTATATCCTACCTGACTAATTCTTCATTATACAGAGAATATGGTGATTTCCGGCCGAGTACGTACACGCCTCCTTTGTAAATTTTTAGAGTCACAGAGCCTTCAACAAACTCTTGACTGCTTGAAATGCAGTTACGTGTAAACTCACATTCCGGACTGAACCAAAACCCTGCAAATATAAACACAGCTGATCAGTTTTCATAAGAAAAGGAGGCTTTAAGTTTCTAGATAAAATATCCGTAGCGTTTGACCCTTGACGTACCAGGTCCTTAAGGAAAATAGACTTGTTACTTAACTTGATATAGACAATATTTTTTCAGATTTAAAGAAAGTTCAAATTATTTGGGTTTGATTTAAGTCCACTTAGTCTCAATCTAATATAAAATGTCAGTAAGTGTAAAAGTTCGTCTTTCCTAATGCAAAAAGGTGGAATGAAAATATTTTTCCTATTTTTTACCGCAAATAAGTTTGAAAAAGGCAAACAGACAAGGGCTTCTTTTAAAACCACGAAAGAAATGCATGTAAGAGTGTGCAAACATTTGCACATCCTCGCCCCCTCCAACCCCGTCCTCTATTTTCCACTTGATCTTTCAATGAATGAACTGGTAGAATAAAAATAAACACTTCTCAAAAACTTCAAAACCTATCACATATCATATTTTATGACACTTATTTGTACTTAGTTTACCCACCTCTGTACACCTGTTCGGCAAACCTTCCATCCAGGTCCCGTTTAATTTTTCTCACTTCCTGAAAAAATAATCCCGAACAATAAAGCAATGAGTCATCAGCAGTTTTTTTTTCTTAAAAACAAAGGGTTTATTTTTGAAATATGGTTTCAATTTGTTTTATCTTTCATTTAACATCATCAAATTATTATGACAGCTTCAGCGATACCCGAAAATTGCCTTTAAAGACGTGTTGGAACTACTTTCTATCTTCTATCTCTATGAGAAACAATAGCAAGTCATAATAGTAGTATGCTTATTTTTATGCTGTTTTTATCCTTACTACACATGGAGGTACTCTCACGGAACATTTTCGTGAAAATTGACCGAGTTGGCACAACTGGTGATCATGAAGAACAAATGTACCGACAGCCTTGCGATATAATAAACAATTAACAAAAATGAATGCAGCATCTAGTGAAATAGATATTAATACCTTATCTAAAGTGAATACTTCAAGGTCCATATGTGCCGCTAGCAAGATAGTCCCTCCAGGCGTTTCATAAATGCCTGCATGTTAACACAGAAAACAAAATTAACAAAAGTTTTATGAATGAAATGTGTCTATGCTCATATAAATAAACGTTTGTACTCCTTATTCGATAATTATATCTGCTCGTTTACAAACAAGTGCTTATTTCGAAATACATGTCTATGTGGAAACGTCTGCCTATATCGAATTCAGTACTTTGATGGAAAAGAACGACGTGCAAATGCCGATGATTCCTAGAACCTGTGGCATGCGTCGAAATGCTTGTCTTAACTCATGGATCCGGACCTGTCACGAACAACCTTCATATACAGAACATGTTCTTATTTTTCAATGTCTGTTTATTTGTAAAACAGAGTTTCGTTTATTGAGAAATATTAATCAATTGACCACAGGCTACATTTTTGGTTTCTTTTATGAACGTTTATTTCAATTAATGTAACACAGTTTTGTCATTTTTATTGGGGGAGGAGGGAGTCGGGGAAAGGCGGGGGAGGGGAGCTAATTTACAATGTGTCTAACATACCTCTGGATTTCATTCCAATAAATCTATTTTCAACAATGTCGATTCGTCCAACACCGTTCTGGCCACTAAAAGAGAACAAGTATGCTGCTGCTAGTGCAATGTATATATTATGTATCCAATGAAACTGGAATACGTGTAACGCATTTAGCTGTACATTTCAATCATCAAAATGGCAGTAAAACGAATTTTAGCTTCAGTTATCGGGTAGTATTACCTATATCCTCTGATGTTCCACTAATTTAGGTTGTATCAAAAGTGTTTTAAGCCACACATTACGTTGGTAAAAGTTTTGTTAAATTTCAAGTCACGTGATCTATTTTCGTAGTTATAATCCCTAGAAAAATATCTTTTAACACTGAAATACTGCAGTTATGACTCATAATCAGAAATCAACACTCAGGAAGTATATCCAATCTGTCAGGAAATTGTTAAGTAAAAAGGAAAATGTTTTGTTGTGTCAAATGTTTCCAGTACTGCATCAGATTAAATCGTTTTGTGTTATTCTAGAGTTCACCTGTGTCCTATATGAAAAAAATGTCGAGCAAATGTGTTTAATGAGAAACCGTATTGAAACGTGACTCATCCGTTGTGTGATTTTGTTATATGAATTTACAAATGCTGAATGAATAGAAAATGTTCAACACAAGTCATCTTCGGTGCTTCAGCGCTTTGATTTCTCTGTGGCCGCATTCGAAAGACACATATAAGCCAAGAGATTACGTACTTTGTTAGTAAAACAGGATAAAGAGAAGCTGCAATACAAACCCTATGATGTTACAGTATGTGAATATTTCCAAAGCTTCAGTTTTCATTGTCCCATCGCCTTGATTCTTCACTGACACCGGTAGACCTGGAATATCGGAGAGTATGGCAAGCTGTTTCTGTCTCTCATGTGAAATGTTGCTTCACAGGATCAATTAGTTACGAGTTAGCAAGTTAAGTTATGAGAGAACATGTTATTTAAGGACGAAAAGCAGTTGAATGGATACTGATAGGAAGAATTCATTTTCTAGACGATTTTTTTTTATTACAGAACACATTAATTATCTATTCAATACGTTTGATAATTTCATGGCAAAACAAAGTCTTAACAAGTGTAGGAAACGTCGCTGATCTGAATGCAAAAATACATCATTTGGTAAGTCTATGAAACATTCTGAATTAACTGATGTCAAAGGTTAAACGCCCTTTTCTTCCTTTTATTTCGACTCCTTTTCTTGCAACGTAATATTGATTTTGCGAATGGGCAAAGAACCCCCCCCCCAACCCTCCACACACACACACACACACACACACACACACATATTACCAGTGGCCGAGAAATTCGACTGTTTATAAAGTAACAAACAACACACGATTCAAGCATTTATTTTCTTACACAATTTGATTGTTTTCTATATACATGTATAAGTTCTTACTCACTCCATAATTTAAGATTTTTAACAGTTTTTTTTGAAACGTAAAACATACTGTAGTATTGATCATTGGAAGTAGTTTACGATTTTATCCAAACATAATGAAAATTTAGAATATATCTACTTATAACAGCAATCGTAACAACTCGGCCTTTTCCGACAGCTTCGTATAAAGACTTATTGAAGTCGCCCGAGGCGTTCCGATTGCTTATAAAAGAACACCTACAATATCTACTGGGCCAATAATACCATAATTATTATAACTGACGCCACTAAAATGCATCTGAATACTGCAACTTATAAGTGCAGTGTTGACAGTTATGGATACTCGCACAGTGGATAGAGCCATGAAGCATCTGTGAAAGTACAATTAAAATCGTCTAGTTTATAACCATAATACGGAATAATTAAGACACAGTCCGTCGCTAAGGTCTCGCCACTTTTAAGTTTCTCAGGTTGTCCGTCAACCCACATTGACTGATCAGAATTAACTGTTTCATTATCATCGATCCAAATAAAATTGCCGAATTTCTCCGAATATTTTGCCCCCAACCAAAATGCCGTATTATCTCTGTCCACAACACTTTGGCCAATAAGAAAGTCCAGAATTTTTCCAACTTCTCCTAATGCCGTAATATCCTTTGGCATAGCTAGACGTCCGCCACTGCCAATACACTTTTGTCTGGCATCTTCGAATGTGGCCGTGTCAGACGAAATGTACATAAAAGATTTATTCAAGGCTGGAGAGTACTTGAAACCATTGAAAGAGGGAGCGGATGTAAAAGATTGCACCTGTGTTGTCGCAGATTCAGAATAAACCTTTGACCTCTGTTGTTGAGTAGTTCTCGTCTGGGTCAAAAACGGATTCTTGTTGCTATTAAAGTACAGTCGTGTGCCAGGACTGTTGTGCAGATGCAGTGTAGTTTCATCTGGCTTGATGTGGAGAAATTCCTTAGATATCAGCTGACACGACTTGGACATGTTGGTATAGAAGAACATAAGGCAGTCTGGCCATGAATCACAACGCATGGCACACTGCACTTTGCTGACATTTTTCTTAGTATCCAAAACGTACATTCCCAAAATTTTTCCTTCCCACGACTTGTCATTTTCCCAGAGTTGTGAACGCTGCACTGCACCATAAAGATAAACACTTGAAATCAAAGTAAGCACAAAACTGTACAACACTTGTTCTTTCATTGCTGAATATAAAATGAGTCGCGTAAATTAGAGAATATTCTTCAACTGTGTGCTGGCTATCTGTTCATTACTCTAAGAAAGGTACTATTTTATACTCGCCGTTTTGTTTTTATAAGCCATAAATAGTTTATACTGTTTTTGTTACGAATTTGTTCACAGGAAATTGTTTCTTTCATTTCTGCGGAAATAAACACCGCCTAATCTTACCGGAATCTGCATAATTTGATTAAGTCTTAAAGGAGAACAAAATTCAATTGTGAAAATAAAATTATAAATCCAGACATAATAAGAGATCTTATCCGAAGGGAAAAAGCGAATTTAAGTAAACTACTGCTCAGCAACTTTGTAGCTATATATGGAAACATGACGCCGGCTTGCTCAGACAAATCTTGCTTTGCAAACAACATATTCTGCAAATCAATTGAAAGATTAAAGGTTAAACCTAACATCCTACAGACAGATGCAAATCGTCGGCGTAAACAACGCTTTTAAAAGAACGAGTTTGCCAGTTACAGGACGAATTTCATTTTCATATTGGAACGTACTAAGTATGATGACGTATTTGTCACAAAAAGTAGATTTTAAATTATTTTGGGTGATATTTTTATTGACAGATTGGTTAGACGTCTCGTCGTCTTCCTTGCGACAGGAAGCACTTGGATACAATGTAGCATTTTACAGAAACGTCATTAACATAATACCAAACGTTAAGGCTTTTCCTTCGTAACATGACATTGGGCGTTGTTAGAATAATACGTCTATAAGCGTTAGGTATGCTTGTATTTCGATACGTTTGCAAGCGTTTCGTTGAATGAGCTATAGTATGGTTCCAGGCCCCTTTGAGCGTTCCGATACCATATTGGTTGGGCAAATTATCAAGGTTTACTAGTTTGCCTTCTTTTTAGCTCACCTGAACACTTTGTGCTTTCGGTGAGCTTTGTGATCGCCCTGTGTCCGCCTTGCGTTGTGCGTCGTCAACTTTTTACTTTAAACAATACCTTCTCCTTAACCACTAAGTGAAAGATTTAAAACTTTACAGGAATGTTTTTGGCAAGAAGCTTTACCAAAGTTGTTCAAATAATTCATTCCAAGAAGAACTCTGAATGCTTTGGCAACAAGAATGAAAAACTTCAAAAAACTACAAGGTCTAGAGTTTTAAAATTTGACATGACGCATTGCCTAGTGAACCTCTACCATGTTTGTTCAAATAATGTCCATGGGGTCACTACTGGTCCCGCCAGAGTGGTCCCAAATTTTATATAGCAATACACACGAAAAAATTTAAAAACTCTTCTTGACTGTCTGAAACCATGAGGCCTAGAGTAAAACAAAATGGCAACAAACATTGTCTAGTGGACCTCTACCAAGTTTGTTCAAATAATATCCCTGGGATGACTATTGGCCCCGCATTAGGGGTCACACGTTTTACAAAGAAATATAGAATAAAATCTTTAAAAATCTTCTTGTCTGAAACTTCAAGTCCTAGAGTTAAAAAGTTTGGCATTAAACATTGTCTAGTAGACCGTTACCAAGTTAGTTCATATAATGTCCCTGGGATCACTATTGGCCCTGCCCGAGGTGTCACAAGTTTTACATAGCATTATAGAATAAAATCTTTAAAAATCGTCTGGTCTGAAACCACAAGGCCAAGAATTATAAAACCTGGCATGAAGCATTGTCTAGTGGACCTTTATTAAGCTTTTTCAAATTATTAGATTAGGTTTAAGGTCACCGAGGCTAAAAATAGATTTATCTGCTTTACCTCAAAGAGCCTTCATTTATAGACCAATATCTTTGATATTTTGTATATATTTCACTGCATGAACCTCTACCCATTGGTGTGGCTTGAGGTCACTGGGTCAAGGTCAGTATAGCTTATAAAAGATATTTCTACTTTCTCTCATTGAGCCTTTATTTATTGACTGATATTTTACATATATGGTTTGTAGGCACCTACAAATCATCAATTAGAAAATGAAATACTGCTTCTTATGTTTGCTTAACAGCAAACATACAGCAAAAGTACTCAGGTGAGCGATCCAAGGCCATCATGGCCCTCTTGTTTATATCTTTGTCGCAACAAAATGGTTTACAAAACTTTTGTCTCTTTGACCACATTATTCTTGCAGTGTAAGAAATGGCTGTAACCAAAGAATGGTTCGCTTTACAATAAAACCGAAGAGAAAACCAAAGGTAACTTACCTTTTTTAAATTCTATTACAATTACTGTAGGCACATCTGGTGCCTTTTGCGGATCCACTGTCATCTGGTACAGATCCTCGGGTGCTTGTGTCATAGGATCTTCTAAAATTCCTGACTCATAGCTGAAATATCAAAAAGTAACGCTATTCAACGACTCACTTTTCACTTCTGCGGGGCAGTGTAAGTAGGAAATAAAGTCTCCAGCAGATTTTAAATTCCTTTTCCTTTGTAACATATTCTAGAATACTCCAAAAACTAGGAAAGAGGCGTAGCTTCAGTTATACTGACTTTTTTTTAGTTGGGGGAGGGGGTAAAGGAGAATTTTGTGCGGATTATTCTATATATTTTAAATGTAAAAGGGTTTGTTTTGGCTTGTTCCTAAAATTTTACTGAATATCAAAATAACATTCGCCTCTCCACCCTTACATGATATTAATATTTTTAATAATATTATAAATATATGATATAGTAATGATGGAAACGAAGTGCAGAACCGAGTCTATTGTTCCAAATATGAGCTTGGTCAGTGAACTGTAATAGAAAACGAAAGTAAAAATTATCTAAATGTGTATTTCTTTCAGTTCTGAAATATGGTAACGTACTATACTATTACCTTATATGCATCAGGTTTGCATCCATACTCCATGGACTTTTTGGCGAAACGGGAAGTGGAATGCCCTTTTCCTGGAAATGTTAAATTATGCGATCAATACGACAAAAGCAATATAAATATGCTGGACAGGCTTTTCGACAATTTTGCAAAATCAAGTTTTAGATAAGACATATACGAACAGCCGTTTTCCTTTTTCAAGTTCCATGGGAAGTAACTATTGCATAAACTGTGGGAAAACAAGAGCAAAACAAAATCCCTGCCTTTGTACAAAATCAAGCATAGCTAGGAAAGCCAAACAAGAACTGTCACTGTAAGATGATTATGCCCCCGAAGTGGTGCCTTGAACTTTTAGCTGAGAACCAGTCATTCAGAGGTCAAGGTCAAACAAATATAGGTCAGTGGGAAGGTCTTGTCCAAAGGTGTGTTGTGTCCAAGTATGAAGTATATCTACTTACTAATGTGGAAGTTATGACCAAATGTTAAAGTTTTCTTACAATTGGATGTCCAAAGCGAAGGTCATTTAGTGGTCAAGGTCAAACAAATATAGGTCAGTGGGAAGGTTTTGTCCAAAGGGATGTTGCGTCCAAGTATGAAGAATATCTACTTACTAATGTGGAAGTTATGGCCAAAGTTAAAGTTTTTAGAAAATTGGATCTTCGAGGTGAAGGTCATTCAGGGGTCAGGTCAAACAAATAAAGGTCAGTGGGAAGGTCTTGTCCAAAGGGTGTTGTGTCATAGTATGAAGTATATCCATTTACTAATGTGGAAGTTATGACCAATGTTAAAGTTTTCTTACAATTGGATGTCAAAAGTGAAGGTCATTCAGGGGTCAAGGTCTAACAAATATAGGTTAGTGGGAAGGTCTTGTAACAAAGGGGTTTTTGTGTCCAAGTATAAAGTATATCCATTTACTAATGTGGAAGTTATAGCCAATGTTAAAGTTTTCATACAATTGGATGTCAAAGGTGAAGGTCATTCAGGGGTCAAGGTCAAACAAATATAGGTTGGTGGAAAGGTCTTGTCAAAATGGGTGTTGTGTCCATGTATGAAGTCAATCCACTTACTAATACGGAAGTTATAGCCAATGTTATAGTTTTCTGACGGACTGACGGACGGACTGACGGACGGGCAGTTCAAAAACTATATGCCTCCCTTCTGGGGCATAAAAATGCTAAAAGTAATTAAAACACTATCTCAGAATAACTAATATAGAATAAAAACTAGAACTGTGTCCATAGCACACGGATGCCCCTACTATGTGTAGCCGGGTACAGGTTTATAAGTGATCAAGAGCATGTGTATTCTATATGTAAGATTTAGGTGGGGAACAATTTGTTTATGTAGTTGCAAATGAATTGAGGTGTTTTGTATATTATTAATGCTGTCCTTTTATTTCAAAATTAGATATTTTATACTGAAACAAGGGCTGTCGGATGGACACCACGCTTGACTATTCCTAGTGCTTGAAGGTATAATAAAAGCCTGAAATTAAAGATTTTTCAAAGTCTTAAAAGGGGAATAACTAATAAAAATGCTTAACATAGTTATGGGCCTTGATGGAATGACACAGTCTACGGCCAAGTTTGAACCAAATATCTGCAGTAGAAAGGGAAGAAATAGTGAAAATGAGAAGCTTGCTCTAAAACTTTAACCCGATAGCCACGCCGCAAGTACAATAGACTTCCTTATTCTTTGAATAGTCGTCATAAAAATGTTGTAGTATTTATGTACTATGAGGAATCACATAAGCGAAGACGAAGAAAGACACACAGGTAATTACATGTTGCTGATATTAAAGTAAGCAGGTAAAATTTAAAAAATGTTACACAAGAAAGTTAACTACAGATTAAAGTATAGAAACCCCAGGTGTGTCAGGTCCCGTAAAAAACATTACCCTTCCTTTACTATCATCTACACATTAAGGTTGTTCATCCCTGAAAGTTTAAGCAAAATCTGCCATCCGGTTTATGAGGAGTTGCGTTCACAAATTTATTTCACTTTATGGTATATAGTGAAAAAAATTAACAAAGGGCCATAATTCCGTTAAATTTGGTCGCAGCAAAAATTCCTTCCTTTAATATCATCTACACATTAAGGTTGTTCATTCCTGAAAGTTTAAGCAAAATCTGCCATCCGGTTTATGAGGAGTTGCGTTCACAAATTTATTTGGCTATATGGTATATAGTGAAAAAATCAACAAAGGGCCATAATTCCGTTAAATTTGGTCGAAGCAAAAATTCCTTCCTTTACTATCATCTACACATTAAGGTTGTTCATCCCTGAAGTTTAAAGCAAAATCTGCCATCCGGTTTAAGAGGAGTTGCGTTCACAAAATTTCGGGACGTACGTACAGACGTACGGTCGTATTATCGTACGGACTGACGGACAAGTGCAACGCTATATGCTCCCAATTTGTGGGGGCATAACAATAAGAGTGACGCAAGAAGAATGGACAAGGGCATACTGCACACATTTTTTTTAAACTGAGAGCATGTGTGTCAGCTAACGTTTTTTCTAAGAAAAGCCAGTGTTCTTTTTCACGCTATTTAGTGACCGATCTATCAGTCTACAAAGATTAACGGACCAATCCAAGGCAAAAGTTACTGTGATGATAACAGTACGAATCATCAGGGTGGCCATACCACGTGGTAAATGATGTCATTTAGGCTGTCGTAAGCAGCGGGGTTTTTTTTGGCTTGATTCGTTGGAGAAAACTGCTGTAAGGACCTTATTGCTTCATTAATTTTAATGGCATATAACGCCTGCGAAGCGAAAAATTATGCCCTACACATCACTAAGTCTCTATCACTAAAAGTTCAGTGATATACTGCATAATTATGTATTTCATTCGCTCGTGCAGTATAAAACAATAAATCAAATTGATAATGTTAAGAAGAACGTATGTTTAAAAGAAATCCATAGTGCATGTTTACACTAAGAAAGTGTTCATTTATAGTAGTTAAGTCGCTATCTAAATAAAAATTTAAAAGATCTTTCTATACAAAGACAGATATCGTTGTAGTAAATTTACGTGTTGCAGTCGGAACTGACACCACGGACACTTAATTGTAAAATGTGTCAAGTACCAATGACTGACATCTAGATTTATACTACAGTAATAATTCGTTCAACTATTTAGGAATAAAAACCACATAATTTTAATATTTTCTGAGCGGTTGGCTGCAAATGAGGTAATAATTCTTTTTTTTTTTGCACAATTATCGACTACATTAATGCAGCAGATTTTGTCAGCATCTGGTCGCACTCACGCCTTGTATAGGTCCACAAGTTTCATTATTTAGTTGCAAATATTGACAATCTGTTTTCACTGTTAATAAAACATGATTAAGTGCTGTGTAAATTTACATGAACTAATTAAATTACTTTATTACCTTGGCATACTCAAAAAGATCGTTTCTTCCCGGAAATCGTTTGTAGAATTCTGGGAGACGCCATGGAGAAATGATCTGGCAAATAAAACCATAAATTTTATTAAATAGCACGATCTAAACATAGCTTAAATTTCCATAATCAATTGCGTTTTTAATGTAATCTACACGTAGCTCATAGAGATGTTCTTAACAAAAAACTTTTTGTCTAGTAATGAGTTCTAGTGGGTTGTACACATAGTGAAAATATTAATTATAACTGCATTAATTTTGCACATCAACTTTTATAGACTTATCAAAAAACTCTAGTCACTAGCTGTATAATCATTGATAGGCAACAGTTGCCGTTCGATATATCTTGCCTTATTTTTTACTTTTTTCACACAGTGCTAGTACTGGTTTCAAATCCCATCAATGCTGTCGGCTGTCCTTTCGGGTGATATTTTATTAAGTGGCACAAAGAGTGCAAAATACAATTTAGCTTACTTCTATTGAAGCATGTAGGGCGTAGGCAGAGAGCTCGAACCTTATCTGGTCATTGCCTTTTCCAGTTGCACCATGGGATACATAAGAGGCTCCCTCCTGCTTTGCGACCTTGACCATTGCCCTGAAATAATTTGAGAACTAATGTAGCTGGACGCACTGCGAATATACCCACTAGAGAAACCAGCAGGATGATTAATAACATCCATCTCAGAAAGTGACTATATTTGACACAGAAATAAAATATCTATTCACAACTTGGTTTACCCGTACGACACGCGAACCAGATATAAAGGAATAATTCTGCGACAGTGGTTTGCGATTCAACTATAACTTCATATTTCAAAAGCACCTAACCTTGAATGTACATTAATTCAGTGAATGTGTTTTATCGTTAGTTTTTTGTATGTAATTTAAGATCTGTCTCAAAAAATATCGCATGTCTCACTAGTTTTTGTAGGTCTATAAATTCGCAATGAATATGTGTTTTAATTTGAAAGAATGAAAATGAGTAAATTAAATAAAAGGCAGATATTTAGGTGTACTGAACTTTTACACATTACGCTATTTGTAAATGTGCAAAAGTATACTTCTAATGTTTAGAAAACCATTCTGACAGACGCAGACTTTCGGGCCCTCTAAGTGGGCCGATTTTGCATACGGAGATATATACAGAAGGCTTAACTTAAGCTCAAAACAAGGCTTTGCACGTTAAAAGCTCACTGAAAAAATCCTTAACTTGAATTTAATGGACTTGTCCAGGGTTTCATTTGGACAGAACCATTGATCATGTCAGGGATGCCGACCGACTTATCTACTTACCGACTAAAATCACGGTAAACCATGCAGACCATGATCAACAATGCAGATGATCTGCAATGCTTGCAAAAGCAAAACTGGATGAATGAACGAACAAAAGGAATAAAAGAAAGAAAGAAAGAATAAATGAATAAATGAATGAAAATGAATGAACGAACGAACGAATGAATGGATTAGAAATAAAATTTCAGTTGACAGGGTAAAGATCCGGCAGTATCTTACCTGGCTATACACGGACGCGCCAGGGCTGTACCCATTGGGTACCTGTCTTCATAAAGACCATTAGCTTGGATAGATGGCCAGATGAACTCTTCCACAAATTCTTTGCGACAGTCTGGAACTACCATCTGAAATTAAAAGGTGTAAGCTTGAGTTAAGAGAACAGACATAATACGGTTAGAGCGACTGATCCACAGATGGGCTGACGATGAAATAAAAGAAAATGTTTCTACACCTAGAAATTCTAGTTGTAATTGTGAAGAACTTATCTAAATTAAGTTATTGACCCATTTTTTGTTACAGAAACACATCATAATATAAAGATTTACACACTTTTATCGGTAAAACATTTACCCCGTTAGTCACGGGGTAGATACTTTAGTTATAACATTAATTTTATATCTTTATACCTAGACTGTGTGGCTCAGTGGCGTAGATCGTCGCTCTGTATTTTTACTGACCGAAAGGTCATGGGTTCGAATCCTGGTTAAGTCAAAAGTTTTTTTTTAACTTCTCTTAAATTTTAAAGAAAAAAAATCAGCTAAATTTTGTGAGTCAGTCGCTTTAA
The DNA here is from genome assembly GCA_012932295.1 of Cyclina sinensis. Taxonomy (NCBI): domain Eukaryota; kingdom Metazoa; phylum Mollusca; class Bivalvia; order Venerida; family Veneridae; genus Cyclina; species Cyclina sinensis. Next base: position 19,452,798 of record JAAONU010000006.1, on the reverse strand, counting down.
AGGTGTAGACCTGAATTAAGAGTAAAACACAACATTTGTAGAAAGTTGCTGGACTTAGCCAGTAAATTTAATACATTATTCTTAAACATTTTTTTTGTAATATTCATGCTAATAGAAATCGACATATTACATGCATACTACTTCGAGAAAGATTTTCTCGCAGAGCTATGAAAATGCAAATATCGGTGCAAGAGATACTTTGGCAAATTGTTTTACAATCTCGTGATTTAGAACAAAATACTCTACAAAAAATGTACATTAAGCAAGGAAACCCCCGTAATCGACATGTATAGGAAGTGAGCAGCAGCAGTACGCAGCAGTAGAAAAACGTGAAGTTGGCAGTAGCAGTACGAGCAGTAGCAGTAAACAAAACGTAAAGTTGGCAGTAGCAGTACGAGCAGTAGCAGTAAACAAAACGTGAAGCTGGCAGTAGCAGTAACAGCAGTAGCAGTAAATTAAAACGTGAAGCTGGCAGGAGCAGTACGAGCAGTAGCAGTAAACAAAACGTGAAGTTGGCAGTAGCAGTAACAGCAGTAGCAGTAACTTAAAACGTGAAGTTGGCAGTAGCAGTACGAGCAGCAGCAGTAAACAAAACGTGAAGCTGGCAGTAGCAGGACGAGCAGTAGCAGTAAATTAAAACGTGAAGCTGGCAGTAGCAGTAACAGCAGTAGCAGTAAATTAAAACGTGAAGTTGGCAGTAGCAGTACGAGCAGTAGCAGTAAACAAAACGTGAAGTTGGCAGTAGCAGTACGAGCAGTAGCGGTAAACAAAACGTGAAGCTGGCAGTAGCAGTACGAGCAGTAGCAGTAAACAAAACGTGAAGTTGGCAGTAGCAGTACAAGCAGTAGCAGTAAACAAAACGTGAAGTTGGCAGTAGCAGTACGAGCAGTAGCAGTAAACAAAACGTGAAGTTGGCAGTAGCAGTAACAGCAATAGCAGTAAATTAAAACGTGAAGTTGGCAGTAGCAGTACGAGCAGTAGCAGTAAACAAAACGTGAAGTTGGCAGTAGCAGTAACAGCAATAGCAGTAAATTAAAACGTGAAGTTGGCAGTAGCAGTACGAGCAGTAGCAGTAAACAAAACGTGAAGTTGGCAGTAGCAGTACGAGCAGCAGCAGTAAACAAAACGTGAAGTTCGCAGTAGCAGTACGAGCAGTAGCAGTAAACAAAACGTGAAGTTGGCAGTAGCAGTAACAGCAGTAGCAGTAAATTAAAACGTGAAGTTGGCAGTAGCAGTAACAGCAGTAGCAGTAAATTAAAACGTGAAGTTGGCAGTAGCAGTACGAGCAGTAGCAGTAAACAGAACGTGAATCTGGCAGTAGCAGTACGAGCAGTAGCAGTAAATTAAAACGTGAAGTTGGCAGTAGCGGTACGAGCAGTAGCAGTAAACAAAACGTGAAGTTGGCAGTAGCAGTAACAGCAGTAGCAGTAGGAAAGTCTTAAAAGTCTTGAAAGTTTCAATGAAAATAAAACATGTTTTAACATCAACAGACCCTCCCGAGTCTATTGCGTAGTTCTGCGACTGTTTCTGACACTCATGCAAATTTTCATGAATTATAGTGCAAATCCGAAAAATGTCATTTTTAATGTCTAGGGACCCTCCTAAGTCGATTTTTCCGGTCTGCGACTGTTTCTGACACACTCGCAGAATTTTATGAATTTTGGTGCCACGTGGGAAAATGTCATTTTTAATATCAAGGGACCCTCCCAAGTCGATTTTACCGGTCTGCGACTGTTTCTGACACTCTCGCAGACTTCAAGGAATTTTGGTGCCAATCGGGAAAATGTCATTTTTAATGTCTAGTGACCCTTCCTTGTCGATTTTACCGGTCTGCGACTGTTTCTGACACACTCGCAGACTTTCAGGAATTTTGGTGCAACTTGAGAAAATGTCAGTTTTAATGTCTAGGGACCCTCCCAAGTCGATTTTATCGGTCTGCGACTGTTTCTGACACTATCGCAGACTTCCAGGAATTTTGGTGCCAAGCGGGAAATGTCATTTATAATGTCTAGGGACCCTCCCATGTAGATTTTATCGGTCTGCGACTGTTTCTGACACTCTCGCAGACTTCCAGGAATTTTGGTGCCAATGGGGGAAAATGTCATATTTAAGGTCTAGCCATCCTCCCGGGTCAATTTTACCGGTCTGCAACTGTTTCTAACACTCTCGTAGACTTTCAGGAATGTTGGTGCCAAAATTGAGAAAATGTCATTTTTTATGTTAAGGGACCCTCCGGTGTCCATTGTTACGGTCTGCTACTGTTTCTGGCATTAATGCAAACTTTCAGGAAATTGGTGCCAATCTAAAAAGTCTAGCTACCATCCCGGTTCGATTGCACCGGTCTGAGACTGTTTCAAACACTCTCGCAGACTTTCAGAGTTTCCTACTGCTACTGCTGTTACTGCTACTGCCAACTTCACGTTTTGTTTACTGCTACTGCTCGTACTGCTACTGCCAACTTCACGTTTTAATTTACTGCTACTGCTGTTACTGCTACTACCAACTTCAGGTTTTGTTTACTGCTACTGCTCGTACTGCTACTGCCAACTTAACGTTTGATTTAATTTCTACTGCCAACTGCTGCTGCGTACTGCTACTGCCAACTTCCTATTAGTGTAATCGACTTAACTTTTTATAAGGGGAGTCAACTCTTGAAAATCCAATAATACGTATAGATTAGAGTATCTTATCAATAACGCCTCTAGACATGATGCAGAGTAATTTATAATTCATTCTACACTTCAAACGACACTTCGAATAAAATGTTAGCTTACTTTTTCAGAATATCAATATCAGCTTCTTTTTATAATCCAAACAAGAATTTAGCTTTGTTCCTGGGGTTTTGGTGTTCTGAGAATCGATAATTTTAAAATACAAAAAACTTCGCCGATAACTTTGCGTTAGGTACGAATACTTCTGGTTATAAATGACTTGCTGATTGCCATGAAACCTATAACTCCTAGCTCAGAGGTAACGCAACAGGCAAGATCGATCCTCCGTTCCTCCATTGACACTTATTATTATCTATCGGATGTGATGAAGAACCAAGGTCCCGTGTATCAATGCTTTAAATAAGGCGGGGGCGTCGGCAATATGGGCAATCGGTACCGACGCTAAAAGGCTCAGACATAAAGATAAAAAAAGATATTGTTGTGAACACATATAGTGCACGTGTCTTATCTATTTTTAGCTCAAGGTTAAGATCGCTAAATATAGCATCCAATCTTTGCATGCTTTTATCGGTGAAAAGTGTATGTAATTACAAAGGCCTTACCTTGACTGCACCGAGCTTTAAAGCTTTCTTTTTTGCTTCCTCAAAATCTTCATCCTGGCCAACATTTGCCTGAAAATAATTTTACAAAGAGACATTAAATTTTTTAACAAGGTTTGTGATTTGCAAAACATACTAAACTATAAAACAAATAACGAAACGCAGTGACATTTTATGTTATACGGATCGCTAGTGTTACATGCACTGAAACTTAAAACTAGACTCTATTCAATTATGCCATTGTGCATGCTTTTAATAACGATGGGCAAAAATGTTCAATAAAACATGCGTATGTTGTTGTTACGATGATAGCGATGCTGATGACGGTGATGATGATGATGATTTCGATGACTGATGATTTAAAGGTTTGATAAGTAAAATTTAAATATACTTCAATGAGATTATTTCTTGCTTAACGAATATCGACAAAACTATGGCTTTAAAGATACAGGCTGTTTGAATCTTAAACAGTTAAGTGTAGTAATCAAAATAATTGTACTCGAAAATTTGAATATCATGCTAAATTTTTGAATGGTCGATATCGGCAGCCATCCTGCCTGAAGTCGCAATATTGAGACTACTAAGTGTAAAATATTGAATATATTTTCAAACTCACCAAGAAAGCAATGACCTCGTATCCTTGTTCTATGAGCCATACCAGTATACAAGACGTGTCCAGACCCCCACTGTAGGCCAGCACAACCCTCTTCTTGTCTCCGAGACAACTCATCTCTCCCCTTCTTTGTTTTCCTTCGCTTACTTGACGGACGGTTCGTATTCACGATAACAGGCGAATGTTCTATTTCTTCGAAAAATGCCTCTGGAGAACTGGTAAAAGTAAATTGTTATTTTCTGTCATTAACTCTGTAGTGTTAATCAAATCTTGTTGAAAATTAGCACTTTGTTCACATGCATTATTTTCCTTGGTAAATTTAAATGTCCTTGTGAAGATAACATTTCAGTGTGTTAAAAAACTTTCTAAACAATCCAATTACATGTTTACCGGTGTAATACCGCGCGCTTTGAATCAGTTGGATTATTGCACGCATACAGGTTGAGTTCATTCATGCAATGTTTGCAGGTTCAGATTGCATCATTATTTCATCAGCTTTCGCTGACGTTTCATCATAACCGAAAGTATCGATAACATAATAATAAAAATAATAATAATTAATAATAATAATAATATATTTTTGTTGTTGTTGTTTTCCCCCCGAGCGATGTAAGCTAACCGACCTGTTTATAGAAAACGGATACTGTTCGGTGCAAATTAGTGAAAAGGCGATATCGCCTTTAATATATATGAAGTGTAATATTCAGCATTAACACGAACGAGGGTAATCATTTTACCGTGTCGACTATTTGAAGCAAATACCTTTGTAGCCTAATTTATTAGGCTTAAAGTGTTGAACCTATATATTGATCTGATATTTTTAGTTGTTCAACGTTTAAGATGAACAACTATGAAATATCAGCCTATAAAATGGTTTCACCTTCAGAGGCGAAATAGTGAGACGAATACATGTGTAATATTCGTGTATAGACTTACGTTACAATAATTCGAAAGAAATTAACTTTAAATTTCTGGTCTCCCTGGTTTATTTTCACTTTTAAACGAATGTCACTGATAATGATAGGAGGAACAAAATGAGTTCACTTCATGATTTCACTTATACAGATATTGAAAGTAGTGCAAAATAAATTGGGAAAAGAAATGAAAAAAAAAAATATTGCAGATTGGATGAAATACACAGGAAGAGGCGAACTGAACTAAAAATACCATTATAAACAGCACCACCGGATGGCCAAGTGGTAATGACTGGACATGTAATACAGTGATCACGAGTTCGAGCTCTCACTCCTCCAATAATATTTCTAATAGTCTTAGACGTCTTAGAGACGTTAAACCGAGGTCCGATGTATCAGTGCAATACCTTAAGCATGGAAAGAACCAGGGGTGTCTCTGGAATGTGGTGCTTTCTGTATCTTGCACTACCCCCAACATAACTACACACTGCAGGGGGCATCGGTCATATGGGCAACCGGTAAATAAACTCTAAAAGATACAGACGCCGGATCACTGGGTAATCTAGGGGCCGCGAGTTCGATCCGTCGTTCCTCGACTAATTGTCTTTCGGATGAGATGTTTAACCGATCTCCCAATGTATCTGAACACGGAAAACAAGAAGGGATTTTTCGATCTGGAATGGGATGCTTTCTGTACCTTGTATTACCAGCTACAATATAAACTAACCAAAATTCTGCAGAGGAGCCCGGTCAAAGGGGCAACCGTCACCGACGATGTTCGAAAGTGACACATGCAAAATTTAGAGTTGTAATGTTAAATCCTCCCGATGTTTTATATTAGATTTTTTAAAACAGGCAATTTTTACAGTCCTATATTTCTTAAAAAAATAGGTTTGTAAAGTAGCAACTTTCGACTTAATCCAATTGTGGAGAAATAACAGAAAAAGGAAGCAGGTATTTTTTTTATATCCGCTGAGATCCACGAACAGAGATCCACGAACCAAGTCTTTATTTATTTAATGGAAAAACATAAAAAAGAAGTAAGTTGTGTATGCATTGATGTCAACATTTGCATTAACTGGCGTTAATGTGGTGTTTTTGTTAGGGGACCGTGTTTTAACATAAATTATTTCACTTAACCAGATACTGAAAAATATATATATAGGTAACTCGGCCAAAATTATACAATCACTGGTTGCTGATTCGATCTAGAACATGGGAAAAGGCGGGGTGAGTTATAAAATCTCCTAATAAAGAATTCTGAAAGGTTATATGCCTGGGTATAAACGGTTATTAGATTATATTATAGTCCCCCCCCCCCCCCCCCCTTCCACCGCCACCCCAGCCGCTCGGGTTATATTAGCTCATATCCGTTTAAACTGGGCCATATAACCCGCTTAAATGTTTATAACTAATAATATAAATAACTTTTTACACTTTTATTTATTTACTTTAACCTTATTTTTCAATCCGTAACAGACCCAAACTGGCCAAACACACCTGCGATTATACATGCTTATTTTGTATGCATGATATTTCAATGCAAACTATTCTGCAAAGTGAATGTCAATGAATTTTTTACTTACAATCGTGCATTCATGAGTATGTCAAACAAATTTATGAGAGACAAATCGAGATAAACTGTGGTTACCTATAAATGCATATACACAAATATTTATTCCATTTGAAAGTCCAGATTTGTTCAAAATGTCATGAGCGATTAAAAAAAGAACAATAAGTTAAATGTTTCTCTCAAAGTTAAATAAATAAGTAAATAATCTATTATTTTTAATAAATGAAGACTCCAGATACATTCCCATTTCCATACAGCAAAGTTATGACAATGCATTTGATGAATAGAAAGAACGTTATATCACGGGAGCTTGAAATTGTTTCTTAGTCATTGAAGAATCGAACTGTAAACATAGCTTCTTTTTCTGTATATAAAATAAGGAATGTCCCGCCAACTAAGAATTCAGGTCGCATCTGCTAAAACGCGCTCAGGTACAGAAATCTATCAGTCCTGTCACTCAGCAGAAGCAGACACTAAAACTTAACAAAACATTTTTTATCAATACGTTACTGTGAGACTAAATATATACTGCGTATTTTCTTTCTTCAATAGTGAGATACGTTTACTGTAATGAACAACTGAGTCATACAGAACGATTATGCAGAGTGGAGTTCTTTGAATATTCCAATAGTTTAACATTAGTACTAAAACTGGAATTACATTTGTATCAGATTTTTGGTCATATGTTTATCTTGGATTTCATAATGCTTTTTTGAACAATATTCATATTATTTTCATTGATAGAGGTGCTGATGCTTCAATTGGGTAAATGCATGAACACCTGAATGAGACAAGGACTTTTTGTAGTGAGCCTTCACACCCCGTCTCCTCTCTCTCTTCGCACCCCCGCCCCCACCCTCTCCCCGCCCCACTATACGCCCCTACCACACCAAATAAGAAACTGCTGGAATATTCTACATTTGACTAGAAAACATACAGAGGATTTAGTATAAAATCTACAATAACTACATACTAAATAATAAGAAACAATAGTTTTGCAACGAGCCCTCACACACCCTCCCCTCCCCCCAATATACATACGCCCCGAGCACACCAAATAAGAAACTTCAGGTGTTTTCTTCATTTGTCTAGAAAACATATCGAGGATTTAGTATAAAATCTACAATAACTACATACAAAATAATAAGAAACAATAGTTTTGCAACGACCCCTCACACCCCCTCCCCTCCTCCAATATACGCCCCTACCACACCAAATAAGAAACTTCAGGTGTTTTCCTCATTTGACTAGAAAACACATCGAGGATTTAGTATAAAATCTACAATAACTACATACTAAATAATAAGAAAGAATAGTTTTGGAACGACCCCTCACACACCCTCCCCTCCCCTCAATATACATATATATACGCCCCTACCACACCAAATAAGAACTTCAGGTGTTTTCTTCATTTGACTAGAAAACACATCGAGGATTTAGTATAAAATCTACAATAACTACATACTGAATAATAAGAAAGAATAGTTTTGGAACGACCCCTCACACACCCTCCCCTCCCCCCAATATATGTATACGCCCCTACCACACCAAATAAAAAACTTCAGGTGTTTTCTTCATTTGACTAGAAAACACATCGAGGATTTAGTATAAAATCTACAATAACTACATACTGAATAATAAGAAAGAATAGTTTTGGAACGACCCCTCACACACCCTCCCCTCCCCTCAATATACATATATATACGCCCCTACCACACCAAATAAGAAACTTCAGGTGTTTTCCTCATTTGACTAGAAAACACATCGAGGATTTAGTATAAAATCTACAATAACTACATACTGAATAATAAGAAAGAATAGTTTTGGAACGACCCCTCACACACCCTCCCCTCCCCTCAATATACATATATATACGCCCCTACCACACCAAATAAGAAACTTCAGGTGTTTTCTTCATTTGACTAGAAAACACATCGAGGATTTAGTATAAAATCTACAATAACTACATACTAAATAATAAGAAACAATAGTTTTGGAACGACCCCTCACACCCCCTCCCCTCCCCCGATATACGCCCAAACACACCAAATAAGAAACTTAGGTATTTTCTATATTTAACAAGAAAACATATCGAGGACTTAACCTTCTACAAAAGCTTCTGTAACTACATGCTAAATAAGAAACAATAGTTTTGCAACGAGCCTTCGTTATTCTTTCAACAAAAAACCATTACCATTACTCACTTAAGGTATTTTAAATCAAGATAATATTTTTAATACTTACCTGACTAATGTTGAATGTTGCAATATTTTATCTATTTTTATTCACCGTTCCTATGAATAGTTTCCACATTCCCATCATATTCACGATTTTCGTATAATTTTGTCACAGTCAGTGAAACATATGGTGAACCATTAACTGTTAATATTGATTATCAGTTTTCCTGTGTGTGTGAAGGCGGTGTCAAGTGAACAGGAACTCAGATGTGCGGTAAAGATTTGTTTGTCCTTCTCTTTCTTTATTATTATGTTTCTGCGGCTAAGTGCCATTAAACTAAAATCAAATTGCATACGGAGCATCAAACAAAATAAGGGCTCTCATGTCATTGAAAAGTGTATAAAAACGTATATAAGACTTATAAATCCAAGGATCTGAGTTCGATCCCCAGCACTTTCACTGTTACTACATATTTTTCCGATAAGAGTTTCAAACCCGTCCCAGTCCCATTTATCAGTGCGGAAAACAACCAGAAGTGCCACTGGAATTTGATGTTTTCTGTGTTAAAAACCTTGAATAACTAAATTCTTCAGAGGGCGTCGGTCATTTGGGTAACCGGTAACGGATAAAAAAAATCAAACAGAAAGGTATAATTCACCAGCAGTCTTGAGTCGTGACTTGAAGAAAAGATATAATAAGATAGTGGAAGAGTGATCGGAAGGCCATGGATGGCTAGGTTCATAATTACACATTATTGATGCACGCACGATTTTATTATCAATAAAATTGCAGTAAATTGAAATTTTGAGCTCCAAGACATTTATAAATACCTTCAATTCATGCACGATAAAGAAAGTATTCTATGTACAATATCAAACTGTGCTTGTGAATGTATAACAGGAGTTATCGCCACCAGCTTGTGAATGTATAACAGGAGTTATCGCCACCAGCTTGTGAATGTATAACATGAGTTATCGCCACCAGCTTGTGAATGTATAACAGGAGTTATTGCCACCAGCTTGTGAATGTATATCAGGAGTTATCGCCACCAGCTTGTGAATGTATATCACGACTGGCTTGTGTTAACTGATATCTTATGCAACTTTGTATTTTTATACAACTATTTTGCATTAGTTATGTGCCAGAGAAGAGGAAGACTTCTTATATCCAAGATTTTTGGACACGCAACTTGTTTTCCAAATTTTCACAATCCCATTTATGTTTAAAGGTTTAGACTCAGTAGCGTGTGTCTGACCCATTGCTAACGACAACTGCTTGGCAACGCCTTCTCGTGCTCCCTATGAGGTTTCTGACAGTCCTAGCGGGGATGGCGGTCCATTCTTGCACCAACATTGCCTCAAGCTCCTGGATGGATCTAGGTTGCAACTGTTGAGCTGATATCCAAACCTGCAGCTCATTGCACACGTGTCCAATTGGATTTAGGTCGGGTGATCGAGCTTGCCAGTCAAGAGCTCCCTCCCCGAACCCTTCCCCCCTCTCCCACCCCTCACCTCACCCCCTGCAGGTAGTGCTGAATAACCCAAGCCCTGTGGAGACGCACATTATCGTCCATTAAAATGAACTGATCGCCCACTGTCCCGGCATTCAGCCTTACCTGTGTGTTTAACATTTCATCGATGTACCGCTGACCAGTCAACCTCTATTTAGCACAACGAGATCAGTCTGTCCGTTCTAGCTGATGCCTTCCAACACCATAACTGACCCACCCCTGTAGCGGTCATGCTCAGCAATATTTCCGGCTTGAAACCTGACTCTTGCACGTCTGTCAGTAAAGTCTAGGCAAAAGCTAGACTCATCAGTGTCTCCAGTTTTGTCTGGTCTACCTAACATGCTCCCTCGCCCATTGTTCTTGATCGCAGATTACCCTCGTGCAACCTTCTACGCACCGTCCGAGTACAAACATTGACCCCAGAAGCATTAAAAATGTCATTACGAAGATGCGATGCTGTTGCAAACAGTCTTCGACGAGCTGCTGTCGTCACCCTTTGTCTGCCTCCGCCATGCCTCCTGACGTACCATACTGCTGGTACCTTGCCCAGGCCCTGGTGATGATGGTGTGGTGTACACCAAGCGCCACACCAACCTCACGGTGTGTGGCCCCCTGCTCCACCATTCCTACAGCCCTCAACATCTCTGCTTCACTCAAATGCCGTCTTATCATAGCGTTTGCCATGTCAGTCATCAATGTAAATAAATCTGACCTTAGAATGACCATAAATTTGTAATGTTGGTGTAATAATGTGTCTCTGCTCCCACTTAAACAAAAAAAAATTAAAAAAGAAAGAAAACTAAGGGGTGCATGCTTTCCGTGACCACGTGGCGAGACCTACCCGATAAAACAGCTTGCATTTAGGTTGGGGGCCATCTCAAAACATTGCTGAATCAAACTATGCGGAACAAATAATTGAATCCTTTTCTTATACTTTTCATAATATAGTGAGAACCTTTTGGTGTTTAGCAATCAGTCACAGTGTGGCGTTCAAACAATCTTACTAAAGAAGGTTCAAGTTAATACTTTTCAGTTGGCCCGATTTGTCATCATTTAATATAAATGGGTAAAATCTTGAAAAGAACAAATTAATAAAATTGCAAAATTACAATGTCTTCAAAAAACGACAACAAAGGGACTAAATTAGTTCAACTGAATGCAAGTCGACAAAAACTATTATGACTTCCTGTTCGCATTGAGTTTTTGTTGTTGTTGTTTCCAACACAGTGGTTCGGCACGTCACAGTTGGGCAATGGTATTCAATAATGTTTATGCAATTCTTAGCGTGTGATAAAAACTGAGAGTCCATTAAAAACATGTATACACCGACAAGTACACCATTGTATATAAACTTCATTCTGCTAAACTTACTTTGTCATATGTATATTATTTGATATTTAGTTTCTTTGTATTGAAATTGTTCAAAGCCATCGTTTCTAGGGGTTGGGGGCTTCTTCGCGGATGGGTAGGGGGTGGGGGTGGGGGGGCGTGCAATAGCTATAGGTAAAACTAAAACAGAGAAAAAAGCCAGTGTAAGGTGAAATAGGTGGTTTTATTTCAGTTCTACCAACGCAGTACAAATAAATAATGATCACAGAATATACAAATATGTACAAATATCGCATTCGATATGGATTTTTTGTCTGGTTATCAGAATAGTCCGGGTACTGGGTTTTAGCGCTTACTTGCCGGCATCTCTGTAAAAAAAGAAGAAATATTTGATGTTAAAGAAAAGCCCAAAAATGAGAAAATCAAAGAAATTTCTTTCAGTTCAGTTTGAAAATTTTACAGTATGTAATTTTTTAATAATAAAAAACGCGTAAAGCTAAAAGTATTGAACCGTAAAACGTACTGAATTTAGACTGAATTCATTTAAGCTCTCTCGTCCAAAACATTCAAAATATTAAATACAATTATTAATATGATCTGTATCTTCTATCATCGAGCTAAACCTCACGAATCTTTACTCAGTCTCTATTTAAATACATAATTCATGAAGATTTAGGAGGTAAAAGTCATATAAAAGTAGTACATACGGGCCAGTGAAGTTGCCGAAGATGATTGTGGTGTCTCCCTCGTTAGAAGTGTTGTTGTTGCCAAAGAGTGTCATTAGGAGAAATAATAATCCAATAAGCATCAAAACTGAAAGGAAAATAAATGTGAAAAGATGCGAAAAATGTGAAAAAGAAAATGTGAAAATATTGCCTAAAATGTGAAAATATTTAAAAATGCAAAAAGAATGTTTGAAAACAATGTGGAAAACACGAACGTATTCAAACAAAATCTGAAAATCGTGAAATTTTCAAAGAAATAAGAAATGTAAAAGGTCTAATTTGATTGTTAAAGAACTGGCTTTGATTCTCATTTTGGTGTATTTATTTTAAGGTAAAATCTATGATAAATTTTAAATAAATAGCCAAATTAAAATTCGGTAAGAAAGTAATGGGTTTATTTTTTGATACAACTTTTGGGCAATTATCGAAATGTACAAAAATTAGATTAGAGGAAGTATTTCCCAATCGATGAAAAATGATTAAGTTGAAACTAAACTATTTTTTCACAGTGTAAACGTTTGTCCAAACAACATATCGTCCACAGTTTCAATTGATTCAAAAAACATTTTCTTATTTAAGAAATATCGCAAAGATTCAAAGCATAAGTGAAAAAATCCTAATTAAAGTAGATAACGTCCTGGTATTTAAAGAATGTATGTCTTGACGACCAATATCTTGTACATACATTAAGTGAATTTCAAAATTCTCATTGGCCATAAAGTTAAAAATAACTTACATCCACCGTTTCCGAATCCACCGCTCTGTTGGGGTGCGTATCCAAACTGGGCTGTTGCAAGACCGAGCACGCAGGCGAGAGCAAGGGCGACAATTGCGACGGATTTCATGATTGTTGGTGGTTTGGTGGGTTACTGAAATAACAAGAAGGTAAATATTACGACACCGGAATTACTTTATTTTAAACAAAGTTATGTTTTTTGTCTGATATATCTTATCCATCGAAAATATACAAACATTTGAATTGAAATTGAATTCGAAAAAAAAAAATCGCCTTTCACGCACGCATTTTTACTCTTCTACTCAGAATCATATTTGATTTAACTTTAGATATCATGTGCAATTTATCAACAAAGATTTGAAAAAGAAAAAGAGAATAAAAATTAAGAAACTCGATCTATCCTTCACAAAGTATACAGGATAAACTTTTCAAATAAACTGTTAAAATTATTTCAAGCATCAACTTTAAAATTATTAAATAAATTATTTTTTTCCAACCTTAAATATTGCACCTAATTAAATTCTTTATCTAGTTATTGTAAAAGTACTTACTGTATGACTTTCTGAGTTCAAAAGTAATGTTCAACTGAAAACTGCCGAATATATACCTACTGTCTTTGCGACCGTTACATCAAAAATTTCTCGTCTGCTTCCGGGTGGCGGAAATACATAACCTTAACTAACAGCTGTTATGCAAAATCTGACTTGAAGGGTGTCACTTTGACACCTGATTTACCTTTGATCATTTTTCTCTTGTATTCGATATGGTTTGACAATTACTGTAGAGTATTTTTATTTTTGAGTTAATCAGTTACTATAGTCCATAGACTTTTCGCGTGGTTAAGTTACGGTACATGTAACTTTGCAAGAACATTTACTAAACAAAAAGTTTTGTTAATATTAAACCAACATTTTTCATTCTCTGCGGTATATTTTTTATTTTCCCTTACTAAAGTTTTCAACGAAAGGCTGATGGTGATGATGATGAAGTCGAGAATCATCATCATTATCACCCTTATCATTATCATATTCATCATTATCATTTCTTTGAAGAGTACAAAAAAATCCATGCACTGTCAGTGATTAAGGCAGCTGGTAACTAAGAACCATCTGAACTAGGTTTATTTTGTTATGAACATACCTACTTATCCTATACCACTCACTGGATTTCACGGAGATTTTTCAGATACATACACACGCACAGACTTAGCCTTTCAGATTTAGAATCTATTCAAGCCAATGATTTTTCTAAAACACACAAAAAACAATACTGCTTGTAGCAGTTTAAAGACCTTATAACAGCTATCATTGATTTTACTGTAAAACGATCAAAATTTACCAGCATTTAGATTGATATCAACACTAAACAGGACTGTATCTAACACAAAAAATACATGTCTTTAACATTTTACATTTCCATAGGAATGGGTTGGTGGGGAAGTGGGAAAGGGGGTGGGGGGTAATTATCTTTTTTTTTCTCTCTCTGTCAAATTTTCCAAATAGAAGATGATCTAAATTTTGCTTTAGGTATACACAAAAGTGTGTTATTGCAATTTCCGGATAATAATAGAATGTGAAGGAAACTTTAGAGAAACGTTGAATAGCTTGTCTTTTAACTTCTGAAGTTTTCTAAGGTCTGTACTGTAGGTTTCGAAGTACCAAACTCACATATTTTATCAGACCTCACTGGTTACCAGAACTGCTACAGTGTGTATTACAAGAGTTTCTATCAAATTGCTTTAAAATGGTCGTGTTGACAACTGACAATAAACGGAGCTGTCAACCCAAAGGCGACTGCAGAAATGTTGAAAAGCTGTATATCACGAATCCTAGCGAACTCAATTACAGTATCGTTATATATGAGTGTTTTGACATTTAGAAACAGGTTTTGGTTTAGCAAAAGTTCGGACAAGCAGTGACAAACCAGACAAAGATTCTTAGCTTAATGAAATGAAAAATTATCAAAATTATTATTAACATTATCAAAATTAATTAAGGGAAAAATTAGAAATATTAAATTAATTGAAAATTATCCCCCCTTAACAAAATTATCATCCTTAATATTCTCTCTCCTTTCAAGGGATTATAATGTTTAAAAACACTGAAAAATGATGACGAAAATGATGATGATGGTGGTTGTGGTGATGATTTTCATGGGAACAGTGATGATGTTTTAAGTGTTGCTAATGTTTTAGTTCTGAATGTTACAAGTGATAAACTTACTTTAAAATTTACTTTTTATGAAAACAATGATTACGATGATGATCATTGTAAGAATGATGATGGAGATGATGATGTTGCTGGATTTGTATTTGCTGTTGATGCGCATCATCTGTTGATATTTTTTAATAATGATTATTAATGTCATGATTGTGATGATGATAATGATGCTGATGATAATTGCATTATTTTGGCCACCATTCTCTGACTCAGCATCACTGGGATTCCAGTACTTCATTTTTAAATTACGTAACAGGAATAGCAGTGTGATCTAACCAAACAACTCCCAAGCTGCCTGAGAATTTGAATTGCAAATTGTCAAAGAGATTTACAAACAGTTTGACAAAGTTTTACGAAGATTGGGTCGGTTGTATAGGGGCTATTTTTGTGCACCGAACTCAAATCGTCAGTTAAAAACATCAGATTCCTTCAAAGACGTCTGTAATTTTTGCAGAATAACAATGTCTTATTGTCCGTTTCCGCTTCTAATTGTCTTTCGGATGCGATGTTAAACAGCCGTTGTATTGATGCTATACACAGAGCATATAAAAGAACCAGAGGTGTCTCTGAAATGGAAATCGGCAACTGTGCCGACGTCGACGTTAAACTCAAATAGATATTCGGTTGCAAAAAAAGATCAAATAAATCTGTTTAGAATGTTTTTAGAATAGAAAAGAAGGTCGGCAATAAATGTGAAATGAAAAGAAGACAAACTCCTAATTACACTCATAATTTCATTTGTGTTAGAAATTCAAGTAATTATGTAGGTAAGGTATTTCCGGGTGAAGATTGTGAAAGACTGAACTTGCGAACCACTACGATTTTCATTAGATCGGTATAAGAAGAAATGTTGGGGTGTTGGGGAAAAACAATAAAACAAAATCACCAGTGACAGGATTTTTATAAAGTTAACTTCTTGAAAACCATTAAGTATTCTCTGACTTTCAGCGTGTACATTTTCCTCCAGACATGTTGTTCCTGATTGCCTGAAGCGCCGTCTACCCGGAAGCTGAAACGCAGAAAAGGGAGAGCGGGGTTTAGTATTGAGATAGCGGTTTAATACACGTACAGTATCAAATTTGGACGAGTTTTAAACATCCTTCAAAAAGTCGTCAAAAACGGACTTACTGACAAGTGAGGTGTTAAAAATAGTTCACGTTTTCTGTCCTTGAAACGCCATTTCGTTGTAACGTTTTTGTACAATGGAAGCGAATAAAATAATGTTCATTTAACTTGAAGTTATTTTCTTCAGAAATTTCGTATCATGAAATTTGTAATTATATCACCTTTCCTAGACATGGCGATATGATTTATAATCATCATAATCAAATAAGGTGAAATACATTTAAAAGTTAAATGCCTTAAAACAGTTAACATTACCGTTGAGTTAAAATTTCCTTTTACAGTACGTATTTATTTGTTTTGCAGATATTTTCTATTACACGGTTTCATTCCTTGTACATGTACCTTGATATAGTTGCTCAATGAACAAACGGCATAAAGAAAATAAACCCTTACACACGTCACAAATGCAGTTTATAAAGTTAGGTCGCAGGGCCGCCGGGCCAGCAACATCACGAACATTTTATATAAGAAAAAGGGTAACGCAACTCGCCTTTTCACAAGATATCATGAAATGACCTTAGTCTCACTATTTCTCCTCCGCAGGTGAACCCATTTTACAATCTGATATTTTATTGTTGTTCACCTTCTACGTCTCACTTTGATCTGCATCTGGCTAAGCGGACTCGCCCAATCGTAGGCGATTGGGCACTTTTTATGGCTCGTTTGTCCAACAGTTCACAGAGTTTAAGGCAAAAATGACAAAAATATGATAAAATATGATAACTAAATTCATACCTGATCCTGTAATCCAAGAAAACACACAAATACATAAGTATAGAACTGAAACACTTATTTCGTACATGATTAATCCACCATTTTATTCATAATTTGGCAATCGGAATACTCGGTGTTCTAGGTAATAAGTTAACTAGGGTATGGTAAAGAATCTGCCGAACAATATCCGCTCAGTCATATGCAGTTTAAAATTAGACTTAAAGGTTGAACAACTAAAAAATATCAGAATTATAAAATGGGTTCAACACTTAAAGCTTAATTTATTAGGCTAGAAATGACCTATAACTTCGGAGTAGGGCACTTGGATTCACCTTTTGGAACTTGATTTCTTTACATATTTTGGAAAAATGCTATCTCAGGACTAATGTTTGAAAATTTCAACTTCTTAAATTGAAAGGATAAAAAATACCAACATGTTGCAGAGAAACATGACGTGCAAACTTGATATTTCTTTAATTGACGTAACATACCCTAATCTGACGTCAGATTTTATCTGAATTCCCTTCGGCACAAAATCAATATGGCATATTTTTTAAATTTATGAAATTAATTATGAACCATTTCATTACAAAATTCTATAAGTATTTAACATTTTTCTTCTTTTTTAAAAACAATAATGATCATTCTAGCATAAAATCGCTTGTTTGGCCGTTTTGCCTATGTTTTAACGAGAGCAAAAAGGTGTGTTAACAAGGAAGTTCTCGCGCTCACGCGCTGTTATTACCCATTTTCAGTTATGCGCGTTACAGGGCCTTTGTAAATAATGGACGTTGATCCGTCTTTTTTGCCCCAAATCGGCAGTTTATTTAACTTTGCAGGTCGGAATGTAGACGAAACATTCATGATTATTAATAAAATCAATGGTTGAAATCCTGCCAAATATTTTTTTCATCGACACTTTTTAAGTTTCAAGATGGCCGCTCGACAGGTTGAAACATGTTGACGTGTCGCCCTGGAACGCATATTTAAAACACGTATCCATAACAACCTAAAGGCGACCGTACTTTTTTTTTTTTGTAAACATGTCTTTTCTAGATCATTTTATGCTAGAATAGCGTTAAAGCACGTTTTTTCGTGTCATAACATCTGCAGAATCCCTCGGGATATGTTGGTGCCCGAGCCCGGAGGGCGAGGGCACCAACCATCCCTCGGGATTCTGCAGATATTATAACACGAAAAAACGTGCGTTTACCCTATATTCAACGTTGCCTTTCATATGGTTAACATCAAATTTATAAAGAATTGTCTCCATAAACTGTTGCCATGTTTATGGTCGTCAAAAAAGTTGACCCAGAAGAGTCCGTAAACTAAAATTACGGTTGTCAGTTTCTTACTTAAATTTATATTTTTACAGAGGATGAGAAATTTTCTCTCTGTTCTGATGATTTTCTCATTTCAGTATACTTCAGAAAAATAACATTATGACTGAGTGTCCCTTTGTCCATTTCGTCAGACTTAATTAGAGAATGGCGTTGATATAAAGAATAAATTATGCTGTAAACATTTACAAGATATAAGTCAACGGTTCAAACATGACTTGAACAAAGTGAATAAATGGTACCAATGACAACAGAATAATAGAAAACTCTTTTGAAACATTTCTGTAGTTGAAGCATAATGCAAAACTTGCGTTACTTATTTCTGCTAGTGAATGAAAGATAAGAAACAAGCAAAGGATGTGATTTTTTATGGTTGTTAGTTTATTATTTTAGGTCATATTGAAAAAATTACCTCTTGTAGGGGTGGGGGCGGGGCGAGAGGGGCGGGGAGGGGAAATGAGCTTTCCAGTCATATTAAATGCAGCCCACCTATGGTTGTTACTGTTGCCGTCATTCGATCATAGTAAATAGGACAGCGCGACGGGGGCAACATATATGGTTTATGTTGTTGAGCCTCGGATACTTCTTATAAATTGTCATATTACCTACCAGACAGTTTGTGATTGTATTGGTTTCTCCATTCTTTTTAAAATTAATTTTCTGTTTCTTTGCCTTTTTTAGGGCGGGTGGTGGGGGTCTGCGGGGAAAAGTTTTTTTTTGTTGTTGTTTTTCGGGATGGGGGGGGGGGGGGGGGGGCATGGGTGCAAATATTAAGTCTAACTTATGTAAGTTGTGCATATTCTATGTTTATCAAAAAATAGTAACTTTCTTAAAGACATTTATAAATCATGTATGCTAAAACAACTTAGATCCCTGGAAAAAAAGGCGTTTGGAGTGTATAATTGTTCTGTGTATCTCTGATTAATTTTAAGGTCTATGTTTTCAATAACACGCATTAAAAACCCCAATAAATTATATGTTTGCATGTTAAAATTTGTCAAAGGTCAATTGCAAAGAACATTCATACAGGAGACAAAACTCATATAACACATTTGTAAAGTAACTTTCGTCAGTTATTTTCGATCGTTCGGTTAATTTTTCTTTTCGCCGCTAAGTCTTGTAAAAGCTGGACAGTTTTGTAATATTTCTTATCTGTGTGCTTTTGTATCTTGCCTTTAACTATTTCCAATTTGTGCGTCTTGTTATTTTACGGCAGTTTTCTTAATTATTTGATTATTTCATTCGTCATTTTTTTTACACAAGAAAGAACAACGGTCCTGAAACAGGAACAGAACAGAACAGAACATGTGTTTTATTTTCAGACTAGAGCTTATTAGCTCCTCGTCTATAAATACATTTTACAAATAGGATTTGGGTTACATAATCAATCTTCTCCCGAGAGATCTCCCCTTTAGGGAATAAATAAATAAAAATAACGATAACAATGATTAAAAACAACTCTCATCTTCCACTATGGATTAACTCCAGATGGCTATCAGTATATAAAGACTGAGGTTCTCAGGGTCAATACCCACTTATCTACAAAACGTATCACTGGGCACTCGGATGAGACAGAAGTCTAGTGTAACAGTTAGCATTTAATAATAATATATCAAGGGTTGGGTCTGTACTTTGCTTCATTCCGCTAAACAAAAAAAATAGAAAGCTGTAGTAATAATTAATCAGTGCAACTAAAGTTACTAAACATAATTTAACTTAACTGCTATAAAGGAATAAAAGAGTGAAAAAACAATTAATAAACTCATTTATTTATAACGAAGACGGTTAATACATGTACACTAAAAAAATAAAGTAAACCACGTGACCGGTTCTAACGATAATTGATTAACCTAAACTATGAAAAGGGTTCGAACGATTACTGTACTCGGCTAGAGAAAACCGTGCAGTCGGAACTATTGTAGTGAAAGTAGATAGAGATAAAAAGTATTTATTTAAATTATGAATTATCCTATCCGCAATAAATCTGAAATGTATTCGACTGGGTGCTGCATTAGTGAAAGCCTCCTTACGCGTCATTAGCTCATTATTCAATTGTGAAAACCCAAGCTATATGTAATAGCTTATAAGCCTGTTTCTTGGGTAAAACAACAACAACAAAGAAGAAATATAAACTCGTGTTCTTTGACAGTAATTACAAATTGAACAAAACAATAACAGTCCAAACATATCGATAAAAATCCAATCCAAACAAAAAATAATCAAGTCAGTTTATTCCTCATCGTCTATATCATCCAAGTCGTATTCCTCCATCCCGAATTCCTCGTTCTCTTCATCGTCATCTTCACTTCCAATTACTTCAACAAACTCTTTCACTTCGTTCTCGCTTCCGCCATATGCCATACAGAAAAGGGGAGAGAACTTTGGACTTTCGTCTTCTAAATCGATCACCGGAAGAAATCTTTCGCGCCAATTTTCTTCTTCGGCTGTTTGGAGATTTGGTTTTGGAAGTGCACGCTCACTTGGGTGCTGAAATAGAAATGATTAATCATGAACGAATTATTTATTGAGTGATATTGTGAAATGAGGAGCCGATGGAAAAATTAACGATGTTTCAAAGAGTAAAATGCTACCAGGCGTTTTGCTTAGAGCATGGCTCTTTTTTCAGCTATTTAGCTCCAGAACGAAAAAAAAAATCGTCTGATTGTGTATCAATCAGCTATTACTTACTGCTACGGAAGTTGGTGGATGCACAGCCTGTACCCCGCCCAGTTCATCCCATGAAGCACCGGCGTCAAACCTGCTCTCGCCTGCCGGCCCGATGAATGTTACGTCTTGGAAAGGATACCTCCCACCATCAAGCATTGTCAATCTGTCTCCATGTTGGGTAGCTATATTAAAAAAATCATGTAAAATATATGAAACAACAACAACAAAAAACATACGGTTTAATTACACTAAAGCATTTACAGCTCGTCGTATTTATTTCATAAAATTGTGTTTACATTTAGTGAAAGAAAACAGAATCATAACTGACTCATTATAATTATAGCAAAAGAAACATCAGAGTGGCAAATATTGATATGCTAGGAAAACGTTGAAGTGCTGTTATTGTGTTCGTGTTTTTAAAAAGATAATTGTATTTTGTCATTCATTTCTTTTCTTGTCTGTTTTTTGTTCGTTTTTACTGTTTTTTTTTCATTCATTCATTCACTTTTCATATTATTAAAACTCAGACACTCAATTTCCTTTCGTTTTTACTGTTTTTGTATTCAACCATTTATTTATTTTCTCGTCCTAGTATTTTCATTCACATTCATAAACTCACACCCTCACTTTTCTTTCTTTTTGTTCACTTTTTAAGTTCGATCTCCTTTAACTTTTATTTTCTGACTTTTCTGACACGTTGATTGATCGATGATAAAGAATGAGATTTTTGTGTCGATGAATCATAGATTTAATTAACATACTGTCTCGTTCCATAACACTCCACATCAGAGCCGCATACTGCTCCAGTCTGTATGGGATTTCTAACGATCTTCTTCCATCTATGACACCAGGGTGGTTTAACCATGAAAACACTGTCGATCTACACAAAACAATGATGAAAACTAATCTTCAATTATTCATAATTTTGTTTAATTAACCTGGATAATTCAGAAAAGCAACAACTAATGGCAATAATAAAAAAAATAAAAAAAATGAAATAATAATAAAAATAATGATAACAACAACAACAATAATAATAATTATTAATGATAGCAGGAAAAATAGAATTAAGAGATAAAAAATAATTTCTTACAAATTTCTAGATAAACTACGTACAGACAAAATAGATACGAATAAGTAAGCAACTTACCCTTCCATAACATTTCTATTGCAAACATTTTTTCTAATAACAATAAAAAAATCTTATCTATAACATACCTGTCCATATCAATAATGATTATGCTTTTTCTAAAATGTATTGAAGTTAAAAACGCGTCTGTTTGTTGTAGATCTCCTATTATGTTTGACGTTCAGTCGTAACTAATGAAACGACGTAAAAATCACGTAACGTCACGTCGATGTCGTCACCGATTTTTGTGGACGCCATTGGAGTATCAGGAATATCTGTGAATCAAGTCCACAATATCTTTTACGGTGGCTTATACCAAACGTTTAAACCAAAGGTCTAACATATCTACCTTTTAGTGAATCACTATCGTTGAATTTTGGCTCTTTAGTTGATTATTTTAGTGAAATTCGCTTGTTTAGCCGGATGTCAAAAACATGCTGAGTCTGTAATCTAACATACGTCTTCCATGTCATTTCCGACTGTCAAAATAGACAGAGCAATGTTGGACCTACTTTCAATTTTAATCTTTTTATTTTCAATCACTTAAGCGAAAAATAAGTATTTTAGTTTTTGACTTTTACTAGTATGAGGTTACTTTTTTTTCGGGGTAGCTAGCAAGTCTACCTTTAACCAGCTTAATAGACCGATCGGATCTGTGACCGAAAACGACAGTATATACTAGAAGATTATTAAAAAAAAATATTCCCTTTGGTAAATAATTGTAAACTCCGCAAGAAATAAAGTTACGAGACATTTAAATGCGGCAATATCTGGCGAAGGAGTAAGGGAATCAATTCCTTTGAAAACAGCTTTTCTTTTCTTTTATATACAGCGGTCACTGTAATTTACACCACTTGATTCGCTATCGTTGTGTGAAGCAAGCGAATATGGAAATTATGGTTAAACTGTAATTAACAGTGAACGGTGACTTTCGAATACATCGTTCTGCACACTTACACGAGCAAAGACACCAAAATTATTTTTGAACAGGAGTTTTTCTTAAGCGACCAAAGTTAGCATTACAAGCTTATGAAATTCCCAACAACGCCGAAGATTTTTTTTTTTTAATATCAATAAAACCGACGACATGATTAAATGAAATTATGCCAGGTTATGCACGAAATTTACCAAATATCTCTGCGCATATATATCTACCAATATTTGCTCTTTGAAAACATATGGGGTACTTTCTGCGCTCGATATGTTAGCCATGACTAAAACTTTGGGGCATTATTTCATTATTATATATATTTTTTGCTAAAACCTACTATACCACAAGATTGAATAGTAAAGGATAAAACAAAAAGACACACCAAATCATTCGATGTCCTTGGACACTCAAATAAAGCTTAAATTTTCAGCGGTGTGTGTTCTTATTACTTTTTAAATGTGGGAGTTTTTTTAAAGAACAAATGTTATCAAAACTTTTGAAAAGTGCACGGTTTGCTCAAAAACGAACATTTCTAAAAAGAACAAAGTATTGGTCTGAAACATTTGCCAACGCCAAATATCGACCAGTATCGGTAGCTGATGGCCATTAAATGAATGATACTCTAAATATTATTTTAGTGAAAAGGGTCATTTCTAAACGACGAAAATATTTCGTCAAGCTATTTATCCTGAAAATAGTCAGCTAAAACTAACTATTCTTAGTGTAACAATTAATAACTAAATATTGTGTCTAGTAAATGATTAAAATCAATTACATCACCAGCCAGTTAAAAGTAATTTTGTTAGATTCCATACTTTAATGATACCGCGCATGCACAACTATAAATCGTCAACGTCACATGCTTAGATCAAATTTTCTCTTTCTTTACACAATTGCAATCTAGACGCTAACTTTAAGTCTACGAATTTAGATTTTAGGGATCTATTTAGTCTGACGAAATATTTTAACTCTATTCGTAATTTGTAACAGCTTACTACCGCTTGCAAAACTGATTAGAGTTTGCACTGTTATGTAAAGAACGAGACTCGTCGGTACACCTGTCAAAAATCAATTCAAGCGCCGCCCAATGTGTTTCTTTCAAACTCCGCCTTTTACCAGTAAACAGTGTCATTCAGGTATCATTGTGTATACGAAATGAAGCGGTTAGAAAAGAAAATATTGAGTGAAGATTTCCGGTTGCTTGTTATTCGTAAAATAAAAGACTTAGGCGGTGATACAGAAACGAACACTGTTCCACGTGGTACTTATGCGACAGTAGCTCGCTCATGTGGTGTACATCAAACAACAGTGAAAAATATCTGGGACAAGTACTGTTTAACTGGCGAGGTAAAAGTAATGCCTAAGAATAGTGGAAGAAAGAAAACTTTCGGAACTGAAGAAATGAACTTTCTCAATTATTTAGTAAAACAGAAGCCGTCTATTTCTCTCGGAGAACTGAAGGATAAATTGTCTGAGCAGTGCGATTTAGAAGTGTCTACATCGACTGTATCGCGCTATTTAACAAGATACAACACAAGGAAATTGCTCACAAGACCAGCTGCCGACAGGTTTACAGACCTAAATCGCATTTACACTCAAGCTTTTATTGATGCTTTGCACCGTCAAGACGTAGCAAGTATAAAGTTTTTTGATGAAAGCGGATTTGCTTTACCGGATGTTGCAAATCCTAGGTACGGCAGGTCTCCCCGGGGTGACCGTGCCATTGAGATTCATGATAGGAAGCGTATACCTAACAAAACACTAAATTTGCTGATTGGAATTAACGGTGTAATGTTTGCAAATATTCTCGATGGACCATCAAACACGGACACATACGTTGATTTTTTTCTCCAAGCTATCAACGCTACAAACAACGCTGGTGATTTCGCGTTGAGACCTGGGGATTTGCTTATAGTTGACAACTGCCCCCTTCACCATCACCGGGCTGAAGAAATACTCAAGTTTTTCCTTTACAGACACGGGATTGAATATATCTTCGCTCCAACATACTCGCCTCACCTTAACCCAGTTGAACTCTGTTTTCAGCACATAAAAAATCTCTTCAAATTCGAACCTGTTCGGTCTCTGGCAAAAGAAAATTTACAGTACGCTATAATGCATTGTGTTAATTCGATATCTTCACGAAATTGCGAAATGTATTACAGACATGTTGGTTACTTAAACGTGTAAACTACTGGAGACACATCGCTTTGAATGTGAAAAATAGTTCCTATGATAATTTAAACACCGAAAGCTCATGTTAAGGGAGAAGGGGGTGGGGTTAAACCAATTAATTACAAAATTCATTTTCTTATATATACTTACACAAGAAATGCAGTAACTGCAGTTATTAATAGTTCTCACGGGAAATTAAATAAACCTTTCAAGGAACAAAGCTGTTGTTAATTTTTTATTTGTAATACGTTCATTTATGGTAGAGCATGCAAATGTAAATATTTTGTCTGCAACTAGTTTCTGAATGATTTCACACAATCACGTGTGCGGTTAATCTTTCTTTGAACTAAACCATTGTAAACCAAGACGCATGGCTGTAAGTTTTGACGCATAGACGTGCACAGTATACTTATCCTTGATGAGCCATATAAGTCCAAGCGTATCTCTTCCCTGACAAAAATCACAGTTTTACATATTCATATAGTTTGATTTCTCCTTCTGCTCTTCAGATAGAGAGAAGCGAAAAGTAACGAATAAAGTTGGTCTGTTTGTATGGGGTTTAACGCCGATTTTAACATTTTTGGGGTCATATCTCGGCGGTCAGTCCGCCTGCGCGGCTTTCCTGGATATCTAACTAGTAATTACCAGTTTAACCGCAAGTGCCTCGTGCTCTTCTCCAGACTAATTGCTATTTGACACAATGTCCGAGATCAATCGTCACGAGAAATTTACCCGAGGATTGAACCAGCCACCTTTGGATTATTGATTCAGTGCTATATTAGCCTGTAAATCTACTGAGCTAGCTAGGCGGGCCAACGAATAAAGCAAACCCACTGGTTTTGGTATGTGGACGTTACTTAGAACACATGGGCACTTTTCGGATGTTTTTCATCAGAATCGATATCTATGTACCTAACCCATACCCTGTCCACGACCGTATGGCTGACGTTAAAGTGACGTGCGACATGACTGTGAAAGTCCAATGTGGAGTATACCTTCCATTTGTTCCCTGTCTCAAACTGATAAATGTGTTCTTTGAGGCATAATTGGTGAGAAAATGGCCTGACAATGTTTTCAATCAAATGACTTTGGGAACTGCCCATAAACATGTAGGGAATGGACAGAGTAGGCAATAGAATAGCGATCTATGTAAACTATATATATATCCGATATAATACATACACTTACATGACTGTGTACCAAATAAAATAACTTCAATATTATATTAAACTAGCGGTTCTTAAATTATTTTAGGAGCACTTACAGTAACCAACAGACCACATATCCGGTTCGATTCACTTTGTTGAAATATATTTAAGGAAGCAAACCTTTTTTCAATCTGTCACTCTGTCCGACTTGATCAAAAGCAAGCGATGTCACTCGAAGCAAAAAGTCGAACAGGGCCATTTTACTTCAAAGAATGTTCAATTTGGACGACTGGTTTTATGTACAACGTCCCATAATTTAAATGGCAAGAAACTATCCATATGTCTTAGCACTGGTTTGTCCCAGATACGGGAGTGATTTCAGCATAAAAGCTTAGACTAAACAGTGTAGATCCAGATCAGATGCCGCCGGCAGCATACGGTGTCTGGTCAGGTTCTATGTTATTTGCCTCCTTAAAAATCTTAAATTAGAAAAAAATACAGTAGAAATCTAAATTGGTAATAGACTCGTCATGTCATTCATTATAAAGGTAGCTTTTTAAAAAATAGACTAGACAGGCTTAGATTTCTTTAGGTTTTACGTAAACTTGAAAACCTTTGCAATCGGTGTGAATCTAGATGCGCTCTGTGTGTTCAGGGTCTACATTTCTTTTTCAACAGTCAGGCCAAAAACAACAGATCAGCAGCCTACAGTGTAGACTCTGATCTGTCGGTGGCTGATCTAAATCTACTTTTCGTTGTAAAAGATTTTCACCGTCTTCCTTGACATTCTAAATTGCAAGTCGGTCTTGTAATCCCAGGATTGCAAGTCAAGATTCGAACCCCGACAGCAGCCATCAGTTGTTTCCTTGAGCACGAAACTGTAACCTTATTGCTTAGTACTGGTTGGTCCCAGGAACAGATTCGAGAGGGAGACTATAAGCTGAGAGCTTCCTTCACAATCGAACTAAAATAATTTTGTATACTAGTAGACTAACAATGATTTACTTATCCTCACTGAATGAAGATTCAACAAATCAGCTTTTTTAGTTAATTGGACTGACGACTGACTTGTTAACAAGTACAAGATATGAAAGATACATTTAAGTATCATTTACACTCTGCATTCTAAGAATAAATACAAGTGAATACATCAACGATTTTTTCTTCCAGATATTTGGTACTATCTAGACAAACTTCTTAAGCATGACGTCATTCTAGCCATTTTAAATTCCAATTTACATATAGCTCAACAATAAAATCCAAGTTATACCCAAGTACGAATATACTTTTTTGAAAAAAAAACCTGGATGTGTAAAGTCAAATATAATGGAATCCTTGACCTAATTTGTTCGATTTTTCATCTCTAAACTAAAGAACTGTAACAGAAAGAAAACAATGCCCCCAAACTGTTGTTTTGACATATAAATAAACATTTTCCGACACTTAGATATTCAAGGTCAAGATCATTCAGGGGTCAAGGTCAGATAAAAGAAGGTCTTGTCTATTATCAAGTAGATTCGGTAATAAGGAAGTTATGGTCAATGTTTTTATGAGGAGGCACCGTGGTCCAGGGTAGAGCGCAGGGCTCCAGATACGGAGGTCCCTGGTTCAAATCCCGTCAGAGGCGAGATTCTCTCACGATCTTCACATTCCTCCATGCTGCACAATACTGGTATGGAACCCAGTAAGCAGTCTTCGAGAGTGATGAATCAAAGTTGTAAGAACTTGTATTGTGATCGATTAAAATAAATGAGTCTAAACTAAACGGACAGACAGACAGACATACATACCACAACAAAAGTTGATATGAAAAGAAAACAATAAGTTCAAAAGATCAAGATATTTTTTCTTCTGTGTTTTCAGTAATACTGCAATGTATCTAGATTCCGAGTAGTAGTTTGTTATTCACTTATAGAAATTTCCAAAATATTCAATATCAAGCAAAAAGTCTTCTCCTGATTTCAAATGTCAGATTCTTCTACTGTTTCTGATGGCAGGGGTGGATTGTTTTCCTCTGGCAAAGGAGGTGGAGGTGGCGAAGCACAGGCAGGAGGGTAGCACTGGTTCATTACACTTGGCACGGAACCAAGGAAAGTTGGCATCACTGACTGATTCCATCCAAATCCTTGAACTGGGCTACAGAGTAATGATGGACAAGGTTGCATGTACCATGGATTTTGCATGGAATTAGAGTTCTGTATACCCTGCAATTCAAGCTGTTTTTCAACACAGTTTTGAGGCACTTTCTTCGAATTAAGTTTCTCCTCGTAAGACTTGATGACAGTTTGAAAAATTTCAGAATCTCTTTCCATTTCAGCTTTAGATGGGTTGGTATTCCCATAATACTTTTTAATTATGAAACTGTCGCCCAGGATAATTCCTTCTTTAGGCCTTTTTCTGTCTGTCAAGTATTTAGATGGATTTGTTCTAATCAGTATGTCATGTATTTTAGCTTCAAAGGTCTGACATGCCTCTCTGGATACCTTTTCTTTCAGAGCCAGTTCACTTTCAAGTGCCTTCAGCTCGCCCTCGGTTCTTTGTTTCTTTTTTGATAGCTCTTGTAGTTGCCTTTTCTCTTTTGGATGTCGTTCAACTTGACCACATATTATTGCAGATTCACATGCAGCCATCGTGCATCTGAAAATAAAATAAATGAACAGATTATTTCCATAGGTGCACTAAAATTTTACAAGTTATTTAATAATCTGGAATGTTCTAATAATAATTATACGTCATCTTCTATCTACCACTTACTGATCAGCCTTTTCGACAAGTGCAGACAAAGATCAGCAAGCCAGCTATTCAGTGTCGTCTGATCATGGTCTGCACTATTTGCATTTCTCATATGATAAATGTCTGTCCACACTGAAAGATGGGTAAGTCCATTATAGATATTTAGGGCAGTTAGGGTTAAAACATTGCAACTTATATGTATTTAGCCCTTGTGGTAAGTGTTGAACCAGACAAACAATTGTACACCTTATCAGGTTCTTAGCACTGTCCAATAAGCAAGTAAGGTTTCTTTGGCCCAAGCAGTGAACAGTGAATACCCTGATCAGCCCAATGATCTGCGGCTATTTTATAGCTTACTGGTCACAAAAGTAATCATAATTATTTTTTTCAATGAGCTACTTTTTTGTGTGAGAAAATAATTTTTTATCTTTTAGTTAAAGGTTGACAACAAAAAATAGCAGATATGGAATTTTATTTACAATATCGGGCAATAAGTATATGATTCTTGCTGTTATAAAATATTCATTGTATTGAAGGTATCATCATTCAACAAAAGTACACTTAATTAAGCATGAACAAACATTGGCCAGCTTTAATTGCAAAAATTGATAAGTTTAGAAATTAAAAGGGGGTCACACTTGGAATAATTAGAATTTTTCACACTTAGCCAGTCTGGAATGTGTCAAGAATTAGGAATGCATCAAAACAACAAGAGATCAATATCAGAATAGCATTTGGAGCATAAGAATGTATTAATTTCACTATATCATGACTATTTCTTACCTCAGAATAATATTTTCAAATGTTTTAATCGTAATTTAAAAAAACTCTCTTTTTTTCCTAAAAGAAATCTTTAGTGCAAATACTTCTATTGCTTTAGTGCAAACACTTCTATTGCTTAGTACTGGTAAATATGAAGTTTATTTCTAATAAAATATATTTAAAAATTTCAAAACCAAAAATAGAATATACTTCTATATGATTATAATCCAGCTTAAGAACATGTCATTAATGAAATTTGATATCTGAATAAACATTGCTTTTTGTTTGAATTAAGTGGCAATTTTTCATTGACAAATTACATGTTTCATCAACAAAGTTCATTTCTTAAATATATGGAAGACAACTTGAAATTGAAGAATATCAGTGTAATACATTTTTAAAAACACTTGGTGAATAGATACATACAATTAATTATGGATTTTTAATGTGGGTACATCTTGACTTTAAATTTAGTGACCCGTACATCTTGGTTCCGGTACATCTTGACCTGTTCCCGTCTAAATGAAGCTAACTTATTGTATATTTATTAAAATATAAAAGAAATGAAAAATATATATTTCAAATCATTATTCGACTACAGTATGCATAGAGACTCGGCTCAAAAAATGCACTTCAACTGCGGATAGGATCAGCCCATGTGTTAAAAAGTGACCGTGTTTCGAGCAATCGTTACTAAGACAAACTTGCCTGTTTTTTGTGTGTCCTAAACGCAGATGGCATCGAGTGCAAACGGCTCGTGTGGTGTCTGTGAATGCCGCTGGCACTGGGTTAAACTCTTGCCATTTCGAATCGTATTCTCGCTGAACATTTTCCAGCTCAAATTTTTTGGTCGAAATTTCCCTCTGTTTTAAGTCAATTTCAATCTCAACAGGACTCCTGTATGTAAATTCTTTCTTGAATTCTTGGTCTTCAAACGGCAGATATCTTTTACTTTCACGATTCGTCACTTCAGAAGTACTTTTTGCACACATTGGTGAACTACCTTCTTGAATTTTAATGTTTATTTTTGGCACGTCTGATTTGATAGAATGCGTCGCCAATTTCAGAAATCGGTGAAAGTTCCGTGGTCCAAAGTCAATGTAAGTATTCTCCTCGTCCAGAAAACTCAATCTCAACACGTTGAATCGCGAAAGATGTGGGATATTACTCTGCAACATATCCACGAAAGCGTCATATTTAAGTCCATACAGTTCGCCATAATTAATGTCGATTAACCCACACCTCTCCCGTCCATGATAATCATAATGCACTTTAATGTCAATACATTCAGTTGACAATTCTTTAGACAAAGACATGTCTTACGTTATTTTTCGATTTGCTTAGCACAAACAACAACTTCAGCTGCAATGATCCAGTAATGGATATGATTACACCCAGTCGAACTAATCAAACTGAATTGAACTTTAGCAACGCAGTGACAATTACGACAAAGCAACTTTGGCGCCGCCCAGGCACATTTTTCTGGCTGCACGCAGTTTTATTGACAGGTATAAATGAGAAAACTGCTTCGCTGTGATTGGATGACCAGTAAAGGGGCAGTTTAAACTACTGAAATAAACATTCTGACGTTTCTTTTTAACACGTTCCGAATACGTGAAACTCTAATCAGTTTTGCAAGCGGTAGTATTTTATCAAAAATTTAAATCGCATGTTGCTAAAATGTTAAGAATGGTACAAATATTTTCTTTGATTATGTACTACATTCTTCTCGTGAACGTTCTACTTACATTTCCTACGAACGTTGTGACGTCAAATTCGCTGCTGGTTGACAATATAAATAAACACTTCATTTTGCTCAAGAACTTAGTTCCGGATGGTACCTCGGTTGAATACAGTGTGTCGGCTTCTTCACAACTTTCGTGTGCTTTGACTTGTGTGACCGAATCTAGAGAAAATCGCTGCACTATCGCATCCTACACAATGACGTCAAGGCAATGTACGCTGACTACGTCATCATTTGGATCCTTGATATACTCATCCTCCAATGACACAGTAACTTTGTTTCCAGTCGAAGGTAACTTTTTTTGCATTTTTATATAAAAAACGGAATAAATAGTATTGCCGTTTATTAACTTATTGTCATTCACTTAACAATGATAGATCCTTTACAGTCTCAGTATCTGGGTTAGCTCGACGCCAATTACCCAGCGAAAAGAACGAAAGTCACGGGAGATACCGGGTTGACCGGGACGCACGATTTCTTTTAAGATTTTGATAAGTTAGTCACGTACAAGTTCAAACTGTGGACCGTTAGTCTGTTGTCTAACCCTCTTAATTGTTTTCTGTGATGAAACAAGATTGCTGTCATTGTAATAGAGCAATAAAATGCACATGAACGATGTCAATTTTAAACAAGAAGTTGAAAGTTCAGGTTAAAACCCAATCAGTCGAGCTATCGGCTGGGGTCAAAAACAGACTGTACGTTTTTCTCCTTCTCTTTTTTTGTACACCTGGTCAAACAAGACTTGGTCTGAATCAAGGATGCAGACATCGAGTGGATTATTATAAGCTGCAAGAACTTTGTTCGCAATCAATATTGAGAAATAGTTCTGGGATATCTTCATGCACAGACACCGGAGTATGACAGACACCTGGGTAATCAATTGCAATGAATAACATCTCGGCCGACAGAAATACTTTTCAAAACGATCAAGTAGATAATTTCTATTTATGGTAAAAAATCTGAAAAAAAATCTCCCATTTCTGGTTCTCGTTGCATCTTATGAAACGTGCTACCGTCCATCTCTGTCCTTCGAAACATTACCGATAGTGTGACAATAACCATTGTATTGATTTTGTCACGTCACATCACAGTTATTTTTTTCAGGGTGTGACACGAATGATCTTCCAGTAATTAACAATGGGCAGTACATTATGTCCGATTTCTATAGCATCGATTGTGATTCTGGGTATTATCTGTCACTTGTGAACGAAATTAACACGATGGTGTGTGACGTAAACGGCGCATGGATACAAAACAACCTCACCTGCGTTCCCCGCAGTAAGTAAAGCTGACTGTTTGGAGTTTTGAACTGATCATTAATAAGCTATTTATAATTCATGTGACTTTAGACACTGTATTGGCCGAGTTTTAGT
Organism: Cyclina sinensis; assembly: GCA_012932295.1. Lineage (NCBI taxonomy): Eukaryota > Metazoa > Mollusca > Bivalvia > Venerida > Veneridae > Cyclina > Cyclina sinensis. The sequence goes on along the minus strand of JAAONU010000006.1, from coordinate 19,419,889 downwards.
TTGTCACATGAACAAAATGTACATCTTCAGTCTGTTTATCTCTGTTGCATTAATAACGAATAACACACAAGTTCGACTAGGTACTATTTCCTCGACTTACGTTTTAACAGAGATTCGCTGTAATGGAATTGCTAATTAGAGGCATACAAACTGCTAAATCAAGGAGTAAGAGTATGAGAAAAAGGTATCTATTCTTACGATATAGGGCCTACTTCCAGGCGCGTAGCTAGCCTATAAAGAATGTGGATTCAAAATAATCTAGGGGGGTCAGGGGGCATGCCCCCCCTGAAAATTTTGAAATAAATGGTGCAATTTGGTGCGTTTTGGGGCCTCCTTTTACTAAAAAATTTTTTTTTTGTCAAAATAATATGGATTCAGCTGCGTACTCGCGTATAGGCAGCTACGCGCCTGACTTCACGCCAAAGTAAATCGCGGTGTAAAGTTGTAGTAAGACAAAAATAGTCCAAGCTTTAATAGTTGCAGTCTATTAATTTTTCAGGTGAGATAACTTACGTTGAAGGGCGCAGTTTCATCACTGCGTTTATGCCAAATTATCAGATAGGTGACGTCGCTTTACACCTATTGATCGCTGCGTCAGATGACGTCACAGCTACTGCGTATTCAACCGTGACTGTGGATGCACCATACGTGAAGTTTAGTCAAACACTACCTTTGACAAATCTTGTAGAGCTGGAAATTCCAATTGGTTTAATCAACGACACCACGGGCATACCTATACCCAACGCAGTATCAATAAAGTCGGACAAGCCTGTTACCGTTTTTGCAACTAATAGCAACCAATATTCAAGTGGAGGATTACTGGTTTTGCCAGAACAATCATTGTCCAAATCGTACATAGTCGTTGCAACACCATATCACGATCCCGAAAGCAGGCTAGTGATAATTCCCATGCTCAAAACGACAGAGGTGCGAATTACTTTTCCGGGAGGTTCAATCATCAACACTGCAGTAGAGGCTGGAAGCGCTTATCAGTTAGTAAGATCTGATATATCTGGAGCTATTGTCGAGTCGGATGAAGACGTTGTTGTTCTGGCGGGAGAATGGTGCGCCAATTTACCAGATCCAGGAGATTATTCATGTGACCATATTGTAGAGCAGATGCCTCCAATGGATGCCCTTGACACCTTATACATAGTCGCTCAAACCAAACCACGGTCTAAATACATATTGAACACAGCAGCTGTAAACAATGGAACAAATGTATCATTAAGAGATGCCAGTGACAAGCCTATTTATTCTGTACAACTTGACCGAGGCCAAACTTTTTCCATAACCGTTGATAATGAACCGGTCATGAGTGTGACGGCAGATAGCCCTATCCTAGTGACGCAATATGGGGTGAGCGCCTCGGTAGATAATGCCACACATGGCGACGCATCAATGTTTGTTGTTCCTGGTGTAAACCACTTCATGGATAAATATAGATTCGTGGTTCCCAAGGGATATGATATAAATAGGGTCCTCATCATTTACAATACAACCTCTACCGGAAATGGTACTGTAAGCGATCCACGTGCTGGCTTATTCCATAACGGTGTTCAAGAGTACATTGCTGATATGACCTCATTGCAAGTCAGTGGTCTGGAATTTGAAGTCTGCTATTTAGAGGTCGCCGAAGGTGTTCACAAGCTGGAAAATAATGTGAAGTTTGGAGCTATTCTCTACGGACAAAAACGTTTTAACGAGTATGCTTGGAACCTTGGCATGTACATGGGCAAAGTATAGACAAGGATGTTTTCACTGTATGTGATGACGCCCACTGACGCAGACGACATTTGATTACAATTGGATACATGTATATAGTCTATTTGAATGTCTGTTGTAATAGTGGAAAGTGAGAATGGAAACATTACATTACATTTACACAGACCTGATCCAACTCTGACTGAAAAATGCCAATAAGCTAGAACTTGTTCATTTGGTTTTCAATTATTGGTCACCATTTATCACATGCTCTAAAGCAACAATGCTTTAAAGAAGCTCGTTCTCAGACTAAGAATTTGATTTGAACGGTCCGTGTGTATTACATCTACCGATACCCGTCTACAGACGCATTGTTATACAATGCAACATTTCATGATTGTAAAGAAAACAATGTGTTGTTTCTCCATCATAGGCTATAGCTTTACGAACCGTACAAAACCTGTATTATTCAAGAATTTCTATTTAGTTGCCATGGCAACCAGACTTCTGCATGGAATTCCATTTTTATATAACTTTGAAAAAGGACGATAAAAGCATCGTTTCTGTCAAGTTTAACTGCAACTGACCCAGTAGTATACTGTATAGGAGGAGATGTTGTTTAAAGTCAATTGTGGACCATGGTCAGACAATTGACAAAATAGCATACTAAAAGCTCTTATGAGTTAAAAAGATTTAACTTTCAGAGAGAATAAGAGTTTCATTGCATCTGTCAGCTCAAATTAGATAAAATCTTTTTAAAGTTAGGTGACCCGCAGATTCATTCTTGTGAACTTTCATACTTTGTGTTGGTTATATAGTGGTTCGGAACATTTATCCAATAAACTAATGCCTGTGTTGAGATTGGTGAAGACGCAATGTTTCAGAAGGTGCCATCTAGTACAGCAAGCACCTGCTCCGGGGATACCGTATTCTATATTTAACCGGAATTCCCCATGGCAAGTAGATGTTTATGACAAATGTGTTTTCAAGTGCAATGTGACCATGGAAGCTGAGTTTTTTCCTCAGAAAACAAAGACTTCACCAACAATAACAAGGAAGAGTAAAAAACAAGAGGGCCATGATGGCCCTAGATCGCTCACCTAAATACTTTGCCTTTGCTGTTGAGCAAACATCAAATGCTATTTTAAGATTCACCCTATATAAACTATATGAATTCAAGTGACCCCAAGGGCAGACCCAATTTTTTACTCAAGGGGCATAATTTGAACAAACTTGGTAGATAACCTCTTACTGATGCTCAATTAAAAATAAAAAACTAAGTACTAGGCTTAGTGGTTTCAGACATCAAGTTTTTTTAAAGTTTTGCCTTTAAAAGCCTATGTAAAATCAATTGACCCCCCCGGGGCAGCGCCAAATTTGACCCTGGAGGTAAAATCTGAACAAATTTGGTATAGGTCTACTAGACAATGCTATATACCAAATCTTAAGGCTCAGGGCCTTGTTGTTTCAAACGAGAAGATTTTCAAAGTCTTTTCTTTCAGTTGCCAGACAAGAAGATTTTTCAAAATTTCCTTATATAAGCCTATGTAAAATCACTGAACCCTGGGCACAGCCAAATTTGACCCTAGAGGTATAATTGTATAATTTGACTTGGTAGAGGTCCACTAGACAATCCTTTATTCCAAATCTTAAGGCTCAGGGCCTTGTGGTTTCGGACAAGAGGATTTTCAAAGTTTTCCTTATATAAGCCCATGTAAAATCAATTGACCCCCAGGGTGGGGCAAAATTTGACCCCAGAGGTATATTTGAAAAAAAAAAAACTCCACTAGACAATGGTACGTAACAAATCTTAAGGCTCAGGGCCTTGTGGTTTCAGACAAGGAGATTTTCAAAGTTTTCCCTGTATAAGCCAATGTAAAATCAATTGACCGTGGGGGTGGGGCCAAATTTGACTCTAGGGGCATAATTTGAATAAACTTGGTAGAAGTCCACTTAACAATGCTACATACCAAATCTTAAGGCTCAGGGCCTTGTGGTTTCAGACAAGAAGATTTTCAAAGTTTTCCCTATATAAGCCTATGTAAAATAAATTGACCCCCGGGCAGGGCCAAATTTGACCCCAGCGGCATAATTTGAAAAAACTTGGTAGAGTTCCACTAGACAACCCAATATACCAAATCTTAAGGCTCAGGGCCTTGTGGTTTCAGACAAGAAGATTTTCAAAGTTTTCCCTATTTAAGCCAATGTAAAATCAATTGACCCCCCCCCCCCCCAAGGGGGTATAATTTGAACAAACTTCGCAGAGGTGCACTAAACAATGCTACATATCAAATCTTTAGGCTCATGGCCTTGTCATTTCAGACAAGAAGATTTTCCTTTCAGTTGCCATAGCAACCAGTTCTTGATGGAATTCAATTCTTTGAACAACTTTGGTAGAGCTTCATGCAAGGAATATCCCAGGCATGTTTCGTCAAAGTTGGCTTAGCAGTTTAATAGATTTTTTCAAGTCAAATTGTTGACGACGCCTGACACGCTGACGGATGCCAGACATTAAATGATCCCCAATAGCTCACCTTTGAGCACTTTGTGATCAGGTGAGCTAAAAACCTATTTTTAATCCTCACTTTCATCTGTGAACAAGCTTTAAGAGTTAAACTCTGCACTCATAGGGACTGTATTTGTTAAAGGAACAGCCATAACTACTGCATGAAATAAGCATTTACCACATGCATTTTCATCTTTTCTAGTTTAGCCCTTTTCAATGACTTCAAGTTAATCCTGTTAAATTTTCCCTCCATTGAATATCAAGTTGCTTTGAACATTACTGCAAATAGCAAAATTAACAAACAAAAAAACTTGAGATAGTAATTTCTTGTCATTGGCTGTAGTTGCCAGCATACTGTGAGTAAAAAACAAAACAAAAAAAAAACAAGAGGGCCATGATGGCCCTATATCGCTCACCTGAATATGACTGCTTTTAACAAAGTTGCTATGGACCTGATTAATTGACCCCAGATGACCCATATTCAAACTTGACCTAGAAAATATTGAAACAATCTTTCTGACAAATTTCAAGGTTATTTGGACTGAAAGTGTAGCCTTTAGAGTGTTAACAAGGTTTTTCCATATTTGGGCTCTGTGACCTAGTTTTTAACCCCAGATGATCCATATCCAAACCTCAGCTTGAAATCATCAAAACAACCTTTCTGACAAATTTCAAAGACATTTGGACTGAAAATGTAGCCTCTGAGTGTTTACAAAGTTTTTCGATATTTAGGCTCTGTGACCTAGTTTTTTAATCCAGATGACCCATATTCAAAGTTGAGCTGGAAATCATAGAAACAACCTTTCTGACAAATTTTCAGGTTATTTGGAATTAAAATCTTAACTCTTGAGTGTTAACAAGGTTTTTCCATATTTGGGCTCTGTGACCTAGTTTTTGACCAAAGATGATCCATATTAGTACTTGAGCTAGAAATCATCAAAACAACCTGTCTGACAAATTTCCAGGATATTTGGACTGAAAATGACTAACCTCTGGATAGTTTAAATGGTTTTAACATTTTAGGGCTCTGTGTCCTTGTTTTTGATCCCAGATGACCCATATCCTAATCTGGGCTAGAAATCATTAAAACAACCTTTCTGACAAATTTCAAGGACATTTGGACTGAAAATGTAACCTCTTGAACATTAACAAGGATTTTCTTCTTTTTGGCCCTGTGTCCTAGTTTTTGACCCCAGATAACCCATATTCAAAACTGAGCTAGAAATCATTAAAACAACCTTTCTGACAAATTTCATGGTTACTTGAACTGAAAATGTTACCTCAATGCGTGTTAACAAGGTTTTTCCATATTTGGGGTCTGTGACCTAGTTTTTGACCCCAGATGACCTTTATTCGAATCTGAGCTAGAAATCATTAAAACTTTTTTTCTGACAAATTTGGAGAATATTTGGACTGAAAAGTAGCTTATAGAATGTTAACAAGTTTTTTTCTATTTTTGGGCTCTGTGACCTAGTTTTTGATTTCAGATGACCCATATTCAAATTTAATCTAGAAATCATTGAAACAACCTTTCTGACAGATTCCTGGTTATTTGGACTGAAAATGTTACCTCTAGAGTGTTTACAAGGTTTTTCCATATTTGGGCTCTGTGACCTAGTTTTTGACCCCAGATGACCCAATTTTGAACTTGAGCTAAAAATCATCAAAACAACCTTTTTGACAAATTTCTGGGATATTTTGACTGAAAATGTAACCTCTAGAGTGTTAACGAGATTTTTCTATTTTTGGGCTCTGTGACCTAGTTTTTAAACCAAGATGACCCGTATTCGAACTTGAGCTTGAAATCATAGAAACAACCTGTCTGACAAATTTCCAGATAATTTGGACTGAAAATGTTACTTCTCCTTCTACAAGAAGATTTTCAAAGTTATCACTATATAAGCCTATGTAAAACAATGACCCTGGGTTGGGGCCAAATTTGACCCCAGAGGTATAATTTGAACAAACTTGGTAGAGGTCCACTAGACAATGCTACATACCAAATCTTAAGGCTCAGGGCCTTGTGGTTTCAGACAAGAAGATTTTCGAAGTTTTTCCTATATAAGCCTATGTAAAACCAATGACCCCAGGGTGGGGCCAAATTTGACCCCAGAGGTATAATTTGAACAAACTTGGTAGAGGTCCACTAGACAATGCTACATACCAAATACCTAAGCCTTATGCCTTATGGTTTCTGACAAGAAGAGTTTCGAAGTTTTTCCTATATAACTCTATGTAAAACTAGTTACCCCTCGGGCCGGGCCATTTTTGACCCAGAGGCCATGATTTGAACAAACTTGGTGAAGGTCCACTAGACAATGCTACACACCAAATATCTAAGCTCTATGCCTTACGGTTTCTGACAAGAAGATTTTTAAAGTTTTTCCTATATAACTCTATGTAAAACAAGTTACCCCTGGGGCCGGGCCATTTTTGACCCAGAGGCCATGATTTGAACAAACTTGGTAGAGATCCACTAGACAATGCTACACACCAAATATCTTAGCTCCATGCCTTACGGTTTCTGACAAGAAGATTTTTAAAGTTTTTCCTATATAACTCTATGTAAAACAAGTTACCCCTGGGGCGGGGCCATTTTTGACCCAGAGGCCATGATTTGAACAAACTTAGTAGAGGTCCACTAGACAATGCTGCACACCAAAAATATCTAAGCTCTATGCCTTACGGTTTCTGACAAGAAGATTTTTAAAGTTTTTCCTATATAACTCTATGTAAAACAAGTTACCCCTGGGGCGGGGCCATTTTTGACCCCAGGATCATAATTTGAACAAACTTGGTAGAGGTCCACTAGATGATGCTTTATACCAAATATCAAAGCTCCAGGCCTTGTGGTTTCTGACAAGAAGATTTTTAAAGATCCAAGTTTCAAAATCTGTTTTTAGCTCCTGTGACCCAGAAATGCAATGGACCGGAACCATTTGAACAAACTTGGTAGAGCTTCATGCAAGGAACATTCTAGGCAAGTTTCATTAAATTTTGCCCAGTGGTTTCAGAGGAGATGTCGTTTGAATGAATTGTGGACGACGGACGGACGGACGGACGCCGGACAATCAAGGATCCTAAAAGCTCACATGAGCATGCTCAGGTGAGCTAACAAAAACAACAACAAAAAATTAAAAAGGTTGACTTTATTAAATTTGAAAAATCTAACATTTTGAACAACAAAGAAAATAAACAAGACAACTATCTGACGAGTTTTCATATTTTACATTCACATTACAAAAACAAAATCAGACAATTCAAATAGTAAACCTTATGTTGATACAATTCTTACCATGACTAGAACACGTATGCACACTGTGAAGATATCCCATCCAAATAAATGAAGTCGTTACAAGATTCTCAGAAATTACGATGGATCTGTTCATTTCAATTTTTCTGAAGAATGACAGTTTTTGTTTATCATATATTTTATTCATAGAAAAAAAGTACTGAACGGACTGAAATATGTTCTCGCAGTACACAGAAAATTTGCTAGAGATTCCTGTGACACAAAACCTGTATGAATACTGGCATCAATAGGAATACTGAAATTACCTAAACCTGCCTACTCTGAATTTTTTGTACCTAAATCAAAAATTATGCACAAAACATGACCATCTATTCACAACCATATCACAACTTTTGACATACAAGTGTGACCTTGACCTTTGAGGTGAAGGCCTGATTCTTGTGTGTGACATGTCATCATCGTGTCTAAGACATTTATGCCAAGTCATTTTAAAATCCATCCAGGGATGTCAGAATTGTTGACCCAACACAACCATCAATGCACTTTTATGAAAAATTCGTATCATGACTGGATGTATAAGTGTGACCTTGACCTCTGAGCTGGACACCTGATTATTTGCATGACACGTTGCCATCATATCCAACACATTTATGCCAAGTAATTTAAAAATCCATCCAGGAATGACAGAACAGTTGACCGGACCTGACCATCAATGCACTTTAATGAAAATTTCCTTTCAAGTTAATTTTGACCTACAAACCTGGGGCTGGCATGTGACACATCGTCTCAATGTGCCACATATCTCTGCAAAATTATTTCAAAATCCATCCATGACTGACAAAGCTATAGACCGGATAACAACTAAGAAATGACATACCTTGTCAAAGAGAACTTAAAATAAGTAATGACATACCTTGTCAAAGGGAACTTAAACAAAGAAATGGCATACCTTGTCAAAGGGAAGTTTAACTAAGATATGACACATCTTGTCATAAGGAAGTTTAAACAAGAAATTATATACCTTGTCAAAGATAAGTTGAACTAAGATATGACATACCTTGTCAAAGGGAAGTTTAACTAAGAAATGACACATCTTGTCGATGGACATTTAACTAAGAAATTATATACCTTGCCAAAGGAAACTTCACCTAAGAAATGGCATACCTTGTCAAAGTGAATGCAAACTAAGAAATGGCATACCTTGTCAAAGTGAACTTAAACTAAGAAATGGCATACCTTGTCAAAATCAACTTAAACACCGGGGTAACAGTATAAAAGGGACAAAGAGTGAGAAAATGTCTACTTTTCACTTACACACAGGCCAGTTCAGAGCTCAGAATTTGAAATAAAATCTGGATTTTCTCTAGTTTTATTAAATCATTTTCTTTGAAATTTAGCATATAGATTCTTTATAACACTTTTAATATAACTCTAAAAAATGTCAGTTGTTTGTTGTATATAAATCATGTTTTTCAAAAAAAAAAAATTTGTTTTCTGCTAGAAAATTCAAATTTCCCTGTAACTGATAAACCAAGCCCACTTTGAGGTCATGAACTTCAAATATCCAATAAAATACTGCTGACTCACTGTTTGTTTACATCTATCACTGACAGATGGCGGGAGAAGTAAAGTGTTTTCACGAAATATTTTAAAGTTAATAGGGGTCAAAGATGCACTATTAGTACTTACATATTCCTTAGATAAAGATATTTAGTCCATATATTTCTGTGGTGCATCACTGTCCAAAATCTCTTACACTTTTCCTTTCATAAAGCAAAGATTTTATCAACAGGTGCCATAGTTTCATCTTCCAGCCAATGCTGTATTTTTTTATCATTCAGTTTGCAAAAACAGAAGGACCTTTCTCACTTATGTTACCTTCAATCCTATATCAGGATAATCCTGCTGTTTTTATTGTTTGGTTGTTGTTGTTGTTATCCTAAAGGCCCAGTATTTAAATTTAACTTTGATTTTGAACTATACTCCATTTTAACATCTTCTGTTTTCCCATTCCCATTCATAGTAATGAAATAAATAATTGTGTTACTGAATTCAACTGTAATTCTGACATGCACAGTGATGTTCCAAAAGGTATTTTTATCATCAGTGTATAATAGTAAATGATCAGTTCACTATGTTAATAATTCCATATAACTTTTACTGCTCTCTGTTGAAGTGAAATAAATGAAATCAATGCAAATGACTAAATTCCAGATGTTGCACATTATCAGTGTAAGTGAAAGTCTTGACTGCATCTCTGTAGTTCACACTTTACCGTTAATTAGCTAAAACTAACAGACCAGCCACTTGAAAGCTCAGGAGATAAAAGTGATTTATATCTTGTTCTGTTGTGTGCTGACCCAATTGAACAAAAATGTTAGGTTACATATATTCGCTCAGATTCCATAATATTATAAAACATATTACAGAGATAAAAAGATAAATGGACTTTGCACACTGAAATAACATTGAAAAACATAGATTTATATATATAATGATTCAATAATTTTAGCAAATTAAACTATTACTTCAAATAATTGATTGGCAACACTGATGTACCTATTAATTGAATGAGCACATCTTTGCTAAAAAAAGACTATGATAAACCTACTACGAATCTTCAAAAGAATAATTAGTGGTTGTATGATTTTCAGTGTAACTAAGTATAATTTTTAAAAAATGGATAGCAGAGCAAATAATTTCAAAATTCAGCTTCCTGGAGATGTAAATGTAAAATCAAAATATTCAAGCTAAAAGGGCATTTGTAAAAGTTAATTCATTCATTTTACATAGCAGTTATTTCTTGTGCAAAAGGTAAAAGATTAAATTATCTCTTTGAAATAATGATTATAAAATAATAATTTTTTGAATTTTTCATTAATTAACAATGGGTAAATAAACTACTCTAGTTTAACTAAGAGCTGAAAATTATTTCTTTATGTACACTGTTGTATCTGAAGCTACACGTGGTTTTGTTTACAAGAGATAAGGGTTCAGTGTTACCATTCATCATGTGTCAGATAAGCCCAGCCTACTCTCCTTTTATGCTTAATGGCTTTACTACCGCTGTATCAGCCAGGTAGGACCCGGCGTTTAAACTAAGAAATGGCATATCTTGTCAAAATTAACTTTAACTGAGAAATTGCATACCTTGTCAAAGTGAACTTAAACTAAGAAATGACATACCTTGTCAAAATGAACTTAACCTTAGAAATGGCATACCTTGTCAAAGGGACTAAGAAATGACACATCTTGTCAAAGTAAACTTAAACTAAAAAATCACATACCTTGTCATATGGAAGTTTAACTAAGAAATGACATATCTTGTCAAAGTAAACTTAAACTAAAAAATCACATACCTTGTCAAATGGAAGTTTAACTAAGAAATGACACATCTTGTCAAAGTAAACTTAAACTAAAAAATCACATACCTTGTTAAAGGGAAGTTTAACCAAGAAATGACATATCTTGTCAAAGTGTCACACATTGACCACTGTTAACAAATACATGTAAATGGAACAGCAAACATCAGGGAGGTTAAAAGTAAATCAAAAAGAAAAATAATCTCTTGAACAAAGTCAACTGCAATGTCCAAAACTGTTAACCAAATACTTTAATGAGTGTCTAACTTTTGACAACATATTCACATGAAATACCTGAGTAACATTTATGAAGACATGTGGGTAATTGGTTCTCACTCATTCAAACATACAAATATAATGAAACTAAAACAAAGAACTTTTAAACTGGTCTAACAAATACTTCAAGTGTTTAAATAATATACTGAGGTCATGTTAAAATATCAGACACAAAACTTCATTTTTTAACCCACTGGAACTCTTGTATTCTGATTTTACCAATCATTTTCAAGTCAATATAAAAAAAAGCGCCAGTTCAGCAATAACTTAGGAGGTCTTGAGGTATCCATAGTTATAATGTCACAAATAAGGTAATCTATGTGTATTCAGAAATAAGGAATCTATGTGTTATCACAAATAACATAAATTAGTAAATTAGACAATCAAATATCAAAATGCTGGCCACATAGTATCAATTTGTTGTGACCTCTAAACAAGAACACAACTGAAAGTGACAAAATTTGGTGTTCATCTGCAGAATATGTACAAAAATAATGCACATATCTGCTGATAAAAACACGACAAGCATACGAAGCTATTTGCTGAACACACAGTCAGAGGTGTAGGTCACATAATTAGGTATTGATTTCTTGAACACAAAGATATCCATCTGTATAAAACATCCTATAACATCCATCTGTTGCAATACCAAATCAGGTATATATCTGTCGACAAACATACATCTGCATCTATCTGCAGCTCACCTTCACAGGTGTTAACCTGTTGAACACATAAATATCCATTTGTAAAACACATCATGCAGCATCTGTTTGCTGCTTACCTAAACAGCTATCAATTTTCTGAATACTCAAATATCAATTTATATAGGTAATAACAGAGCATCCATTTGCATCTTACCTATTCAGATATCAATTCGTTGATAAATATCCATCTGCAGAAGACATTCTGTTGCATACATTTGCAGCATACCCATATAGCTATCAATTTCTTGAACACACAGATATCAATTTGTATGGGCAATAATGGAGCATCCATCAGCATCTTATGTATTCAGATTAATCTTGTTGAACACACTGATATCCATTTGTAAAAGGCATTCTGTAGTATTCATCATTTAGATATCAATTTGTTAAACATACTGAGTATAAAATTCAATTTGTTGAACACATCCTACAGTAGCCATCTGCATCTAACCTTCTCATACACGTGTTGACAACAAGATCAGGAATCCATCTGCAGGTCACACAGTAGTTTTTCTTTCTGTCTTTTGAGTTTCTCTAATACAAGAAGATAATTTTCTTCTTCTTCAAAAATAATTAGCTGCCTTAGGGCCTGAAAAAGTGAGCATATGGTGATCGGACCTAATCCTTTCTTGCTTTTTTTTGGTACTGATAATTACTTATACAGCAATAGGCACTACAGGGACATGAGAATGGTTTTATATTGTACAACAGCATTTCATTTTATCATGATATTACCAATCATATTTTCATGGTAATTAAAGTTTTGACCATTTTTGGGACACAATTTCAACTCCTGTCACTATAACTCCTGTCAGTATAAGGGATAAAATATTTTCATGACACCACTGCTCATATGGGCACACTGCTGCAGAACTGATGTAGTGGTATTACTTTTTGAGGATGAAAATAAAATGTGTGGCCAGAATATTGTAATATTTATATGTTCTTAAAGGACAATGTAACTGTATTAAGTTTCACATAAAAACTAATTTCCAACACTGTAACATAGACTATATTTTGAGATAAATTTACTGAGATATTTTGAGCTCCCTTTCAAACAAATGATCAACTCTGTACTATGTCAAGCAGAAATTTTTTTTATTTCAATTCTATTTCCAGTCCAAAATTATGTTGTTTTTTTTTCTTTCAGATCTTCAACACTGAACTGACTTAGCTTTTTAGTCTCAAAGAAAACCTGTCTTGTTTATAAGTGTTTTCAAGTGACCTATCTTTTTTCTGTACATGTAATTACAATTAAATTAGATATAAATACTTGCCTTGTTTTGTTACTGTTCATCCTAACAAACCAATGTTTGCATAGTAATTCAGTTACAGTACTAATGAAATACTTACTGAAATTTGATAAGGAACACATTGTTTTTGCCAAGATTTATTAACATAGGTTTTAGGTTTTATTGGGGTTTAACGCCAGTTTAACAGCTAAGGTCATATCCCGGCAGTCAGTCAACCTATCCAGTGTTCCTGGGTATCCAACCAGTTTACTAACCAATGTCTCCGCAAGTGACTGACTACTTCCTCACTTGCTTCGGAGGTGAGGAACAAATGACCTAAAGATCAATTATCACGAAGAAATTTTGCCGGACTTGATAGGGATTGAACCGGGATCATCAAGACTGACAATCCGATGCTCTACCGATCGAAATAGACGGGCTGGCTGTAATAACATACCTGTCTTGTTATTGCAAATGTATCTGACCCTAATCTGTAATAACAGGACCCATTCACCATGGTGTAGATAGTACCTCTGCTACCTCTAACATTTATCTCTGAAAAAATAGTAAATTAACATTCAAACATCATTCAATCATCAAAAGGGACTCACCTACATGTATCTTAAAACACCCTTGGTCAATGAAATGGACTTATCCATCTTCAAACTTAATTGACACCATTTCTAGATTAAAGGGTATGTTGATAAATTATTAGTGTCTATAATGATAGCATGTGTGATCCTATTACAACAACTGTTACAGTAACTGTGTATATAAATCTTAGTCTCAAATATGCCTCGTACAGACTAATCCAGCATATGTAATAATTGGTTTGTACCACTTGAATTTAGCTTCACTGCAATGAAGGCTACCTGGTGAATTCAGCTTAGTTGCAATGGAAGCAATTTAGTGAATTCACCTTCACTGAAACAGGTTATCCTGTAAATTCTGTTTTACTGACATGGATGCTATCATGTGAATTCAGCTCCATTACAATGCAGGCTTTCTTGTGAATTCAGCTCATTTTCAATGGCAGTTTTTGGTGATATCTGCTCATTTACATAAAGAGGATAGCTAGTGAGTTTCAATGAAAGCTATCTAGTGATTTCAGCTAAGTTGCAATGGAGACTAACTAGTGAATGGAGCTCAGTTTCAGATGCAATGTAGTGACATGCAATGAAGACCATCTGGTAATAGAGAGTATTTTGCTTATTGCAATCTCGCTTAAAACACCACTTATGATGACACCAATAGCTTGAAAAGATCTTTCAATACTTGCACCCACACACAACAACTGTGTGGTATGTGGCACTGAGACATGTGTGACTAAAGCATTCTTGCAAAATCTCACAGTTTGCGCTTTTGGTAGATTTGAAACAGGAACCTATCAACGGACGGGCAATCATGGACTAGTACAAATGATATAGTCTCTAAGCTATAAAGAACCTCTTATCTGGCAAACCTTTCAAAAAAAAAACTTGAATTTAAAATCTGCGAGCTAAAGATTACTTGAATCAAACACTGAATCTCTGTCCATTAGGTATGTCCTTGTATTCGAAACCGGAGTAAGTATTTTAAAACAATAACTGATTAATACTAGTCTTCATACTATTGCTGTTTCATACGAAACTAAAACGTCTCTTTGTCAACTACACAAAACCAAAACGTCTCTTTGTCAACCACACAAAACCAAAACGTCTCTTTGTCAACCACACGAAACCAAAATGTCTCTTTGTCAACTACACAAAACCAAAACGTCTCTTTGTCAACCACACAAAACCAAAACGTCTCTTTGTCAACCACACGAAACCAAAACTTCTCTTTGTCAACCACACGAAACCAAAACGTCTCTTTGTCAACCACATGAAACCAAAACGTCTCTTTGTCAACCACACGAAACCAAAACTTCTCTGTCAACCACACAAAACCAAAACGTCTCTTTGTCAACCACACAGAACCAAAACGTCTCTTTGTCAACTACACAAAACCAAAACGTCTCTTTGTCAACCACACAAAACCAAAACGTCTCTTTGTCAACCACACGAAACCAAAACTTCTCTTTGTCAACCACACGAAACCAAAACGTCTCTTTGTCAACCACATGAAACCAAAACGTCTCTTTGTCAACCACACGAAACCAAAACTTCTCTTTGTCAACCACACGAAACCAAAACATCTCTTTGTCAACCACACGAAACCAAAACGTCTCTTTGTCAACTACACGAAACCAAAACGTCTCTCTGTCAACCACACGAAACCAAAAGGTCTCTTTGTCAACCACACGAAACCAAAACTTCTCTTTGTAAACCACACGAACCCAAAACGTCTCTTTGTCAACCACACAAAACCAAAACGTCTATTTGTCAACTATACAAAACCAAAACATCTCTTTGTCAACCACACGAAACCAAAACGTCTCTTTGTAAACCACACGAAACCAAAACGTCTCTTTGTCAACCACACAAAACCAAAACATCTCTTTGTCAACCACACAAAACTCGGGTGAACCATGACATCTTTTGACTATACAAGTATACAGATGTTCTGCTAATCAAAACCACTTGTCTTTCTTTTATAAGAATGAACATCCGATTCAGCCTATCTTACCTATAACATAGTGATCTTGAATAACTTGTTCTGTGTTCTGATCAATCACAGGATAGTCTCTGATGCTGAACTGAGAATGTAACAACACTGGTGAGATCTTGTTGAACATGTGCTGGTCAACACCAAGCCGGAACTGATCTTTCTCATCTCTAGATAACTCAAGACCAAATACTTTGCTATTCTCATCTATGCCAAAGAAAATGCTGCCACCCTGACCTGTGAAAAAAATATAACAAATGATTTTTCTGAATTTTATCTTCCATGCAACAGTGCTCTAATGTATCCATGTTCGTGTAAATATAATCATTCAAATGATTATTGAAGGTCATGTTCATATTCCTTTGACCAATAAATGTAAATGTATCATAATAAATGTAAAATCTTTTAAAAAGATTTAATCTTTTCCTGACAAAAATCAAATTTTCACAGAATAATATATAACACTGTGTCAATTCCATTTTCATTGTTTTATGAACATTTCTGAACATTTAATATGAATATAGTTGCATGACGGACAAAAAATATTTCTCCAATAAAGAGTTTGTTAGTTCCCCTTCCAATAACAAGAGGGTCATGATGGCCCTAGATTGCTCACCTGAATACTTTGCCTTTGGGTCTGCTGTTGATCAAACATAGGAAGCTTTTTTAAGGTTCTCCCTATATAAATCTATATGAATCCAAGTGACCCCTAGGGTAGACCCAATTTTCATTCAAGGGGCATAATCTGAAAAAACTTGGTAGAAGACCTCTAGCTAATGCTCCATTAAAAATATCTAAGTTCTAGGCTTTGTGGTTTCAGACTAGAAGTTTTTTACAGTTTTGCATATATAAGCCCATGTAAAATCAATTGACCCCCTGGGCGGGGTCAAATTTGACCCCAGGGGCATAATTTGAACAAGCTTGGTAGAGGTCCACAAGACAATGCTACAGGCCAAATCTCACGGCATGAGGCCTTGTGGTTTCAGACAAGAAGATTTCCAAAGTTTTCCCTATATAAGCCTATGTGAAATCAACTGAACGCCTGGGCGAGGCCAAATTTGACCCCAGGAGTATAATTTGAACAAACTTCATAGAGGTCCACTAGACCATGCTACATACCAAATCTTAAGACTCAGGACCTTGTGGTCTAGACAAGAAGATTTTTAAAGTTGTCCCTATATAAGATTATGTAAAATCAATTGACCCCCCGAGACGGGGTAGAGGTCCACTAGACAATGCAACAAACTAAATCTTCAGGCTCATGGCCTTGTGTTTTCAGATAAGAAGATTTTTAAAGTTTTCCCTTTCTATTGCCATGGTAACCAGAGTTCTTGATGGAATTCAATTCTTTGAACAATTTTGGTAGAGCTCAATGCAAGGAATATCCCAGGCATGTTTCATCAAAGCTGGCTCCGGTATAGGAGAAGTCATTCAAGTAAAATTGTTGATGACGTCAGACATTCAATGATCCCAAAAGCTCACCCATCAGCACTTTGTGCACAGGTGAGCTAAAAACAAGTTTTATATTATTATTTTACCTGAGACAAAACTACATTGAAATTATGACAATGTGATTGAGAACAGATGCATGTCTTTCTGGCTTGAATATCAAGGTTACTGACAAACAATCATAATGTGTCACCGAATTACTGTAAAGGTTTCAAGCCACAAAGACACTTCATCTTTTATCAGAAAGAAGCTAGATGTTTTTTTTTTTTAAAAAAAGAATCAGGTCCAAGCATTTTACATATGAGATGATACAGCAAACTACCATTCAGTATCAAAGAATATTGATGAAGACTGTAAGAGCTGAAACAATAACAATAAATATATTCTAACATTACCTGTGTTAAGCATTCCACATACATGTTTTGCAAATGTGTGCACATTGATATTCTGTGCATATCTTTGTGTACACAACTCATGGTGCTCATCATCATACACACTGACCGTCTGTCCGAGGTAATAGCCCTGAGATTCATCCATGTCCACCATAACAGGAGAACCAGAAAGTGATTTTGCTGAAACATGGATGAAATGAAGACAATTCTGCCCTTGATTTATTTAAGTGAAATCTTTTCACAGGGTGCAAAACAACATTACAATATTTCAATAAATTCTCAAAAAATCACAAACTTTTTAAACATCCATCAATTTTCAGAAACTGATTATATCATCATTCATGGCAGAAAAATATAAATTTACCATTATTTTCAGGCTTCTCTTCATCCCAATCTGAGTCACTGTCAGTCAAGTTCTGTAAATCATTAAAAAGAATATAATTCCAAGTAGTCATAAAATGAGTACACCCTCTGTGAGGTCATAAAATGAGTACACATTTTGTAAGATCATGAGTACATTCTGTGAGGTCATATCATGAGCACACATTCTGTTAAGTCATAACATGAGTACTCATTTGGTAAAGTCATGAGTACACATCCTGTGAGGTCATAAAATGAGGACACATTCTATGAGGTTATACAATGAGCACACATTTAGATACATCATAAAATGAGAACACATTTTGTAAAGTCATGAGTACACATCCTGTGAGGTCATATAATAAACCCACATTATGTTAGGTCATAAAATGAGTACACATTTTGTAAGGTCATGAGTACACCACATGTGAGGTCATATTATGAGCATACAGTCTGTTAGGTTATAAAATGAGCACATATTTTGTAAAGTCATGAGTACACATCCTGTGATGTCAGATAATGAGCACATTCTATGAGGTTATACAATGAGCACACATTATGTTACAACATAAAATAAGTACACATTTTGTAAGGTCATGAGTACACCTCCTGTGAGGTCATATAATGAGCATACATTCTGATAGGTCATAAAATGAGTACACATTTTGTAAAGTCATGATTACACATCCTGTGAGGTCATATAATGAGCACACATTCTGTTAGGTCATAAAATGAGAACACTTTCCTGTGAGGTCATAAAATGAGTACACCCCTTTGAAGTCATAAAATGAGCACACATTCTGTGAGGTCATATAGTGAGCACACATTCTGTTTGGTCATAAAATGAGTACACACCTTTGAAGTCATAAAATGAGTACACATTCTGTGAGGCCATGAGTACACACTCTGTAAAGTATATTCCTACGAAGCACTTTGTACTCTGCCTTCATTACAATGTAACAATAGCATTAAATGAGTAGAACAAAAAACTTTTTATAAGTTCCACTACTAGAAATTTATTGCAAGCATACCTTTAATGAATTCTCAGCACTTTCTTGTATCTGGGATCCATGTGAGTCCATCTTCTGACTAGAATTCTGACCTCTGCGATACATACAAAACCAAAGTGGTTATGTCATATCCTTTGTAATTATACTTTCAGATAAATAGGTTCTTGGTTAACCTCAAGGTTTCAAACAGAAGTAAATTTGTAACTTTGTAATTGTAAAGCAAGGATAGAAAGCAAAAACATTTTAAATGCTGTTTAAATGAAGAACCTGGTAAAACAGTTTATTTTTCACCCTTTTGTAAAGTTAAAATACCACTGTTATCACTTAATAACTGGAAATTTAATCTCTTCTGTAATAAACCCTTGAACTTCATGAAAATCCATACCCCATTAATATCTAAGATTTAACATTAAGCCACTTACCCTGTCAGCTGCTTTTCTGCCTCTTTCCTGACATGTCCATGGTTATCAGTCATGTTTTTAAAGACTGACCTACCAAGAAAGACTTTAAGCAGTTTCACACAAAAAGTGTACGTTGGCTCCAGCTTTGACAGGCAAATCATCAACTCCTGTATAATGTCTATACCTATGATACAAGAATCTTTATTGAAATTAATGTTTGAAACCTTTCTGGTTGTTTTAAGCCTGACCTAAGCCTTGCTAGTATTAAAGTCAATCTTTTTAAAACAGCGTCTCACGGGAAAATTACTGAAGATGGTTCAATTTGCTTTCTAAGCAATGAAAACAATGAACTTCAGCATTAAATAGCTTTAACAGAACTTATTGTTACTAATAAGTTCCAGACTTCCAGTTATACCTTTCAACAGTGTTTCCCCTTGACAACAGTTTCCATGACAATCATACAAAATCTATGCTAAAATGCATTACATCTGTTATCTCATCAAAATTTTGTAAGTTTTCAGCAACTGTGATGAAAAGCCTCATTTTTTTCAATCACTGCTACGTCTATAGTTATATCTGTAAACATTATCTTAGATGAAGGAGTGGGCTGTATTACCTGCATTTTGAGAAAATGGAAAAAATGAAGCCAAAACATGAGAAATCCTTAAAACTTTCTAAAACAAGATATGTTTGTAAAACATGTATGCCCCCTATCGGCAGCCAATTAGTCATGTGGCCAGATTATTGTGACTGACTTTTGACCTAGTGACCAAATATACATGTTATCTAAAATGTAAGTCTCACAGTCCACAAAACCCGATGCCATTTGGTAGCCAAGTTATTGGTCTGAATTGTTCTGACATACATGTGACCTTGACCTTTGACCCCAAAATCAATAGGGGTCATCTACTGGCCAAGACAAATGCAGATATGAAGTTTGAGGGTCAACGGCGCATGGGTTGTCAAGTTATTGATTGGAAACCGTTTTTTACCTACAAGGTCAATGTGACCTTGACCTTTGACCCCTTGACCCCAAAATCAATAGGGTCATCTGCTGGTGATGGACAATCATCCTACCAAGTTTGAAGTTTCTAGGCCTAAGCATTCTCTAGTTATTGATCGGAAACCGTTTTTAAGATGAAAGTCTCTGTGATCTTGACCTTTGACCTAATGACCTCAAAGTCAATAGGGGTCATCTACTGGTGATGACCAACCAGTATACCAAGTTTGGTGAACCTAGGTCAAAGTGTTCTCTAGTTATTGATCAGAAACCGTTTTTAGGATGGAAGTCCCTGTGAGCTTGACCTTTGATCTAATGACCTCAAAATGAATAGGGGTCATCTACTGGTGATGATCAACCAGCATACCAAGTTTGGTGAACCTAGGTCAGAGCGTTCTCTAGTTATTGATCGGAAACCGTTTTAAGGATGAAAGTCTCTGTGATCTTGACCTTTGACCTAATGACCTCAAAGTCAATAGGGATCATCTACTAGTGATGACCAACCAGCATACCAAGTTTGGTGAACCTAGGTCAAAGAGTTCTCTAGTTATTGATCGGAAACCGTTTTTAGGATGAAGGTCCCTGTGAGCTTGACCTTTGACCTAATGACCTCAAAATGAATAGGGGTCATCTACTGGTGATGATCAACCAGCATACCAAGTTTGGTGAACCTAGGTCAAAGCGTTCTCTAGTTATTGATCGGAAACCGTTTTTAGGATGAAGGTCCCTGTGAGCTTGACCTTTGACCCCTTGACCCCAAAATCAATAGGGGTCATCTACTAGTGATGGACAATCATCCTACTAAGTTTGAAGTTTCTAGGCCTAAGCGTTCTTTAGTTATTGGTCGGAAACGGTTTCTACCTACAAGGTCAATGTGACCTTGACCTTTGATCCCTTGACCCCAAAATCAATAGGGGTCATCTACTGGTGATGGACAATCATCCTACCAAGTTTAAAGTTCCTAGGCCTAAGCATTCTTTAGTTATTGGTCGGAAACCATTTGGTCTACGGACCGACGGACCGACCGACAATTGCAAAGCAATATACCCCCTCTTCTTTGAAGTGGGGGCATAATAATAGTTGCAAAATAACTTTGAGAAACAAAGAGAAACTCTCTTTTTTTCAGGTATTACAATGAAACAAAAAAAATACTGTACCCTGGTGTTTATAAAACGTTGCACGCGTATCAACTTTCCAGTACAATATATTGGTCAGACACAACACCGTTCTTGCCAATAACAGCTTCTCATCACTGTCTACTAGGAGACGGGATGTGCTGTCACTCTCCAATGCTGTAACATTGGCCATGCCCCTCTTTGTGTAGCTTTCAATGATGTCTTGGAAAAACAAAGTTAGTAAAGCTTAAGAAATCTTATTCATTCAATACCGACACTGGCACTTCAAAATCTGACAAGGCTGGTTTCATTATTTTTTAAGAATATGTTTTTGGTCAAAAATATTTTATGTAAACAAACCATACATTTACTAAAGTTTAGAAAAAATGTTCTCAAAAAAAAATATGGTACACTGGTAGCTTTCTTTTTGAAACAGTGTTTCTGATTGGTCGATATCTGTTTCTGACTCTCCCTTTCAATCAATAATCATAATTTTTTTATCATTTCATCACCTGTCCATGTTAAAACAAACGAAAAAATTTTTATCTATAGATTTGAAAATAAAAAGTATTGCCTAAGCATTTATTCTTTGATCTAAAGATAAGAAAGTTTACCTAGAAGAATTTTCACAAATCCTCCATTACTGATTTGGGAATTCAGTTTGTTATTTACAGCCAAGTTGAGTAGAATTGTCATCACCTGAGCCTTCAGTCTGGGTTGTAAGCAATGAAGTAGGAACCTTCTTATGATTTCAATGCCATCAAGTTTCTCTAGAATCTCACCTGTTAAAAACAAAAATAACAAAAAAATCACTAAATGTGCTTAAAACTCCCTTACTATCACTTTCTTATAAATCCCTGGCATGGTTTTCAGTCAGTCATCTTTAATCTGATAGAAGAAAAAAAGCCACACATTTGATGGCTCATCAAAATCTTAAAAATTCTCTCTTTCAAGAAACTGCAGTGTAGCAATAGTACACTCCTTAAATCTCTAAAGATATAAACTCTGTTTTCTAAACATACATGAATAAAACAGTGAATTAAATACATCTTAACATGATACACAGTGTTAATGAAAGATACACACAAAATAATCATTTTCTGACTGGCTGCCCCTGAAAACATTTTCTGACTTTTCCCATTATTTAATTTCCCCATCAGCTACCCCTTGAAAAACTACCACACTATGCTTCTTTCATAATTTTCAAACTGATGTAAACTAATTTCTCTTCCAGTCCTTTCTTTACAGTTAAATAAAAGTTGAATTTTTTATAGCATATTTACTGGCTGGAAAGCCATCATAAATAAAGACTTAGACATACCCTTAAATTTACCAATGATATACTGCATATAGTATTTTATTGGCTAATTCTCTTACAACAAAAAATAATTGATAATTTAAAGAACAGGTGTTCAAACATGTTTCTTAAAGGCATATAGCAACAAAGTTAGTGTGCACTTGTAATAAATGGCTTTCCATCCAAAAATGGTACACCAACAACTCTCTTTAGACAAAAAACATTAGATTTATGCATTCAATTTACCCATTGTACTTTCAAATGACATCTTGACATCAGGTAATAATTCATTCAATAACATTCATATATATCCTTAAAGAAAACGAAATACTCAAAATTTTAGGGTAAGCCTCTTTAAATTTTTATATATTTACCCGCTAGAAAGCTTTGTTTACAAAGATTGACCAGGATGGCAGCTGCATTGTGGGCCAGCTCTTCATCATATGGCGGGGCAGATATACCTATAATCAATGTACAGATATAGTGATAAGGTGCCTACATACTGCAGAGATAATCCCAGATCTTCAGGTTTCATTATAAAAATTTGCTGAATGAATACCAAACAGTTTTGTACTGCTTCCTCAATTTGCATATGAAAAAGAGAAATTAATAAAAAGAATAAACACTAAAAAAAAACATTATTTCACAAATGGCCTAATGAAGCAATTTCCATCAATTTTACTTTTTCTAATACCGCGGAAAATTAAAGGGCATCAGTGCAATTTCAATATATACATTCTGCGACATCAAAGGAAAGGCTGCATGATGTTTGACGCAGCTCATCCAGTCAGTCCAACAGACAAACTAATCATATATGGAAGCTGTACTCTGTCACTGTGTGCCTTCTATTCTAAATTTATATTTTCCTATGCTGAAACAACCTTTTCCTATAAAAAACATTGGGCGATCAGTGATCACATGTGCTATGTTTACAGTTAGGTGGCCTCCTATTTATTTTCGGTAGTGCGGACGGACAGACGATGGAGAAGTGATCATTATATGTCGCGGCTACTTTGTAGCAGGCAACACAAAAAACTCATAATGAAAGTGCAGAATCTCAAAACATGAAATCAGGCCAGACCTGAAAAACAGCTATACTAAAAGAAGTCCGGCACTTACCATCAACAGAACAGAGTGATACATTTCTCTTCACTTTTTTGGTGTCAAGGTTATCAGGTAAGTAAAAGATGTTTCTGTCAAGAACTCGCAATGTGTATCCATAGTCAATGGCAAAAACCTCAACAGAGCAACCGTCAAATGACAGTACCTACAAAGAAAGTAAAAAATGAACTAAATACAGTTGATTCTGGAGTGGAACTAACATTTCTTCATAGAACTGCATTTTCTCATTACTGTTTCACTACTTTCATTCCTAGCCAAAACAATTGGTGACCTACATGTAGGTATATTTTTGTAGTACCCTTTGATTTTGTTCTGTTGCAATATGTTCAATTATGTTTTGACATTTTATACAATTGAATGTGCTAGTTATGAACTGAAAGTAACACTGCAATAAAAAAGACAACAACAAATCACCTAAAATGCATGTAGATGTTTTGCTCCGGACAAGCGTTTATCAATGAGTTCTAAGTGTGACCTTGACCTTTGACCTAGAGATGTGGTTCATGTGCGTGACATAGCTTCTCATAGAGGTGAACATTTCTTTGAAGTTTCATTAAAATCCCTCCCTGCTAGTAGGAGATATGCTCCGGGCAATATTGAACGCAGCCCGCCAGCCATGGGCGTTCCCATAATACATCCAGTTTTTCGAACGAGCGTATAAAAATGCAATTTTTCAGTTTTATCAGGGTGCATAACTATGCTAATCTCCAATTAATTAACATCAAAATACCCAGGTGGGTAAATTCACATGCTGACAACTTTTATTAGGATGTTTCATGGCTCTAGCAGTTGTACATTTGGAGTTGCATGTGACACAAGTCTAAAAATGCTACTTTTTTGCTTAATCAGGGGGCATAACTCTGCTGATCTCCAATAAATTTGCGTCAAAATACCCAGGTGCATAAGTTCACATGCTGACAACTATTCTTTGAAAGTTTCACTGCTCTAGCAGTTATACCTTTGGAGTTACACATGACACAAACTGGTCTACATACGTACAGTGTGACAGACCGACACTGGCAAATCTATATGCCCTCCCCAAAGTGGTGTGGGCATAAGGAGTAACTTATATTGTTACTCTGTCACCATTTTTTTGCTTATCTGACTCTGAAGTAAATAGTAACATGTTGCAAGTACTCTCAATTTATTTGGTAACATCAGCAAATGAAATGAAAAAGTACTTTTGGGGCTTTTTTACCCATGAAATAGCTCTCATGGACAATTAAAAAAAAGTTGAGATGACTCCATTTTAAATTTTCAGATTCCCACAAAGTTCTCTTCTTACACACAGATAATTCTATAGATCTGACACTCTCTGAACTTCATTCCTAACACAGGTTCACGCTTAAGGTTTATCACCTGAGCTCGCAAGAAGCATTTGTTGCCCATAACTTCTCCGTAAACCACAACCGTGTCTCCAATCAGTGCACTTGACCTTTTAACGTGATCTTCGCACATATTTAACTGGCGCTGGATGTCAAACACATTCTACAAACAAAAGACAGCCATTTATTTTTAAAACAAAACCAGTATTAATCTTCCTGACAAGGTTATTTTTCAATTTCTAGTAAAGAAAAGTGATCTGACCATACAGTATTCAGTTTCAAACTTTAATTTTCTGAATAGAAACTTGAGAAAAAGAAACTGTGTTTTAGCAAAGTCTTCAAGTTTTATTAAAAAAACTCTCTTGCTACCAATATTGCAGGAAAGAAAAGGTAACACAGTTTTGTTTCTGTATGTAAGAGTTACTATTACTTATTGATAAGAAAATAAATCTAATAACTGGCACCAGTCTATCTTCAACCTTATAAGGTTTGTTGAATGTACGTGTACAAACCTTTATTGCATTCTCTCCAACTTGAGCCCAGAACATTCCCCCATCAAGCACCTGGGTGACAATAAGGTTTTCCCACTCATCTGACTCACTCACAACCTCTCCTGGAAAACTACCTACAAAGAAGGTGTAAACTACAAATGAATTCACATAAAACAACTAAAAGTGTTTTTCATTTACTGTTATCCTATGCCGTAGCTAAAAATTTTTCTTTGTGATGACTTGAATGGGCAAAGTCAGTCTCATATTGTAGTGAAAGACAAACTTCTTTGTTCTTAAAGCAACTGACTCACAGAATTTTGCTGAAAATTTTTTTTCTTTAAAATTTAAGAGAATTTGATATACTATGGAAAAAAACATAATATTATGCTTCTATACACCATGAAAGCTGAAAAAAAAAGTTTTGACTTAACCAGGATTTGAACCCACAACCTTTCAGTCAGTAAAATATAGAGTGACGATCTAGACCACTGAGCCACAGCGCCTACTTGTAAGGTTGCGTCAAAATTAATCTTATAACTAAAGTATCTATCCCGTAACTAACAGGGTAAATTTTACCGATAAAAGTGTGTAAAACTTTATATTTTGATGTTTTTCTGTATCAAAAAATGAATCAGTAACTTAGTTTAAATATGTTCTTCAAAACTGAAGCAAAAATTTCAAGATGTAAGAACATTTTCTTTTTTTTTCATCGTCGGCCCATCTGTGAGTCAGTCGCTTTATTGACCTGTACATATTTCCAATACACCATGCAGGTATGTATACCAAG
The DNA here is from genome assembly GCA_012932295.1 of Cyclina sinensis. Taxonomy (NCBI): domain Eukaryota; kingdom Metazoa; phylum Mollusca; class Bivalvia; order Venerida; family Veneridae; genus Cyclina; species Cyclina sinensis. The sequence continues at coordinate 19,393,517 of JAAONU010000006.1, read as the reverse complement.
CTGTGCTATAACTGAAGGATTTGTCAATGCACTTCCTGACCTCTGAACCAGGTAAAATGACATCACTGCTTTAAAGTTACAAACCCTAAAATAACTATCATGGAATGTTATTTAGGTATAAATTACACAATGCCTGCTTACTGTTACAATTTAATCAATGACACTGCTATTGTGCTTACTGGTAAAGTACATGTTATTATGCATGCTGGCACCTTCAACACGCTTGTTGACAATCATACCATGCTTGCTGGAAGTTACAACATGATTGCTGTTTAGACCCTGACATCTATATCATAATGTCATTTGGCTGAATGACAGTGCAATGTATCGTAATGATGTATTACATCACACCAGGACTGTACTATATCAGTACTGATATTTCAACATTGCTCTGTTACAATGCTCCCAGAATAAAATACATGATGTGTCCACACAATATGAAAGATTGTAATCAGCCACTAAGCAAGCTGAAAGTAAGCATGATGTCAACTGCAAAATAGCACATCATATTTTGATACCAGGGGGCGCACCTTTGCAGTTTTCATGCAAGAAAATGGAAATCTCCGGCTTATAAAAAAATTTAATTAGCTGTTGCCTAAACCTTTTTCCATCAGTTAGATCTCTATACATAGCTGGATATCCTTAACATCTTTCCGACAAATAATTATTCAAATTACGGAAAAAAACTAACTACTTGAACATAGCGTCCCATTGTCAAAATGTGACTTACACTTTTGAATTGACATTAATTATGCTTACTTCTATTTAGCCTAGTGCCTGGTTATATTTTCTATATTGGTTGATCACTATTTTGTTCTTGGATACCTTACGCATGAACCAAGATAGTCACTGCATGATGAAATATACCATTTTATTTTATGCCTACCAATGAAATATAGGGAAATATCAGTGAGATAAAAGTGATAATCCACTGTTTTGAATCAGTGAAATTACCATTTTGATAATCCACTGTTTGTGCCGGAACTACTTCAGGAATTTCCACACCACGTAAATACAAGAGAATCCGCTGTATTTCAGACAGTGATAGCGAGTGAAATTTATTTACCTTGTTAAATCCAGTTATAATATTGAATTCCTGAGCCTAACTAGTTGTGAACAATGATGAAATTCGCCATAAATTATTTAAAATGTCTGATTTGTTTACATAACTCACATGGACAATATCCAATATGGCCGACTTTCAATTCAATTGATTGAATATTACTCGGTATTAATCTGCTTTTATAATTAAAGTATGTATGGCTAAAATTCAATGAATATTGATAAACTGTGTAGAGAAAAGTAAATGTTATTTGATGAAAGTGTATTCAGTTTATATAGCAGAAGTAAAGTTATCATATGTATTGGAGATTGTCTGCACTTTTTTTGTGCGGAGTAACGGTTTGACCAAAGTACGCATTAACTGATTTGGGGCTCACCATGGGGAATTTATTGAAGGCCCTGAGTAAAAATGTCATAAAATACCCATTTTTGACGTGTTGGCATAAAATAAAAAGAAAATTTGTTTGTTTTTTAGTGGAAGATGGGAATTTATTTCATCGAGTGAACACCATATGTGATATTTTCACGAGTGGCGCAGTGTCAAAATATCCTCTATATGCTACACTGAACTGTCATTCAGCCAAATGAAAATATGATACAGGCATACATAAAGATTAATAACTACACATCTGTTATTTGTACACAGAATATTTTACAGACACCTGACATTGGGTAATAACTCATTTAATATCAATACCATTTACATGGACATGATTTGGAAGAAAATGGAATACCCTAGATTTTAGGGTATGGTTGTTTAAACTACATGTATCATAGCGTAAGTCCTCTTCTAACACTATGATTGACTTTTCTATAAAAACTTCACAGCAATATAAAGGAAGTTTCTAATAAGAGATAATATGTATTTTTATCTTCTTAAAATTCCATTATGAAACTGAAACAATATAAAACAATGATAGAGGTCTCAATATTTCATCATAAACGCCTCATGTCTCAGTCAAGTAGATAATGATAGCCTACTAGACTTGCTGACAGCGCTACTTCAAAATAATTTATTTTCTATTTATCTGTACAAAAAAAAAAGAGTTTCATAATTATGTTTTAAACTTTATAAGGGCATATACTCTTAAGAGTTCAACTCCGGTCAAATAATCGTTCACGATTATCACAAGTAGGAATTTAATGTTTTACAGACTAGCCTTTATATCAACAACTCACACATCAAGGCAGTTTCACTATCAATAAGGCGGTTTTTACTATCAGTATGTGTACACAGGGATTTATCTCATTATTGTCAAGCATGTGACATTATTACGAACTATATGTAGCTGCAACAAACTGGGGGTGACAGACAGACAGATGGAAAGACAGAAATACTACCTAGTTTCCAAACACATTCGTAAAAGAAATAAGGAGGAATTTCTTCTCTTCTTTTTTCATGCTACACAGGTGTATGTCAACAGTTTCCCACGTAAAACTTTAAAATTTGTCTTTGTATGCAAAAAGGTTGTAAGTCAATATTAACTGTCAGTTATGTCAAACCCCCACTCCCCCCTCTGACACCCTTATCAAGGCAACTGCCCTTTGTATCCCCTTCTATGGGCCTACAAGTTGAAAAAAAAACTGGCTGAAATCGTTGTTGTTTATTCTGTATTATTTCTGAATTCTGAGTTTTTCCAACCACTAGTACCTCGGTTATTTATATTTGCAATTTTTGTTTTAGAAAGTTCAATCAAATTCAGTAACTCAAATCCTTTCGACAAGATTTAAAATATTTACATTACATCTTTGAACTTATAGGAGCCATAGGACATTCTTTAAAATTATATCAGCCTAGGGTCTGGAGACCAACCAAGTTACTGTAGTTAATCTGCATTTAGCTGATTTATCAACATGTTTGTGAAACCATTTGTGTTACCTGCAGATTCATAGATTTTGGGCTATATTTAGCTGTTTGAATATTGAGGATGTTCATTAAAAATTTAGTATAAACGTAAAACCTGTTATTTTTTTTAATTCTGAAACAGTGATCCTGTTATTTTTTCAGTACATTTTATATCTTTAACCCATTAACCCTTAATGTGCTGGAACCGAAAGGGATTAGCCTTTGCCACCAGTATAGAGCCAGGTCAGCCTGCACATCCGTGCAGTCTGACCAGGCTCTATACTGTTGGTAGCTCCATTTTTGTATTTTGATATTGAAATCTCTTAAACTTTGAATGGACTGTTCCAAATTCAAAGCTGGGCAAATCCATTACAAAATTTCAGCATGTTCAGGGTTAATGCCTAAGTGTTTACAAAAAAAGAAATAGGCAAACAGTATACACCCAGATCAGATGCCTCAATATGTGGTGTCTGATCAGGGTCTTCTCTGTTTGCATGAAGATCTATCTTCCCTTAAATTGAAAATTGATACCAGAAACCCATTTTACTGAAAATGTACTCATTGAACTGATAAAGATGGTACAATCTATTAGGCATGGGTTAAGTTATCCTGTTTTTTCAGTACATTTTATATCTTTAAGTGATCCTGTTTTTTTCAGTATATTTTATATCTTTAAGTGATCCTGTTTTTTTCAGTATATTTTATATCTTTAAGTGATCCTGTTTTTTCAGTACATTTTATATCTTTAAGTGATCCTGTTTTTTCCAGAACATTTCATATCTTTAAGTGATCCTGTTTTTTCAGTATGTTCAGTTATTCTGTTTCTTTTTTCAAGTATATTTCATCTTTGTATGTGAAACTTAGGAGCTTAAAAAAATTTAAGTTAACATGTATCTCTTTTGCTGAATCATTTCATTATGCACTGTGGGAATACAGTAGTTATATATAACAGACTTATATAATTAACTGATGTAATAAAAACATTTAACAACCCCTCCTCCCTGGGAATAATGATCAACAATTTAAGACATCCTCAAAACAAATAACAGAAATATTCATCAGGCACTACTGTAAGATGCATCTTTAATCTACATTATTTAGTATTATTAGACTTTACAAAAATGGCAAAAAGAAGTTTACTCAACCTGGCCAGGCAACTTGTTTCGTCAGCAAGTATTCACAAATATCTAGGTCTTCTTTGTGTTCTGTATCAATCAACTTGCACACTTTGATCTTGTCAGGGACTCTGTGGAAAAATGAAATACTTTTGTCTCAGGCTTAATCTATTATGTTTAAAGTGAGACAGTGATCCTCAGTAAAGGTAAACAAGCTTAACCCTGAACATGCTGAAATTTTGTAATGGATTTGCCCAGCTTTGAATTTGGAACAGTCCATTCAAGTTTAAGGGATTTCAATATCAAAATACAAAAATGGAGCTACCAACAGTATAGAGCCTGGTCAGACTGCACGGATGTGCAGGCTGGCCTGGCTCTATACTGGTGGCAAAGGTTAATCCCTTTTGGTTCCAGCAGGTTAAGGGTTAAGACTTACCTCAAGAAACTTGTGTGGAGTTTCCTAACCAAGAGTTAGAGGAGAAGATAAGAAGGTAGGACTTTTCTTTAAGATACATGATTTTCTTTTACATGATAGTGTTAATGTGTCTCTTGGTATGCTTCAGAAAAAAAGAAGAAAAAAAAAAACAGAAAAAAAACTACTAAGTCATGTGCACAGACAAAAGGGAGAGGCAAACAATTTCCACTCTTGGATATTGAAAAAAACAAAAACAAAAACAACCCGAGACTGGAATTTTTGTAGTTGACTGGAAACTCCAAACAAATAATTTTCTAAGGTCAGCTTATAATGTCAAATCTACTGCCAGCAACACAGGCTCATGGGACTCTTCTGTTGAACATATATATATTTTTTTAGTAAATGAAGTTGATAAAGTTAATATAACCAAAGCAGAACCAATGTCATGGAATGAATTATGACTTACTATTCATGTCTCAGTTAAAATTGGATAGTGAACATATTTTAAGTTACAAAATCATACCTTTTCAATTTGTGTTTTGTATGCCTGTGAATATAATCCAGAGGTTCAGTTGCCATAGAAATAACCTTGACCTTCCCCATCAACTGTTTCCCTTCACAGATCTCTGACAATATCATCTTTGTACTGGCAGGAAATTGATAAAATTTACTACAGCTGTTTAAATAGTCCAACAAAGTTCTTACTGTGGTCTCTGTTACTAAACACTGGATTGTATCAACAGGTAACTTTGAAAACTGGCACAAAATCTCCATGGCAACAGATATAGTGACTGCCTCTGATGGATCACTTATCCCATTCAAACCAGAATCCAGCATAGTCAGTAAACAGGAAGTGAATTCAGACTGTAAGCATTTTGTCTGTAAACTGTTACCCTGTTCTTTAAGGAAGATTTTGTTTAGTATAGACAGAGAGGCAAGCTTGGTCATATTATTTATATTATCCGTCTCAACGATGTCTCTCAAATACTGAAGAATGCTTTCGCTCTCCATACTTTTTATATCCTTTATTGTAAGGTTTTGTCTTTAGTACTTCTGAAAAAAAAAAGAATAACATGTATCAATTTTCAGCAAGGTGGGATGTTTCTTTGCCTTTTCTGAAGAAATATCCTCATCTTTCTCTTTTGAATATTTCAGTTTCATCACAACATGACAATTCCAATCAGAAATGAGCTTTTTTTTGTAGAACTACACTTTTTTTTCTGTGTTCCCCACTTTTTGCTCCTCGACTGAGTACTGCTAGATCCAAAAAAATTAATGCTTTCTCAGTACTCCATAATTTCATTCTATAGTGATTAGTTTGAATTTATTTCAATCAAATGTGTAAATTTAGTAATGCTTGAGGATGGAACAGTTTCAATCTTGGTTTCATAATATGAAGATCCTGCCTTAAAACCCTAGTGGCTTCACAGAAATTTTCAAAAAGCTAGCTCTACATTCTGAGGTTGTAAAAGTAGTAACTGATATACGTGTAAAATTAATTAACAAATAAATACTACCGCTTGCTCAGAATGAGAGCATGACAAGTTTGTTTGTCCTAATCATGATGAAGAGTTAAAAAGGTTACCAATTGGTTTTACTTAGTTTTTTATTACTTCAATAAGTGAAATGCAAGTGTTTATTCATAGATGCTTGGGGTCTGGTTTATAGTATTATACTGCACCCCACCCCTTTTTCCCCTAACTCCTGCTTGATCCTGCATGGTAACTGTATGACTCAAAATTAAGATATCATAATAGATCTAGCTTATGAAATGAAAGTGATTTAATAATAAGCCCCTTTAAAAAATTTGTGCTCACACTAGGGTCTACAAGTACATGTTTCAATAAATACAAGATAAGGAACGGCTCCAATTCCTGTATGTATCTCTGTTCACTGCTAAAAAGTTTTGACATCCAGTTTATAATGCCTCACTCTTTATCGATCATCTACGACTAAGGTACCAGTAGTGTATAACGTATTACAAGACACAATAATAATTATGTGAATTTTGTGGGCAATTGAATGTTTATTCAGACAACAGTCTTGTTTTGTTCAAATTAGATCGCACTCTGTTATAAAACTGATAAATTAAACATGGTCTTTATACCTGTTCTGCAATTGGAGCGATTCATTCATTAATAGAAATTTAAATTCTGATCAACCCTTTGATGCACGTGTGTTCTAGCAGTCTATATTTAGAAAAAGGTTCATCCCATTATTTTTACATTAGAATATTTCTGCACATACCAAGAAATTGAAGAAATACAAAATATGGCTCTCAACATGATGCAATATCCGATGCTAGTTTCTCTACAATAATCGTAGATGATATTTGCGCAACAGTAAATTACTGGTACCATGTGCGCCCTATTAATAATAAAAACGAAGCAATACATGTCGGTGTGAAAGTCAATTTGTATTTATAAATTAGTCGAACAGATTGAGGAAGCTGGAAGGGTTTTCTGAGAAAAATATTCTTTCTCCCACCTTTTGCTATGGGATTTCAAGTTGGTATCTGTCGAGAAATATATTCTACAAAAATTGGAGTGATCATTTGTCCAAAATTTATGTTATTCCCATGAACAAAGGATTCTGATTTTGAGCCATTTTATATATTGTATATTTATCAGTTACATATACAGTACGTTGACCCTTTCGGGAAAACAGTCGAGACCCCAAGCATCTGTGTGTTAAGGTCACCGAAGCACTAGGCAGTCCTAGCCCAACAAATTGTGCGCCAGGGCTTTTTATTATATAGACGATGGTCGCCCTTTATAAAGGCCGACATCTATTAATATCAGTTTGTAAATCAGTCGGTCTTGCAGTCGAAATATTCACAGATGCTTGTTTAGAGGTTATTTAAATTAGCCTACTGACTTTTGCCAAATGCACATACAATACCATATTATAAATACAACCATTTATATAAGAGTTTGTGGATAGTGCATATGCAGACAAATATTTAAATAACCACTAAACAAGCATCTGTGGAAATATTGAGACTATAGCAGTCCACAGTCACTTGAAGTTGGGACCTCACCCCGTCCCCCCCGCTCCCTTGCACAAGAGTTTTGTAGCATAAAAATCATAAATAACAGCTTCATACAACTATTCCTACTGTTATCTGTTACAAATTTGGCCTTTTCAAAAAAAGCCCAAACCCACCATCCAACACTATAATATACACAAGTTATGAAACATTGCGCCTCAAATCACCTCACCGGCCTATGTTTTTCCTTGGTTTTTGCAATAAAAACAAAGGTCTGGAAAATGTTGATGGTGTCTAACAATTAAACAGTAATTATTCTACACATCAATGTCAGTCTCACTATTCTAGGTGAAAGAATAAGGTTGGAATTCAATGAACATACTCAAAATTTACAGGCCGCCACATATTCTTTCGAGAAATTATGACAGCGGCGACACTATCTCCCGTTTTCCCGTATCAAAAGGACAATTCTTGAATGTGGAACCAGTCGTCCGCGGAACCAGCTGATAAGCACATTGTGTTTTTCATTTTGTATATTCTGTTTGTTATGGTGAAAACTGGATATTACTGGTAAGTTTATCCTTCCGTTTATTGCAATTTTAAGTAATAAAAGTTATATGTGAATTAATAAATCAAGAAATATAACAGTTCCAAAATACGACCGCACAATTTTACATTCAGAAGTTGTCCGTTATGGTACGGGAAAACGGGAGATAGTGTCGCCGCTGTCATTATTTCTCGAAAGAATATGTGGCGGCGAGTAAATTTGGAATGTTTTCATTGAATTCCAACCTTATTCTTTCACCTAGAATGGTGAGACCGACATTGATGTGTAGAATAATAACTGTTTAATTGTTAGACACCATCAACATTTTCCAGACCTTTGTTTTTATTGCAAAAACCAAGGAAAAACATAGGCCGGTGAGGTGATTTGAGGCGCAATGTTTCATAACTTTTGTATATTATAGTGTTGGATGGTGGGTTTGGGCTTTTTTTGAAAAGGCCAAATTTGTAACAGATAACAATAGGAATAGTTGTATGAAGCTGTTATTTATGATTTTTATGCTACAAAACTCTTGTGCAAGGGAGCGGGGGGGACGGGGCGAGGTCCCAACTTCAAGTGACTGTGTAGCAGTCGATGAGAAACGTGTAAATCAGCTTACATGGATCAAATTAGTTCATTTCAACATTTTTAAAATTATCCGCTGTGAAGTGACTTAAAGATATTTAGTAGTTTTCACACGCTATATAAACGCTTGACGATAAGATATAAGCAAAGGCCTGCAATGCCTACTGATGTTTTCTATCCCAAGACCTGTGCAAGTGGCGCGGAAAAAACCAAGGGAGTTAACTAAACTTTATCTAGGCAATAAGGGTTAAACGTTTTAAAAAGACAGACAGGTATATAGTCACATCAAAGGTGAATATTCTCCTCAAAAGTTTAAAAGATGACCTAGTACGTCAGATAATTCTCGGAAAATATATACATGTATGTCTCTCTCTTTTTCTTTCTTTTTTTGTAATGAACAGTAAACTTTAGTAACCTAGGTGATCTTAGACAAAAGAGGCAATTGATAATTCCTTCCTTCTTTCCTTCCTTCTTTCATTCCTTTATTCCCCTTTCACTTTTTTTCTTTTCTTCCTGCTCTTTCATTTGTTCAATTTCTTTTGATTTTTCTCCGCGGTATGCACACAATTAGTCCGGAACTAAAGACTATTTGCAGCGCATAGACTGATTTTCTATGGGAGATATCAACAAAAAGACGAGCTGCAAGCAGAATGTATAGACCTCTTCACATCTGTGCGTTCAACAGATCGGACAAGAGAGCCTCGGTCATTTGTTTGTTTGTTCTCTTTTTGTGTGTTCTAAAATATACAGGCTTTGAAATTAACCGTGTCAGTTAAATAGGGTGGGCTTTGAGTGAAATACACAACGAAAATATCGTTTCTTTTACTTTGGAGAACGTCGTTTGATATGTACACCCAAATAAAAACAAATAAAAGGCTAAGTGTTCTGTCATTTAGTACCCTTCAAAGAAAACTCAAGTATCCAGTGATTTTAAGAAATCTGGGATCGGAATATGTCCCATTGTTTACTGTGACTTTCGAAAGGACCGTCTTTGACTAATCATCTCCAGCATTTTTCTATTTTGCACATGTACAAACATTCAAAGCTCAGACTTAGCAAACACTGAGTACTGTTCCTTATGTTACTATGACAACACCTTTTAAAGGAAAATTGTCAGGAAACAGGCGTTTCGGTTGTAATAATCGTCGCCAGTTTCCGCGTCATAAACCTTTTATCTCAAATCACGAATCTTACAGGAAGTTTTATCCCCAAAAAATACTTTAAACATCACCATTGATAAAAGAAAACCATTTTCCTTTTAGTGTAAATGATTATGACTGAACGAGTCACTTAGTGCTTGACTTTGTGCCGGTAAACATGGCAAATTTGTTAAAGTTCGGTCTATTTAATTTGCTTCTTGTTTTTTGCCGTTTTAGGGACGTTACTGGTTACAGACCAGTGGTATATATGCACGGGATTTTCAGCACTGGTGGAACAGGCAGCCAATTATTACAATGGATCAACGAGGTTGGTTTTATGCGTTTGGTTTCATTTTGCCTTTTTTTGTATAAAATTGTTTCATCCATGATTAATCTTTCTTTCCTCTTCTTACGCTGCATTCACAATTCTGAGAAACAAAACATTCAAAAATACATATAAAACCAATAACATTCTCGATATTAATTCAAACCGTTATTTATGTTGTGTCCTATGTTGTACCATTTTAGGTTTAATTGTTTTCTTTTTAATCCCCTTCCGCGTAGCGGGGAGGGGATTATAGGAACGGCCCTGCTTGTCCGTCTGTCAGTCCGGAAATTCGTTACCGCTCCATAACTTTTAAACCCATGGAAAGTTTTTAAAATAACTTTGCACAAATGATCACCAGTATGAGATGATGTGCAAAGGGCTAGAAACAGGTCGCTACCCACAAGGTCAAGATCACACTTAATGGTCATGTATAAAAAGTCCACATTTCGTGTCCGCTCTGTTACTATTAAACTGCTTGAAGGTTTTTAAAATAATCTGGCACAAATTTCACCATTATGAGATGATGTGCAGAGCACAACAACCAGGTCGCTATCACCAAGGTCAAGGTCACACTTCAAAGTCATATATAAAAAGTCCACATTTCGTGTCTGCTCCACAACTTTTAAACTCATGGGAGGTTTTTAAAATAACTTGGCACAAATGATCACCATTATGAGACAATGTGTAGAGCGCAATAATCAGGACGCTGTGTCCAAGGTCAAAGTCACATTTAAAGGTCATATATAAAAAAAGTCCACAATTCGTGTCCGTTCCGTTACTATTAAACTGCCTGAAAGTCTTTAAATGACTTGGCACAAATGATCACTGTGCAGAGCGCAAAAACCAGGTCGCTACCCCCAAGGTCAAGGTCACACTTATAAGTCATATATAAAAAGTCCACATTTCGTGTCCGCTCCATAACGTTTAAACTCATGGAAGGTTTTTAAAATAATTTAGGACATATGATCACCATTATGAGACGATATACGTACAGAGTGCAAAAATCAGGTCGCTACCCCCAAGGTCAAGGTCACACTTAAAGGCCATATATAAAAAAGTCCACATTTTCTGACTGCTCCGTTACTATTAAACTGCCTGAAAGTTTTTAAAACAACTTGGCACAAATGATCACCATTATGAGACGAGAGTGCAGAGTGCAAAAACCAGATCGCTGCCTCCAAGGTCACGGTCACACCCCCCCCCCCCCATCTCCTCCTTGGAAAAAACAACATCAAAATAAAAAACAACAACAAACAACAACAACGAAACCTTACAAGCATATACATGTTTACGGAGGCTGACATTTCTTTTTATCATATTGATAATAACAAACATAATGTATTCCATCATATTATAGTCACACCCAGGGACGGAAACATTCGCCATCAACATGTTTGAAGACAACGAAAGTATCATTAACCTCAGTCTACAAGTCGAGAAAATAGGTGCCTGGCTCGCTGGACTGATGGAGAAACATACAGCAGGAATCAATCTTATATGCTTTTCTCAAGGCAAGTGGACAAGCCATTTTCTGATATTAAACATATATTGTCACTAAGCGGGGTCGATATGAGGCTTATCAACCTTGAAACAATGATATTAACCGAGACCGTATTTCAAGTTAGATAAATCCTCATATTTACCGAATCTAAAAGGCAATATTTGTTTCATTATTACATCGAGCACTGGATATTTCTTTTAGCAAGTAAGTTTAGTTTGACATCTTCTTTCCGTAGGACTGACGTTTAGTGATGGGAAAAAGACCTCACTCTGACTTCATGCGACGCTGGCTCTGGACACGTGATTTATTTTGAATCGTGACACATGATTTTTGCTACGCATTCAAATCAATACGATAATCTATCATGAATCACTTGCCCGTGCTTCAAATAATGGAAAAAAATGTAGATTTAATAATTTAAAAAAAATGTTGTCCAGTGACATCAATTTCGTGAAACATTACAAGGGACTGATCGACCTAATTTTATTTTTATAAAATTTCGGTTATGTTGAGCTATTTTCTGTCACGAATTTTATTCTCGTAGAACCACTACACAGACAGCCTAAGTGATTCAGGCTGGAAAATCCACTGAAAACAGCAAACATGTTCAAACATATGTAGCCCCCTTCTTTTAGCTCTGAATGACCTATTTGTTGGCCCCATACCATTAAAGTGTTGTAAAACTAGCCTAAATTGTACCTCAAAATTTTATTGAAGCTTGATTTCCGCATCATGAATACTATTTTTGGAGAGAAAAAAAATCGCAGTCCATTCCGTCGCAACTTGCAGCTATTTTAGTGGCATTACACAAGCTTCATGTAGAATGATCACGCGATAATCATAGATATGTGGAAAGAAACATTTTGATATAAGGGCCACTATCTATAAGGTGAAGTTTGATTCTGTTCTTCAGGTGGACAAGTTTGTCGAGGAATTATTGAACATATGGACCATAATGTTCATACATTTATCTCTCTCAGTGCACCACAGGCTGGACAGTTTGGATGTACGTATCTTAAATAAATAAATAAATAAAAAATAAATAAAAATAAATAGATAAATAGAAAAATAAATAAATAAATAAATAAATAAATAAAGAAAGAAAGAAAGAAAGAAAGAAATAAAGAAAGAAAGAAAGAAAGAGAGAAAGAAAAAAAGAAGAAAGAAAGAAAGAAAGAAAGAAAGAAAGAAAAAGAGAAAGAAATGTTCTGATTATGACGATAAGGATTTTACTTGTACAAATAATGATTATGATAACAACGGAACTTGTGCTGGTAATGCTGCTACTACTTCTGCTACTGATGATGATGATGATATCGATGACAACGATGATGATAAATATTAAACTGCTTAACATACGCGAATAAAACTAGTTCCACATGAAATGTCTCGTGTGACAGACTTAGTTAAAAACAAGGCTGGAATGGTTTTTGTGATGAAAACTTGTTAATCTTGTAACTGAAGTAGAGTATGCATTTTATATGTGTTTTTATACGTCTCTCTTTTTATAAAATATGAATTATCTTCCGGACGATGAGTAACTTATTGTCCTTGCTTGAAAATGTTAACTATTTGAGCTTTTTCCCACCCTGTTTCAGTAACGAAAGACATCTCAAAGATATTTCACTTCAAAATATTAGTCCGGAACAACTTGTACAGGTAAGTATAATTCCTATATGTTAATTCAAGCCTCGCTGTGCGAAGCCTAATATTTACCTAGTCATTTTTTTATTATTTTTCTTTTGTTCGCATCATCATCATCATCATCATCATCATCATTTCTTCTGTAATTGACTACACTGTGAATTATCGGTAGTATTATCATCACCATGTACACCATCTTCATCACCACCACCACCACCAAAATCATCATCATCATCACAACCACCATAAACAACATCATCGTCTCCATGAACATCATCATAATCATCATCATCATCAACAACATCATCACAACCACAATGAACAACATCATCGTCTCCATGAACATCATCATAATCATCATCATCATCAACAACATCATCACAACCACCATGAACAACATCATCGTCTCCATGAACATCGTCATCATCATCATCACCCTGAACATCATCATCATCATCATCGTCACTATTATTGTATTCCTCATTATCTTTATCATCAGCTTCATCATACGCGGCTTTTGTCTTTTTTTACCTTTGAATTGAACTGAAACTTAATGCTTTTTCTTATCAAAAGCGCAAATAATGCTGGCCATTGTTTAAAGAAATAAGAAGATTTTAGATGCCCTTAAACAGAAACAAAACATCGAATACAAAGACATTGAACTGATGGCAAGAAAACTGAGTCAAATTCATGTGCTTAGCACTGATCAAAACAGGAAACGAAATGGAAATCCATTTACAAAATTAAATAAATAAATAAAAAAAAATCCTACTCATTGTAAATCATTTGATCGCTAAAATGGTGGTCACTTTGGTTATTGTTAATTATTACACAGGTGCGGTTCTGAAACTGAGTCAACAGATGAAATTTTAGTTTGTGTACTACACAATTGAATAATTCCAAACTAAACGCGAGAAGTGCATTTTCGGCTGCTCGTCTGAATAATTCCAAACTAAACGCGAGAAGTGCATATTTGGATGCATATTTAGATAATTCCAAACTAAACGCGAGAAGTGCATTTTCGGCTACTCATCTGAATAAATCCAAACTAAACGCGAATAGTGCATATTTGGATGCATATTAAGATAATTCCGAACTAAACGCGAGAAGTGCATATTTGGATGCATATTTAGATAATTCCAAACTAAATGCGAGAAGTGCATTTTCGGCTACTCATCTGAATAATTACAAACTAATCGCGAGAAGTGCATATTTGGATGCACATTTAAATAATACCGAACTAAACGCGAGAAGTGCATATTTGGATGCACATTTAAATAATACCGAACGAAACGCGAGAAGTGCATATTTGGATGCACATTTAAATAATGCCGAACTAAACGCGAGAAGTGCATATTTGGATGCACATTTAAATAATACCGAACTAAACGCGAGAAGTGCATATTTGGATGCACATTAAAATAATGCCGAACTAAACGCGAGAAGTGCATATTTGGATGCACATTCAAATAATGCCGAACTAAACGCGAGAAGTGCATATTTGGATGCACATTAAAATAATGCCGAACTAAACGCGAGAAGTGCATATTTGGCTGCACATTTAAATAATACCGAACTAAACGCGAGATGTGCATATTTGGATGCACATTTAAATAATACCGAACTATACGCGAGAAGTGCATATTTGGATGCACATTTAAATAATTCCGAACTAAACGCGAGAAGTGCATATTTGGATGCACATTTAAATAATGCCGAACTAAACGCGAGACGTGCATAATAAATATTTGGATGCACATTTAAATAATGTCGAACTAAACGCGAGAAGTGCATATTTGGATGCACATTTAAATAATGCCGAACTAAACGCGAGAAGTGCATGTTTGGATGCACATTTATATAATACTGAACTAAACGCGAGAAATGCATAATAAATATTTGGATGCACATTTATATAATACTGAACTAAACGCGAGAAGTGCATATTTGGATGCACATTTAAATAATACCGAACTAAATGCGAGAAGTGCATATTTAGATGCACATTTAAATAATTCCAAACTAAACGCGAGAAGTGCATATTCGGACGGATATCTGAATCTCAAACTACATGCGAGAAGTAAATTTACGTATGCACCTTTGAATTTGAAATACCAACAAAGAAGCCATTTCCAAAGTCCTCAAAAGTTTCCCATTAAAAAAAATGGTTTTCGTTTTGACATGTTAAATTAGGTTGAGACCTTTTATTAATCTACATGAAATTTAAATCCCTTTTTAGGTTGCTGTATACAGACGAAGGTCAGCTAGTTTCAGTTGGAAATTACTGGAATGGTGAGTGTTTCCAAGTATTGTACATGTATTGTAAAGGGTCTTGGTGGTAAAGTTATGATTTATAGCTTCCTGAGTTGTCAGTCTTCAAATCTTTGCTAGCATGTAAACAGTCTGACATGTATTTCCTTATATTCCGTGAGCTAAAACTGCAGACTACGACCAACGCTATTTTCAATGAAGAATATTCTAGTCATCTGCGTTGTACAGTAAAAAAATAATGTAACCAATCAAATGACGTCGATATTGCTTATCAAGACCTAGAGCATTTCGACTCACAATGTATTATTTTTCTTTATTTCCAGATCCACGCCATCAGGACCTATACCGGAAAAAGTGCAAGTATCTAGCAACTCTGAATAATGATATACTGCACAACAAAAGTCAGGGTATGTTAATTTTGAAATGTTTAGGTATACTGTTTGACAAAAATTCCATTCCAGAATCTGGTATTTAATTGTGATAGATTATAGGTCACTAAATACAAAATGCTTATAAGCTGACGTCAAATTCAAAATGAAAATTGATTGCAGCATTAGCTTCTTCAGTTTGACTAAAATAAGATTATGAAACAAATGATTAATAAAGAAAATGAATTAAGTTTCCCTTCTGTAGTACATTTTCTTAAAACTGTAAAACATTTGACCACCTTTTTTATGAACTGCACATGCCCACATACCCAAATTCGCCCGGCCTCTCAAAATATTAGACACTAGGGATAGCAATGCTATATCTTCAAGCAATACAAACTGCAGTGTGATAAAGATTGTGGTCATTCTGAATATGATGGTGATGATGATGATGATGATGATGATGATGATTACCACAGCATTCTGCTTTCTTCTTTATTCTTTTTTATGTTACCTGTGTACCACTTACTTTATTTTCAACAGTATATAAGAATAATTTCACCAAACTGAAGAAGCTTGTGTTAATTGGCGGACCTGATGATGGCGTCATCGAACCATGGCAATCCAGGTAACCCGTAACTATTTTTATTTCTGTAGATTCAAGAAAGAATAATTTAATAAGATATTTACAATTAACTATTAAATTGCCTTTTGAGAAAAAAATCAAATTATTAGTATTTAAAGATGATTGCCAAGAATTAATTACCGGAAAATATAGTTCATTTTAATGGTTTTCCGACATTTTTATGATTCCGAGGAAAAATGCACATAAAATTCATATTCATTTTTTTCAAGTTGGATATAAAATGCCTAAATGGTACACAGTACCTGCAATTATGACAAAATGCCGGAAATGTATTTTAAGCCTAGATTCGAATTTTTGCACACGTTGTTGTCGTAATAGCGTTTATTCTATATTTTAGTTTCGAATATGCGAACGATAAATCACTTTTCAAATAAAATAAAAAGTCAAGAATTCTTTTCCAGTCAGTTCGGATTCTACGACGATAAAATGAATGTTAAGAAAATGACAGACACAACGGTAAGAAAATTGAAATAAATTTCATATACCGAAAATAAAATCGTTTTATTCTGCAAAGTTGTATACGTGTCAATGAATATAAGTATGCAGTTTGATTTTCATTTTCGGATCTCTAGCGATATACAAATGCTCTAGTTTGTCTGTTTACTCATCTAAAATGTAAAACACATACTGCATGGAAGGTCACGTGACTCACGTGACTCACTTTAATGGCTTTATTTGGCTTTTATGATTGAACAAAGAGGTTTCCATGACGACACCAAGAAGCTACCCGATGTTGGAAACTGCTCCCAGATGCAAGCAATGTAAACCTAGCTGCCACTCTGATCGATATCACAAAACATACTTCAGTTCTATGACAGAAGCTTCACTGACACTTTTGGTTTTACTTCATAGCGCATATGTCCACATGAATGGGGATATTAGTTGATTATCTACCCTGAATACCCTCTGATATATCTTTGGTCCTTCCATTTGGATTCCTCTGCTTTTATCGCTATTTTCTCTTTTGGTATGGTGATAATTAAGCCTAATTATTTGCAACAGTGGTAGTCAGATTACACAATAAATTTAGCAACACGTTTTGTTAACACCATTACCTTTGTTTTTTGATAATCCTATCTTTTTATTTGATATATAAGTGACAATTTTCACAACTAAAAGTCAAGACCTTCACTGTTAAAAACAAGGGTAAAGTCAGAGGATTCCAACTGAAAGGACCAAAGTGCTATGTAGTCTACCTTTGATGTTATCTGAGTAAGGGAGATAATTTGTTATCAGGAATGTCCCTCATTACTAGTACAAACTAACACACGAAAATGCAAAGTGAAAAACATTTTTTTGTTTCGTTGAAAATAAACTAGTCAGTTGAAAGGGAGCAAAACAACAGCTTAGGTCTCTGTTTTCCTTAAGAGTCGTAAAGAAGTACTTTACCTGGATGAAAAGACACTTTTCTATTTTCCATGTTGATTCCCTTGTATATTATGTATAACAGACCTAAAACAATTGATCTTTGCATGAGTTTTATTTTTACTTTCCAGTGGTTCAAGAACGACACGTTTGGCCTGCAAACATTGTACAAAAGACATGCTCTGGTGACTTGCACTTTTCCTGGATTACGACATTCTGCATTCCCTTCCACCAAAAAAGTGTTCGACACATGCATATTACCTCACTTAGCATAGACCTGACCTCACTTAGCAAAGAGTTGACCACACTTAGCATAGAACTGCTATAGTGTTTGCTAAACTGTCAGAATAATGTACATGAGAAATTCATATCTGAGGATTTTGATTTCATGAAAAAATAATTAAGGGTTTTAACTTGTTTTATGGCTAAGCCTGGCTTATCAGTAAGTCCTCTGTCTCATTAAACTTGTCCTATTCAGTAAATGTAGCTTTTATAATTTACAGTTTTTTGTTTATTTTTCAAATTGATTGTCTGTCGTTATAACAATGTGAATCTATCGTTGTTGTTGTTGTTAAGGGACAAGCAAAAATGTATAATCTGATTACTTCGACTGAGGTATTAACCCTTAACCTGCTGGAACCGAAAGTGGTTAGCCTTTGCCACCAGTATAGAGCCAGGCCAGCCTGCACATCCGTGCAGTCCGACCAGGCTCTATACTGTTGGTAGCTCCATTTTTGTATTTTGATATTGGAATTCCTTAAACTTTGAATGGACTGTTCCAAATCTAAAGCTGGGCAAATCCATTACAAAATTTCAGCATGTTCAGGGTTAAAGTATACGTACCACATCTGAGCAGCCTACGCGGTTTTTAATACGTCATACTCCAGGGGGAAAAATCATTGTAACGGAAACTGAGGAGAATATGCTTCACTACTTGGAGATTAATTTAAGAAAATCTTACATTTCTAGAACTGCACAGAAAAGAGAATTACAATGTATTTTTTTTCCTTTACATAAAAAAATTACATTTACTTTGAAATTCATGATAAACTAAACGGGTTTCAACCTTTCAACACCCATTATATCTGAGCACATCTGCTGTAACTGACCTTGTTTCTGTTTAGAAAATAGATTGCCCACTTTTAACAGTCCTATAGTTAATCATGTATCTAGCAGAAGCATGGTTTTGATTAGATTTTATATATGAAAGCTCAAATATGCCTATGTAAATTTAGCGCTTTCCTTACTAATAAGTACTTTCAAACAGTACTTAATAAAAATAAGTGCATTCTCTTTTGAAAAGTCTAGCCACTTTCGGATTTCGACTGCAAGGCTAAAACAATAAATGGCCACTTAAGTTTGATTATGTCAATGTTTAGGAATATGCGAGTAAAAAAAATAATATATCCGCAACAATTTTGTTTCACTTTCGTAAATATACAAGAGGTTACATGAATGTATAATTTTGTCTCTGTTCCATTTATATAATATTAATAATATTATGAAAAAAATGGGTATACCCTTTAGTGGTAGACAAACTCTCCTGACTTTTTATGAATACGGTTCCTGAATTTTTAAACACTTGTGTTTTCATCTTTTTAATCATTACCAGATTCCACCTTGAAAGATATTATTTAATATTGCTTGGTTAATTTAATTTATATCTTTGTTAAATAAGTACAGTCAAACCTGAGTTAGCGGCCACCTCCGAATAAAGGCCACCCTGTGAATAAAGGCCAGACTTTGAGAAACCGGTATTGATTTATTAGTGCAAATGTACCTCTGAACAAAGGTCACTGTGGACAAAGGCCAGTTTTTGTCTCTCCCTTGGGTGGCCTTTGTTCACAGGTTTGACTGTATGTGATATATTTTTGTTTAATGCATCCATGATGGTACTTATTTTAATGAATAGTCGTATAAGGCATTTTATATACACAATTTTATGAAATATGTTTCACTTTCAAAACTATTAATTGTTAGAAAGCATTGTGTGCTTGGACCAGTGTGTCAAAAAAAGTGAATATTTGCTGACTGAAATTAATTTCTGAAAGATTTACCATTTCAGTTAAGAAACATAAAAAACATTTCTCCGTTAGTAGGTCGAGGTTAATGTCATCTTTGCGCATGCGTAATCATATTATTAATTACGACCTTAAACAGCAGCGTGATCATGGAAATAACAAGTAAATGTAATGTACAGGGAACTTAACTAACCTCTTATTACCTGACAGGGTATTTGTATAACGAACAATAGGCCAGGGCTTTCCGGAAGTTAAACATTACTGTAAATATTTCTTTAAATAAAAGAGCATACAAATCGTTGTGTTCTGCACTTTATTCACCATTTGCCCCGGCTTTTCTGATCCTGTTTGGGGAAGCAAAACTTAAACACATTTGGTATATAATAATGACATGTAAATACAGCACTTATACCCCCCTTGCCTATCAGCTTGCCTTTATATGGCGACGTAGTAGAGTGTCTGCTTATGGTTATGAAATGTACCTGAGTTCAAACCCAGCTCGAGGTAGGTCGATTTTTTCCGAGTCACACACACACACACTCACTCACCACTTCTTTTGTTTGGTATGATTGAAAAAATAATATTCTTACAGCTTATTTATCATCTTTTTATACTTTTTTCTGCATTGTCACATCTTAGCTAGAAAGAAGAAAGTTGTTGTCATAGTTACCTACCCTCTGCATTTTTTGTATCACACGTAATATTTTGGCACCGGAATGTAAGAAAAAGATAAAACTTTGAATACTCTGAACTTGATATTTTTTCTGTCTGAAGTATATAACATGTGCAACAACAACAACAACAACAATAATACAATAATAATAATAATAATTCTTATTATACATGTAATGATGATGATGATAAAAATAATAACGATAGTAGTAGTAGTAGTAACAACAACAACAAACTTATCAAACTACTTTTTTCAACTGAACTAAATATGTCCAATTTTACCTGTATCAAATTTCTTCCTGAATTGTAAATAAATGTAACCCAACACAATGCAAAAATATCAGTGGCGTTTGTTGATAAACTTATCAGATTAGTACATTACATGAATGTACACATTTAACCGTTTGGAAAATAACATTAAATAACATTAAACAATGAAGCACTCTTTCCGAATTGATACAATTTTATATATTTGCGTTACATTACACGTGGTAATTTCGTACAAACCTATTATCTATATGCACGGGATTTTTGGCAGTGGTAGGGAGGCCGACAGGTTGCTGAAATGGATAAAGCGTGTAAGTACAAACCGTACATGTATATTTATGAGTGTAATAGTAACGGTTATTCCTTTCTTGTATAACGCACTGAACGTGTATAATGTCTTGTTTGTTTTCATTATGTCTTCGGTGTCCTGATTTCGAATGTTGTGAAGTACTTTACTGTGTTGTTTTTGCTCTGCCCTGCAGTCCTTTTTTGACTACTCTATAATGTCATATTGTTTTCTGGTTTGTTTTCTTTTGTTAAATTATGTTCTACCTTCTGCAAATGCCTTGTTTGGTCTTCCCCTGTTCAGATCTGCAGTATCCGTGTATTTGTTCTGCTCTGAACATTTCTCTGTTCTATTCTGCCCTGCTCTAACTATTTCTAACTCTGTTTGTTCGTGCTCCGCTATTTTGTTCTGTTCTTTCTTTCCCTATCTTGATCTGTTCTGTTTTATTACGCCTTACCCTAACCTATTTTGTTCTGTGCTTTCTTTCCCTATCTTGATCTGTTCTGTTTTATTACGCCTTACCCTAACCTATTTTGTTCTGTGCTTTCTTTCCCTATCTTGATCTGTTCTGTTTTATTACGCCTTACCCTAACCTATTTTGTTCTGTTCTTTCTTTCCCTATCTTGATCTGTTCTGTTTGATTACGCCTTACCCTAACCTATTTTGTTCTGTGCTTTCTTTCCCTATCTTGATCTGTTCTGTTTTATTACGCCTTACCCTAACCTATTTTGTTCTGTTCTTTCTTTCCCTATCTTGATCTGTTCTGTTTGATTACGCCTTACCCTAACCTATTTTGTTCTGTGCTTTCTTTCCCTATCTTGATCTGTTCTGTTTTATTACGCCTTACCCTAACCTATTTTGTTCTGTGCTTTCTTTCCCTATCTTGATCTGTTCTGTTTTATTACGCCTTACCCTAACCTATTTTGTTCTGTTCTTTCTTTCCCTATCTTGATCTGTTCTGTTTTATTACGCCTTACCCTAACCTATTTTGTTCTGTGCTTTCTTTCCCTATCTTGATCTGTTCTGTTTGATTACGACTTACCCTAACCTATTTTGTTCTGTGCTTTCTTTCCCTATCTTGATCTGTTCTGTTTTATTACGCCTTACCCTAACCTATTTTGTTCTGTTCTTTCTTTCCCTATCTTGATCTGTTCTGTTTTATTACGCCTTACCCTAACCTATTTTGTTCTGTTCTTTCTTTCCCTATCTTGATCTGTTCTGTTTTATTACGCCTTACCCTAACCTATTTTGTTCTGTTCTTTCTTTCCCTATCTTGATCTGTTCTGTTTTATTACGCCTTACCCTAACCTATTTTGTTCTGTGCTTTCTTTCCCTATCTTGATCTGTTCTGTTTGATTACGCCTTACCCTAACCTATTTTGTTCTGTGCTTTCTTTCCCTATCTTGATCTGTTCTGTTTTATTACGCCTTACCCTAACCTATTTTGTTCTGTTCTTTCTTTCCCTATCTTGATCTGTTCTGTTTTATTACGCCTTACCCTAACCTATTTTGTTCTGTGCTTTCTTTCCCTATCTTGATCTGTTCTGTTTTATTACGCCTTACCCTAACCTATTTTGTTCTGTGCTTTCTTTCCCTATCTTGATCTGTTCTGTTTTATTACGCCTTACCCCAACCTATTTTGTTCTGTTCTTTCTTTCCCTATCTTGATCTGTTCTGTTTTATTACGACTTACCCTAACCTATTTTGTTCTGTGCTTTCTTTCCCTATCTTGATCTGTTCTGTTTGATTACGACTTACCCTAACCTATTTTGTTCTGTGCTTTCTTTCCCTATCTTGATCTGTTCTGTTTTATTACGCCTTACCCTAACCTATTTTGTTCTGTTCTTTCTTTCCCTATCTTGATCTGTTCTGTTTTATTACGCCTTACCCTAACCTATTTTGTTCTGTTCTTTCTTTCCCTATCTTGATCTGTTCTGTTTTATTACGCCTTACCCTAACCTATTTTGTTCTGTTCTTTCTTTCCCTATCTTGATCTGTTCTGTTTTATTACGCCTTACCCTAACCTATTTTGTTCTGTGCTTTCTTTCCCTATCTTGATCTGTTCTGTTTTATTACGCCTTACCCTAACCTATTTTGTTCTGTTCTTTCTTTCCCTATCTTGATCTGTTCTGTTTGATTACGACTTACCCTAACCTATTTTGTTCTGTTCTTTCTTTCCCTATCTTGATCTGTTCTGTTTGATTACGACTTACCCTAACCTATTTTGTTCTGTTCTTTCTTTCCCTACCTTGATCTGCTCTGTTTGATTACGACTTACCCTAACCTATTTTGTTCTGTGCTTTCTTTCGCTATCTTGATCTGTTCTGTTTTATTACGCCTTACCCTAACCTATTTTGTTCTGTTCTTTCTTTCCCTATCTTGATCTGTTCTGTTTGATTACGCCTTACCCTAACCTATTTTGTTCTGTTCTTTCTTTCCCTATCTTGATCTGTTCTGTTTGATTACGACTTACCCTAATCTATTCTGCTCCGGTCTTCCTACCCTGCATTGATCTACTTGGTTTTGTCTCGCTCTACCCTTTCCAAGTCTGTTCTAAGATTCCTTTGCTTTTCTGTAATATCCTGCCTACCATATTCTGTTATATTGTTCCTGCTCTGCCTTGTTCTGCAATTTTGTCATATCCTATCCTATTCAATTTTCTTCTTTCTTCCCAGCCTTGATCTGCTCGGTTTTGACATGCCCTACCTTAACCAAGTCTGTTCTTGGATTCCTTTGCTATTTGTCGTATCCTGCCTTATCCTATTCTGTTCTGTTCTTCCTGCCCTGCCTTGTTCTGCTTTTTTTGGTCTTGTCCTCCTCTAATTTTTTGTTCTGTTCTGTTCGGTCCAATCTGACATACCATATTTTATTTTGTTTGGGTTTTTGATTGGTTGCTGTGTTTGTCATGCCCGTACCTAGTTTCTCCTCTCTTGTGAACCGACCTGTCCTAAATTGTACGATTCCACCAGATCTACACCTACCCTACTCTTTCTTTTGTAGGATCATCTCGGAACGGAAACCTTTGCTATAGAGATGTACAATGATTTGGAGAGCGCTGTCAACTTGGTAGAGCAGGTGGAACAGATAGGTAAAGTTATGTTGAAGTTCATGCAACAACATCCAGACGGCATCAACATGATGTGTTACTCTCAAGGTAAGAAAGGATCGCCAGTTTTTGCTTTATGTATTGATCAATTTTCAATTGAACGTTTAAGAAAAGAGACAAGTCATAAAATTTAGAACATATCTTGTTCGAAAATTTATGAACGAATGCTAATGTTATTGAAAGTGGTAGATTAACGATGTTTGGGCGGATACTATTTATCATAACACGTGCTGTAGAGGCTGTAAGGGAAAACACGTGTTCCTCTTAACAGCAAATGAGCCAGTTATTTATTTATTTGTCGCAAAATATCACCGTTTAGGAGCTTTGAAGAATTCATACGAACAATCTGCTGATTTTTAGCTCACCTGTCACATAATGACAGGGTGAGCTTTTGTGATCGCCTTTCGTCCGTCGTCCGTCCGTCGTCCGTTCACAATTGTTGTCCGCGCTCTAGCGGACTTAATTTTGGTGCGATCTTCTTTAAACTTGGTCAGAATGTTTATCTCAATAATATCTAGGTCAAGTTCATAACTGGGTCATCTCACCCTTAAAACTAGTTCACTAGGTCAAATTATAGAAAAGGCTGGTCCGCACTCTAGCGGTCTTAATTTTTGTCCGATCTTCTTCAAACTTGGTCAGATTATTTATCTTAATGATATCTAGGTCAAGTTTGTAACTGGGTCATGTGACCTTCAAAACAAGGTAACTAGTTCGAATTTTAGAAAAAGCTTTGTTATGTTAATCTCAATGATATCTAGATCAAGTTTGAAACTTGGTCATGTGACCTTCAAAACTAGGTCACAAGGTCAAATTATAGAAAAAGCTTGTCCGCACTCTAGCAGTCTTAATTTTGGTCAGATCTTCTTCAAACTTGGTCAGATTATTTATCTTAATGATATCTAGGTCAAGTTTGTAACTGGGTCATGTGACCTTGAAAACAAGGTAACTAGTTTGAATTTTAGATTAAGCTTGTCCGCACTCTAGCGGTTTTAATTTTGGTCCCATCTTCTTCAAGCTTGGTCAGAATGTGTATCTCAATGATATCTAGGTCAGGTTCGAAACTGGGTTATGTGACCTTGAAAACTAGGTCACTAGATCAAATTATAGAAAAAGCTTGTCCGCACTGTAGTAGTCTTTATTTTGCTCCGATCTTCTTCAAGCTTTGTCAGAATGTTTATCTTGATGATTTCTAGGTCAAGTTTGAAACTGGGTCATGTGACTTTGAAATTTAGGTCACTAAGTCAAGTTATGATAAAAGCTTTTCTGCACTCTAGTGGTCTTAATTTTGGTCTGATCTTCACTTTGATTACTATAACATATTGGTTCCTTTCTTCAAATTGCCATATTGCACTATTGGTTCCAGAGTTATAGCCCCTGAAAGTGCCAAAATTAACTATTTAGACTTAGTCTGCACAATAGCAGCTTCATTTTTGATTTGAATTTAATCAGACTTGTACAATACTTGAGTTAATATAAGATCTTGCAGGGTTGCCAGGGGACTTGAAAAGTCAGGGAAATTTGATTTTATTTTTTCAAGGTCTGGGAATTGTCAGGGAATTTAAAATTAGTCAGTGAAAAATAAAAATCCAGAAACGTTATTTTGAAGGGCTAATATTGTTCTATTTCATTAAAGATTGCATTTACACATTTTTTCCTATCGTCGGTGACCCCCGGTACATATTCCGCTAAACTACATTATGTACCGCGGGATAATTGGCTGCTGATTATTCGTTTTCATGAATATTAATTAGCAAAGGGATGTAACTCTTCGTCGAATGAGATGCCGCATTACAAATAGACACTCTTCAGTGTGGAGAGTAGGCATAATGACAAGTTACTTAAAATAGACGTATTTCCCAGGATTTAAACATAGGCGTGGAAGGCAAATTGTAACAAGTAATTTCATTGGCTAAGATTCCGTAAGGGAAATCTTGCGGAAACCAATGAAAGTAGGTAATGAATTATTCATGAGTACGAAATTTTACCAGCCAATTGTCCCACGGTAGATAAATATAGTGAAACGGAATGGATCGAACGTGGGTTTCCGACGATGATTTGTGTCCGTTATGAATCTTATTCTTTATTATTGTGTACATTGTATTTTAATAAAAGTTCTAGTATTATAAATAACATTACTTAAAGACTGAAAGTCTCTGCAACCCTTACAACCAAATATTAAAATAAGTATGTGTTACACTCGAAACCCATGTTCCTCCCGCCAAGATCCATGTCACAGCAACCCTCTGAACTTAGTAAGTTCTGCTATATAGGCCTTACTGCTGATAGTTTGTGTCTTGGCCCTATATGTTTTGCATCTATGGTTGGATTTTAAAATAATTAGCAGAATTGGCTATAGAGTGAGCATGTGTCATGTACATAATCCCTGTTTGGAACGGTGTTCCAACATTCACAGTTCACAGCAACCTAGTTTTTTGTATAATGGCAGGATTTTTTAAAAAATATTGCGGCACAAACTTCTACATTTTTCAAGATACTGCTTTGAAACTTTAAACATGTTAGGTATCATGTGTATACGTGCCTGATATATTTTTTATGAGGCTCAGTCCATTATAGTCCACGTTGTGCTTTAACAATCCTGATGACGCACGACATCTAGTGAAACTCTACCAAAGATGACCCCATGGTCATAATTGCCTGCACCCTTTGAGTCAATTGGCAATTTTATTTGCATCCACTGACTCTTGCAACCATTGAGCAGTTGTTGGCAGGTGAGCGACCCAGTGTCCCATCGACCCTCTTGTTAAATTATTGGTTTCCGTGTCTTTATATTGTACTAGTATTGAAAATTCTTCTTTTCCAAGGTGGTTTGGTGTGTCGAGGGGTTCTTGAACAGTTCAAACACAACGTGGATACATTTATCTCCATAAGTTCTCCACAGGCAGGCCAGTTTGGTGGTTGGTAAAATACCTTACTTAAAACTATCTTAAAATGAGACTTCTGGATTAGGTCAAACCAGGCCATTTCTTCACAAATTTATATGAAGCTAAACCCTGAAGAAAAAGTACAATCTCCCCAATGCCATTCTTACCAGGAAATTCAGTTTGAAATTCGTGCGACTTCTCAACTCGTATATCTATACCATTTCTGTTGTGTTTTGGACAGTAATAAAGGAACGACTTGATAGTTTGGAGGCTACTTTATTACTCAATATACCTTAACAATGTCCGAGAAAGAATACCGCCAATGGACGGAGTCATAAGGAGCATCCATGTCATATTATAGAAAGGGCTAGCATTAATGGGGGACATTAGTGGATTATCTACCCTGAGTATTCTCTGATATTACATTGGTCCTTCCATTTGGATTCCTCTGCTTTTATCGCTATTTTCTCTTTTGGTATGGTGATAATTCTGTCTAATAATTTGCAACAATGGTAGTCAGACAAGTATTAGCATTTCCAAAAATGCTTGAAATCGCCGTTCAGCCACGTATGACGTCTTATCCATAGATGCATGAATTTCATGCTCGTCATTCATTAATTTGATAATTTTATAACATGCTTTGCAGTGAAAAGAATATAAGAATATTACATGTGCAATTTAAACAGAATCAATTTAAGGTAAAAAATACGATATTGCCCTGACTCTTATCAAGCATATATAAAACTAGGATATATCCTGATCAAACTCCTCGCACTGGTTTCGTCACGCTTTGCTACTGTTTCTGTACTGATCAGGGGAAGTAACCGCTGCGGGGAGTTTGTATCCTTATTAGAATCGCCCGGAAGCATGCATTTATTTTTTTCTAGAAGTGCAAGTTTTTGAAAACAAACAAAACATACTCTTATTTAGACTACATTCTCTAGTTAGAAATGACATGTAGCCACAAATATTGTGATTATCCTGTGTTTATCTTGCAAGAGCCTGAAGACTGGTACTGAGTTCGTAAATTGATCATAGTATTTTTCAGTTGTACGAATAAGTAACCCGACAAACATGGCGGTTGGGCGAGTCCATTTACGCATCCCTTGCTGAAGTTTTTTGACGTCCATTTTGTTGTCATGTGATATGTATAATTCGCTTTGATTGGCTAAAGGCAGACGGTGTACAGGCAAAACTGTTCAAATCTTGTTAATTGTATATATCGCCGTCCAGGAACGGCGATAATTACACATTAAGTTTAGCAACATGTTTTGTTAACACCATTATCTTTGTTTCTTGATAATCCTAACTTTTTATTTAATATATAAGTGACAATTTTCACAACTAAAAGTCAAGACCATCAGAATTAGAAACAAGGATAAAGGATTCAAACTGAAAGGACCAATGTACTATTTGATCTACCTTTGATGTTATCTGAGTAAGGGAGATAATTTGTTTTCAGGAATGTCCCTCATTCAGTGTGATTAACATGGCAAATATACAACAATTACTTCTAGTAATCATTACAAAATCCGAATAACCAAATGCTTTCCGGAATGCCAGTTGGGGATTTAAAATATCAACTACCAATGACAACCAGCTTGACTTTCATATTCCAATTTAAAATTTCAATTGCTTTAATTAACAAGACTATATGGTTCAAGAGGGTCATTTTTAGCTCACTCAAACCGACTGTGATAATTTCTTATCAGTGTGATATAAAAATGACTTGGAATGCAGGTATTGCATTTTATGACCTTGTTTACTCATTGTTTGGTAAAATTCCTTTGATACGTTTTATCTATTTTTAGACACTGATTACATCAAATATTTCTTTCCACATTTTCTCAGAGACAACGTTTACAGGTAGGTAATAAAAGTTGATATTTTCACACATATCTTCAGCTTGATTCCTAATAAGTTCCCATTGCAAAACATTTATAAAAATAGTGAGTTAAAAACTAAAAATGATCAGGCAATATTAGTTCGAAAATTTCAACGTTTAGACCGTGTCCGTTAAGCAGGTGTGCAATTAAGAGAAACATGAACTTGAATAAAAATGCAATCTGATAAAAATAATACCCTAGAAACCGCTGCGCTATGAACCGAAGGGAGATCATGAACTTTAGTCAGATTTTATCAATGCCAAGTACTCTTGTTTTTCCATATTTGGAAACTTGCTAACATACATTTAGCATATCTTTCCAAGTTTAAACTGATGCTTTCTTTAGCTTTTATTTTATATATCTTGAATGCATGTCTTATATCTCATCATCTTAAGTTTCACTTCATTTGTCTTGATTTTAGAGCATTTTCTATTGATATTATGGTATTGAGAAAACATCAGAGGCCAATGTCCAATTCGACTGGTTGTCTCGACCAATCAAACTACAGATTCAAAACAAACATAGCAAGCGTCACGAATCAATTACGAATCCATGTTATTATTTCAAGGAAGAATTGGGTCTAAACTATATTAAAAAAAAATGAATTTCATCTTACTTGTTTTTTTATTGAATTATTTCAAAGATGTCTGAATTTTATATTCTCAGAATTGCATATACAAACAAAGGTCAAAATATATCTGTTGGAAACTATTGGAATGGTACGTTTTCTTCACAAATTCAACAAGAATATGTTGTTTTTGTTTTGTTTATTAAAGTCAACAGCAAATGGTTAGTTGAGAAGCACATAATGATATTAAAAGAAATAGAAAAAAAAACAAAACAAATATAACATAGTTACGAGTATTTACTTATCCGTATTGAAACTATTTCTTCATCGAAAGATATCGAGAACAAATGCTTTAAACGTTTGATGCAACAAAACCGCAAGTATATTCTTAAAATATGTTAACAGACGGGCAGACAGACACACAGACAGACACAAACAATGGGCAAAAAGTGTAAACTTTTTAATTTTGTCATTGAATTTCTAACTCCAATATCATTTTAGATCCACATCATCAAGACATGTACAAAGAAACCTCGAAATTCCTCGCTGTAATCAACAATGACACAGTGAATCCAAATAGTGAAGGTTAGTTTTCAAAATTTTCCTCTTATAAACTCCATTCTGTAAATGTTGTTCTTTTTGTTCGTGACTTCTTATAACAAGTTCGTCGAATTATGCACTAATTACTGGTATCTTTATTATGCCCCCTTTGTTACAGGATACAAGGCAAATTTTCTTCTTTTGAAGAAACTTGTCATGATTGGTGGAAAAGATGACGGCGTCATTACCCCGTGGCAGTCAAGGTATATGTCGGTCCAAGGACTACTTTTTACTGGTTTCTTACTGGGACTACTTTCAAAGGGGATTAATTTCAATATGCAGATTTTTGTTAGAATTAAATCGAGGTATCATGATGTAAGAATAGGTTTTCAACATGGCATCAACGTTATAACAACATCACTTGAAATAGAAATCTTGATTAACATGAGAACTAAACAAAATCCATACGTTATTTACATAAAATATAACTAGAATTGAATCTAAAAATAGATATAATCATTTGTACTACTAGATCCATATGTTTCATAGTTTATATTTTATTCGTTTATACATTAATAATTGACATATATCGATAACTTCTGAAGCTAAATATGAACTAAGATATAAATTCATCACTTTGTACATGTTAAGAATATATTGTTTTTGTTTTTTCCAGTCATTTCGGCTTCTTTGATGACAAGCTGAACATTGTTGAAACGAAAAATCAAAAGGTATGTAAACGCATATTTTAAAGCCCCAAAAAATGTCTGCATGCAATACTACGAATGTTGTGGGCTATATTTATGAGAAATCTGATTTTTTTTATTATAATCGAGGTCCAGGTGGGGTTACCCGGACGAGAGCCCATCTTAACGACATTAAAGTTCGTACAGAATGGATTCAATTCCCTGATGCAGGTGTTAGAGGTTGTATTTACCGTTTTTGGCCGGTATGTACGGATAAAACGTGGCCTGGTTGGACACGTCCTCAGTCGGACATGTCCTTGATCAAAATTTTGTTTCTTGTTTATGTTGTCCAATAAACTTTACACAAAACATTTTTCTTTGCTTTGTTTTTCCGACACATCTATGTACTGTTCATAATTCCTATTAAGGAGTTTTCATTTGAGGTCAAGGTCATGCAGCAGACGAAAATAAAAAAAAAACAAAAGCGAAAGTGTAAGTAGCGACGACACTTCATTGTGTTTGTAGCAACGCTATATGTCGCAACGCCGCTATATGTCGCAAATAACGCTAAATGTCGCAACGCTGACGCTATATGTCGCAATCAACGCTATATGTCGCAATCGCCTACCGCTAAATGTCGCAACGTTGCCGCTATATGTCGCACAAAAATCGATTGCCGCTAAATGTCGCAACCCCTTGACGCTAAATGTCGCACTTGGTAGAAAAGTAACAGATGGAACTGAAACAAAAAGTAAGTGTTAAAACATTTAAAGTTTATACCATTTACACATGAAAACATATCCTAGTAAGCAAACAAAAGTTGTATTTTGCGGTCTATGGCAAAAACCTTGTATGGCCATAGAAACGGTTTTTGATAAAAGGGATGGATTTGGTTCTCAACCACGGACCAGGTGTGAGATCAAACTTTCTCTTTGAGGATGTCTTTCTCACAAAATGCATCAACAAAAACATTTGGATATACATGTATATTTGTTATATTATTTGACATAACTGAGCAAACCGCTTGTTAATGCTAAGGGGGAACTATATCTTAATAATTATATATATTTTATATTATACCTGTTCATAATCTGACTAGATAGGCTTTACTACATGTAAGTATTAAATAATACCCAATTGATCTGTTGATCGATATTCGTAACTATGCGGTGTATTGATTTAGGTTTATGACAGAATTGTTATACTTTCATAACTTTTTATATTTATCTCAATATTTCTTTGGGAACATTAATGAATCAATATACTATGGAATTGCCAAATGTTGACTGCCTACTGCTTACTGTCAACTGCTTACTGTCAACTGCTTACGGCTTACTACTTATTATTCACTGCTTATAGCATTAAAATAAAAATGGACGACCTTTTACAACTATATTGGTCAAAAAATTATTCAGTTGCCGAAATAGTTGCCGTTCTGGAGGTCAAACACAATATAGTGCAGTGATATATAGGCCACTTCCAACAGCCTTGCTGTTGGGTAAGCCCTTTAGCGATGTGGTTGAGGTGTCCGCCTACGGACCAAGAGGTCTGTTGTTCAAAACCCGGTTGGACCCTTGGTATTTTTCTGCCTCCTAATTTACTTTAATGGTGTCAGAAGTGTTTGACGGACTCATGCGGTAAGCAGGGAGTGTCATTCAGGAGAGCTGGCTAGCTCTGAAAAGTAAAGAGGGGAGGAGTGTAGTGGTTGTAGGTATATAGGCCACTTCCATCAGCCTTGCTGTTAGATTAACCCTTTAACGACGTGGTTGAGGTGTCCGTCTACGGACCAAGAGGTCTGTGGTTCAAAACCCGGTTGGACCCTTGGTATTTTTCTGCCTCCTAATTTACTTTAATATTTTACAGGTACATATATATTCTTAGAACAACATTTAAAGGAATTCACTGATAAATTAATAAATGCATGGACTATAACATGGAATTCCATAAACGACAGCCAACTGTTGACTGCTTACTGTCTACTTCTGACTAACTACTGCCTACTGTTAGCTGCCTACTGCTTACTGTAAACTGCTTACTGTCAATTGCCTATTGTCAACTGCTTACGGCTTACTGCTTATTGTTCACTGCTTATAGCATTAAATGTACCAAAACCTAAATAATTATGCGTGTCTGTGCAATAAATCGTTGATAACTCGGTCGGAATCCTTTTGCTGATACATTGCAAATAAATACGCGCAACGCACGGTAGGCAGTAAGCAATAGTGTAAGCAGCGCGCAGTAAGCAGTCAACAGTTGGCTGTCGTTTATGGAATTCCATAATATACTGTATTATAATCAAACATTTCCAATCGATCTTCGTAATGCACAATCACTATACATGAAAACTTGGACGTAGCTTTGTTTTATCCAAAAATCTTTAAAAGGCCCTTTTGAATATAAATACATGTATATATTTAACTCATTTGAACTTAAAATGATAACACACAAACTGCACTAAAACTCTAGTGCCATATCATGTTTTATGTAGTTTTACGGTTACACTAGTCGTTTATGAATATTATTGTTCACTTAATCATT
This sequence comes from Cyclina sinensis, assembly GCA_012932295.1. Lineage (NCBI taxonomy): Eukaryota > Metazoa > Mollusca > Bivalvia > Venerida > Veneridae > Cyclina > Cyclina sinensis. The sequence goes on along the minus strand of JAAONU010000006.1, from coordinate 19,360,248 downwards.
ACAGTATCAATTAGCATTATTTGATTTCAATATACTTGTTCTTGTTGGAAAATATGGATTAAAATGATTTGCACAAACTTGAGTTTATTTTTTTGATTTGACTTTGTAATCATGGTACCTTACCACATTATTAACTGTATAACAGTAACGTGTACTTTATTTCTTGCGGCGCCTTGTGCCGCCGCATTGCGGCCTTGCCGCATAAACTGGTTCAAAGTCGTTTATGCGGTGATTTTCTCCGCATTAAAGAAATACTTTTTATGCGGCACAAAGGTACCCTGTCACCGCATAAAAACAATTAAAATGTTTAAGACTTTTTTGTATTAGTGACGGGGTGTTTTTTGACGTTAAAAAATAAAATAAATATAAAAAACCATTTATCTCCTGCTAAGGTTATGTAAATGTGCAACGTGTTTATGTGTCAATCAAAATTGAATCGGCGTATGACATATTTTTTTACCATTTATTGGACTGACGGACATTTATGATCATTCGTAACGTCATTTTAAACATTTTTAAGAGATAATTGTTAATTATAGGCCACGCAAGTTTTCTCGGTTGTGTACTAAATTTTTATTATGTCGTGAAATTGATTTCGCTAAATCGTGAAAATTTGCCGCCGCATTTGTCGGAACAGGCGCGCAGGTTTTAGAGGCATATCTAGGCATACCAATAACTCGATTTTGTAAATGAAAGAAAATTATAAAATAAGATTCTTTTACTTTAATGTGTTTAGAACCGTTCTACGGTAGTCTACAACGGAATCCCTGTTTAAGGGATAAATTATTATCGAAAGTTGTTGAAATATTAATACTTTACTTTGTTTGGCTTGAAAATATATAAACTCAGGTTCAACCTCTTTATGTGGCAAAAAGGCACTGTTGCGCCGCATAAAAGCAATTTTCGCTTTATGCATTGCGCCTAGCCGCATAAACGTGTTCACCACTATTATGCGAGGAAAATCACCGCATCAATGACTTTGAACCCGTTTATGCGGCAGGGTTTCTATGCGGCGTCACAGTGCCTTTATTCGGCTGCGAAGCATCCAAGTCTTATATGATTTTATATAACACACATGATTTACTGCGGCACTACACGATTTATTTTGCGAGTTCCCAATAAAACCACAAGTAAATAAAAAATGTCTCGTGTATAATTTTAACACTTTGGGGCACATTTTAAATTTCTCGCATTGTTGCAAAACATTTTTATTTTTCATTTTTGTCAAATGAAAAGAAAGTATTTTCTCATGTCCGTAAACATCCAATGGACTGGACGATTTCAGATTTTCATGTATAGGGCGTAGGTAATCGAGACTAAATATCATGGAACTAGACAATAAAGCTCAGGAAATGATGACGCATAGAATCTTGTTACCTTACCTGTCTGGATCTAAAGGGGCACTGTTTTGTATTGGACAAACACGCAAAATGTGTTACATTCTCATAATACAAAATGTATATCTGAAACTATCCATCTAATTTTTTGCCTTAAAACTAGAAAACAAGTTCGTTATGAAGGAGAAATGTATATTTTTTATATTTAACGCATTAAAGTTTTTGATCAGACCCGTTACAATCAAATAAACCGTGTGATAAGGAAATATTTTACTATTATAATTATACTATAGTAACGATTCCCCTTTAACCCAGTAAAATGTTAAGATCAGATTGTAATTTATAACTTCGTGGTGTAACATAGTAATACATTTTTTTGTTTTTTACATGCTGTTAAGCAATTTGGTAAAACTCAACAGCTGCCTTTTAAATAACAGTTTTTCATGCCTTTCCATCAAACAATTGTTTCGCAGCCATTTTACGCTTGTATAATTATATATATTATATTAAAGTATCACGTTTCTGTTATACCTAGTTGATGTTATTGTGACGTGTGTGCTTTTCATTGGTCAGAAAACTGTTTGTGGTGCTAAGGACAATGCTTGAAATAGACCGACGGTGCGGAATGCCTGGGTTACATACAAGTTGTTTGAAATTTGTTCAAATTCGCATAATAAATGATAAAGTTATGGAGCGGACAAGAATTTGACCTTCAAGTGTGACCTTGACCTTGACGCGGTAGGGACCTTGATGCTGCATGGGACACAATATCTAATGCCGGTGAACATTTGTGTGAAGTTTGATCAAATTAGCATAATAAATGAAAAAATTATGGAGCGGACACGAATTTAACCTTTGACCTTCAAGTGTCCCGCTACCAACTATTTTGATGTTTGTTGTCCGTGCCACTGTATTAAATAGTAATAAGACACATCACGCAGTAACGATATGAATTCACGCGGCTTATATTTAATTTCATTTTGTTACCGATATAACCTCTGTTAATGCGATATATGTATTTGTGAAAGGTAGTTTTGTTACAAATATAAATGGAAACCAATCGGTCAATGTGCCTGATCTGATTTGACTTTTCCACCAAGTGCGACATTTAGCGTCAAGGGGTTGCGACATTTAGCGGCAATCGATTTTTGTGCGACATATAGCGGCAACGTTGCGACATTTAGCGGTAGGCGATTGCGACATATAGCGTCAGCGTTGCGACATTTAGCGTTAGTTGCGACACATAGCGGCGTTGCGACATATAGCGTTGCTACAGTGTTCCCTTAGCTGTAACATACGTAAAATATAAAAATGAGTAATAAATATTAGTTTTCATCAGGATAGAGACATGGAAAGTAATTAAGTATATCATTACTTTTTCTATAAAAATATTTTTTTAAATATCTTTATTCACATTAAAAAAACGAAACTTCAAATTTTATCATACAATTAGTAATTAGCACACAGTTTGACCAGATTATGACAACATCCTTGATTGAGGGCGTCTCCAATGACCTTTCAGACTTCCAAAATTTAGTGGTCTATAACCTGCATTAATTTACTGTATTTGATGACTGCTCCCCAGCTGTCAAAATGACGTTTTAAGAGAAATAGGTCATGTTATTTATTTACATAAAAAATGCCGATACGAGGCAAGTTAAATGTGTTGGATGAAAATTTACAAAATCGACGAGGTGTCTACCGACTCTACAGAAACATTTCTTATCGTTATAAATGTTTACTTTTCATGCATTCCAGTGGTACACGGACGACATGTTCGGCTTGAAGAGTCTTGACAAAAGAGATGGATTTATTGTACGAGAGATTCCAGGCGTTCAGCATGTAGACTGGATTACTAACTACAGTGTTTACAAGGAACATATACTCCCATTTCTCACATAATGAATTAGATCTACTTTTTGTATTTAAATAACAGAAAATTCATATATTATTGAAATTGAATTTGAATTATGTGATATACCAAGTTTGTCCAGTAATAAAACAAACAAACTCCTGGCAAATGCATTTATAATTCTTTTGTATAGTTTTGATTGTTGAGCCAAAATTATTAATTTATTGTCTGAGTGTAATTAGCAAATTTTATTTTTATGTTTTATATCGGTTGAATCTATCAATAACAGACTACATACGGTTACCGGACTTCAAGTACAGCATATGTCCTACCCAACTGATTGACTCCTGACACCCAAAGTGATATTTTAAGCTTAAATTAGTATATGAAAAGGACATGGTATTTTTTGTGGTTAAAGGGTCATGTTGTGGATCATTGAATTCCCATGCTACAAGCCAAACATAAGACAAGAATGGCCACTGTAACCATTCTGCAATAATCTCCATCCGGTTTTTGTGTGGGACGTAAGCCTTTGACCTCAAACTTTTTATATGTCGAACTTGCCCTGGCAATGTCACGAATATTAGATAACAAGATTACAAGTGAAGGTTGAAATATGTTGCCATTTTCACGATAAGACTCAGAAGTGTTTAAGTAGAGAGGGAGGATGGCTTACAAGAATATCTTTGTTTTGTTTCCACTTATTTTCCATTCTTCTCGTAAGTAGAATGTTTCTTTCAGAATAAATTCAAACTGCATACTATTGCGTCATCCAATGAATTTTTTAAAGTTCAGATATGTCAACTGTTTTTAAAAACATATCGAACACTTGTATACCCTTGTATCTGGTGCGATACGATTAAGATATTTGTATCTCACGAAAGAAATGAGTCGAAGAATGAACATGTAGATTGAATTGGTAGAATTGAATATAATACTGTTGTTGAAGCCATCAGAAACAAATTATTTGACTTGGCTGTGATCTGATTAACTATTTATCTTTCAATTTATGTAAGTTTTATCAAGTGTTATGGTCCAGAGCATAAATACCACCTCTGACAACTGTGTAAAGAATTGATTCTTTGGCTCAATGGTGTAGAGCTCGGGAGAACATGAGATCGAATCCCGCTCTGGATGGTCTTTTTTCAAGATGTACTGCATCTTTCTGTTACGAGCTTTCATGTTCGTAAGACAAGTTCTATTCAGCAGGTGTGAAATAATTGTTGAGGAAGCACAGTGACAAAAAATATTGTCTCAGAAGTCCTCAAATCCTAAATAATTTTGACCTTTCGAATGTTGTATGCGTGGAGAGTATGGGAAGTTTTTGTTTGTTTTTGTTTTAATGTTAAGATGTGCTCCCTGTGATACAACGTCAACTTCTGCAGTCTTATCTAGAAGTTACCTACTGATACAGCTGACTTATACGGTTTACTTTGTACAAAGCTATCTCTGACAAAGGTGTATTTTATTAAAGCTATGTACAAAAGCATCCACCAAGTATGTCTATTTCAGTCGCTTTCTGTCCTAACGGTTGGGTTCACCATGACGATAGGTGCTATCACTTCAGCCATGACCAAGAATCGTGGACTGGTGCATTTGTAAGACATTCTTTTAACATTATATAGACATTAGTTAATGCATTTTCCTTATCGCCAAAAAATAATAATCATAAAAAAAGTAAATAAACAAAAAAAAAATTAAAAAAACACGTATCTCCTTTGGTTTTAAAGTTACTGACTCGCATATTTTAACCTAAAAATAATTTTCTTTTAAATGAAAGAGAATTTAATGTACTGTGTAAAAACCTAATTTGTGCTTTCAAACATTATGGTAACGTTAAATGTCGCACGATTTTCCGATACCGTTTAATGTCGCAACTCTACCGCTAAATGTCGCAAGTTGTTAATTCATGTTAAACTCGAGTTTTATAGTGGAACGTTATCAAAGTTTACGTTATGCTTATAATCTGGTAGAAACTGTCAGTTTACGAAAATTAAATTAGTTCATGTGTGAAATGATCGGGACTACCGATCTATCTGCTAGGAAAAGATTTTCTGTTAACTTAAGAATAATAAGTAGAGATTGGAGTTAGCTTATTAGTATTTTAAATTGACGACCATAATTTATGCCAAAGAGGTACCGGGCGATTAAACACATACGTGCTTTCTTTCATTTAGTAACCGAAGTGTCGCAGAGATTTAACACACCAGTAAGCGTATTCTAGAAAGATTCAATTGAAATTCAGTTATAGACACTGTTGTATACCGTTCACCGGAAATAGCCCAGCAAAACGACGAAAACGAAAGTACAATCGCCAACGTCGAGTTCACCCCAGGTAATGTTTCAACTTATTTCTGCATCATAACTTAATCGATTTATCCAAACTAAACAATATTGTGAAGCTTAATATGTCTGGTTTTAGAGCAGTGTTTGCTTTTATCAGCAAGTTGGATATTTTTTGTGTAATTGGCGATAAATCGTAGCCTCGTTTTTGATTTTTGCGAACAAGGTTGATATTTTCCACTAAATCAAGCCCAAAACGCATTTATTGTATCAAAATCCATCTTGAATAATAAAATAAAGACTTTCCTCCACTTGCATTAGATCGGCCATTCACCAACTCGAGCTACTTTTTACAAAATTTGTAAAAAACGGTCATGCCTTGTGTACAGTGTCTAGCAACAAAATAAATTCAAGTGGATGGGGTGTAGTAGTTTAATGTACAGGGTTTAGTAGCATGTGTACGATGTCTAGTAGCAACATCTTTTTCAAAGTTTAGTCTTTATCATATTAGTTTCATTTGGAAATGCTCTCATTTCAGACAAAAACATGAACAAATTGGAAGAAAAAGAAGAATACTCAGAGTTATTTTGTAAATAATTTATCTAATTAGTTTTTTAGCCTAACACACAATTGCAATAGTATGAGAACTACGTTTTATCATTTTATATTCGCACCATCACAAACATAAGCTGAATAGTGTCGGTCGGTGTTTATTAGACAGATTGAAGAGCAGATCGGTAGTCTAGTGGTAAAAGCGTTGGACTCGTAATCCATGGTCACAGGTTCGACACCCCACTTCCCCCTCTTCTACAACTAACATTACTATATGGATCTCTTTATTACTGGATCAGACACTTAAGAGACATCGCTAATGAAAACGTATACAATGTAAAAATCATTAAAATTTTAGAAGAATTATGAAAATACTTCGTACAGTTTGCAAGACAGTTAACATTTACACGGAATGGCCATGATCACTCGATTAGTAAATGCCTTTAAGTAAATGGTTGCCATCTTGTAAAAAAGTTGCCATTTTGAAATCTTAATGATTTTTTACGTTCGTCAGGTATCAATCAGACCCCTCTGTAACGTTCCGTAAGCTGACTGGATAGCTTCCTCACATGAAATAATCCAAAGTCTCTGGCGGGATTCGAATCTACAGCGATGAGGGGCAAGTGGTTTGAAGTCACCAACCTTAACCACTCGTGAATGAACCTATATTTCTTAGATTTTAAAGTTTTTCTAATGATTTTTTAAACAGTCATTTTTAAACAATTGAAAACGAAAACCATAATCTGAACAGACAAAAAGAAAAAAAAGGAACAAAGTTAAAAAAAGGATTCCTATGGGAATTGAACCCATATTCCATATAAACTCTGTTCTTTACTGTACATGAATACTCTGTAGAAACGAAGTTATGCATTAGGCATTTAATTAATTATGTTTGTATAAATACGTACATACACAGTGTCTATTTTAGAACATGTCTTGATAAGACAATTTAATATTGGCCTTACTTTTTTGTTCAATGACAAGACCTAAATTTGAAAAACTCTGATTGTTTATCGCCTAAAAGGGTCTAAAACTGTGTCTTTCGTGATTAACTAAACTCGCCTAATTAATAAGATAAGAATCTATCTATCACTGTTGTACACCGTTCAGCGGAAATAGCCCAGCAAAACAGGAGCTTGTTAGTCAATGAAAATTTGAGACATATATATAGAGGCATTATTGTAATGCTTCAAAGTGTTTTTAAGAATAGCACGAATATATCATTTAGATAACCAGTACATATAACTATAATTCAAGTACTTTTAATTTTGATCGATCAATATACAAGTTTTAAAGATGCATGTGTTGTTACCTATGCTATAACAGTGGAGCCCTAAAATATTTCCACTTAACTGAATCTCTGTTGATATGACAAAATTTAGTCAAAACATCTGTATTGGCTGAAGAGAATATATATATTTCTATTTGGGTAAAGATGGTTTCATATTTTGGTGAGAAATGACTGATACATAATTATATATATTACCTCTATTGCGATTGTTGATAATAAACACAAAAAATGGAAATACATAAATCCATATCTTGAACCATGAATGTTTGTGTGCGTGTGCAAGTATTTGCGTATGTGATTTAAAATTTCAAGCAACAAAATCCAACTATAGAATACTCTGATGATAAGACCTACATTTCCCCCCCACCCCCCCACCAAAAAAAAAAAAACAACAACAAAGAGAAAAATAACAAAAAAGAAAAAAAAAAGAAAGAAAGAACGTAAGAAAGAATCAACGGGAGTGAACTTTTGTGATTCTACATGTTACGAGGGTAAATAAATCCAACTCAAACATGCACACACATGCACGCACGCATGCACACACACACACGCACGCACACACACACATGTATTGTAGATGATCGAATTGTTTTAAGTAGTTTTATTGGGCATTGACTTTATTTTCTGAGACCACCGAGCATATTTGAATCAGTCGATTTTGCATTTTCATTCCAAACAACAAAAAATAGACATTTAAAACATGTTACGTCTTAAGAAGGCATGTTGAAGGGAACTCATTTAAGTCCTTTAGTTACTTAACATTTACAAATATTTACTCAACGACTAAGGGAATAAATTATATTACTACTATAACCCTTGAGTTTCACATGACTTTACATCTTGCGACATTTAACGGTAGTGTTGCGACATTTAATGGTAAGGGGAAATCGTGCGACATTTACACTATCATTGCGACATTTAACGGAAAGAGATTTTGCGACATTTAGCGGCGATAGCGACATTTAGCGGCAATGGTGCGACATTTGACTGGAAGTGCGACATTTAGCGGCGTTGCGTCATGTAACGGCGCCACACTTACTACCAATGAATATAAATATAAAAATATAATGGTTTTCGACTAGATAAAATAAACTATTATTTTTGATACATCCCAAATCAGCTTCACTAAACTTTTATTTTTGATAAGTCCTCGATCAGTTTCACAAGACTTTTAATGTTGATAAGTCCTCCATCGGTTTCACAAGACTTTTAATGTTGATAAGTCCTCGATCGGTTTCACAAGACTTTTAATGTCGATAAGTCCTCCATCGGTTTCACAAGACTTTTAATGTTGATAAGTCCTCGACCGGTTTCACAAGACTTTTAATGTTGATAAGTCCTCGACCGGTTTCAAAAAGACTTTTAATGTTGATAAGTCCTCAACCGGTTTTACTTGACTGTTAATACTGATAAGCCCGCGATCGATTTCACTAAACTATTATTTTTGATAAGTCCTCAACCGGTTTTACTAGACTGTTAATATTGATAAGTCCTCGATCGGTTTAACTAAACTATTATTTTTGATAAGTCCTCGACCGGTTTTACTAATCTGTTAATATTGATAAGTCCGCGATCGAATTCACTAAACTATTATTATTGATAAGTCCTCGACCGATTTTACTAGACTGTTAATATTGATAAGTCCTCGGTCGGTTTCACTAGACTGTTATTTGTGATAAGTCCTCGATCGGTTTTACTAGACTTTCAATGTTGATAAGTCCTCGACCGGTTTCACAAGACTTCTAATGTTGATAAGTCCTCGACCGGTTTCAAAAGAATTTTAATGTTGATAAGTCCTCGACCGGTTTTACTTGACTGTTAATATTGATATGCCCGCGATCGATTTCACTAAACTATTATTTTTGATAAGTCCTCAACCGGATTTACTAGTCTGTTAATATTGATAAGTCCTCGATCGGTTTAACTAAACTATTATTTTTGATAAGTCCTCGACCGGTTTTACTAGACTGTTAATATTGCTAAGTCCGCGATCGTATTCACTAAACTATTATTTTTGATAAGTCCTCGACCGGTTTTACTAGACTGTTAATATTGATAAGTCCTCGGTCGGTTTCACTAGACTGTTATTTTTTGACAAGTCCTCGACCGGTTTTACTAGACTGTTAATATTGATAAGTCCTCGATCGGTTTCACTAAACTATAATTTTGATAAGTCCTCGACCGGTTTTACTTGACTGTTAATATTGATAAGCCTGCGATCGATTTCACTAAACTATTATTTTTGATAAGTCCTCGACCGGTTTTACAAACTGTTAATATTGATAAGTCCTCGATCGGTTTCACTGAACTTTTAGTTTTGATAAGCTCTCGACCGGTTTTACTAGACTGTTAATATTGATAAGCCTGCGATCGATTTCACTAAACTATTACTTTTGATATGTCCTCGACTGGTTTTACTGGACTGTTAATATTGATAAGTCCTCGATCGGTTTCACTTAACTATTATTTTTGATAAGTCCTCGACTGGTTTTACTAGACTGTAATTTTGATTATCCCGCGATTGATTTCACTAAACGTTTATTTTTGATAAGTCCTCGACCGGTTTTACTAGACTGTTAATATTGATAAGCCCGCGATCGATTTCACTAGAATATCAATGTCGACAAGTCCTCGATCAGTTTCATTTGGGCTATTATACTTTATAACCGTTTGGACATTTTCACTAAAATATTATCCTTTATACTTCTTTGGTGTCTCTTAACTGACATTTGTTATAAGTCGTCGATAGGTTTCACTAAAGTATTACTTTTATATCCCATTGGACAGTTTCACTAAACTATTAACGATAACAAGTCGTCGATCAGTTTCACTAAACTATTATCCTTGATAAGTCTTTGATCTGTTTCACTAAATTATTACACTTGACAAGTCTTTGATCTGTTTCACTAAACTTTTATACTTGATAAGTCTTTGATCTGTTTCACTAAACTATTATACTTGGTAAGTCTTTGATCTGTTTCACTAAACTATAATACTTGATAAGTCTTTGATCTGTTTCACTAAACTATTATACTTGATAAGTCTTTGATCTGTTTCACTAAACTATTATACTTGGTAAGTCTTTGATCTGTTTCACTAAACTATTATACTTGATAAGTCTTTGATCTGTTTCACCAAACTATTATACTTGATAAGTCTTTGATCTGTTTCACTAAACTATTATACTTGGTAAGTCTGTGATCTGTTTCACTAAACTATTATACTTGGTAAGTCTTTGATCTCTTTCACTAAACTATTATACTTGGTAAGTCTTTGATCTCTTTCACTTAACTATTATACTTGATAAGTCTTTGATCTCTTTCACTAAACTATTATACTTTATAAGTCTTTGATCTCTTTCACTAAACTATTATCCTTTATAAGTCTTTGATCTCTTTCACTAAACTATTATCCTTTATAAGTCTTTGATCTCTTTCACTAAACTATTATCCTTTATAAGTCTTTGATCTCTTTCACAAAACTATTATCCTTTATAAGTCTTTGATCTGTTTCACTAAACTATTATACTTGGTAAGTCTGTGATCTGTTTCACTAAACTATTATCCATTATAAGTCTGTGATCTGTTTCACTAAACTATTATCCTTCATAAGTCTTTGATCTCTTTCACTAAACTATTATCCTTTATAAGTCTTTGATCTCTTTCACTAAACTATTATCCTTTATAAGTCTTTGATCTGTTTCACTAAACTATTATACTTGGTAAGTCTGTGATCTGTTTCACTAAACTATTATCCTTTATAAGTCTTTGATCTCTTTCACTAAACTATTATCCTTTATAAGTCTTTGATCTCTTTCACAAAACTATTATCCTTTATAAGTCTTTGATCTCTTTCACAAAATTATTATCCTTTATAAGTCTTTGATCTGTTTCACTAAACTATTATACTTGGTAAGTCTGTGATCTGTTTCACTAAACTATTATACTTGGTAAGTCTTTGATCTCTTTCACTAAACTATTATCCTTTATAAGTCTTTGATCTCTTTTACTAAACTATTATCCTTTATAAGTCTTTGATCTCTTTCACTAAACTATTATCCTTTATAAGTCTTTGATCTGTTTCACTAAACTATTATACTTGGTAAGTCTGTGATCTGTTTCTTTAAACTATTATACTTGGTAAGTCTTTGATCTCTTTCACTAAACCATTATCCTTTATAAGTCTTTGATCTCTTTCACTAAACAATTGTTCTTGATAAGTCTTTGATTGGTTTCACTAAACTATTGTTCTTGATAAGTATTCAATCAGTTTCACTAAACTTTTATTTTTGATAAGTCCTTGATTAGTTTTACTATGTCTATTATTCTCGGTAAGTCCTCGATTGATTTCATCTATTATCATCAACAATAATCGTTGTTTATTTTTTTCTTCTTTAAACAATTTCAAGCAAACAGCGAAAAAACCAGCCTACAACTAAGCTGTATTGTATTCTAGCTATAAACAATTGTATTATGTTTTATGCTGAAATAAACTGAAACTGAAACTAAAACTGAAACTAAGTTTCATCAATTGATTTTTTCCCGAAGACTTGCTTTTAAAGAGATCAACATTTTGAGGGAATTTACAATGGAGGTTGCTTTTGAAGAATGTTTGTCTTTGGTCCTCTTACACAAGACTCGATCAGGCAACTTAACTAAATTTAAATTTTAAATCTTGCTTTAGTTTTCTATTTTATGCTGTTAGTTCTTTTAGCTTTAAGTCGTAATGCAAGATCTATTCTCACGCCTGATCCGTCAGTTATTTTTCTAGGCAATGTGTCGATTAATGAATGGCACGTTGACTGAGATTGAGACAAGAAATGAGACGCTATACTTGGGGTCTGTCGTTACGTTACATAACCGTGAGTGACCTTAAGCGATCAGCCTCGTTCCATCAAGTTGTTTAACATCTATGTATATTTTGTTTTTATTCAAGTTCTGTTAAAGAGTATGTCATTGCAATGCATAAGATATACATTGCTCATAGTTAAACTTGACCATTATTTTAAACACGCCACTTGCAAATAAGAAATGAACAAGACAAAGATATTTAAGGACGAATTCTGACTGAGTAACTTCTTACGTGAGGCACTTTATCTTTCATTAAACCTAGCAGGTATAGATTTCATCTGTGGTAAATCAAAAGTGACTTTTGAGTCTGTTTTATTCCCATTCATGAATCTTTTAAAAAGTCTTGTGTCTAAAAATAGCAAGTGAAGACTTCTTCTGTGGTAAATCAAGGGGGGGGGGGGGGGGGTGCGTTTTACTCTTTGTTACTATTTCGTACGATCGTATAGCTTTTAAACGGTTTGGTATCTTAAAACACACTGTTTAGGTAATTTCTGGATCGGGCTAAGCGATGTTCAGAAGGAAGGTATTTGGATTTGGATGAGCACCAACAAAAGAATGTTGGATATTTTCTCAAACTGGGCTCTGGGTCAACCAGACAATGACGACGGAGATGGTAACTGTGCAACAATGAACGCAAATGGCAATGGCCGGTGGTGGGATTGGCATTGTTATGACCCTTTGCCCTTCATTTGTGAACGACCGTTTGAGTAAGTTGTATTTAAGATTTCATGTTTCTGTTTATGTTGTTTGTTACATAAAGTAATTTCATTAGCTTATATTTCCTATCAGCTTGTTTTTTGTGAGTCGTTATTTCTTCTTACTCACTCACCTCCGTCCGTTCGTTTGTTTGTTTGTTCGTTCGTTCGTTCATTCATTCATTCATTCATTCATTCATTCATTCATTCCAAGTATGCTGCTTTCTGAATCTCCTAATCGATTTCGAACAGCTCGAGTACATGCGTGTGCACTGTCGAAGAAAAAATCGTTCATTTTAAAGAGACAACATAGAGAATATGCTATAATAATAATAATAATAATAATAATAATATCTTTATTTTTCGAAGGTTACATGTTAAGACATTCAATGAAATTAAAAATCTTATTTACAGCATGACCTTTTGAAATATACACAATCAAAACGAAAATTTTAAAATTATGAGTAATTGAGAATAGAAAAAGAAAGAATAATATGTACAGTAGATGTAATATATACAATATATACTATACAATACTCTGCAAAACACTTTGTTTTAAAAACAATGAATTTGATATGCTGTGTACAGTAGTACGTGGTAATTCTGAACAGAATGTTATACAGTGTAATATGACAACTGTAGTTATAGTAATAATGATGTTCGTAAATTACTACTACTTGTTACTTTCAGATCCGAGGTTATTGTTGGCTAGTGTTGGCGTGGCGATCGCTGAAAATGGCAAACATAAAATGTTTTTTCTTGTTTTTTTTTTAAAGGATATTAAATCACTTAAGAAAATTAAAGATTTAATTGAGAATCCAGCAAATAATGTCTACTATATTGTGAATATTAGTGTGAGTATTTTAAATATTTCTTAATAGAAATAGCTGTAATAGTTTTAAGTAAGTGATCCTTATGGATTTCAAAGGTGAAATGGCGTGGTGGAAAGTACTCGAACACTTTATTTAGATCACTTACTATCAAAACTATATCAGGAACTCAAAGTGTTTTAAATGGCAAGCAGGTTTTTGTTTCTGGTATTTTTGTCTTAATGTTTATTCATATAAAACAATGAATCCATGACCACGCATACAACAGTAGCAGTGCCGTACGTGTAAAAAAAGTTAAAACACTGCTAAAAAGATTATTTTTATAAGCTGATTTTTATGTTGTAGGAAACACGTTACTATTTTATTATATTTATCAAATACAATCCTCGAAATACATATTGCAGATCTAATTGTTCAGCCGAGCACTAGAATATGAACAATGAAACAATATCGTTATAATTCTTGTGCTTATGCTACTGTTGTGGGAAAAATGTTTTTCACTTGCATGGGGTATATGGAGATTGTACAGGTTCAATGGTTACAGTAGTTCTACAATGAATATAGTATGTTTTAGATTTTGTCTTTGAACTAAACTCACCTGGGAAAATAAATACTTCACTGAATTTGAAGCGTTGAGTGTTTTTTTTACTTCGTTATTGTTTCGAAAACAAACCACTTTTATCCACTTCAGAACTCATTTGTGTTGATCGAAAAATTGATAACGTTGTATATATGGAACAAGGCTAATACAGAATATATAAATACATGAAGGAGATAAAAATTAACGAAAGAACATTTTTGTACTTGTGTGGCCAGGGCAGACTGGTGATAATCCTCCCGTCATTCGTCTAGTCTATTCATGATCTGCACAATTTATTACTGCCTAGTCTATTCATGGTCTGCACAATTTATTACTGTCAAGTCTATTCATGGTCTGCACAATTTATTACTCTCTAGTCTATTCATGGTCTGCACTATTTATTACTGTCTAATCTATTCATGGTCTGCACTGTTTATTACTGTATAGTCTATTCATGGTCTCCACAATTTATTACTGTCTAGTCTATTCATGGTCTGCACAATTTATTACTGTCTAGTCTATTCATGGTCTGCACAATTTATTACTGTTTAGTCTATTCATTGTCTGCACAATTTATTACTGTCTAATCTATTCATGGTCTGCACATTTTATTACTGTCTAGTCTATTCATGGTCTGCACAATTTATTATTGTCTAGTCTATTCATGGCCTGCACAATTTATAACTGTCTTGTCTATTCATGGTCTGCACTATTTATTACTTTCTTGTCTATTCATGGTCTGCACTATTTATTACTGTCTACTCTATTCATGGTCTGCACAATTTATTATTGTTAAGTCTATTCATGGTCTACACAATTTATTACTGTCTAGCCTATTCATGATCTGCACTATTTATTACTGTCTAGTCTATTCATGGTCTGCACAATTTATTATTGTCTAGTCTATTCATGGTCTGCACTTTTTATTACTGTCTAGTCTATTCATCGTCTACACTTTTTATTACTGTCTAGTCTTTTCATTGTCTACACTATTTATCACTGTCTAAACTATTAATGGTCTGCACTATTTATCACTGTCTAGTCTATTCATTGTCTGCACTATTTATTACTGCCTAGTCTATTCATGGTCTGCACAATTTATTATTGTCTAGTCTATTCATGGTCTGCACTATTTATTACTGTCTAGTCTATTCATCGTCTACACTTTTTATTACTGTCTAGTCTTTTCATTGTCTACACTATTTATCACTGTCTAAACTATTAATGGTCTGCACTATTTATCACTGTCTAGTCTATTCATTGTCTGCACTATTTATTACTGCCTAGTCTATTCATGGTCTGCACTTTTTTTATCAATGTATAGTCTATTCATGGTCTGCACTATTTTTACTGTCTAGTCTATTCATGGTCTGCACTGTTCGTTTAGTTAGTGTTTATGATATTACTCTATCAAACTAAAATGGTATTGTCCAAATAAAATGATGAACGAGTCCACTTTTTTTAGTGCAGCTGGGTAAGGGTAAGTACGTAGATAGTCCTTTATCACCTTCAATTGTAACAATATTTAGATAAAGCAGATAACAATCATTTCGTTTTCCTAACTTCACTCTAAATACTACGTTGTACATACTTGATAACTTACGAGTACAAATATGGAGAAACTGTTGCAAAATGTGCTACTGACTTTATGTGTTATTCTGCACGAAACAGCTGCCTACAAACCTGTGATTTTCATGCACGGAATCTTAAGTAATGCCCCAGAGGCAGATCAGTTGTTTTCATGGATTAAACAGGTACATTATCTCATTTATTGCCTATAAACTCTAGGTTCTGAACGTATGTCCTAATTTACCAACCAAATCTACCCCCAGTTATTCAGCTCAATAATAAGCCAAATAAACTGACCGACCAAGGCGCTCAACAACCGACGGAAACTGATTTTTCAACGACATCATACCGGTACGACTTTGCTTGAGTACAGCAGTGATTACATCACGTGACGAAGCTCCGTCTCGTCAGATACAGTTAAAGTCAGTGGAGGAGCGAAGGATCGAACTCGAAATGTTCAAAACGTTACCACTGAACCAATGATCCTTCCCTAATATAGTGTCAGTAGCTTATGTTCTTTCATATGATGGGTCATCTCTGACATATTTATTTTTGCTCTTCTTCCTATCCCAGTTGGCGTTAGCATACATTCCAGCATTAATACCGGGTATCATGTGCAATCACTGGTTAGTGTAGAAAAACTACTTACTATATTTAACATACAACAATTATACAAGTGCGGAACAGTAAAATATACAGTCAGAACTAGTTTGTTGACAAGGTGGAGTGAATAAAGTTATAAAAATCAACAGACCTTCGAGTCAGCCGGTGAGTCGACAACTGGTTAAAATGTTTACTGATTCCACGTCCAATCTTTGTTTGATAATCCTGGCCGGAAGGGAAATTATTTCCATAGATTAATCAATCCTGACTGATATTTGTGTAGGCTCATCCTGGAACAAAAACGAAAAAAGAAAAAAGAAAACTCACAATTAAATCAGTCCTGACTGACAATTGTGTAGGAATATCCCAGGACGGATCCCTATTTAACTTTCAATCAATTCTGATATTCTTTGTAGGATCATCCTGGGACGAAATCCATTTCCACAATAATATCCTCGACTGCCGGAGATTCGCGACCATAACATTAACATTCAAATTATTCTAAATAAAATAAATTCAACATCTAGTACTTATAAGTAGTTTTATAAAATGGTTTCTAGGGCATTTGTGATCACAAATGATGCCTTTCTCATATACATTGAAAATTAGATGGGGCTTGCCCAAAAGATCACGTTTCTTCATACAGTGTTCCAAATTATCAAAGTATTATATTACAACAGATCCTTTTGTCATTTTTTTACGGGCATATTCAAAGTTTTTGGATTTAACCTTTTCATTTCTGGCCTTATGTTTCTAAAACCCTCTAGCAAATGAAATGACGATGTTTGAGACTAGGTCCTTTTGCCAAGAAGAACAGCATAATCAGTGGCAGTGTCAAAACACTTTCAGCTGGCGTTACCGTAACCATACTCTGTCATAGTCTGGAAATCCTTTACTAAATAAGCCTCCTTAGGCTGGCTAAACAAAGGTGTAGAGTCCCTTAGGAAATGCTTAAACAACATCCTGTCTCTTAACGTATTTTCTGGCACACCATATGTTCTAGAAGAACGGACACACCTTCCTCGCGAACACATTTTTATGTACTTTCGTCAATGAAAAAAAGTGGGGACTGGAAATTTAACAATAAAAATATACTTGGCCTAATAAGCAAAAAGATAAATGGCGCTTCATTCCAAATATGGAAGTTTACTACAGCAGCAGATGAAACGAATATCAGTAGTTTAGAATAAAAGGAAGAGGGCTTTGTTGTCACGGAATTTTTAGTAATAAGTAAATAGTGTAAATTTTGCTTGGCATATTGTTTTTTAACGCTCTTTACTGTTTAAACCGCGTTATTTTTGGCAATAATTACAACGTCACGGCAAAGTAGCTCGTACTTAAATCTTTCTCACACTAGCGCATGCGTGGTAACCGATCTCCTGAGAAAAAAGGAGAAAACAAATATGCCCGCGGTTCAATGAATACCGCGAAATGAGGGGAGATATAGATTATTTTCCTGGCTGATATTTTTGTAGGATCACCCCGGGACGAAAACCGTGTCTATTGATATGTACAACGACTTAGATAGTCTAACAAACATGATGACCCAAGTGGAGCAGGTAGGAACAACTATGATGAAATTCATGCAACAACATCCGGAAGGGGTCAACCTCATCTGCTTCTCACAAGGTAGTTAATAGTTTCCTCCATTTTGTATGAGGTTATATATGAAATTCTAAATAAAAAAAATTTCTAAAACGTCTTTTCAAAGTATGTCGAACAATATTTGTACAACATGTACAACACACTTATCTTTACGGGGGTTGTGAAACCTGCATCTAATGTTAATGGTTACGTGAAGTTCTACACTTTTAAAATTTTAGTTAGAAATAATAAGTTGTCGGCGCAAGAAAGGTATTATATGTCGTACTTGGATTTACTCTTTATGTTCAAAAGTACTGGATTTAGTGCTGTATCTGTACTGGTAGTCTTTGAAGACAACACAACACACTTGCTCAAAAGCTAGAATATAGACGTGCTTTTTTCTTATAGTTACATAATAAAATTATATAAGTGTTTTTGCTGTACGAATATTCTTGGAACGTTCGTATTTGACAAAAGACTGCTATTTTCAAGGTGGTCTTGTGTGTCGAGGGGTGCTGGAACAGTTCAAACACAACGTGGACACATTTATCTCCCTTAGTTCTCCACAGGCTGGTCAGTTTGGAGGTTGGTACCAATTTTATTCTGCACTGTACATCTGTACATATACTTGCTATTTCAGTAGCATTAGGTCGCCAAATTGATCCTATGTCTTATAACTGTTTAGATCCTGCTTACAGATGGTGATGTGTATTGCAATAATTTCTCTATCTGTTGTAAATACTGACGTATTGATAAAGAAAACCCAAAGTATCAATCTATATTTTGGTTTTTAATATGGCCGACATCCCAGAAAAGTTAAGTTATTTTAGGTTGTAGGGGATGGTGCAAAGTTCGAGAAACACTCTTGTTCCGCCACTTGCACAGTGCTTAGCAACGAGACATGGGGCCTCGGTTTAAAGTCTTATCCAAAAGACAGTAGGGTGAGACAGCTGGGAATCAAACTCGCAACCACTAGATAACAAGTTTTTGCATTACCACTAGCCATCGGTTCGTCCACTTTTAGGTACCAGCTTTGAAGAACAGTTTAAATACATTTCAAAAAACTATTTTCATAATCGATCTTGAATTGATTAATTCAAACTAAAGAGTATGTGACATCATTGTCTTTAAAGAATTATGCAAACCAGGAACCGATGTTCATTCCTCTGTATACAGTTAATAGAGGCCACAAGAAGCTGGCAGTCAAACCAAGGTGTTCCATTTATACTTAAAATTTCATATCGTCTGAGTAAGTTTAACTCTCTTTATAGTTAAATCCGTAAGATAACACTTTGTTAATTTGTCTTTTGTTCTTTCCAGACACTGATTTTGTGAAATATGTTTTCCCGAACCTTCTAAGAGACAACATATACAGGTAAAATGATCAAATATTTTTATTGTTTCTTTGGAAGTTCATACCTTTAGCTAAAGATGTCAATTAAATAAACAGGATAAAATGTTTCCAGTGTTTCAAACAGAATATTCTTTTAGTGTTCGTACACGCGATCTCACTGCCTGTATTTCAGATTGGCATACTCAAAAGACGGTCAGAATATTTCAGTTGGAAATTATTGGAACGGTAAGTTGTTTATTTTTTCTGTAATCTTTTCGGTGTAAACCATATTAGTTTGGTTCTTTAAATATTATATTTAGAATTGTCACAAGGTAGCGGTAACAGAGAACAACAAATGTACATATAAACCGCTGTTACAAATGCGTCTATGCACATGTAAGGTTACTCGTATGTTGTCAACGCCCGTCCCAAGGAAAGGTTTTTATGATTATTCCATAAAGATGAAAAAATTAAAATGCACAAGAAACAGAAAGAGCTACTCATTGTGTAAGAATCAGAAATGTAATACCACCAGTACTTTTACTGCTGCTGCTGAAGCTGCTGGCATCTACTTCTGCTGTCACTTCAACTACATCTCAAAGCATCAACCAACAACATTAACATGCATTCATGAACGAAAGCAATGTGCATAAAAACTGGTTATTGTAAATTTGTGGTATTGACAGTGCATTCGTTTCTCTTTTAACATGTTACATCTCTGTCATTAAAACCTGTACAAAGGAAAAGTTAAAAAATAATGATCTTAACATTGTGACATAAATGTTGCGTTTACTCGTTAGATCCCCATCATCAAGACCTGTACAGGGAGAGTTCCCAATTCCTTGCAGTACTCAACAACGATACCTTTAATCCTCATAGCCAAGGTACGTTGTATGTTCAGGTAGTTGTCATGCATATCGATTCTGTCACACTACTTTACAATTTGTAGTGTTATTCAAAGTAAAATGGTAGAATGGCATTTTCAAAAGACATTCGAGATTACTTTTTAGAAAACAAACTTTCCAAAAATTAGCGATTTGTCCTTTCCAAATAACTTCGACTAAGTTGTACAACAAGTTGACTTCAGACAATCCTGTTCTAATTCACCTGTGTTAATGTAATATCATTTTTAGTATAATAGTTATGCATGGTACAGTTTTTTTCATCTTAGACGCGAGTTTTTGTATTTTTTTTCTTCGCCAGCAATATCATCAGTTTTCACGGCGAAACGTTGTCGCAAAAAGATAAATAATAATAGTAATAATAATAATGATTATAATAATAATTCTATAAACATTTTGCATTTATTTCTTTGTTTTATTTTTTTTATCTGCGCTGCATTTTTTTTATATATAGAAAACAAAACAAATTTTCTACGTCTTAAAAGAATCGTTATGATTGGTGGACCCGATGATGGTGTCATTATGCCGTGGCAATCGAGGTATGTTAATATCTTATGTTTTAAAAAACAAATGATACAAAACTTAAAAAAAATGTCCTGGTTGTGTGTTACAACCAGATCTGGTTCTAACACTGTCGTTTATTATCTTTCCGAAATGCGTTTTATGTTTAAAGTAGAATAGCCTTAAATTTCAAGTATTTTATTTTCTTCAAATTCATGTAAACTATCAAATGAAATACCTAACACCAAAGTGTTTGTCGAACATTCTAAGTACAACTGGCAAACTGAATGCAGTAATGTGTGTTTTAAACAAGAGGACCAAGTAGCCCTGGGTTGCTCACCTGAAATGCGAACCTGAACAAATTGGCACAGACCAAGTTCATCAAAGTCGGTTATTGAAATCTGTACACAAAAAAACTGTATATGTGGTGTAAATTCTAAACATGTAGTTTCAAAACCAGGAATGACGGTCAGTACGAATGCAATTGATCCCCTGGGAATGGCCAATAATTAATCAGGGACCACACTGTTAACAGTTTTGATTAATATACACTAGATCATAAAACCAACTAAATATCTAGAGCATACTAAAAGCTGCAGCTGACCTCTTTTTTGGGTCAGGTGAGCTGAAACTATGACACTATATGCCGATCATGTGTGAAGTTTCACTGGAAACTCTTTATAACACTGTTGGACAACTTTTGGCAATGGACTGACATACCGCTGAAAAGACCAATTGTAAGACCACCTTCAATTTTTGTTTGTGGAGGATACGTTTAACCCATGTGGCCCTGTTTTAGTATATCAACATTTTTTAATAATCTTTAGTGTAAGGGCAGCTAAGGAATGTATTTGTAAAATTACACTGGAATATTTCAAGTGCCCACTATTCTTTCTTAAGAAGTTTTGAAGGAGGTGGAAAACTGCAAGGTTAGCTAAATCTGTTGTGTAAGTTGTTCGTTTGAGGGCCAGCAACTGCATTTTCGAATTTTACTTGTTAGTGAGTGAGTGATCATAAAACAATGACCCAGTTTCGAATTGGCCAAATAAATCCATCAACGCGTATTTTGTATTTTGTCTAATTTTTCATTCAGATCTGATTAACAATTTGAACTCTTGAGTGAAAAAGGTTTTCCTATATTTGGCATGGTGACCTTGTTTCTGATCCAATGTGACCTGGTTATAAAATCTTCCAAAAATTCTTCAAGGCAAATATTCTGACCAAGTTTCATTTAAAACGAGCCAGTAAAGTGACAACTATAGCGTTAACAATGTTTCCCTATAATTTTGCCCTGTGCAATAGTTTGCAACCCCGCATGATCCAGATTTTGTAAATATTCCAAGGTTTTATTGAAATAAATATTAAGGTCAAGTTTCGTGACGATCTGATAAAAAGAATGGATTCTAGAGTGAAAAATAGTTGTTCTTTTTATATTTTTTGACTAAGTGACCAAATTGTTGAGTCCATGTTACACCGTTTCGAACTCTTCCGAGATGTCCTTGAAGCTAACATTCTGATCAAGTTTCATTTAGATCCAATTGAAAGTGTTGTCTCTAGAATGTTTACAAGCAAAATGTGAACGGACGGACGACGTACGAAAAAGCATTCTGTAAGCTCACCTATGCACTTTGACACTAAAATAGTGTCCTTTTTTTACAAAACTGTACATCAGTAAGAAGAATACTGTTTTTTTTATAAAATTGACATTACTGCATGCATATATGTGTACATTTCTGTATACCCCTAGTGGCTGAGATCTGTATTGAATAGCAGCGAAGCGGATTGATATTTAATATATAACATTGAATAAATGACTAGAGAACTTTCATGTCGAAGGCGTTTGGAAACTAGCATGCGCACTTCATTTCTTCAAATATTATTATTATATTTCTTTATTTTAGCCATTTTGGTTTCTACGACGAGAATTTAAATATTGTGGAAACAAAGAAACAAAAGGTATGAAACTTTTATTATATAATCTATGCATATTATTGAACATTTCTGTGTGCATATTAAATTTATGTTTATGCTTAAGAAGCGATCTTATACATTTAGTTGCCTTTTTTGCGTAAGGGTTGTGCTGTGCTGGTCCTTCGTAATGGCATTGCTTTGTTCTTCAGCTGTGTTTGAGATCCATATTATGTTGATGTGTCTGTAGAATTATTGTTAGCTCATCATTAATGGGTACCGAAAGTCAGAACATTCGATTATATATTCTCTTTGCAATATTTATATACAAACTGTCACTCAAAATTATTGCAACGAAAATCTTCAAACTGAAAATACAGTAATTTCTTAAAGGCATGATATAGGTTTTTAACCTGTTGATGGCCGAGGTTTTATTAAGGGAATACACGACCGGATTAATAAAACTCCGTCAATATTTCCTTTCCTTGACAATTGCGTAGGTATAATCATGAGGCGGGCGGCTAATTGGTCCTTTAGTAATACACTGCACTTGTTATCCGCGGGTTGCGAGTTCAATAATCGTCTCGCCCAGTATATTAATTACATATTGGCTAATGAATGAGACATTAAACCGAGGTCCCATGATTCTAATCTATACATTGAGCATGGAAAAACAGGATTGTCTCTCAATTCAGATGCTTTTTGTATCTTGCACCATCTCCCTATAAATAAATAATTGAGCATTGCAGAAGGCGACGGACGGTATGTTGATTGATTGTGTCATGTCGTATGAGCCTCACGGAGAACTTAACTTTCCTGTCCTCGTGTGGCGGGCGTTAATGCGAAAGATCGAAGAACGACAAACGAAGGTTTTGGTGTGTTTTCTTGTTTTCGACCTTTTGCATTATGACGGAGACTTTCTCGTGTTTTCGACCTTCGCCTTTGCGCCCCACCACACGAAAAAAAAAAACTGTTGTCGTAATGTCGGCCTTTCCTGTCTTCGTCTGACAGGGCGGAAATGCGTAAGGTCCAAAAAACAAATTCATCATTTGTCGTGTTTTCTTTCGCTTTTTTGGCCCATACCCCCCCCCCCCCCCCTCCCCCACACACACACACACACCGCACCCGACGAAGACACGAAAGGTCGAAAGGTACAGTTTATCGTGTGGCGGGGTGAAAAGGCGAACGGACGAAAACAGGACGAACTATGACTTTGTCGTGTTTTCGTGTTTTGTCTGTTTGAGTTTTCTCTCCGTCACATGAAGACATTAAAGGTTCTAGTTTTTATGTCTGCCTAGGCGAAAAGGCGAACAATCGAAACCATAATAAAATCGCCTCGCTAAGGGCAAAAGGCGGAGACACGACAAATAGAAGGTGAAAATAGGACACCTAAAATTTGTCGTGATTTCGCCAAAAATCTGTCGAGTATTCGCGTTTATACGTTGGTGGAGCGAAAGGTCGAAAACAGGACAAACGGTGACTTTGTCGTGTTTTCGACCTTTGGCCTTTTCTCCCCGAAAATGCGCTCATACGACATGACACTAATCAGCCACACTAGTCGAAACACTAAATAAACTCAAATAGATAACGACATTATTAAGCGGGAAAAGTGTAGCTAATCATAAATTTCGAATTGAAGATCTGTCTGTTCTCGTGTCGTCTGCAAATACAGCGTTTTATTTTCGAATAAACAGCTCATCATTAAAGAATACCGAAAGTCACAAAATTTGATTATATGTTCTCTTATAATATCTTTACAGGTATAACATCACAATCTTCCAAATTATTTACCTGTTAAATTAATATTTTTTTATATAGGTTGATTGAAGAACGTATGATTTAAAAATTGTGCTGAAATTTCAAATATTTGCTGGAGAAAATAAATCCGAATCAACAGTGCAAGTTTAAATGACTGTTATCACAATCACTGCAGATGACTTTTTTTTATCCTTTTCATTCCTAGATTTAAAACGAGTCAGTTGATGATGAACTTCATTAGAATCTTAGCTCTTTAAAGATGAAATCTCATTACATTCTTAATAAATCATTCAAGTGACAGAGTGCGACATGAAAACAAATATCAAGAGTGCTGATATTATAATGTGATTGCAAAATAACATGTGACATATCTTTATTTGGATAAGCTATTGTTGATTGTCGTTTGATGGTCTAATACCCGTCATAGTTGACTAGTCTGAGGTCAGTTGCTTCAAGGTTGACAGAGTTTGCTTGTCATAGCAGGCTTTATATAAACGAGTCAGATACTTTGTGGTTTGAAATAACTAAAAAAATCTCATGAAAACAATGCAACACCTAAAGACCATAAAGTAAAATTTTACTGTTTTATAAAAAAAGACAAAGAAAAAAATAAAATATAAATACCGTACTTATTTGATTTTTTTGCAAATGTTTGTTAATAATATTCAGTTAGTATTTAAAGTATTAATTATTATTATCATTATTATTATTATTATTATTATTATAAAGATCTTATATATCTTTTTTTAAATACAAAATCAGATAATGTTTTAGATATTGGGCAATATTCCTTCACTCGGAGATTTTACTTACATGTCAGATTTTAGATGTTTATGTGTAATGTACCTATGCTTGTCAGTTCGAGTTGATAGATATAGCTGTAAATCTACAGATTCTCGCAAGTATTACAGAGAAACCCTGGTATTTTTACAGCACTGATACCTGGAACCTCTATTTAATGTCTCTTCTGAAAGTCAGTTATATTAGTGGAGGAGCGGAGGGATCGAACTCGGGAGCCCTGGGTTACCAGTCCAGCGCGTTAACACTTGACCACTAATCCGCTCCCGTACTAGCTTTGCCTTCCGCACTCTTAAATAAGGCCACCAAAGTTGGTACCATAATCGAGAAAATGTCATTTTTGATGTAAAGGGACCCTCCGGAGTCCATTGTTAAGGCCTGCCATTGTTTCTGACATTCTTGCAGACTTTCAGGAATTTTGGTGCCAGTCAAGTAAGTCTAGGGACCATCCCGGTTCGATTGCACCGGTCTGTGACTGTTTCAAACACTCTCGAAAACTTGCAGAGTTTCCTATTGCTACTGCTGTTACTGCTACTGCCAAATTCACCTTTTGCCTACTGCTACTGCTGTTACTGTTCCTGCCAGCTTCACGTTTTGCCTACTGCTACAGTAACTGCTGTTACTGCTACTGCCAGCTTCACGTTTTGCTGACTGCTACTGCTGTTACTGCTACTGCCGACTTCACGTTTTGCCCGCTGCTACTGCTGTTACTGCTTCTGCCAACTTCACGTTTTGCCTACTGTTACTGCTGTTACTGCTACTGCCAACTTCACGTTTTCTATACTGCCATTGCTGTTACTGCTACTGCCAACTTCACATTTGTCTTCTGCTGAGTTCTGCTATTGCTCACTTCCTATACATTATTTACTTGACAGGTGATCAGATCAAACATATCCGAAATGCCTCCAAGAGTTGTGACACTTTTAATTCTTAACATAAATCATTGAATGAAATAGATTATCAATCATCACTAACTAGAACATTTTTCCCATCGTGATTTTTAACAGGTTTTATCAACTTTGTGGTCAGTTTGTGTAAAATTGGTAACACAATATCTTTGTCTGAACGAAACGACTCTCTGTCTCAAAGTCCGGACATACGAATACAAAGTGTTTTGTTTTGCACAAGGAATTTTCTTTTACCACGTCCAATGCGCGCAGACATTTTGTTTTAGACTGGATACCATTTATCGGAAATTACTGTACATTTTACGGACGAATGCAGTATCGCAGTAGTAGTAAAATTAAAATTTCGGTGGTATAAAATTACCAAAAAGGTTATGCTACACAGTATTAAATGTACCAGTTACGTTGACGTACCGATACGGTCTGTTTTATTTTTATTTTTGTAATAAGGATTTCAAGGACGTATTAATACGACCATATTTGAAAAAAAGCCGTAACATTTCCCAAATCAAGCCATATTTACGAAAGTACGGCCTTTATCTGGAGCTCTGAATTACAGTACAATGTTTCTGACAATTAACAAAGTAGAGGTTAATCACTTTTATGCACACTATTACTCCTATAAATAGTGATGAGTAACATCGTTTTTCCAGGCGTCTTTAATTTGAATATTAATTAAATCACAATGTTTACAAATTCCCTGGTCCCGAAATTGTATAACAGATCCATTGCTTTAGTTTTTATTATAAAAATGATATAAATTGCATATTTTTTTCTGAAAATTGTTTAACCTGTATCTGGTATCTTTAAATACGTATCATTAAACAATTATGCGTAACTGAAATTGTTCACTTAGTTGTAGTCTGTCTGTATCAAATAGTCTGTCTGCTTTGATCAGTTTTAATTTAATATATCCGTCCATGGTTCATTAAGAAGACGTTTTGTTCTGTTAATGAAATTGTGAATCATTTTTACTTTCAGTCATCTACTCCAATCACGTTAACATTAACAGAATAAAGATCATCATCGAGACATCAGCTCAAACTCAATGACGTCAGCCACAAAATTTAGAATCGTCAGAGTACCAGCATGCATTAATATTAAAAATTAATTTAGCATAGTTCATATTCCTGACAAGTAATATAGTCAAATGACTTATGTTCCCCTACAAAAACTCACAATATACTTAAGTATTGTAGTATTGTTATCTTTTCAGTGGTATACTGATGATACATTCGGGTTAAAAACCCTTAGTGGGAGAGGCGGAATGTTCATTCGAGTGATTCCTGGTATCCATCACACACATTGGCACTCAACGTACAGTGTATACACGGATCATATTCTACCTTTTCTCACATAAAACAATTCTTACGCCGCACCGTTTCACGTCAAAATGTCAAAATAAAGCATACATTCATTTGAAGTGATTTTGTCACTGCATCTTCTTTAAAGCAAAGAAAAATGAAGTGAAGGATTTACGTATTTTAGACGTTACAAATTGCCGATGAATATTCCCCTCGTGGTCTTTAAACAAATGAAGAAACAAAATCATCTTGAGTTATAAAAATACTAGTGCGCAATCTTTATAAGTTTATAATATTTTTCACTACACCTATAACAAAACCTTTTTGTTATGATCAACAAAATGTTGTTTCGTTTAATGAGTAGGACAAGACATCGAAAATTGACACACTGATTGTATTAAAATAGATTTGAATTTTTTATCGGGAAACTTGGTATCTAAAGATCTACCATAAGTCTGGAGATGGAAGTATAGATCTACAAAATATATCCCTATATAAATCAGGGTTTTTGTCATACAAATAACTTTCAACGGATATCATGTTAGCGCCTTGTTCTATACAATACTCTTTTGGCCATTGGTCAGTCAATTTCTTACCAATATCTGCACCATAGTACCAATCAGGATAGCCACGCAGCAATATTGTTACGACTACAACACTTCCATCTTCTTGTACTAAGATGCCAGGGCTGCCCGAAGCACCTTTGCCAAACTTGCAATGGAACAGAATTCGGTGTTCATTTGAAAGTTTGCTGAACGGAGGAACGTCAAAACGTCTGGTAGTTAGATTGTCGTTATACTCCATTACGTCTTGTATGTCTTTTTTTGTTGTTTCACTGTCTTTATCAATTATAAGATCAACCGTGTTATATTCCATTGCACTTCCCATGTGACCAAGAAACGTAAAGTTTCCGTCGAAATCTGGAATCCCAAATATCTCGAATGGTGGAGGGAATCCATCTCGATGGTCAGCAAGTTCCAGAATAGCCGTGTCAGTTTGTTCATTACAAAACTTTAAAACAGCTTTGAAGAAAAACTTCTTTGCATCTATATTACCTCGACTGTGGTGAATATTGTCAAAGTAATTGAATAAACAAAAGACGTTTGGATGTTCTAGCGCAGTTACCTGCCTGTGGTTATCATTTTGTTTGCATCTCGGATTTCCTGAAACAGATGAATAGAATTCCAAATTAGGTAAGACTTTGGGCTCCGTGCTCCATTTGATTCACAATACACCAGGAAAAAGTCCCTAACATATGGCAGATGAAAGCTCTATATACACATTGAAACTATGTGGCTAGTTTGCTGGTCTTAGGTTGAGATTTAAATTTTTATTTAAAATTCTTCACGAAATTATGAAAGTATCGCTTTTGATAAGAAAAAACGTGTTTTTGATGACCGGCTGTTTCCTTTTCGACATCGGTAGCTTCCGCTGCAATTTTTTGCTGTGACGTAGCTTAATCCCTACTATACGAGGCAGTAGTGCAGAATTACACTGCTCATAACGCATCCGTTTTTAAATGCAAAAATAAACCACAAGTGCAAGAAACACAATATAGGCACACTTATAAAAATAACATGCTTTAAATCGTAAATTAAAAAAAAATGTGATTACTTTTCGATTTTTATTAGCTCACCTGAGTCTTTGGCTCATGGTGAGCTATTGTGACTGGTCTTTGTCCGTCGTCCGTCAACAAGACTCAGGTGAGCTGACAAGGTGTCTGTGTTATGATTTTGACATAGCTTGTATGTCTTCTTCTTACCATATTATTTGTTCTTTGATCATTATTGTTTTGTTTTCAAAAACAATCTAGAATGAATAAGCCCAAAAAAATATATATGCATTCATAGTGAAAAAAACTCATAGATCTATTGAAAGATTTCTTACATGTACCTCAGGCGAAACATATCACAGACAAATAAGCAACACATCACTGAACAGAGAACGTTTTTATAGAAAAAAACTCTCGATTGGAGTTAATTAATCAAGTCTTCCAAAAAAACTGTATGGCATACAAATGAGCATTTTAATTTTTTTTTGGGATCAGCTACTTGGAAAATATTTCTAGATATTTTCACTGATTTATCTTTGAATTCTTTAATCCTAATTGATCTAGCCTCTCTATAAATTTTGCTCATAGGGCTCGTAATTCCATCAAAATTTAAAATTATTTATTTGAAAAATCTTCAATGAATATTCATGATGTTAGGTTAACTTCATCATTTTTTCACTTTTTCACTATTTTCAGTCTACATTTTTACTTTCCATCATAATATTGAAGTTTTTGTTAACAGTCCAGGTAGCTGTGTCAAGTGGCAAATGGTAAATGTGCATTACTTCCGGTTTCGCGCGTGACAGGTGCGCGCGACCAAGTGCGTAAAATATGGATTTGAATTTGAGGACATCTTTAATATAAAATTACCTGTGGAATTTTGTAAAACTGTCTTAGTTAGATATATATTTTTCGCTCATATGAAAATTTCGAGGTCAAAAATTTGTAACTCGTAACAAATCTCGGAATTTTTCCAGACAGTAACATCGTCGGTTTAAAGGCACACAGAAATTGCACTGCGTGTGTTTTGCCCTTTTAATTATTTTGAAAATAAACTTCAAGCGATATTTTAAAGAAATGCTGATGACGCATTTTGACAAAATGGATCTCATGTGTGTGCATGAACCAACGTCAAAATGGGAATTATTCAAAAAATATTTCTCAAACCTTTTCCAAGCAACAGTGTATTCTTAAATAGTATATATTGTCCTAATATGATATACATTTTGGAAACAGAAAAAAATGATCTTAAGGTAAAATTTCGATAAAAATAAATTAGACACTGTGACTGTTTACTAGTATTGTGACGGGTCAGAATTATTTACCCAACAAAGATAGAATAGACTAAATATATATGGCTTTTACAAATGTACAGTAAAAAACCTGTTTCAATAATAGATTTTACTTCTCGATTTTTATTAGCTCACCTGAGTCTTTGGCTCATGGTGAGCTATTGTGACTGGTCTTTGTCCGTCGTCCGTCAACAAGACTCAGGTGAGCTGACAAGGTGTCTGTGTTGTGATTTTGACATAGCTTGTATGCCTTCTTCTTACCATATTATTTGTTCTTTGATCATTATTGTTTTGTTTTCAAAAACAATCTAGAATGAATAAGCCCAAAAAAATATATATGCATTCATAGTGAAAAAAACTCATAGATCTATTGAAAGATTTCTTACATGTACCTCAGGCGAAACATATCACAGACAAATTCACCGTTTACTAGTATTGTGACGGGTCAGAATTATTTACCCAACAAAGAATAGACTTAATATATATGGCTTTTACAAATGTACAGTGAAATACCTGTTTTAATAATACACTCTACGACATGAAATGCCGTCATGATGTATCTTGAACCAACTCTAAATCCAGTCGCTGTGCCGTTCCCGAAGCGTATTTGACAAACACTGTGTGACCATTTAGCCAATGCTTGTAGCACGCGTACACTGTTTTTCACAGGAATATTTCTACAATCCACAAAATTGCCAGTAGAGGATGCCCTTTGTTGCGTTTTGAATATTTGTTCATATGATTGTGGTGTATACCTACACTTAAATACATCACCTAGAATAAAATACAGAACACTTTGATTTTGAACTGATTGGTATGTGTCTGTGAGTTGATTTAAACAAAATTCGTTCAGTGATTTTAATAAAGTTCATATGAACTTAATTTATAAGTGGTGCGTAGTTTGGTATAGATCAGGGCATTAATGAGCGTGAACAAAGTCTTCAGGAAGAAGTTAATTTTCTTCCTTCAAGTACTTGCATAATATTACATCATCAAAGTGTACACAAGTATGGCCCATACAAATCTGGCTTACTCAATATATTTTTTGAACTACACGCGAAACGATGTAATGTTTAAAAGGCATCAACTGCACAAATCTATTTCAATTGATCACAGAAACTGAAGTATTTTTAACGAAGCAGGTATATCACTTCCATGAGGAGAGCCTGCATCATGCATATTCTCTTGATCACGGCAATTCACATTTCACATTGTTTTTATTGCCCGCATAATCTAAGTGAAATCTTTTAGCAATGTACAATTAGAAACCAGTTTGATTTGTTTAAGAAAATAGCTTGATATTTATTTAAACATTTTTCAAAAGTAAACCTGTTTTTTAATTAAAAAAATGATACCACAAGATTTTTCATTCACTTGAGACTTCCTTGGTACTTTAAAAATGGGTTTTAGTTTATTACCAAGTTCACTAATTAAGGGTCTGTTTATATAGGCAGTGATTCTCCTTGAAATTTATCTCTAAACAACATAATTTACACATACATATATACCTTTTACTGACTGTAGTCTTTCTCTGCTGTCTGAATGGTGTCTTTCATATCTATCATTATTCATAACTATGATTGGCGGTTGGCCTACATTATTCTGGTATTCAAATACATATTCGCTGCCATTGATAGATATTCGGGAGGTAGACAGCTCTGATTGTTTTCTTGTAGCAGTCTCTGAAAAAAAGTAGGAACAAAATTACGCTAAAGAAAATTTGTTTGCACGAATAAACAAATGAAATGTTCAAAAACACTGTCTAACGTATTTCATTCGCTCATTATCTATTAGAGAATACAACATACATAGCCAAGATGCAACACAAATCATGAAACTTTTTTTTTAAAGTTCATCTGATATATAAGTGCATAAACTATTGATACATTTTCTGACGTCACATGTTTGATATACGAGTATTTGGTATATTTGGTCTTGTTAGTAGGTTTTCCGTTCCTTCCTGTACAAGGGAGATTCATGAATGGACAATAAAACTGATCTTCTACACGTTAAAGTAAGTTGGCATTTTCGTCCTTATCAGTAATAACTACGTATTTTTCCAACAGCTTTTTAGATTTCTACTTTATATGATATAAACTTTTCTTAATCAACATCTTCAATATTCAAATATGAATATGATTTTAAACGATAAATGATTTATACGTTATTACTCATGAAAAATCTTCTGAATTAAAACCAGCCTTGAACAAAAACGTCATTTAGTCTTTTTTATATCAAATTAACAAACGTATTAACATTCTCTACCCCTGGAATAAACCAAGAATCGTTGTAGTAAAGTGACACATTTACCAAATGTCTTATGCTGTGGGTTAATTTCCTGATAAAATATCAATGACTATTTTCGCGTATTTATCCTTAAAGAGCTCTTTTGCGTGATATACGAATAATAATTTACATAAGAGCTTTATTTAAATAGCTCACTCTATTTTATAAATACAGTCTTCCATTCTAGTACTACCGTTTATGTTAACGTTATGCTTAAAATTCCGGCGAATAAATGGCGGAAAACTAAATATTATTAAAATATCAACAATGCGAATGAGGGACATTCCTGATAACAAATTATCTCCCTTACATCAAAGGTAGATCAAATTGCACATTCAATTTGGTCCTTTCATTTGGAATCCTCTAAATTTATCCTTGTTGCTCTTTGTGATAGTCGACTTTTAGTTGTGAAAATTGTAACTTTTATATAAAATAAAAAGAAAGGGTTATCAAAAACAAACATAATGGTGTTAACGAAACATGTTGCTAAACTAAATGTGTAATCTGACTACCATTGTTTCAAATATTAGTAATTAGGCTTAATTATCACCATACCAAGAAAGAAAATAGCGATGAAAGCAGAGGAATCTAATGGAAGGACTAATTTAATATTCAAGAGTATTCAGGGTAGATAATCCGCTAATGTCCTCCATTGTTATGTCGGTTGTCAAGCAAGCATTGAGGTAATTACAGAGTACAGGCTATGACACTGATACTTAAGAGTGAGGGTCTGTTGAATTGGAGAATATGTAACAGCGATGGGGTTCTTGAAAGCTCGAAGACCAAATCTTGTGTTTAAGTCCGGCATGTCAGAAATCTTAAGCTAAGCAGCTGATCTCAGTCTAGCACTATACTAAGTTTTATTTGAAATTAAGATATCATTGCCATTAGCATTGCACAGACTAGAAATAAAATGTTCGAACATTACTTACGCGTTGCCCGCGAGGTTACCTGGGTTGTCTTCTGTCCACGTGTAGGTTTGGTTTTTTTGTTTGTTCTACTTCCGTTAAATCCATATTCTTCATCACTTCCTGTGTCGTCATTACCACATTTAGAACATGGAATGCCCATCTAGTAAAACGCCGAAACAATATCAACCAATAAATGAATATTTTAAAGCTATTTATAATCAAAAGAGTAATTCAGAATGTAAATTGAAGTTTTAAAGTTAAAGCACTAGCGGATCCAGGGGGGGGGGGGGGGCGCACCCGGCGCACGCCCCCCCTAAAATTCCCGGAGCTTACATGTTCTTTGGTATGGAAACAATAAAATATACTATATTTTCCTATTTTTTCTTCGCTCGCTTCGCTCGCGCTCGTTATTAGATATTATAACTATAGGTAACGTATGCCCCTGGATCTGCTAGTGCAACCTTTAGAGTGATTAAAAGTTACGCCCCCCCCCCCCCCTAACCCAAAATCCTGGATCCGCCCCTGTAAAGTAACCTTTGACATACAAATACACTTTTACCATAGACTTTTGCAAGAAGTAGAAAAAGGAAAAGTATCCGAGATTTCCAAATTGATTATACTTGTCCTATATTTAGAAGAAGCGCTTCGATTTTTGTTTAGATTATACCTTATTGATATAACTTAATTTTCAAACAATAGCCCAATAGGTTTGGGATATTGCCCGTTTTAAACTCAAAATAGTAAAACAGTCACACGACAAGTGCATATTTAATTATTGAAACAAAAGAACCAAGTACTGGTTTAACAAAACTAAGCCAGTTAAACTTGTCCGTGTAAAAATGTTACTTTTTTCATTTTAATAGCAGTAAGTTTGCCACATAAATCAGTTAACGTTTTGAAAAACAAACTGGTAGATAATTTTTTATTACCCGAATTGACTACTTAACGTCCATATCAGTAAATCGCTTATTCCAAATAGAACTATTTTACTATTCATTCAGCAAGGAAGCTTAAAACAACTTGGGAAACAACTGAAATGCACCCTACTTAGTACTAAAAATAGTAAGTTGATAACGTGAAAAGTGACGTGTTTAGTATAATGGTGTGCAGTTGAAATACACTGAGATATCACTAGCTTACAGGTCTTTTCGTACTGGATGATAACCCTCACAAACGTGTGTGCAGCATGATATGTCGTAAAATATTGCATGGTGTATCGTAAAATATTGTATATTTCATTATTTTGAAGTGTCAAACTGTCATGAAGAAAAATAGAATGTCATTAGAAATAACACGAATTTAACTTTTCTTTTTGAATATGTTTGATTAATTGTTATGTACGTTATCAAAGTAATAGCTCTTTTAAACCGGTAGAAAGTACCGAGGTTCTGTTCTTGTCAGTACACCACCAAACAATTTGTCCGAGTTTCGGAGCGTAGTGACGGGTAATTGAAAAGTAGATACGTGTATACATCATGAACATAGCAAAGATATTCTGATGCTCCGTGCACTTATAGATTTTAAGCAACTAAGATGTTTTATGTCTGTCCGATTTTTCTTACTGTCTTCCATCACGAATTGTGTTTACAGCAACAAATAACCGGTTCCGACGTAGAAAGACCGCCGAAAAAGCAGATTTCGCAGAGAGACTGCCAATATGGTTATGCAGTAATATGCACCATGCTCTTCTGAAGTCATATTTATTTTACCCATGCCTACACACTTTAATAAAGCTTCGTTGGTGTTTATTTGAATATGGAAAAGCTTATCAATTACGATATAATTATGTTATCTTTTTGATCCCTCCAGTTTTACCGGTTGTTTACGAAACTGACGGAAATACCCATGAAAATCCCGCTATAAATAGACCATACTAAGTTCAGTATATACAGCATTTCAAACATTTATTTTATAGTATGTTAATGATTAAATAAAATAAAAACATGTACAAAGAAGATATAAAAGCTCAACGATCTGCATAAAGAAAAACTAAAACTTCTTTTCATTATTTTCAAAACGTAAGTAGCTAGTATTTTTATATCGAATACGAAAAATGTTTCACAAAAATCAGTTTAAAATTGGTATACTAGTAAGGTAAGTACATCATTTATTAGTTAATTAATTTATTTATTAATAAATCAAATTAACAAGATCATTTTCATTTTTGAATTAGTTGTTTACGTCTGATAACAGGTATTATTTGTCTTAAATCATAAATCATTTTCAAGTATTGCGTACTAATATTTGATAATTTAGGTCTTCAGCGTACCCGTTTTTAAACTGTGACAGGACGTGTACGGTAGGGAAAGCTAACAGATGCTAGGGGTCTACCCCACCCCACCTGCCCCTTCTCTCCTAACTTCTGCTTAATTCTTGTTTATTAATATGAAAATGCTCCTTTAAAACATTTGTGCTTACACACTAGGGTCTACAAGTATCAATATCAATATCAAGATTTGAAACGGCACATCTATGTTCGATACTAAAAATAGTAAATCCTAGTTTTAAATGCGCCCGGCTTCACACTTTATCGATCGTGTAACTGAGGTACCAGTGACACAATTAATATGCGAATTTTGTGGGCCAGTGACAATGTTTACAAGTTTTCAACGAAGGAAGAAAACGTTTATTCTGACAACCGGCTTGTCTTGCTCAAATTAGATCGCACTTTTTTATATAAATCTGATACTAGTAAATTAAACATTGTCTTTATACCTTTTCTGCAACTGGAGCGATGAAACATGTGTTGTTAAATTTTGATCGACCCTTTGATGCACGTGTGTTCTAGCCATTTATATTTAGAAAATGTTCGTCCCGTCTTGTTAAACGTCTAAGGGAAACTCGGCTGGTTGCTGACAGACCTAGGTCTGGGCGTCCGCGCGTGACGTCACAGCGTCAGGACAGGTTTATTTGTCTGACGCATTTGCGCAATCACCCGTACGTAGGTCTGCCCCTTTACAGGTGACGTCGCCAGCGTCGTATGGCTCATGCCCCCCAGAATATTTACATTGAGGTAGTGGAGGCAGGTTTTGTTTAATGATGATTCCCGGTTCACCCTGTTTCAAGAAGATGGTCGACGCCATGTATACCGACGTCGTTGTGAAAGTTTTGCCGACTGCTGCGTTGTACAGAGAGGTTTGGAGATGAATCTGTTAGTGTTACAACAACCATACATTCCAGAAGGATAATGATCGGCTCCATGTAGCGTGGATCTGTCTCGACTTTCTCACAAACAACAATATCTACCCACTTCCCGCCATACAGCCCCAACCTATCCCATATTGAGCATTTGTGGGACCAACTGGATAGACAGGTTCGACGACGCCAGCCTCCCCCTTTTACTCCGGCCCAGCTGAGAGTTGTCCTCGAGGAAGAGAGGGCCAACATCCGAATGAGGAGGATCAACTCACTCATGAATGCTTAGGAAAATCAGGGCCGTAGAGAGAGCGAATGGGGGACATAGCCAGTAACCACAATCAGTCCATTTCGAATTCAGATTACAGAGGTCTCTTCCAGTTCCCTTCAATTACACTCAAATCACTAACCAGATATAAATCATTGATTTTGCTGTTTGTTCTCTATGGATAAATTTTCATTTTTACTTTAAGTTATTGAACATTATACTCGACGTCTTACCTATAATCATCTTCAAAGTTTACCCTAAGTTTCTTTATCCCTTAAGTATATTTATTTTTTATCGGGAAACTTGGTATCTAAAGATCTACCTTAAATCTGGAGATGGAAGTATATCTCTATGAAATATATCCTTATGTAAATCAGGGTTATTGTAATACAAGGATAACACGATAACATGTTAACATAACATATCTCAACGGATAACATGTTACTGCCTTGTTCTATACAATATTCATTTGGCCATTGGTCAGTCAAGTTCTCACCAATATCAGCATCATAGTACCAATCAGGATAGCCACACAGCAATTTTGTAACAACTACAACACTTCCGTCATCTTGTACTAAGATGCCAGGATTGCCTGAAGCACTTTTGCCAAACTTACAATGGAACAGAATTCGGTGTTCATTTGAAAGTGTGTTGTACGGAGGAAAGTCATACCTTTTGGTAGTTTGTTTTGCGTTAGACTCCTTTACATGCTGTATGTCTTCTCTTGTTGTTTTACTGTCTTTATCAATTATAAGATCAACGGTGTTATATTCCATTGCACTTCCCATGTGACCAAGGAACGTTAAGTAACCGCCGAAATCTGGAATCCTAAATATCTCGAATGGTGGAGGGAATCCATCTCGATGGTCAGCAAGTTCAAGAACAGCCGTATCAGTTTTTTTGTTTCTAAACTTAAAACAGCTTTGAAGAAAAACTTCTTTGCATGTATATTACTTCGACTGTGGTGAATACTGTCAAAGTAATTGAATAAACAAAAGACGTTTGGATGTTCTAGCGTAGTTATCTGACTATAGTAATCTAATTGTTCGCATCTCGGATAAACTGAAAAAGATGAATAGAATATCAAACGAGGTAAGATTATAGGTGCGTGCTGCATTTGATTCATGATACACCAGGAAAAATTCCATAATATAAGGCAAATGAAAGTTAGATATGAACATAGAAACTATGTGGCTAGCTTGCTGGTCTACGTTGTGATTAAACACTATTTAAAATTTTGTAAGTGCATCAGTTTTATTTAATATTAAGCGGCCGGTCTTATATAAAATTTTTTAGAACATATAGTGTTTCATTCCTAGTTCGTATCTCTTTAAATTAATTAATTTAACTTAAACAAAAAAAAGACTGAAAATATTACTTCAAGAAACTGTAATATGCTGAAATTTTCAACTTAATATCTACATGGCAAGGTTGAAGTGTTCAGACTGATTTTCTTATTTCCGACAATCGTAACAAATTTGTCATCTTCGGGATTTTTCCAGACGGTAACCTTGTCGGCTATAGGGTAAACTAATTCATTGAAACTGTACTGTGTTTGTTTCGCTCTTTTAATTAAAAACATTGAAAGAAGACTTCAGGCGATATTTTTAGAAATGCTGATGGTGCATTTTGACAAAATGGACCTTATGTGTATGCATGAACCAATGTTGAAATGGGTATCATTTAAATAATGTTTCTCAAACCACATGCTAGCAATCGTGTATTCTTTAATACTTCATCAAAATAGTATATATCGTCCTAATATGACATATATTTTGGTAACAGAAAAAAAGATATTAAAAAGTAAAATTACGATAAAGATAACAAATGATACACCGTTTACTAGTATTATGACGCGACACAATTATTTACCCAACCAAGATAAGATGCCCTAAATGGATTAAATTTATGGCTTCTACAGAAGTACAGTGAAATACCTGTTTTAATAATACACTCTACGCATGGAGTGCCGTCATGGTGTATCTTGAACCAACTCTAAATCCAGTCGCCATGCCGTTCCCGAAGCGTAATTGACAAACACTGTGTGACCATTTCACCAATGCTTGCAGCACGCGTACACTGTTTTTCACAGGGATATTTCTACAATCAACAAAATTGCCAGAACGGGTTGTCCTTTGCCGACTTTGGAATGTTTGTTCATATGATCGTTTTGTATACCCACACCTAAATACATTATCTATAATGAATATACAGAACAATTTGATTTTGAATTGACTGGTATGTGTCTATAAGTGAGTTGATGTGAGCGAAAATCGTTCAGTGATTTAAATAGAATTCACGTGTCCTTAATTTAAAAGTGGTGCGTTTGCCGTAACGTATATTTTGGTATAGATCAGGACAATAACGAGCGTGAAGAGATTCTTAAGGAAGACATTAGACTTTAGCAAACGCTGGAAAATTATTTTGTTTCTTCAAAACTTGCACAATTTTTCATCATCAAAGTGTATACAAGTATAGCCCCTACAACTCTGGCTTACTCAATATATATGTTGATCTGCCTGCGAAAACGATGTGATGTTAAATCTACTACAACTGATCACAGCAGCTAAAGTATTTTTACGAAGCAGAAGTATCACATCCAAGAAAAGGTCGTGCATCATGCATATTCACTTAGATTATCAGGGCAATTCACATTTCACATACCACGATAATCTGAGTGAAACCGTTTAAAATGTACATTTGAAACTCCATATGATTTTTTTTAAAGGAAATAGCTTACGACCTTCTTTTCAAGTAAATAACAAATCCATTGGTATCATTTTTTTTCTAAATAAAAAAACAGGGATTTTATATATATATAAGTGGCCTTTAAATCATAAATAAATAAATGAAATAAATAAATAAAACGTTTATCGCTAATTACCGATTTCACTATTAAACGATAACGGTCAGTTTTTACAGACATTTACATATGAGTTTATCTGTATATTTAACATATAAATACAGGTATAATTAATTCGATTGCTTGCCTCTAACTGACTGCGTGTAGTCTTTCTTAGTCTGATTTACCTGCCCCTGACACTACTTATCGAAGTATAGTAGGCAGGGAACCAGACTAAGTCTTTCTGTGCTAAAAGAATGTCGTTGTTCATGTCATATTACTCACAAATGTGAATGACATTTGCACAAGATTATTTTGGTATCCAACTATAAATTTGTGGCCATTGAAAATCATTGTTCCTTTAGCAGTCCCTGAAAAAAAACATAAAGTAAGAAACAAATAATAAAAAAAATAGAAACTTTGTTTGCAAGAAAAAAAAAGAGAAAAAAAAAGAATTTACAGAAACAATGTGTAATAAATTTCGTTAGCTCATTCTCTATCTATTAGAGAATACAACGTACATAGTCAAGATGCAACATAAATCATGGAGTTTTATGCCTCCACTCTGGAGGGGGGATACATTTAGATTTGCCCTTGTCCGTCCGTCTGTCCGTCCGTCCAAAAAAGTGTGGCGCCTATAGCTCCAAAAGCGCTGGAGCTAGAGTCAAGAAACTTTACATGTTGATCAGCATTTGAAGTTGTGCACCTCGGGGTTTCCCGTATAGATTTATTTGGAACTGTTAGAGTTATGGCACGTTACTTAGTCAAAAATAAAAAAAATCAACTTGTGTCGCCTGTTCCTGCAAAAGCGCTGCACCTACAGTCAAGAAACTTTACAGGAATGTTGATCAGCATGTAAAGTTGTGCACCTGGAGTTTCCCGTATATATTCATTCGGAATTGTTAGAGTTATGGCCCCTTACATACTCATTTGCAATTTTCAACTTGTGTCGCCTGTAACTGCAAAAGCGCTGGAGCTAGAGTCCCCCAGTTCTGAGCAAGGTTGACATACTATGTCTGACTGAAGCAAATGTCTATGAGAATCAAGTACAGTACCATCAGCGTGTTGGGTGGAGCTTGACATGTTTGCCTATGTCACGGGAAGACAACTGCCATGGTTTGCTATTCTACAAACGAAATAAATTGCCAGTGACAACTTCCAGTGTTTGCCATCCACCTCATATGGAACAAGTGTCAGTTACCATCTCATCAGAGCTCTGTCCAAGGTCATTCTATCTTTTCTATAGATCTCCATGCTCGAACATAATAGACTTGATTAATGATCTAACACATATTGCAAACCAAACTTCTCCAGATGTACTGCTTGGAGATTTCAACTTAGCTTTTAGTTCTACAAATTATACAAAACTATCACAGAAATTGAATAACTATTCCCAGTGTGTGCAGCTCCCAAGTCACAGGGGTAGTTCTATACTTGACCTTGTCTACATACAGAATAATATTCTACAACCCAGATTATTCTGGGATAATGGACATTTTATAAACAGCATGACTCACAGAACATATAACTTAGGAACTTAGTACAAATTAGACATGAAAACACCTGTTTACCATCTGCAAACTCCAAGAATGTCCAACTATGCATACAGAATTATAAAGGATAATATTCATCCATTGGTCACAGTGTTGGAGACAGTATTTTGAGTCTTCACACAACAACAGGTTTCTTATAGTTGACATTTTGTTAAACCAATCTTATTAATGATTCAGCGTGTACGACAATCTCGTGGCCATATTGCTAGCTATATCAGTAGCTAGGTTGAGTGGGGGCTTCTGTGTCCTATGGACACTTTTCTGATTTTTTCTTAGTTCAACTGACTTAAAAGTGAGTTAAACTATTTATACAGTTTTTGACGTCATATGTTTGATATACAGGTATTCCTGTACAAGGGACATTCATGAATGGACAATAAAACTCATTTTGTACATGTTAAAGTAAGTTTGCATTTTCGTCCTTTATCAGTAATAAGTACGTTTTTGCCGTTTTTTACCAGTATCTTCAATATTCAATCATGAGTATGATGAAATATACGACATTGCTGCTGAAGAATCTTCTGAATTAGAATACAAGTCTTGAACAAAAACGTCATTGAGTCTTTTTTATATCGAATTAACAAACGTATTAATATTCTCTACCCCTGAAATAAGCCAAAAATCGTTGAAGTAAAGTGACACATTTATCTATGTATTATGCTGTGGATTAATTTCTAGTTCCTGATAAATAGAATTATTGACCATTTTCGCGTATTTATCCTGAAAGAGCTCATTTGCGTGAAATATTATTAATTAGTTACACAAGAGCTTTATTTCAATAACTCAATTTTATTATACAGTCTTCCATTCTAGTACCTCGTTTATTTTAACGCTATGGTTATAATTCCGGCAAATAAATGGCGAAGAAGTAAAAAAAATTCAAATATTAAAAATGCAGTTGTCAAGCAAGCATTGAGAAAATACAGAGTACAAGCTATGACAATGATACTTAAGAGTGAGATAGTGTGTAAATTGGAGAATATGTAACAGCGATGCCGTTCTTGAAACGTCAACTTATCCAGCTCGATGACCAAATCTTGGGTTCAAGTCCGGCATTTTAGAAATCTTAGACTAAGCAACCGATCTCGATCTGGCACTATACTTAGCTCTATTTGAAATTTAGATATCAT
Source organism: Cyclina sinensis (assembly GCA_012932295.1). NCBI lineage: Eukaryota > Metazoa > Mollusca > Bivalvia > Venerida > Veneridae > Cyclina > Cyclina sinensis. The sequence goes on along the minus strand of JAAONU010000006.1, from coordinate 19,317,844 downwards.
TGCCATTATCATTGCACAAACTAGAAATAAAATGTTCGAAAAATACTAACGCGTGCCGTCGAGGTTACCTGGGTTGTCTCATGTCCACGTGTAGGTTTGGTTTTTGTGTTTGTTCTACTTCCGTTAAGTCCACATTCTTCATCACTTCTTGTGTCGTCATTACGACATTTAGAACACGGAATGCCCATCTAGTAAAAAGTCGAAACAAAATCAGCCAATGTTTCTAAGATAAGTATTATCAAAAGAGTAATTAAGAATGTAAGTTTGAAAGTTAAAGCAACTTCTAAAATTCAAATAGACTTTTACCATAGACTTTTGCAAGAAGTAGAAAAAGGAAAAATATCCGGGATTTCCAAATTAATTGTACCTGTCCTAGAAGCACTTCGACTTTTGTTAAGATATATCATATTGATAAATTGATATAACTGCACTTTCATTGTACAATAGCTTTGGATTATTGCCTGTTTTACACTCGATTAATATAGCATAAATGTCACACGACAAGTGCGTGTTTAAAACAAAAGGATCAAGTACTGGTTTAACAAAACTTAACCAATTAAATCTGTCCGTGTTTTGTTTTTGGTAACTTTTTTTTCATTTTAACAGCAATAAGTTTGCCGCAAAACTTTTAAATTGTAAATTATGAATAAGAAAAAAAAGGAAAAAAATGGTAGATAATTTTTTATTACGAACAACTTACCTCCCTTGTTTAAAATCGACTGCTTACGTCCATAGGTAGATCGCCCGTTCCAAGTAGTACTTTTTACTATTCATTCAACAAGGAAGCTTGACACAACTTGGGAAACCAAATTGAAATGCACCGTACTAAGTCGTCGAAGTGGAAAGTGACGTCATATTAAGTATAACAGTGTGCTGTTGAAACAGTAACCTCTGAATTTTAGAATTTAGCTTTCAGAGTATGGACACAGTGATGTTGAAGAGAAAACCATGTGCTTCTCACAAACTAAGGATCACAAACTGACAGTAAGAAACAACAAAAAAGTCATTGTAAACATGATGATTGGTTATAAATAAAACGATATCTAAATCTATGTACTATGTGAAAATGTTGCAATATATCAAGTTAATATATATTCAATATTATTAGAGATACAATTGAAGATGAACCTTCCATTCTATATTCTCATGGCCTATTCTATATTTAAGTAATAATAGTGTTATCAAAAGATATGTTTTGACTTGAATATAGTGTTATGATTTTGGCTGAATTTTATTGCGATATCTTTGTAATACTTAGTCATTTTTACGAGAAGATATCATGTGTTAAGAGCTCACTGTTTTTTTGTTTTCTTATTGACTAAATTGATTTAATTTTGTTTAGTTAAATTCGTATTTTATACGATTTATTCATGCTGTAAACATATTTATGACTGTTATCATTCACGAATATATACAGCATGAACAAATCGTGAAATATTGTATATTTCTTGATATAGAAGTATCAGGCTGTCAAGAAGAAAAAAGTGTGTCATTTAAAGACGATTTTATCTAAAGAAAATTAAACCAATTTAGGCAATAAGAATTTTTTTCTGTTTTTCAATTCAGTCTTGAGTTTTTGTTTTAAAGCTAAAAAACAGCATTATCTTCCACTATCGTTTTATATATTACCTAATAATTCTTCGAAGACGTGGTATGTATATATCGGTTAGTCGGTCGGTAGTCAACTATCTAAACCTTGAGAACGCATGGGCAAAGGGACTTAATATTTGGTAGGGAGAGTTTGCATGTTGTGTAAATGAACCCTGTTGTTTTGGGGCTAACAGTGTCAAAGGTTAAGTTCACAAGGGTAATCACTTTGAAAATGGTTGCGTGTTAATAACTAAAGAGAAACTGCGTCTAACACCCTAAAATTTTCGGGATGATTTGAGAAGACGACCCCTATTTTTTTTCAAGGGCAGTTAGATTAAAAACGGGTTCCAACAATAATAATAATAATAATAAACTCGTGAAATGTTGTTCCAGGGCTTTCAAACGATAAAGTATGGTTTTGGCGTGATGAGTACATGAACCTTTTGTTTTCAGGGTTATATGGATCAAGCAGTTTCTAGAAAGAATTTTTCTAAAATAACTGCTTCCTGACCCACAGGATGGTTGGGCATGTTTAGAGAAAATCCTATTGATTTTGTGCTCACTGCACTGCATCAAATGTCAAGTTTACAGGGACCTGTACTTAGTCAATAGTTTTCGTTTAATTATTCGAGCATGAGAAAATATTAAACGTTTAACCATAGTTCAATTTTATGAGTAGGTACCACCGCATCCCTTTTACTACGCTGCTGAATCGACAGTCTTGATCCTTGGGATTTCTGAAGCGCATGAGAGGGGCATCAGTGTCATCTGACAGACAACTCTTATTGATGATTTGTTTATTAATTCTGAAATCAATTTATTATACCTTCATCAACACAATGCTTTGTTAGTATTTATTTAAATAGGCAAAAAAAATCAAGTGATTAGGCCTTTTTTCTACCTCCAGTCTTTCTGGTTGTTTGTTTCGTTTTCACTGATACGGATAAATGACGGAAATACCCGTGGAAATCCAGCTATAAATAGACCAAACTTCAGTTCATATAGCATTTTACATTGATTGTATAGTGTGTTATTGATTAAGATAATAAAAAAGAAAATATACATATATACAAGAAAGATATAAAAACTAATGGATGTGCATAAAGTTTAACTAAAAAGTTTTGAAAATTAATTTATTTTCAAAACGAAATTTGATAGTATTTCTATATCGAAAACGAAAGTTGTTTTAATTGAACATTATACAGTAGGCTACTGGTATAACTAGTAAGTACGTATTTCATTTGTTTTTTTTTAATATTGATTAAGATCATTTCATTTTTTTGAAATTAGATATTTACGTCTGATTACAGGAATTATTGGTCTAAAATCGTAAATCATTTCAGTTATTGCAACTAAATATATAGCATTTTGCGCAGGATTCACCAGGTAGCTACAATCACTGATTTTCAGAAACTATAACATACATGTAAAACCAATGTTGTGGAAGATATCATTACACTGATCACAAATATGTAGAATTTCAAAAGATTATTCCAAAAAATTACCTTTAGAATAGTTTTAAAACACTGAAAAATTGAATGTTAAAACATCTTGTGCTTTTGTTATCACACAAAAAAATTCACCTCAGCTTAATTTTTAAGTCGGTCAAATGTTCACAATACAAAGTCTCTACTGACATCACGGACCTCTTCTGTCACAGCAAAAGGAACTTGTAATAGGTTTCTCTTAGGTCAGAATGTATCGACGTAATCCACTCCATATCTTATTGCTTATTTGATGATTAAAATTTAAGATATGTGTATCACATTGACTGTATTTGATCAAATGTATTGTATTTGATATTTTATTTGGTTTATACACCTGAATATTTTATTTGCTGATAAATAATGATATAGTTAATCAAAATTTAAAGACATCTTCTGAAAGCACACACACACATTACTGTAGATTTATCATTATTTTTTGTCCTTAACATATGAATAGAACAAGGTAATTCATAAAATGAAAGCAAGTGGGCAAAGTTTTGTAATAGGTATTGTAGTAGATTGGGGTGATAAATGAATAAACAAATCATATAAGTAACTAGTCTAGTAAATGTCCTTAACTGACGATTGGATTGATATATCTATTGTTTGTTTTTTTTTTATTTTTTTTTTAAACTAGCACGCAAAAAAGAGAGGTTAATATTTACTTATATCTGTGTCCCAAGGTTATAATGATTTCAACTAATAGAGAAACTTAATATTCTGCAGAGAGAATGGTGAGTTAAATTAATAAGCAAAAGACAAAATACTTAAATTTTACTTGAAATTGACATGAAATACAGTAAATTAAAACTGTTTAATTTTATCGCATATACTACCGCTTGCAAAACTGATTAGAGTTTGACGTATTCAGAAAGCGGTGAAAAGTGTCGTTACAATGTTAATTTCAGTAGCTTAAACGGTCTCTTTACTGATCATCCAATCACAGCGAGGCAGTTTTCTCGGGTATACTTGTCAATAAAACTGCGTATTGCAATCTATCTGCAGCCAGAAAAATGTGCCTGGGCGGCGCCAAAGTTGCTGTGTCGTAGTTGTCGCTGCATTGATACCGGAAATCTTCACTCAATGTTTTTTTCTTAACCACCATTCAATTTCGTACACAGAATGGCACTAGAATGACACTATTGACAGATAAAAGGCGGTCTTTGAAAGAAACACATTGGGCGGCGTTTTAATTAATTTTGACAGGTGTACATACGAGTCTCGTTCTTCACCTAACAGTGTAAACTGTAATCAGTTTTGCAAGCGGTAGTAAATGTATAGTATTTTTTTGAAGACCCTTTTGAACTAAGACCTTAAAACACATAAACAAGGGGTAGGGATTAACTGTGAAGGTCCTTACATGACAATATCATTCAAAAGTGGCGCTGCCTTTTTTTTTGCAATTGTCTGAAACATATATCCATAGTACCTAATTAATGCATAAAACTTAAACGACAAAATGTATTTCCCAGAAAAAAATTAATATCAGCCATCAACACCATATGCCAGAATTCTTAACAAAGATCAAGAGCAACTATCAAGAAGTACGAGGGTGTTGCGGTACGAATAACAATAATAAGTTTAGATAACTTTTAGGCTTTGAAGGGAATAAGAAAGGAACTCCGTCATTTTTCTGTCAGTTGTCAGAGCTAAGTAAGAAACAAATATTCAGAATAATTTGAATAGACTTAACACAATGTCACTTCAATTTGTAACATGTTAACATGTAATTCTAGAAACATTATGGGCGGTTCCCTCTCAAAGTGTTGTAAAAGCAGTAAAAAGTATGAGGGACAGGAAAAGGAAAAGAACGGGAAAGGGGAAAGAGACGGAAACAAGAAAGAAGATTGTGACCAAAAACAGAAAAATCATCCTCAACAACCAGTGACTAACGAATCGACAGTAAAGCTTGCTATTAACAGAGGAAATACTTTAAACAACGACGATGGAGACGGCATCAACAAGGAAGAAAACCACTATATAAGACCAGACATAGACCAGGTAAACCTAAAATCCATAGGACATCTTACATTGTCACATGTGTCTTCACCCTCTCCTATCGATACAAAGTAGCATATACTTTGAATATATGAAAATGTTTACCCTTTCAAGGCATAAATAATGTTTTAAGATTTGTTGGTTATTAAAAAGAGGTTATTGCAGACATATTATCCCGCGATGTAGTGAAACAATATTGAACTGGTTCTGACACGACTGAATTAAGTCCAGTCATAACTTCAAATAACACCAATGTTTGCTTTAGTGAGAGAGAGACAGACAGAGAAGAGAGACAGTTTACCGTCTCTAGTGGTCTAGGTTTTGCGCATCTCAGTTCTCTTTTCTGTTTTACTTTGATTTAGTTAAGGGAACTGGAAGCGAGTATAATTGTTGTTACATTCAGCGCGGTTTTCAAATTTCATTACTCAAACATCTCTTTTTTTATTTAATTGACAAAATCATATTTGAACTTATTTAAAAGGATGCTGATCAACCGCCTAATATTGACATGGAGAAAAAGAAAAAGAAGAAAAGGAAGAAGCAAAGAAAAACAAGAGAAAGGAGAAGAAGACAACCAGACAGCAGTGACACTGACAGCAGCGACAGTTCGACATCATCCTCTTCTAGTTCAAGCTCATACGATGACAATGGTAATTAACATGTAATACTTTATGTAATGTATGGCTTATAATATGAAACATTGGGATGCGCTTTTTTGGTGATACTTTGCATTATTAAGACAGCATAATCATTTTACAATATTTTGTGCAGCGGCGATGTGGCGCCATTTTAGATTCCTTGTGACGTGATCTATTGCGTGATGCAATATAGAGTTATGGTGTTTTTTTTATTAAGTATTGTGATATAAAACGATGTGATGATATAGGACTAGAATTACTGCAGTATATTGGCTATGATGTTTGCTTATAACTGTGTGATCCGACTTACTATACCACACTAAATATCACTCAATAATCTGAAACAGATGTCAACGTTCAGTTCAAGTCAAGAAATAGTGAAAGAAAAACATCTAACGGTCTATTTACACTGTTAGGCTACAACTTTTACTTAGTCTCAATGAATTTGAAAAACATTCAACAATTAATCCTTTGCTATTTCATAGGTGGTGGTAAAACAACATTAAGTAAACAAAAGAAGGTTAATAAAGATGGAAGTGTCACGTATATCAAAAACAAAACGACCATTGGTAGTAGCAAAACAACATTTAAAGCAGGAAGAAATATAATCATCAACAAAAACAAAAATACTTATTCAACTGTTCAGCAGAAGCCAGGTTAGTAGCACCTTTCTATATCTGTTTGACTTAACCTACATCCCATATTATGTACACTGCGTTGCAACATTACATGGAACCTTGGTTCATCATCCAAAAGTTATAGCTGACTGTGCAAAAATTAATGATCAGTTAGTTGTACAAGGCGCTGCCCTACTTGCACATTCCTGTTCTTAATGTGATATGTCAGTATCATTAACAAGATGTTTAATGTCTAGCGTCCTCTGGCCATAGAATTGTTTGCTGAAGTTTAAGAATTATAAACTGAATCTTTTGTATGATTTCGTATGCTGCTGTATTCTATTTTGCCCTACTGCAGCAGTAATTTTGATTTATCAAGTTAGAACTGAAATTTCTGTCCATTTTATCTAAAAAGCTTTTAATTTACTTACAGAGAAAAGTCGTCAGCTTTTTAAACAGGTTTACACAGAGAAGACTGCCAGAGCTAAGGAACAGGAGCTATTCTCGTTGATCAAAGAGACGCGACCAATTCTAGGCCAACTTGTTAACCTAAGAGGTCGAGATAATGTAGTCTCTGCCTTTAAATCGGGCGTACTGTATGATTGTTCCCAATGGGTCGGTCAGATAAAGTTCCCTGGTGGTAATGGCACTTGCTTTCGTGTTGGTACAAACTATGTTATGACAGCGTTGCATGTTGTCCAGCTAATGTTCAACAGCTTTAAAGGTGTGTTTTATTACAGTACTTACTGCATTGAAATATATTACAAGCAAAATACCCTTCTATGATAATGTGTGCAAATTTATATTTAAGCTGTTAATTAAAAGAAAAAGGGAAAATATAGAAACTTGATACCGCAAAAATATTTACCATAATTCAAAATAATATTTTAACTAAAAGATATAGAAAAAGCAGTTAATATCATTATCGATTTATCGTTAGCAACTGTTTGCAGTTATTAAACGGCTTTTTATCATTGACTGCGCACATCCCTTCATGAAAATTCTTTAAAGGTACGTAAACACCGTATCGGCCAAGGCTCATTTAGTTCCTCCTATTTGATTTTTTTCACACAATCTATACTATTTAAAGAATAGGTTTGCCGTTTTGCCGGAGAAACAGCGCGATCTCAAGTTATTCTGTTCTTTTTGTCGCCGAAGCACTCATATATGAGCATCTAAAGTTGGTATTTCTTTTTTTAAATAAGCATTGATATGTACGAAGATAGAGAAAATAGCCAAAAAGGTACAGGAAAACACCCAAGGCTAGAAATAGAAATGCTACAAATAGATTTTGCTAAATTCACTATAAACTAGTTCTGCTAAATTTAATCGAACGATTACGGACTTCCTCTCTGTGGTGTAACGAAGCTGAAATTGAAAGTTTTGAAGTTTTTTTCTATGACTTATAATCAGCCCCTGAGTCGCTATCCGCCCGTTATGTATGAAAACCAGTATAATCGGCGGAATCAATGGGAGAACAAATGGGAGATGATGATATTCCAGAATCAATTGATGGATGGACGATTCAATGGACCACTCCGTGTACGTTTTGTCGCCTCTCCTGGCGTCACTCCGATTAAACTCCTGGGAAATATGCTAAAAGGAGCAGCTTTTTTTAAATGTTGCAGGCCATGTATCCTTTAGGGCAGTTGTGGGGGAAGTCAAACTACAAAACATATTCCCAACTGTGTATTACACTGAAACTAACTTCAAGAAGGTAGTTTATATGCTAATGGATTGTGGGAATGCATCAACTGCACATAAATAATTTGATCTTTATTACCCCCCGCAGCATAATGGTAGGGGATATAGAATGGTCTTAGTGCGTCCGTCTGTCCGCGCGCGCGTGTGTGTGTGCATCTGTATTTCGTGTCCGCTCCTTAACTTCTAAACCCCTGGAAGGAATTTCATGAAAATGTGGTCAAATATTCATCCCATCAAGACGATGTGCAAAACCTATGTTCCAACCTGGCCGGCTCAAGGTTAAGGTCACAAGTGGAGTTCAAAGGTTTTAATGACATTGAGCTGCAAGCCAAACAAGTGATAGTACTAATGTCAAATCACTGTAAAATTAATGTAAGGGTTATTTCCCCTGATTTTTTAAAAATGAACCTAAACATGATTTAGGACATGATACAATCTTAAGTTGGGAGGGGGGAAGAACCTATGTTTCAACCGTGCTGGCTCAAGGTCACGGTCACCAGTGGTGTTCAAAGGCTTAGGCCATGCATTTCGTGTCTGCTCCATAACTTTTAAACACACGGAAGAAATTTCATAAAACTTTGGCGAATGGTCAAGCCTGTTGTTGAAGTATAATAAAATAATTTCCATGTAAAACATTTGAACATTCTGCTGCGGTGCACTATTCTAATTTACACGCCTTTTTGAACATTCCGGTATCGAAAACATTATAAAAGGCAGCAGATTAGTCAGTTTAGAGATAAATAAGATCATGTCCTTCTCTCGCTACAGACATGCCTTTCTAATACAAATAAGTAGATTCTCTAATCCCCATATAGTAATTATTAAACTTAGCCTTCTTACTTACCTGTTTGCTTTGGTCTTCAGATTATGAACCAGTCCGGGGAAAAGAAGGACCAGGTAACCAGTTAGATTTGCTTAAACATTTTAATAAATGCTGTTATATACAAGTACTATGTATATATATTCCTTGAAGTATCTCAGCCGTATTCAGTATCTCAAGCCAACGCTTGCATATATGTGCATTGAATGTAAAGTAAATAGCAGACAGATTTTGTTTATATAATTGCTCTATTTTTTTCTTCAAATTTTGACATTTCAGATAGTCTTTGTAAGAGTATTATGTACAGGATTATGTTGAAACAATGTCAGCTTTCAAGCATTAAGTCAGTTTCGTAGCAAACAATTTGTGTTTGTGTGCGTGTGCGTGTGCGTGAGTGTGTTGGTGTTTTCAAGATGTAATACTACCGCTTTGATTTTCTTTCAGACGAATTTTCAAAGCTATCTGTATTGAGCGACCACAGCGTGTTTGTAGATTTCCTTTATTTCCTTGAAGACCATCGTACTGCTGACAGAAATAAATTCCACTTCAAACACATTCAAACATTGGCTGACATTCCGTTCTTTGATGAAGAAACTGATGTTATTGTGCTAGAGCTTGACACAAAACCAGGACCAAGTCCTGCCTTTGCCGTTTACAAATTTCGGTATCCCAAAACTGGACAAGGAATTTCACTTGATAACCCATTCAGAAGGAAATCCAAAAGAAATAGATAAAGTGACAAAACTGGTGGATATGGACAACCTAAAGACCAAACAAGATATAGAGATCTTGAGAACGGAGAGTAAGAGGTACATACAAGTAAATAACGGAGATCCACGTAAATATCCTTGTGAGACTCCCCCTCACAATATGTTAACAAATACTAGCCGACTTCTTTTCAGTTGTGCCTCATCTAAAGGCGCTTCAGGTAGCCCTGGTATCCAGATAACTGCTAACGGACAAATAGTTGTTGTAACCATGCTATTACATGGATATCCGGACTTTTTCTACGACAAGGATTGCGAATTGCTAAAAGCTAACTGGCCTAAGGAGTATACCATTGAACAAGGTGTGAATTTCGCGTCTGTGTTTGCAAAGATGAAAAAGAACAATTCTTCCCTCAGTGATGAAATATTCCCCGCCTCTGATAATTCAAATCCCGGCAGTTTTCATGTTTTACATCCAAGTGATAAAAATTGACGAATTGTTGAAACTATACTGGTAGCTGTTAGAGACGTGAAGCTACGACAAGTTTAAAACACCTTTTTTAATTCAACATTTCAAGCTTTTCAGTATTCCTGATGAATAATTTGTCACGCAGCACTACTTTTATTATTTCCTTTTTTATCTATTCAATAAAACGTAAATGCATTCAGAAATGCACCTTTGATACCTTTCTAAAGCTTGAATTTTTAAAGAGAAAGGTTACACAACAATTGATTTTGCGGTACAATGTCCGTTCGCGTTATGGAACAAGATGGTATGGTTGTAATAGGTGGCTCAATGAAAAGCAGGAGGAAGGCTTGAAAAAAAGGTTTGTACGTTCACAGATCTTTTATATTGTAAGAAACCAAAACGATGCTGATCAGTAAACAAAAAAGGCAAGAAACTGAAAACAACAACAACAAAATAAACATTAGTGTTTAGCATGAAAAAAATTCCAATTTTGCTTTGACACTGTAAAAATATTGAAAATTATCCATATTAATTTGTATAGACTTTTTTATTACTAAGTAAAAGGCTACACATATCTTTGTAGAATCACCTTTTCGTTGAATGTAAAATGGGAATTGCTTACCTAACGCATATATAAGCCATATAAAAGTAAATTTATTGTATAATTTTAATTTTGCAATTTTCTGATGTTAGTTTCTGTTGACTACTTAATTTTTGGCATTAATATTTTTGCTATCTGTTTTAATATTATATTGTACAACGCCAGTGAAAGTATTTTGTTTCAAATTATGCGTTTAATCAAATAAAACTGTTTCAGTTTGTATTAAAGTGCTTTGCCTAATGAGGCATAAATTCGATGTATGTTCGCTAGTTTGAATAGTTTCAACCTTCTTCATGTGCACAACGAATGTTTCATCTCTGGACTTAGTACCAATGATTTTGTATATATATTTTGATACCATTGTTTATCAAGATAACATGTAAGGCTAACTAATTTTGTATCAGTTATATGTATGTTGTTTTGTAGATCATGGATTTTTTGTACGTTGCTAGCTGATTGTAAAATAGTATATAACTTAACGCGGTGATTTAATTTTAAAACTATTGCCACCATGACAGTTAAATAATAAAACTACTATTTTTGTGGGCTTTCTTGTATTGTGTATCTTTTAAGTTGTTGTTGATTGTTTGATCACACGAGGACCGGAGCTTCGAGTGCCATTAACAATAACAGAAAAACAAAAGGGGTGGGGCCGGGGAAAGAAAGAAAGAAAGAGAGAGAGAACGGCGGGTTTCAGTACTTGAACAGCGTTTCGTTTACTGTCTCCTTTTGTTATCTCTCTTAATGACTAAAATGCCATTTAACAAAGTTAAAATTATTTGAGACGCCGCCTAGAAGTACGTATTTATGCTCCCCGAAGGGCGAGCATATAGTTGCCGCTTTATTCGTCCGTCCGTCCCGTCCGTCCGTGCGTCCGTCCATCCGTCAAAATTTGGTACGGAGCATGACTTGAAAACCCCTGGATATAATTTGTTTAAACTGCACACAGTGGTAGAGGGCATTGACGCGGAGTGCAGTGCCAAAGAACCATAACTCTATTTTGCCCCGATTTTGAATTATCTCCCATTTTAGAAAAATCTTGTCCGGAGCATAACCTGAAAACCCTTGGACATAATTTGTTTAAACTGCACACAGTGGTAGAGGGCATTGACGCTGAGTGCAATGCTAAAGAACCATAACTCTATTTTGCCTCATTTTTGAATTATCTCCACTTTTAGAAAATCTTTTCCAGAAGCATAACCTGAAAACCCTTGGACATAATTTGTTAAAACTGCACACAGTGATAGATGGCATTGACGCGGAGTGCAAGTGTCAAAGAACCATAACTCTATTTTGCCCCGTTTTTGAATTATCTACCACTTTTAGAAAAATCTTTTACAGAGCATAACCTGAAAACCCTTAGACATAATATCTTTAAACTGCACACAGTGGTAGAGGGCATTAAGGAGGAGTGTAATGCCAAAAGAACCATAACTCTATTTTGCCCCATTTTTTGAATTATCTCCCTTTTTAGAAAAATCTTGTCCAGAGCATAACCTGAAAACCCTTGGAGATAATTATGCTCCCCGCTTTGTCCGTCTGTCCGTCCCGTTCGTCCGTCCGTTCGTCTGTCATAATTTTGTCCGGAGCATATCACAAAAACTATGAGAGATGTCAAAACCAAACTTCATAGATAGTTAGATCTCATTAAGGAGCAGTGCAATGCACAAGAATCATAACTCTTGCTTTATTAATTTTTGAGTTATTGCTCTTTGAAATTTCTAATACTTATTTTTTGTCCGGGGCATATCTCACAAAGTATAAGTGTTATCAATTTGAAACTTTATAAGTAGATAGATCTCATTGATGAGCAGTGCAGGTGCACAAGAACCAAGACTCTTGCTTTATTAATTTTTGGATTGCCCTTTAAAATTTCTCATACTTATTTTTTGTCTTGGGCATATCTCACAAAGTATAAGAGGTATTAACATGAAACTTTATTGGTAGATAGATCTCTATAAGGAGAAGTGCAGCGTGCAAGAACCGTAACTCTATTTTGCATAATTTAGGAGTTATTGCCCTTTGTTATTTTTATATTCTTTAAAAAAATACATATTAAATAATAGCCCTTTTGAAATTGGCATTCATTCGGGGAGCATCCATCGGTTCTACCGATTTCTTGTTATCAATGATTTGGAGACGAACCCGTACCTGTATTCCTGCATCGGTTAGTCGCCATTCGGTTACAGACAAGCGCTGGCTGAAATCTGGATGAGGAAAATCTCATGTATTTTTGTCAATTCAGATAAGTACTGATTATTGTGCTTTCTTTCTTTTATTTACTATTTATTTTTAGCTGTTAAGTGATGGCTCACTGTGTCTTTTAAACTTTTAACGTTTCCAGTTTAAAACCCTTCTGTGAATAAAGAGGGTACTGTAGTGTGTAGTGCTAGCGTGTAGTTATCACAGTGAGGCAGTAAATATGAAGAGGTCACATGCTTGTCACTCGTGTGTACGTCTTATTGAATTATCATGGCGGCCAAAATGAAAACGTTTCTGTTGGGGCACAGTTTTGTGCGAAGGTTCCAAGATTTTTTGCAAGACCGTGCAATAATTAGTATTGGACTTGATTCGGATAAATTCAATGTACTATGTTATGGTTTAGGCGGATTAACGTTGCAACAGCGGAGTCGTTTGCATAAAAGATGAGGAAATTAATAACTCAGACATAGTGTTAATTGATTTGGGCTCGAATGATTTATGCAATGTGAATTATTCTCCAGAACAATTTGCATTTGACATGTGAGCTATGCATCTTTTTTAATACTAGGTTTAAATGTTAAAAAGGTTGCTCTGTTGCAAATTTTACCAAGACGTTGTGAACCTTTAGCTGGATACAATGCACATGTTATTCGTGCTAATGTTGCCATTCAGAGTTTGTTGTCAACAACTAGCTTGCCAATACATTTCTGGAGACATAGAGGCATGTGGCATTGTCTGGTTGATATTTTCTGTTCAGACGGGTTCGTTTATTATATGGAGTTGGCTATCCGAAATATTTGAGAAGCATTCGAGAGTGCATTATTAGAGTGAATAATTGGAATAAGAACCCTGACTCTGATGATTAAGGTATTGTTACTGCTATTAATTTAACAGTTACCTCCATTACTGGTGGTTTTCAAATTGTGCTGAAAACTGCATAATTCCAGTAACAACGCATCTATAGTTAGTCTCGTTCCAGTGTGTCTTTTGTTTATTTTCAATCATTGGCAGTGTTTTTAAGTTGTTTGCTTAACTTTATGTTTCATTTAATGCTATACCTGTATCAACATGACAGCGAGTAACATAGTTATCCTAGATTACTGGTACATTACGTATGATATCTTGGTTGTTATCCAAGAATACTTTACTTTATTAAAGAAACCTCGGTTGGAATTATGTAATGCATTATGTTTATCAAAACTGAAACCTATTAAGTTGTTATATCTTTATTAAAGAGTATATACAGTATACCAATTTTAATTGATTTCAGATCATGACTCCAAAAAGATCAGCAAGGATAGCCAGTCGAAAACAATCGAGTAAGAAACGAAAAACATTGCATAATGATTCTGAAAGCCAAAAATTCTCAAAATTCTGACGCTAATACTGCTGACTATACACAGGCTAATGCCACCAGCAATACGGCAACTGATCAGGCGGCTTTAGTGGATGCTGTTTTAGTGGTGTTAGAGAAGAGAGGAGGCCTAATTCGTCGGCTGTATTATCTAAAGAAACTGTAGTCCCAGTCAATGATCACCCAGCAAGGGACACTTTGCCCACAATAACTGAGCAGTCGACCAGTAATGTTTTGCATGCTAATGACAAGACCAATACTGATTGTGTGCGCCAAGCTTTAATAGCGCCAGCTGCTACTACAAGTAGCCCCCGGAGTTACCAACAGGTATGTGGTCTGCTCGAAGTGGTACTGTTGTGCAGATTCACTTTAACGTATTGCCTCTTGAGGCACTTGAACCTGACAAAATCAAACAAGCTATTTGGAACAATGAATTTATTGAACTGAGCGCATTAATAGACAATCGGAATAATGCAGAGGAAGTGACAGTAAGGTCTCCTCCTGCCGGATATAACATATCTGTTTCTTCAAAGGAGGAAAGGAAAACCTTGTACATGGCAAAGTGGCTTTCTGCCTTCACCGTTTACATTGACGTGCACATTCAACGTCACCCTGACGAAGCATCAAATTTTTTGTATTATATGAACCTGATAAGGGATTTTGAAAGAATTTATGGGGTTGCTGCATTCAATTTTTACGATAGAAATGTTCGTGCCCACAAGCAAACTCAGCCATTATCTTGGGGAGCGTTACACTCAGAGTTGTGGGTCCGTGCCACAACTATGTCTTTGGCTACCTCTGCACACCCGTCTGGAAAATGTTGCTATAAGTTTAACAAGCCACAGGGTTGTAATGTACGAAATTGCCCATATGAACATGTCTGTGGTCATTGTAAGAAAAATCACTCAAAATTCAAATGTTTTGCCTTGCAAACAAACTTTCAAGTCTCTAATGCAGCAGCCTCAGGTTCTCTTTCCAAGATAAAACCATTACCACTGACAAGCCTGACAAGTCCTTTTGTTATAAGCCAGTAAAAAGTAATATACTACATTCGCTGCTATAAGGGTGTGATGAAACAGAAAAAAAATTTTAGTTAAAAGCTTCTCTGAGGGTTTTCGTATTCCTTTAATATGCCTGAAATAAATGTAACTCGCAACCATCCATCAGCTTTGGCTAACAAATCGGAAGTAAATAAAAAACTTCAAGAAGAATTGAAGTCGGGACGTATTATCGGTCCTTTTCATGTTAAACCTCCTGATTTTGTTCTCTCACCTTTGGCTCTCATTCCTAAAAAAGAACCAGGAAAATTCCGTCTGATTCAAGATTAAATTTTTCCTAAAGGGCGGTCAGTTAATGATGGGATCAGCCCCAAATTTACTCAAGTTCATTACGACATAATAATACTGTTGTGCAAAAAGTTAAAAATGTGGCCGTAACTGCTTATTGGCGAAGACTGATATAGAAAATGCTTTTCGCATCATGCCTATACATCCTTCAGATAGACATCTCCTCGGTTTCTGTTGGGCTCTGGGGACCACTACAGAGTTATATATGGATGCTTGCTTGGTTAAGGGTTTGAGCATGTCATGTCAGTTGTTTAGTAGATTTAGTGTCGCATGGAAGTGGATTATGGAATCCAAACATAAAGCTATTATGAGTCATATTCTAGATGATTTCTTTTTTGTTGGTCCTCCAGTTTCCAGTCAATGCCAAGGCAGTCTAAATTTATTTCTAGCTTTATGCAAAGAAATCAATGTCCCCATAAAAAACGAGAAACCCGTTCCAGCTACAACTTGCATCACCATTTATGGCATTGAAGTTGACTCTCAAGCCATGATTACGCGTTTACCTGAGGACCTGGTCACTAAAGGTCACTAAAATTCGTCACCAGTTACAACATTTAAAATGCCAGACAAACTTTAAAGAACCCAATAATGATGAAGTTAGTCTATCTATGAACTACAATGTCAGTGGTATGGCAAACACTGTTGCTGATCATCTGTCTCGTTTTGAATTCCAGCAAGCGTTCCAGGCAGCCCCATTTCTGTATCAAACACCACTCAATTTCCCAGAGCACTTACTGAGGATTTAAATAAGGTTTCACGATGGGTCATCGATAAAGCACCTAGTGACAGAACCAAGAATATTTATTTTTACTACTGGAAGAACTATGCTGCATTTTGTGCATCAAATAACATTGTTTTGGCTTTGCCCGTCACGGAGACACTATTGGTTAACTTTCTTGCATCATTGTTTGTATCACAGTATCGTGTTAACACAATTGCTTCGCATGTGTCAGCATTATCCTACATTAACAAATTATTTGGTCATTCTGATCTTGGTCATTCCTTCTTGGTTAAGCAGTTTCTCAAAGGTGCTACTCATATTGTTGCACATGACGTACAATCAGATTCGCGCTTGCCCATCACTTACAGCTTGCTAAAACAAATTGTTCTAGCCCTTCCGAATTATGTTGACAGAATATTGTTTTCAACAGTGTATTTTAGCTTTTAATGGCTTACGTATAGGTGAAATTTGCATTAAATCTTCAGAAGGTTTTTCCAACGTTGTAATGTACAATCTTGTCCCATCTGCAGATGGTTGTATCGGCATGGAGTTGAAACTGCGGCATTTTCAGCATAGCAAACAGGCAGTTACTCTGTTTATGCCAGTTTATAGTCGAGACCTGGTTGTTTGCCAAGTAAAAGCTATCTGCACGTATTTGGCTTCTTCGTCCCACGTCCCATTCTACAGGGCCTTTATTTCAGTTACCAAGCGGGCAAGCCGTGATATATTCTTTCTTTAATACACACCTTTGGAATGCCATTTCGTTTCTTGGCTTCGACCTTGCACTTAAAAAGTCTCACTCATTTCGAATTGGGACAGCAACTCGTGCAGTTATTCAAGGATATTCTGACGATGCTATTAGAAAAATGGGACGTTGGAAGTCTAGCGCTTTGCAGAACTATATTTGCTTACCACAGTTGAAATTAGTACAATGACCAATATACAGAATAGTCTATACGAAAAGTTTAGCATAAGGCTGCTTTGCATGTATTCTTATATCATTGCTTATACATTAAGTGTCGTTTATCTCAAGTATATCTTAAAGCATAACAACAGAATGTTATAATATACCTATGATCTAGAAAGTAGCACAAGGCTGCTTTCTTACCTACTTTATCCATTTATGATTATAAACCTTTTATCGATGTCTTAGCCTATCATAGAAAGTTCAGCACAAGGCTGCTTTTTGGCACGTTACAATTGTTGATTTTATCTTTTTTATTTTCAATATATGTCATTCATTGTATTAGACAAGGTCAGCATAAGGCTGCTTGTTATACTCCATAGTCGTTATGTTAATTTGCTCACAATATTGCATGCTTACATCAAGGTTTATTGAAAGGGCAGCACAAAACTGTTTATTATATATGTTTACTATTTACAGTGTCAATACGTTTGTCGATATAAGTTTATTTTATTAATTGAAATCGACGGCGAGTTTAGCATAAGACTGCTCGTTTTTGACTTGCTCAGAAATTTTGTAGCAGGGCTACGCCCTGGTTTAAGTCAGTTTTGCTTAATTGATTGTTAAGAGTTATCTTTTGTGGTGTCGGGTGGGTACGCAATGACATTGCTAGTGGCGGATTATGTAGCCCACCTATGCGTTCGGCAACAGCTTAATACTCTTTATGTTGTAACAATTTTGATCTAGTCGTTTTAGTATTTTAGACTTGTTTTATTATTCGTCATTTAATAAAAATAAATGACATTTTCACACACCCACTTGTATTCATTTTATAATCAATGCCAACACATATGAACTCCACCACAATAGATAACCAATGAGGCAGGGCTTAAATTTGTATGCAATTAAGTGTGCGTGGAAAGGAAGATTCAAATGATAAACAAATGTGTCAGGTTAGTGTGCAGTCATGTGTAAAATTGCATTATGTATGTAACTGTATACGACATATGTTTTCACGATGAACAGATTAAGTACACGCAGTTTCATTTAGTACGTTCATACTATCTGAGACAGTCGTAGATGAATACAGATTTTCTTTTGTACTTCTTTTTAAATGTTGACAAATATGTGACATTAAAAGTGGTCATTCCTTAAGAGAGAGAGAGAGGGGGGGGGGGGATGGGCGCGGTTAACTCGAGTTGATTGTTTTCACGCATAATGTCTGTTTGAAGCAAGTCAACATTGACAAGATTTTTCCTTAAGAATCATTTAGGACAATCTCATTAAAATCATATCCCTACTATCCGCAATTAGGAAGTTGTTATTAAATCTGATTTTAATGAGATTGCATGAAGGAGACATTCATTCTGCAATCTATATGCTTTGTTCCGTTATTCCATGAAGATAAATTAAACAGCTAAATATTTCAGACCAATCCATAATATATCTTGCAATTTGATATCGAAAGTAACATTTTACCTTACTTATGCTTACATTAGGAAGCATGAATCATGAACACAAAAGAAGATCTAATCTTACATTACTTAATGTTTTCAGCAGACACACGCAGCAGAAATACTAATTTGCAGTGATTATGCTTTAAATAAGATCTATGAAATATGAGACACTATAAGAATAACCTGCTTTTACATTTCTTAAGTTTACAATAAGATGTATGAAAAATAGAAAACAAGTAGTATAGTCTTATTTTGTATCACAGTGTCCATATGTTTTTTATACATAAACAATGGTAAAAAATCACCAGTCTATGTTTAGCAATCTCAAATATACTAGAAACAAGAACGACAGAGATAAATTTACTAAATTGAAAATGTTACGTTCATATACGAATCAAATCAAATCATGTTTATTCACCCGGTGCATCATAGATGATACAAACATGAGTAATCATTATCCAACAGCAGTACTTACCCCGGTAGCAGATCAGTTTCAGAGAACAATCACAATACACAATTAGGTTCATGGAGTTGATTCTGAAATTATACATTTTTTTCTACCTAATCTATGCATTAGATTAGCGAATGCAAAAGACCCGCAGCATGCCCGGGCACACGGCACCCGGAGAGATCCATCAGTCATCTAAGCTATGTATGAGTAATGAATCGCCCCGCGTAATGCCCGAGACACAGGCAATAAATCCCTTCCCCATTCGATAATTTCAATGGTATAGAGGACTGAACGTTTTACATGTACGTGTAAGCATCTGTTGTTAACATAGCTTTTACAACAAATTATATATCGATGGGTGTAATGGAATGTCGCCGTCAGAACTGCAAAGCTAAACAATAAATTTCTTACATTATATGATAAATTTCAATATTGCTTGACATCATGTTTTGCTTATTTACATCAGCCGATGTGTATTTCATTTTGCCAAATCATGGCACCTCCCAAAAGGTGTCAGTTATTGGACAATTGACCGGCGGTGTTTTTATAAGAGACAATACAATTAATTTCAGTTGATGCGGAGCCGCGAAAGTGACATGATACTCGCGTATTTTTTGTTGTCACCTTTATTTTATTTCGGTTCAAAGAAATATTTTTTTGTTGTCACCTTAATTTCATTTCGAAATCTTAATGTTAAAACGAAATAAAATAAACGTGACAACAACAAAAATAAATGTCTATGATGTCACCAGGGGCTCCGTAAATTTAGATTGTAGTGACAAAATGCTCTAAACAGTTAGGGTCCAGTTATTATGCCGACCTTTATATTTATCGTATTAGGATAATTAAAAAGACCAGATGCAAAACAATGTTTGAGCCATGTTGTATTTAACGAAAACTATACAAAACATTAGCGATTTTGTCATGATAGCCTGTGTGACGGACAAATTGTAACGCAAGCAAAAACAAAAATGATTTGGAAAGAAAACTATTTGATTCTTTGAAAAGTGAAATTTCTGCAAAAGCCTGATCAAGTTTTTTTTTGTTTCTAGTGTTTTACCGACTTTGAAGATTCTGTGAGTTCTCTTTTGTCATATATTCTATATTCATTTAAAATTTCTGACACTAATTTTCTTATGTGCTATAAATCGCCATCTATTGCAACAAATGACACAATATAAAACAATATAAAGTTCCTTTTTTATACACTACATTCTAAAATCACTGACTTGCGAGATCAAGCTGACCTTTGTTCTCAAGGTAAGAAGGAAACAGGTCATATTTTCTTCGCTTCATAATGATACTGAATTCGCAACATAATAACATAGTAATAGATTTAGCGTCAATTGTATATAGTGATCTAAATTTAGGCGGCCTTATGTTGGTTAACAGCATAGCCATTGTTCACTTTGACTCGATGGACTCGACAGACTCGAGGAGGAACTGGAAATATTTCATCACACAACGTATGCTTTCTCCTCCTCATCTCCAAATGAACGGGTACAAAGGTCACACCTTGCTCAGCTGTATATGTCAAAGGCCAGAAAGCTCTAACAGATTCAGTATTACTGTCATATGGAACCGTATAACAGCATGGAACTAGTTATGACTGATGATAATGTCTACCCAATTTAAACGATATTTAGCTTTTACCAGTGATTGTTTTACATAATATGTGTCACTGCCGTCTTTGTTATATCTTTCCTCTACCTGTATAAAGTCCAGTGGAAGAAACTTGCACAAGCTAAAGAATTAGGTCAGCACTAATAAAACATTTTCTTCCCCCATTCTTAAATCAAACCTTTAATTGTAATGTCAGCGGACACGTTTTCCCCCCAAAGCAAAACTAACTGTAACAACGCGAGCACCCGTTACATTTTAACCTGTAACATTTTACATTCTATCCATAGGAATGCTTTTTATGTTTTTTTTAATTTATAAGAGTGTAGCTTAACTGCGAAAGGTAAACAATATTATGTTGAAGTGCCAGCTCATGCATATCTTAGACTACTCACATTCCCCTCTCATAGTTTATTTTACGCACTCGTTTCATTTAACCTGACAACACTGTGCAGATCAAGACAGTACCGCCAGAGAGCTGCTAATGTTTGTTCTAAACATTTTTCACGGCGAACATGAAACATTGGTTACTGCCGTTGGCATTCTGAAATCGAGAATAATTCAATAGCAATATTATGAACTACGTCAAGTGAAGAGAAGAGGATGTTAAGAAAACACGTATGCAATTAGTTTAAAAATGAAAATTTTTGGGGTAGTCGCACGCTAAGTCTGAATAGTAGAAACTTCCAAGAATGAAAAGAACAGGTATACACACCAAAACAAATGCCACCAGACTATGCCTCATTTGTGAATGAATATATTAACTGTAACAGTGCAAATTCTATGAAACTTATAATGTTTCATCCCCTTTTATTAAATCTTGTTTTTCCCTAGATAATAATAATGACAATAATAATAATTAAATAATAATAATGAAAACCCTTAGGGTCTTCAAAGTTTTAGGTGTTATCTGATAAAAGAGAACGCTTAAATGCTGATTTCCAAAAACTGTTTTGTAAGGATGCGAGTACGTCTCAATAGTCTAAGCACGATTATTGTGATAGTTAACTATAAAATTTATAAGGACAAAGCCGATTCTGTACGGAACAGTTATCATTTCATGTTGGAAAGGTAAATATCATTTTTTCGCAATTACAAGAAAGGTCTTTTGCCCGACTGCAAAGAAGGTTCTAAATACAACAAGCATGCCTTTTTTCATCATTCATAATAGAAAGCGTTCGTTTAATAGGATAAAAAGTGCGATGAACTCTCTTAGTATAACTTGGTTTATAACATTATTTACATTTTACTATTTATTTGCATTAAGCATATCACCTAGTGTGAGCTTTTAATTTAGATTTTGATTTTTGGTCTGATCATGGCCAAAGAATTTATTTTTATTCTGAAAAGGCGAAATATTGTATTATTTGAACTGACATAACAGATAAGACATACGCCTTTTATGTACTTTCTTTCATCTACGCCTCAAGGTGAAAAAAAGAACATTTCCGAAAAAGCAAGGGTTTACGTTGCTGTTCTGTTGACTTCTTTGCCTTCCCTTTGCATACTCGCTGAAGGTGTGTTCGCAATGAAGGAACACAACTTTTCTTTCAGTACTATAATGATAACGTCATGTTGATTTTCCTAATATATTGTTAATGATATATGAGCGCATTACTATTCTGACTGTTAAAACATACAAACATTACCTGTCGGGTAAACAAGAGAAAATATCTTTATCTCTGACTTTGGAATGTACAGTGTTGACAAATGCATATTCTTCCGCATTTGAATCTAACAAATTATATGTAGTTTTTAACTTGAAAAAAAAATCTTTCTTTTGAACACGTTTTTGGATTATGGCGGATTCAACAATATCATCTGTTGAAGATTTAAATAACATAAACGCTTTGGAATACACTCCTGCTATTGTTCTAATGACTTTGATAGTTATTTTTGGACTGACCGGAAATGTCTTTGCCTCCATTTTTTATATATTCAAAACACAGAAATCTGTTATTCATTTTTTCATGTCATGTCTGTCGGTCAATGACACTTTGACGAATATAATACTGATTTACGAAATTGTTCAGTTGTTCTTCTATTTGTCATGTGACAGTATTTTAGTCTGTAAACTATCGTTGGTACTAAAACAGTGGTTTATTGGAAATTCCTTACTTTTTATGCTTGCCATCGCTTTTGACAGATATCGGCGCGTGTGTTTTCCAACCTCGGTTTCTAAACAGATCACATATCCATTTGCAAGAGGTATAATTCTTGGACTTGCGTGTTTCTCTTTCTTGATTGCATCAAGGAATATAGGCACTGTGGAAATATTTGAATTCAACATAACAGCCGGCAATAATACGACCTTACCTGGATACTATTGTACACAGTCAAAGAAAAAAGAAATGGAAAACATAACTACAATATTTCATGTTATTGATATCTGTGTACATGTAGTAATTATGTGTTCTTTCGTGGTGTTAAATGTTCTACTCTTGCGAAAAATTGTAAAGACTACAAGAAAATTGAAGAAACATGGTCCTTTGGTTCGTTTTAGAAACATTCAACTTAAAAATGAGGATAGTGTTGAAGTGTCAAGCTCGGATATTAATTCTATTAACGTTCATCCCAGAAATGACCTTGATCACAACACAACAATGCAAAGACAGATGAGTAACAATGAACCAGAGCTCCACAGTATGCCTGGTAAGTAATGTGACATTGGAGGGTTTTTTTTCTTATTTTAAATGAAAGAGTAAATGTGAAAGATATAAATTTTGTCTTCGTCTTTTATTTCAGTTTAGTCCTATGAGTCGAATACATACAAACATCTCTTAAACAAAATCTAACCTTCATTTTTTTATTTATATTTTGTTCAAAACGTTTTAAATATTTGATTTAATGAGCAAGTATTGTTTATGTCGAAGTTTTTCCAAAACATACTTTTCTTTATTTCTTTTCAAAAAGTATCATTTTGTTTCATTACAGGCACGATAAAGAAAAATGTGAATAAAGTTCATTCACTGAGTCACAGGACTGCTTCACGGATGGAGATAAAAATAACAACGATGATCGTGACAATAACTGTAGTATCTGCACTGTGTTTTGTCCCCTACTACTGTGGCAATGCTCACGGTAAAGCAAGATTTCAGCGGAAATGCTATAATAATGACCGTTACTGGAAATTCTTGCGCGACGATCATACATACTAAATAGTGCTGTGAATCCATATATTATGTTGGTATTTAACCTTCCTTTCAGGACATTTTGTCTTCAAATCGGTCTGTCGTCCGTGTCTCGGATAAACAAATTAACCAAAAAAAAATGTGTGCGGTCGTTTATAAGTGTTAAACTATATTTTCGCACAAGTGACGGATGTGATTTTATAATGTACTATATAGAGCAGATTTAGAGAATAAGTTAAAAAGCCAAAATTGACTATTGTAGAACATTCTTTGTGACGGCTAGAGAATTTCCTGTTATTTTTATTAACTTATACTCGTGCACTAACAGTATAAGGAACTTAGTTCAAATGAAAACGTTCAGTATAAATATAAGAATGCAAGACAAAATCATTCTCTAAAGATATGAATTGCTCTAGATTAAACGCATATACATTGATAAATGTGGGTGTAAGTGTAAATAGGTCATTGTTTCTGTTAGAAATGCTTAAAAATAAATGGTATGACAGAGATAATATACAAACAACGAAGAACGAAAATGATCAGTTGAAACTGAGGTTTTTATTGTCAAATGCATGAAATGCAAAATCAAAATGCAAACAAAAATTTCAACAGATTTTCTATATTTTGTAAATAAGGAAAATATATAAGCATTATCTTTTATCTTAAATCGTGAAATTTAAAAGAAAGAAAAAAACATCCTTCAAAATTTAAAATACAGAAACGTTTTCTTCCGCGTTAGTATTTAAACCATCTACATTTGCTTTTTTCTTGTAAAGAGATCTGTCCTAAAATGTTAGCATGGAGAATTCGGTAATATTAACTGTTGAAGATGTAAATCGCTTAAACGCTTTGGAATATACACCTGCAATTGTTCTGATGACTTTGGTTGTAATTTTTGGACTAACCGGAAATGCATTTGCCTCGATTTTCTACATATGGAAATCACAGAAATCTGTGATTCATTTCTTCATTTCAATTTTGTCAATCAATGACACAGTTACAAATCTTGTATTTGTTCACGAAATCGTTCAGATGTTTTTTTATTTGTCATGTAATAACATCTTTGTCTGCAAATTATTCATTGTACTGAAACAATGGCTGGTTGGAAATTCCTTACTTTTTATGCTTGCAATTGCGCTTGATAGATATCGGCGAGTGTGTTTTCCGTTTTCTAAACAGATCACATATCCATTTGCAAGGGGTATAATTCTAGGACTTGCGTGTTTCTCTTTCTTGATTGCATCGAGGAATATAGGCACTGTGGAAATATTTGAATTCAACATAACAGGCCGGCAATAATACGACCTTACCTGGATACTATTGTACACAGTCAAAGAAGAAAGAAATGGAAAACATAAAGACAATATTTCATGTTATGGACATCTGTGTACATGCAGTAATTATGTGTTCTTTCGTCGTGTTAAATGTTCTACTCTTGCGAAAAATTGTAAAAACTAAACAAAAACTTAAGGACCATGGACCAGTGGTAAGTTTCAATATGGGTCAACTTCAAAGTGAAGCTAGCGGGGAAACCTCAAGTACGGATATGACACATATCAACCTCGATCTAAAACATGACGCAGCACTAACTATCAACAGGTCATCGGAAAAGACAAGCAATGGCAATGTTAAAGAGAACAACAAACCAGAGCTTCGGAAAATGCCTAGTAAGTTGCATGTATATCATATTTCAAATCTGTAGATATATATTTGATAGGCATTTCATTTGTATTTGTTTATTTTTCTAGATCTTTAGTGATATTTAAGATTTACAAAAAGACCTAGTAAAAGATTTCTTTAGATATGTTAATGTTTTTCTGTTCTTTTCAATTGATGTCAGCAATTTCAAGAATTAAAAAAAAAAATATTTTGGATAAACGTCAAGCTTAAGTTCTATCAGCGTAAAGCAAGTCAACTTGAGTGGTATAAATCGGCCATTTCCGGCGTCTATCGTATGAGCGCATTGAAGTATAGGTCTAAGGGCCGGTTGTTGACGTAGGCAGTAATGAAAGACAATAAAAGTCAGATTTTCTTGAAATTATGCCGCTTTTAATAAAATAGTTCTGTTTTACTTTACAGGCACACTGAAGGAAAATAGAAAAAGCCTTCGGCGCACATTAAGCCACGTGACTGCATCACGAATGGAGATAAAAATAACAACGATGATCGTGGTTATAACTGTAATATCTGCATTATGTTTTGTCCCCTACTACGTTGCAATGCTCACGGTTAAGCAAGATTTCAGCGGAAACGCTAAAATAATGACCGTTACGGAAATACTTGCGCGACGATCATATATACTAAATAGTGCTGTGAACCCATATATTATGTTGGTATTTAACCTTCCTTTTAGGCATTTTGTCTTCAATACAGCCTGTCGTCTGTGTCTCTGATATAAAAATTTACAATGAACATGCACTGCTGTTGATCTTTTTAAAGAATAGCTGCCCCTATGCAGGGTTGAGTTAACTACTATTAAATATCAGACTCATGTGTTATCTGAAAAAAACACTTAATAGGACTTTGAATCTTCGAATAAAGGAAGTAACTAGAAGAAGAAAATTATGTGTGTGTCGTGTGCAAAAAATATCATTCAAAGCATGAACACGTTTATGTAAAAGATCTTTTTTATTTATTTATTTCGTGCAAAAAGAATACAAAAAGTGCTTTACAAATTGTATTTAAACGAAAAAGGGTGAACATAACACGCCTCATCTCATCACAAAAATAAGAAATAGACAGATTTATGCATGTATTAGGCTTCATTGTATTTTTCGAAGCAATTATAAATAACCTAGCCATGTTTAGTACAAAACTTCTTCTGAACATCTTTCAAATGCTATTTCCTCCTTCCATCATAACATATAATAACAATAATGACAACAATTATAATGATAACGCTTTTATCATTATCAGTTCAAGTAGGAGTGAAATAAGTGGAGGTAGTACAAGATACAATAGGGTATAACTATACAAATGTACAAATACTTATACTTCTGTTATTTGTGTGGTCTACATCCGGCTGTACTTGGATAGTGTAAAAGGTTTGCTAATTTAGTTGAGACTGCATTTTACAGAAGGCGGAAGCTATCATGATTTTGTATAAAACCTGACATAAGGAGGTACATCAAGTTGAAAAAGGAAGTTATACTTTTTTTTCACTGTATATTTCCAGCTGGTTATGTATTATATCCTGTAGCTCTAGGGTACATATTAGAAATATTTTTATCCAGACGAAACTTCTTTCAGCAATATCCCTATTCTGAAATGAATGAAAAAAAGTCTTTATCAAACCGAATGTTGTAATTGGCCTTAATTTGTTTGAAGCTGTTTCACCACGTGACAAACCAAGGGTGCAAGAGCTACAGTATTTTGCAATATATTTATCAACAACCTGAATATTCTTTCGATTTTTTACTCATATTCATATGATAAGATGGTCATACTTACTTTCGGAAAGACTATATAATTTCTAAAACCTTGTAAGAGCTACAGCAGACGATCCGCCTTACTTTGTCCTCGTCAAATAATGCAGCTATATATTTAGCACCGACTTGCCTCATATCTTCAAGTGTCACCTTGGAAATGAGCCGAACCATGTCACTAGAAATAGTTTGAAATGACAGTTTTAACAAGTTTATTTGTTTAACAATGTGTACTTGAAATTGATACCGTTGATTCTGGCAATTTTTATTATTTCGAGACACCAGATCTGATATATGCTTGTTGTTGCGCCATACCTCAAAGAAAAAACTTAATTCTTCTTCTATTTTTGTTAAAGCTTGTTGGTAAAAATGTTTCATTTTGACATTAATTGTTTGCGACATTATGTTTTTCTGTTTTACATAAAACATGTGGCTTACTGAATAAATGAATGTATTTAAACCATACCTGTATTTTTTAAGTAATGGGAACTTGAATATGCATTGATACGCTAGAGGGAAAGAAAGTTCTACATATTCCGAAGTTCTTTTATATCCTGCTAGAAACTGTTACTTTCATATGTTGCAGTAAGTCTAATTTGTTCTTCTAAATTCAGTTATAACTGCTGTAAATTACAAATAAACCTCAACCTCAAAATATTTACCTGTTATATGTTGAAGGCACATCCATTAGGTAAGCCAACAATGAATGTGTTGCGGCCTCAGATATCGTGCTAACCTTCTCTACCATTTTAAATATCAAATTGCCTTTAGCCGATTCAAGTTCTGTTTCATTCATTTCCATTTTCCCTTTGATATACTTCATCTAAAATCACAGGTGGTATTTGTATTACGTTTTTTCCACTTTGTATTTTTTACAGTCCTATGAAAATTTCTTGATACACCTAATATAAAAAACACGAAAAGTGACCTTAAGAATTGTTTTGAAGTGTTAAAGTCTAAACGAACTCTCGTTCGTAAAAAATGCACTACAACAGAAAAAGACAAGTTGAACCCTTATATAGGATTCGAATTCATCCCATCTTGGTCCTGGAGTAGGAAAAAGCAACGTTCAGAGGAAGAAGAAGAAGATGACTCGGTGATCAAAACTGTAAGGGTCGCTTTGATAGGTCCGGTCTGCATGCTGTTTAAGTGTGGTTGTTCATTAAGACATGATGGCCTTAAGGCGCTCACATGAGTATAACTGATCAGACAGTAGCCATGTATTGTAATTATAATCAAAGTAAAGAAGATAGAAATAAACAAGGGGCATAATTTGATACAAGATTTAAAACGTCTCATCATGGGATGGAGCCAAAAAGGACCCCAGCGAGAATGTTTGAACAGTCATGGAAAAAGGTCCACTGGATACTGCTTCTTCCCAAATTTCAAAATTCTTGGCCTTGTGGTTCCATATATGAAGAATGTTAAAGACTTTTTATTTAAAACATGTGACCTCATGAGCGCGGTCAATAGTGACCTCAGGGACATACTGAATTTCAGAGCTCAGGGACTGGTGGTTTAGTCGAGCAGATATTTTTGTACATTTATGCTGCAATAGCCATCTGTAATAGAATTCTTTGTAAAACATTCATAAGCCTTAATGCACGGAGCATTCCTGCCAAGTTTATAAATTTTGATTAGAGGTTTAGGAGGAGATGTTGTTATGACGACAGGACAACGCATGGCGGCCACAAAAGCCTGCCTGTGCCAACAGTGTGCTTCGGTGACATTTAACCTACACTAGGTGTATATCTATTGGAATGATGCTGACACTTACTGCAATGTCACGCCCTTCTTTATAAGCACAAACAATGTCAGATGACCGTGCTAACAGAAAGTACAGAAGTCCTGACTCTGGTTCAAGGTACATTCTGAAATATTATATTAAAGAACTCGACGTCAGATATATAAACATAAAACAGACACAATGTAGACTTGTAGATAATTTCAATTTAGTGCTATACGTCTTTATAAAATGTGTCACACTTCAAGGCTACCTCATAAAGCAGTTTTAAGGATAAAGCCTGGACAAAATAGTAAAAACGGTCGAGGATATTTCTTTTAATCATGTTAATTCCGAATGTCAAGGTGTTGGTCAACCATTCTGTATAAAGGTAAACTGAATGCATTAATGGCTGTCTTTTTGTATGTAGAGTTGTAGCACAATTGTTGTGGATGGTGATTAATTACAAAATTTTTGGTACACAATTTCTGTTTCAGTAATGCAATACGGAAACATTTTGGAATCGTATATTAATAACGTTATTTCTTATTATTTCATTTTATAAAGAATCAGTCAAGAAAAAGATGTATGCATAATATCACATGTAAATTTTACGGTTTATAACAAATGTATCAACAACAAATAAACCAACATGCTTAAACTGAAATGTTAAAATGTAACAATGATCATAGCGTCATAGCCAAAGGACTTCTGTGATTTATTAATCCCCTTCCGCAAAGCGAGGAGGGTATTACAGGAATGGACTCCGTCTGTCCGTCCGTCCGTTCGTCCGTAACACTTTCGTGTCCACTCCATAACTTTTAAACTGCTGAATGTTTTTAAATGACTTGGCACAAGTGATCACCATTATCAGACGATTTGCAGAGCGCAATTATTGGGTTGCTATCCCCAAGATCAAGGCCACACTTAAAGGTCAAGTGTTAAAATGTCTACATTTCGTGTCCGCTCCAAAACTTTTAAACCGCTGAATTTTTGTTTAAATAACTTGGCACATGTGATCACAATTATGAGTCGATGTACAGAGCACACCAATTTGGTTGCTATCTCCAAGGTCAAGGTCACACTTAAAGGTCAATTGTTAAAAGTCTACATTTCGTGTCCGCTCCATAACTTTTAAACCGCTGGAAAAAGTTTTGAAATAACTTGCCACAAGTGATCACCATTATGAGACGGTGTGCAGAGTACAATCATTTGGTTGCTTCCCCAAGGTCAATGTCACACTTAAAGGTCAAGTGTTTAAAGTCTACATTTCGTGCGTGTCCGCTCCATAACTTTTAACCCGCTGAAATTTTTTTGAAATAACTTGGCACAAGTAATCACCATTATGAGACAATGTGCACAGCACAATAATTGGGTTGCTACCCACAAGGTCAAGGCCACATTTAAAGGTTAAATATCCTCATTTCACGCCTGCTCTCTAACTTACTAACTTGGCTTACGAAGGTTTTGAATTACTTTCACAGATGATCACCATTATGACACGATGTGCAGAACCCAACATCCAGGTTGCTACCCCCAAGGTCAAGGTTAAATGTTCTCCATAACTTTTTGACTTTATGGAAGATTTTAAATAACTTGGCACAAATAATTACTATCATGAGACTATGTGATTATAATATGCATGGCACAACATCAAGGTCATGGTTGATTAAAGGTCAAGAAGTACACATTCATGTCCGCTGCGGAAGGATATTAAGCTGTCCTTCAGACGATAAATCCGGATAGAACAACAACGCAGATAACATTAATATTTTCACTGGCTTAAAGCTGTTTCGTACTCGTTAACATTTTTGCTGACTCAATATTGAAGTTTACCTGATGTTATAACAAAGCCCTCGGCCTCTTATCTGTTTCCACATCGGACCTTCCATTTGTATGAGGTATTGTATATATACCATGATAGTGGCAAGATCTTGATGTATGAAAGATTGCATGCAATCTGCAACCTGCCGATTGACGAGATAAAAGGTAACTTAAATAGCATATGTAACAAAAGGAGGTTAGAAAATAATAAAGTAGACCTATGGTGGTTGAAAAGGGCCAAATCCCAGCAATCTTCTGTAACAAAATAGACGACACAATGAATGAATCTGGTTTCTGTAATAAACGATACAGTTGCTGGAAGTTTTATCATAATTTCGTTTTTTTACCTTTAGCCCAGTTATCATCAGGACAAAAAAAGCAATAAGAAAGAAGTAAGCTTACTAAAAAATGTGTCTAACCTGTAAAAGAAAAGAGGTTTCCAGAGATCCTAAGCCAGCTATAACTGATCTTTCCTTACACTCAGACAAAGGAACAACATAGTCATGGGTCATTTTCAATGTACCGCTGCAAAAATTAATGCTGATTTCATCGCTATCATTAAAAAACTCATCAGAACAGAACAGAATAGAACAGAAGTGAACTTCTAATTACAGCCTATGCATAGAATACCTTTTGTCACATCGTAAAATGTAACACTAATTAAAACACATTTTGTTAAAAAAATAAATAAAACACTAAATGGAAATCTTCATATGACATAAATAAATACTTGCTCATAAGCATATCTCTTTTCGAAAAAAGGCCAAATAAATACACCTTTGGGCCTAAATTAAAACAAAGCTGCGAACAAAAAAATGTTCAGAGTAAGTTCGAGAAAAAATGAAAAGGAAATCAATTAAAACTAAGGTGACCTAGTCTTTTTCTAAATTAGCTGTGCTAAAAATAGTATCAAAAGGTTAAAGCTTATAGATTACAGTGATATTCAATTAAGAAGTAGATAAAACCTTTTCGCCGCAACCTTTCTTTTGTATTACATAATCACGAGAGACAAACGCAAAGAAAATCTAAGTAACAATGAACAAAGAGCACACAGAGTAATAGTGGATAGTAACTTGCCTCAGCTCTTGGTGTCTCTCACGTTCTGGCACAAACGTTGACCATACATCTGCAAGGCTGTATCCATACGCAGTAAGCTTCTTCACGTCGGCCGACAAGTGAACTGTCAGGTTATCTTGATCTGTAAGTAACTTACTAACTTCTTGTAAATTTTCTTCAACCTTCATAGGAAAAGATTGAAAAAATACATGAAACAAGTTGTCGCAAAGTCCGAATTGCATTATTCGTGTATGTATGACAGTGACAAATATAGAGGGTTTTTTTAATATGAGAGTTTCTATTAAGCAGAAATAAAGAAGAAATCATTAGAAACGAGCAGAACAGATGCACTCTGTGGCATGTGCTTGTCTATGCCATTTCTTGTCATACAATCTCCATTCCAAGTTATACGGAAATCCTTCGTAGCATTAATTTGACTCAAATCATACCTGGTAATAACATAACAATAATAATAATTATTATAATAACAATAATAATAACAATTATATCATATATCATTATATCTATATTATGTGCGCTTCCACCTACTACTGAGGGGTCCAACATTTTATTATGGAATTCGAGTAACTGGTTGCTATGAAATGCATCACTTATTTTATAGTATAATGTATGCTGCATATGAAAGAGTCTGTACCTTTCCATGCTGGTCATAAGTAACGTTGACCGTATGTAGATGTCCGTAAAATTTTGTTAATTGCTAGCGACTGGGCCGGACACTAACACTGTTACAGAATACTATATGTAGCAAATCAAAGAACCAAAATAGTTTGCTGAAAATCCATTAAGAATAGTAGTATATTTGTAATATGTGCATTTTCGTCTAGTATTTAAGTTTCCTAGAAAGTTTATTCACTTCCAGCTAGCGTTCAAAGAGTTATAGCCCAAACACGGATGGTGCCGAAGGAAAATAAAAGGGTCCACTACTCTGTGAAAATTATCATTCCGGATCAAACCCGCACAGGAGAAGTTGCAAAGTACAATATACGTGAGTCAAATGAATCAAAACTCTTAAAATAATAAGTACGGATAATGCTGGTAATAGGCGCATATCCTGTTGGTACTGAAACTTTCCGTGAATTTTCAACTTGTAGTTGCTGAGAAACAGCCCAGACAAAAATGTGTAAAATACGGACGGAATGACGGACGGGAAGAACTTTAGTTCGAGGGGAGGGGGGCATAGAAATACTAAATGTTATTTGTTCATATGAACCTTAAGAATAAAAGTTTAACTAGATGTTAGTTATGTTGGGGACATGCATTTCTTCATTACCAGATGCTAAAAATTACCAGAATATCAAATATCAACACAGATCTATCAATGTTTGCACTTTTCTAGGCTCTATTTAATCTGAATTGGTGTTTGGGTCTTATCTAAAACTGTCTATGCAATAAAACGTTATGCCAAGCGATACTTCGCAACAAAACAATGGTGTTCATTGGAGAAGAAAAGAAACATTCTATTGGTACACCAACATTATTTTCCTAGAAATACATATCAATATAATATAATAAAAATGAAGTAAAACCACTGTACATTGCCAATTAGCACAAAGCAAGGCATAATAAGGTACAAATTAATTACCTGATGTGGCTCTGTGTTTAGCTGCTTTATCAAACAGTCAAGGAAAGTACTTTGTGTAAACATACTGTTTATCTGATGGTTACATTCTGATCGGAAAAAAATGAAGTACATTTGTAAAATCTGTTAAATATCACCATGTGTGTGCTGAAGTCACTAAGAAAAAGAACTACAAGCAAAGACTGTATTTAAAAAACAAAAAACCAAAAAAACACACCCACAAAAACACGTTTTTTTGTCTAGTGACGTCATAACCATCGCAGTTTAACCATTGCCTTAACTCAACTCATTTGATTCATAATCATTGTTCTTGTATATGTTTAAACTCGGTATCTTGTGTATAATCAAGACGATTAAAAACAGAAATGTGGTTGGTATGAGCATTGCACCACTTAAAACATATTATTTGAAAACAACTTGCCTTCAGAAAACAAAATATTTCGCATTAATGTATGAACGACATTGATTCCAGAACGTCTGCATTTGCTGACGTCATTTCTTATTCTTCTGGCAACGACCTTGATCCTTTCCGCCGAAAACTTTGTGTGAAAAAGAATATCATGCAACAACTTCACTCCCGTCTCATACTTCTTCATTTCAACCTTAAGAATTGAATTTATTTGAGCATGAGCATTACATTTTCTTAACAATTAACAAGCGATATCAGGTGGGCTGTTTATCTAGCTATCCGTTTAGGGCAAGGACTAGTACTGTACTCAACTCCAATCTTCTGTACCAAAAAAAAACATAACAAACAAACAAACAAAAAAAATAAACAAACAAACAAATGGCTCATATAATTGAGCATGGCTGATAGCGGCGTTCAAACTTACGCTCTTCTACTAACGAGAGAGTAGACTCCATTAAACACTAGACCACAGTCAGTCAGTCTGAGAATACAGTTATAATGATATGGAACACATAATAGATTAATTTCGTTACCACAACACGTTATTCCAAATTTTTAACAAGTGATATATTACACATTTAAAAAGAATATAGAAATAAAGGTTAGATGGTATATAAAGTATATGGCAACTGAATTATGTAAAAAGTGTGAACATTAAGCGAATAACTTCTACGAAAAAAAAGTATATATTAACTGCAAAACTACAACGCTGTGCTTGATTCACAAGTGCTTGATTACTGATTTTCAAAAATATGTAACTTAACTCAGTAGGTCATGTTCTAATAGATATTAATACGAACAAAAAAACAGCGCATCAGATAAAAAGACTACTTAAATGCGGGTTTCGAACTAATGCCGGCTGGCTCATGACAAGTATGAAGAACAATTACTCTATGCCACTAAGCCAAGCATAGTTTCCCTTTTTCCAATTCTCATGAGATGAGTTTATACAAATGAGAGGTGCAGAGGCGATCGTAATAACAATATTTCATTTAAACTGGAAATGTGGATGTACATAAAACGCTAAACATTATATCATATATGCTGCTCAGTTACTTTAACATTTTCTTTGAACTTAAACTGTTCCAAATCAAAGGGTCAGCGTTATCGATGTAAACATTATTATTATCTCATACACAAATCATATAGAGGACAACCAACCTGTAGTTTGATGCAGACAATTTGAGGGAAATTACCACAGAAAAATCGCCTCCCATTTATTCCAAGACACGAATCTGTACTTAGCGTATCAGCATTCAACTGGGTAATGACTTCTTCATGAGATATTAGCACTGAAACAATTGTTTTCGATTACACTGGTATGACTTCACTGAATATATTTTCAGAGACCATTGTAAGTTTTAGCCCGCTCCCTCAAGTTTATCACAGAAATCATTTCGCAAACGACTTGTTTTTCGTCCAGATTTATCTTAAACACAAATAAATCAGCATGTACAATTATGCTCAACAAGAATACTTTAGAAATACAATTTCAAAGAGAAGACGCCTACACCCTGACTTGTAGTTAATCTGTGGTAACTTTTTAAAATATTGTAATTTCTAACCACTAATTTTGTCGCTGACAATTATTTCTGATTTGAAATTGCTGATGAAGAAACCATACTACTCTATTGCAGGTTTAGACAAATGACAACAGTCGTGCATGTATCATTATTAGCCAATCAGAGGGACGTTTCACAAAACTTTGAATATTCAAATTCATGTACCGCGTATTTAGTGTTGAGAAATTGAATTTATTGTATTGAAATGCAAGAGATCAAATATTTCTCCAACCTTTGTAACGCTTTGTCTGTTTATGCATTGTATCCTGTATTTTTCACGAAATAATGACGTCATGTCCGTTTGTGAAAACTATATATTTTGTGATATGAGTTCCTTCAAATTAGCATAAATCTATCATTTTACATTGAAATTGAAAAAAAATGATTATTTACAGGTTAGTTGTGAGTAAAGTTATTATGTGCCTATATTTGTATGGCTTACCTTCATCTCTAAGTACAGGGCTGCCAAAAATGAGCTCACAATACAACGGTAGGAAACACTTTTGGGTCTGTGGTAGTTTGCTCGAGTCCATCAACACGTGTATCTTAAGTAGAAGAAATGAATGTCCACCGTGGCGAATTATGTAACAGTTACAAATACATTGTACAAGTATTCAATGTGGCCAAATGCTGATATGGTCAGAAATTAAAAAAATCAGTAGCTAAAGTTTCCAAACCTGAAATACCTGGTTCCGTTATAGTGTGTGGGGGAGGGGGAGAGGGAATCATTTAACACAAAAGGTTAAATCAGTAGCACTGTGTTGTTTTTGTCGAAATAAAAGGCAGTTTCCAGCTTTTTAGGAGGGGAGTACTGTTAAGAATATCCTAATTACGTATAATTAGGTTTGATACAATTGATATTCATTCCCAAAACTATTGCTCACCTGGACAAAATCTGACGCTAAATCATCGAGCTGAAATCTAAATGGAATGTTGTCCAATGGAAAAGCTGGATTTGGTCTCTTGTGCCTCGTTTTGAATATTATCCAACGTCCTGTTGCAGTCTTCGAGTAATGTAATGAAAATGAATGTCGTCATGTACTTGGAACGTCCATCACTGGTCAACATAGTACCTGGCGCTTTTCTCTAAATATAATGAAAATACCTTTAAATCGTTACATTCAATATTACGATCACTGCTCTTGAAAGGAGACAAATTCTCTTACAGAACGCGATTTGACAATTATATAATGTTTATATCGTGAAGAAACTTCGTAAGCATAAACATGTTAATGACATCAAGTCGTAGTTTGCAAAATGTGAAAGAATAAAAGCGTACGAAAAATTCACGTTATGCTCACTATGTCTATGAATATAAGATTGATTTGGAAACTGATTTAGATGAAGATCACTCTGTTATTGACGTGTTCATCAAGAATAAGTATTACTGAGAATTCATTCTCAATGTCAGCTTCTGATGACAAGTGCTTGCATGGAAAGTAGGCCAAGTTTAGTTCAGAATATATAATCTTACATCATTTTCTTTTAAAGCTTTCTCTAACTCATCTTCCTTCCGTTTCAGACCATCTCTCCCTAGATCTGCTCGTTGTTTCTCTATCCTTTCTTTTTCTTTCTTTGCAATTTGTTCTTTTTCCAGTTTACTGGGAACCCCTAACACCTATGAAGTGCAGAACTGTATTGAAATCTCGATTCTTTAGTTGATCTATTTTTTAAAAAAATGGATTTTAAATCACGCTTCTTATTCTTCCATACTACATCATGAAACGGTATTTGAATATGTTATGATTTAGTTGTATGTTTCCGTGAACCATTTTTACCTTTTTTTCTTTAAACATAATGTTACATATAACGAGTATTTAAACTCAGAAAAATAATGTCTTTCAAATAAAAAAAAATATTACTTATGGCATCGAAATTATTTCAAATCCCCACAAATTTTGATTTTTCAGTAGGCAGAGAAACTGAAAATAACAGATGCAAAGTCCTTACCAAGACATAGTGCGTATCTATCAAATATTTCTTGATAAGGTCAACCCAATATTTTTCTGGTTCCATCTTCAGTTGAGTTAACAGCTTTATACTTTGTACTGTATTCTCAAGCTGTAAATTATAACAAAATATAACTCCATGGTTCATATTCTGCTTGCAAATAGAAGACAATTCGTCTGACTGTAACACCATAGGTTTATGAAAAATATAATGCATTTTCATTCCTTTTCTTTGTCAATTACATAACATTAAACCACCATACTCGTACACATAAAATACCAAAATAATACAGTCAAACTTGCTTTACGAAACCCCAAAGAAGTGAAAGCATCTCTAACATAACATGATATTTCAAAAGAGGAACACATTTTTTCAACTGTCTAGATGTGCACCTTTTCCGCAGATAACATTGTAGTTACATTTTTCAACTCGTTATTGCATGGTAAATACATGTGTATGACATCTTAGTGAAACCAACAGATTACAAGACATTAAGCATGTATACGTATGAGAGTATATTACATCAAGATGGCCAAAGAGCACTAATTTGACAATATTCTGAAAAGTAGGTGTCAACAAAATGCAACTACTCTAAAATCTAGATCGTCAGTCTGATGGGACCTTACATAAGATATATACGTACGTCTATTGGTGTATCGCCATACAGAAAATCTCTGATAAGAAGTGATGCTAACTGCTTCTGTGGTTGGCTCTCTATCTGGAAAATAAACCAATCAAACGTCTTGATAAGATCACTTAAAGTATATTAAATGCAAGCATTAATTTATTCGGTTTGTAAACCAAAGACAGTAATTACCTAGAAGATTTAGTAAAAATGATGACTTATTAAACACGTGAAGGTTCCAACATCAATTAATTTGTCATTATCGATACTGTATGCTAGAAAAATGAATTTGTGTTAAAGCTTTACAGAAGACTTTTTTTAAATTTTACTGTACAATTCCAAAGAACAAGTATTGTTCAACAAAGTTATAAACTAATTCATACGTCTATATAAACCTACAACAGAGAGTGCGTCTTGAATTCTCCTCTGAATAATATGTGACAGTCTTGATATGTCTATCTTCTCTGAACCATTTGCAATATCTCTTATAACTTCCTGTAACCTAATATAGAACGACTGACAAGCTACAGTTTTATAAACATGCACTATTTTTAATTATCATCTGAACATATGAACAATTATTCAAATGTAAATATATTTTAAGTATTGTACCTTTTTCTAAGAAATTCATTAGATCAAATTCAAATTTTACTAGCAACAACGCTTTTTGCATTTAAAAACAAATATAAAATTTAAAAAATACTTAACGAGCACCGTGGACAGTTAAGCACATTAATAAAATTCCTTATAATTGTATCAAAGAGAATATATTCTACACTCGGCGTTCACTTCAGCTTCTTGGAACAGTTAAAAATAAGTAAGACATGGACGGTTTTCTAGTTGTTATGATTTCACTCCTTAAGAGATGATACATCATTCGCAATCTATTGAATACATAATAATATTGTAGTCATGTAAATTTTGTTTGTGTTCAAATAAAAACTATTGGGAGAAAAGTAATTTCACATAAAAAATGTCACGTGATCATTCAACAGAAACTTAATATTTAGACCTAGGAAAGACATCATTTAACTTGGACTTCAGCACGTTGTCAAATTTGAGGTAGATACAGCTCTCCGAGTATTCATCGACTTTGCTTTGTACCTAGAAAATAGGAGAATTATATCTCCGTAATTTTACGTTTTCGTGGGTATACATCAAAATGTAGATAAAGAGTGATTTTCCTACGTAATGGCAACGATTTAAAGTAAACCCTTCATGCCTCTGTACTTTTGTAGAGGTGATTTTGAGGGATATTTACTGATAACTATGAAGTAGTTTTGGTTACACAAGGCAAAATGCTTTATTAGGAACTAAGTTTGGTTCAACGAGATAATAACAAGCTTCGAATATGATATATCACGAACTAATTTTGTTTCCACAAGACAGTGTCTGTTTTTATCCATCATAATGACGA
Source organism: Cyclina sinensis (assembly GCA_012932295.1). Taxonomy (NCBI): domain Eukaryota; kingdom Metazoa; phylum Mollusca; class Bivalvia; order Venerida; family Veneridae; genus Cyclina; species Cyclina sinensis. Next base: position 19,278,436 of record JAAONU010000006.1, on the reverse strand, counting down.
AAACACATAATTTATGAGATTAAGTCAGCCCCACATCCGTTTGGCCATATATCTGAGAACAAATGTTTTACAGATAAGTAAAGGCAATATTTTGGTGACTTTTCATACATACATCTTTGACCTGAAACTGAGTTCCTTAGCATTCCAGTGCACCAGTACCTTTAAAGAACCATGATCATATTGTATCTATAGAAAAAACACAAATTAAACTTTACTTTTGAAATGTACTTGCTAAGACAGACTACAGACAAATCTGGAGTATCAATTATTTGAAGGATTTCTATGGAAGAGGGAACTTACATCTGAACAATAAGGTGGGCTTATATTAACAAACGTCCTTCTGTACAGGGGAAATAGTCGTATTTGTCAAATACTCGAGCATCACCTTGACACTGTGGACAGCATACTGGTCCTGGAAAAGAGGATATATACTGAACAGATAATCGTGATCTTAACATAGATATAGATTAAAGTCAAGATAATTCTGTGAAATGCCAATGGCCTATGTGTTTCTTTGATTACGATATATAAACTGTATGCTTGTTCTGACGAAGTATGCATTATTTGCAGACTGTAGTTTCCAGGACAACCTCGAGAGAAATCAAACGTTTGAACTAATGAGTTCTTGAAAGTAAGCGAAGTTCTAAAGGTGGATGGACTCAGTTAATCTTCTCCCAGGGACATTCACACTACAATGGTTCTTCTATATTCATTCATTTCTATAAAACACCGTTTGAGTTTTCACTTTTATGTTTTTTTTTGTTATTGATGTTGTTGTTGTTGTTGTTTTTTTTGGTGAAGTAATAGACGATGTTTAAGCATAAGGCTTCCCATTTGTGAGAAGTTTGGTGAATGCACACAAGCAACCTTACTTTCTAAACAATGTAGATGTTACCTTTGCCAGGGGTCCTCGCCACCCTACAGTAACAATACCGTGTGTTTCATCATCAGCAGCATATCTCACAAGTTTCTCTACACTTCCTGGTAGCTGTGGCACTGGTGTCTGCCAAGGACGGGATATACTTGGCGATCTGCCCTTCAACAAAAAATGTTCTTTCATACTACTACGATCTGTTCCGTATTATTCAACAAGGCTGTAACCTTGTATGGGACTAGTACTCGAGCCTTCTACTGCTTTGTAGGCCATCACCTGAGCTACGAAATATCATCAGTATGAACATATATAATTATCTGGAAAAAGTAAGTGTATTGTTATTTCTGAAACTGAAAGATATCAAAATGATAAAAAAAACTTAAGAGCAACAGTGTTCTGAAATAATCCGGAATCATGTAACCGTTCATGGAACTGTATCGACAAAATTTAAAACCGTGCACGCAATTCTGATGATATATTATTTTCTTTTTTTATCAAACCTTGGATAATATCTTCTGTTCCAACGGCTGAAGCACTTCAAAAACGTCTTTGGCTCTGATCTGGCCAATTATAATCAAACAAATGTTATCTGGACAGTAGAATTCTTTGTGGTAAGAACAAACCTGTAAATACAAGTGACTCCATTCATCTTAAGGCTAATATGCTGAATTACATGACGATTGTATATGTTCCTGAAAATGATCTAAAAATAATTCAAGCGTAAAATAGACAAGAAAATAAAATTCCTGAAAACATTATGCCATATTAAGATAAGCAATTACCTCCTTTATGGGCTTCGAAGGGCGTTTGTTTGTGTGTATTATGTTTGAAAAGGATAAAAAGATACAAACAGATGTAACACAAAATAATGAGACTGTTAATTTATACGTTTGTTGTAACAATATACCAACATATAAAATGTAGAGAAGAGACATAATATTTATTTTTTGGAAAACGAAATAGTGCCTAGTAAAGTATATAAACGTGTTCCATAAAAAAATCCATAAAAATCTGTTTTAATCTGTAGTATACATGTGTTGTGTGGTCATAAATAAACCTTTTCGTGTGTTGCGCTTTCTCGAAGATTTTTCATGAGCCCGCCTGTCACCGAGTTGTATCCACACCGACCAGGATACATGGCGCGCATAAATTCCGTTTCTGTTCGGTTTTCGCCCAAGTTCTCGTTCGCTTGGACCTCACAGTAAACTACACCCGCATCTTCACCTTCCCCGTTTATATGGTGGACTTCGGTAATGTAACCAGACTCCTAGAAATTATAAAAGATTTATGACAAAACGCTCCTCAACTGAACACTCGCTCTGGTCTATTTGTTTCAGTTTAGCTCAGTTCAAATCAGTCAGCTTTTATGCAGCAGACCCCAGATGTTTTTATATTCGATTTTTACTATCTCCTTAGCTTTCTTATTAATGTGAATTCAGTTGTGTACAGTTGGGAAGTCCAGCTTAAATGAACGCCCATAACGAAATACATAACGCTACATAATATGTGTCTAATGAAATATCGTCATATTTAATATCTTTACATTAGTAAATTCCTAGAATATTGATAGACATGACTTTTTTTGGCAAGGAAACTTGAAAAAAGTAAACCATGATCGTATTGGATGAAAAGTTTTTACATAAATAAACCTGAAAAAACTTTACACAAACTCTTCACTCACCGTAAGGCATGGGTACAATATATGGTCATAGAATATCGGCAACATGTTAAGGAACCCCTGGCTCCCGGCAGTGGTTACTGTATAGTAGGTGTGATCTGTACTCGTCCACGCATTGGTGCCGGAAGCCAAACTTCTACCAGCCAGTAGATCTAGCACTCCCTGAAAATCATTTGTTCATTTATAATATCAAAAAATCGCATTCGGTTTACACCATGTATTGATCGTTAACTGGGAGTCTCAAATTAAAACTTTATTGTATAGTCATGGTTTTGGTTATATATGGGAAAACCAGGACAGTTTTATAAATGAGAAATGGTCCATTCCCTGCTTCAAATAACAATTATAGATTGTTTTTTAAACTCCAGAGATAGTCATGTTTTATCAAACTTAGCATGTAACATAATGTGTGCCTTAAAGATTCGAGAAAATATCACAAGATAAAATTGAGCGATAACTGTGTAGTGTAAAATGGTATCTGCTGTCAAATAACATCTACCCTCGGATTTTCCTATTTATCTGTATGTCTGTATCTACATCACTGTGTTAATCCGCTTGGTTTTGCTAACTACATGTGTTTTCTTCCAGTTTACTGTTATATGTTTTTCATGATCTTTACAAAGTGTATGTATTTATATGGATGATAAACTATTTGTAGTTTAAGTCCAAAAGAAATAAATGATGTTCTGTTCTGTTTTATTATTTTGATGACTACGTTATAAACGACTTATACGAATATAACATTTGTGTTCATCCATTGCGAGTGTAAATTCGACTTTGTTACATTTGTCATAAAAGATAGCGACGATAGGAGGTGAGTTCGAACCACAAACCTTCTGCTCCTACACGAACACCTGTAGATAATGTACGGTAACAGCGACTGCTAATCCAATACGGGACACCTTGTTTTAAATATAATGTTAATACAAAAAGTAGCTTATAAGTTAGAGCTGGATTCTAACAAAACTTAGATAAATCTCTATGTCTCATGAAAAAAATTCGAGACACAAACCTTGTATGGGAAAGCCTCACTGCCAAGAAAAATAAGATGTTCCTAGAATATGAGGCAGACCAGTCGTCATCAAAGGCTTCCAGTCGCTATAAAAACATATAATACTCAGTGTTTACGAAATATGGATTACGCGAAATTTTGTTCGACATGAAAGCGCTCCACGACAGTTAAGAAGTTAGTGTGTTGTCCACTGTCTACTTGTTATTGATATTTTAATCAGCTTTCAGTTTTTGTTTGTTAGCTATCATCAAACCAGCGTCTCCAAGATGTGCTTTTGTTTCTACATATTTCTCTCCAAATAGCTGTTACATAGCTATATGAAAAATCGATCTACTGTTAAAGACAACACAAAAGAAGTTCAGAAAGCGGTTCTATTCCAAATGTACAAAACATGTCCTTAAGTCCCACCTTAGGACCGAAATAAAAAAAATTAAACAAGTTTCTTAATCAGATGTCTTTATAAGTAAAATGACTGATTCTGAACTGTTTAAAGATTGGTCTTGAGAACGTTCATTTTGGAAGTGATTTTGTTCTATTTACTTACCTACACAAAAATAACCATGTAACAAGTGGTCCTTGGATATCTGCAATATATACTGATAAGCCTGTTCTGTTTGATCTAAATTTAGAAATTGGAATACCTCCATCTGCAATCACTGTGCTTACAACTTTAAACGCAGATTCAGCCATAGAGTTTCTAAGAAGTATAAAGAAGAATAACGTTATAACAAAATTAGTTTCAATTTAATAAATCAAATTTTCTATCGAAAATTATTCTAAAAGAAATAGTCATTTATCATGAAATCAGCTGAAATTAAAAAACTGCTAGCATATATAATAAGTTCCTTCATTACTGAGAATTATTCAGTATCACTACCTATCATTTTGTTCATTACCATAACACAATAAGTCAGTATGCAAAATAGTCAGAAGTTTTTCGAATTGTATACCAGTAGGTGTAACCATGGTAACGATGACAAACTTATGTAAAATCACGAGCAAACACTAGAATTAGACACAAAACATAGCAATAGATCAAATATTTTAATCAAACATTCACATTTTCCTATTAAATTTTCAGTGAGTAGCAAATAAATGATGAAAAAAATTATCAACACAATATTCCTTTTCATTTCAGTAATGATGATTTACCTGTAAAACTGTACACGTGATGTTTCCACAAATATTAGCAAAATATCCGTAGTTCACTGCATTATTTCACAATTGTACACACGTTCAAGATGCAGTGATTGTGATTACCTCAAGGTTATACTGCAAAATATGTTATTTACTATCGGGAAAATATAACGTGAGCGTATGCGTTTCGTTACCTTATGGCAGATGCATTACAACTTACACTAACATTTGCAAATGTTTCAATTTTATGCATTTTGTATATATCTGTTTTTTAAAAGGACTGAATTTCTTTATTAGCAGTATAAATCTTGTCATTTTCTACTTTCATACTTACATTTACATGTAAGTGCTATACAGTCTACTGTTGCGTGCTGTTTCAAACCTTTTTAAAACATTCATAATACTTCAATGCTGTTATAGTTATATATGTTTATCTAATCTTACTAAATAATGTAAACATTTAATGACGTCTTGTGATAAGAACCAATCCTTGCAGTGTTTTACCGCAAATGCACTAACTTTACATTTAGCTGAAAAAAATATACATTCTTAACAGCAATATGTTTCTGTCAAGCCGGTGTCTTTTACTAGCAACTCTTGCGATTTCAGGCAAGTAATTTATGTTTAAATTACTATAATTAAATTTAAAAAAAAGAAAAAGGGAACTAAAAACGAAATAAACAAAAATAAGTTATATTATGAGTGTTCTGTACAATCAATACATATTTGGACAAGTGCAAAGCTCTTGGGAATACACATGACAGCCAGCTAGTGTCATAGACAGTTATGGTTATAATTTTTAAGTGTATACACATTTATTAAACAATTATCCTACTGATACTTCAAGTTCCGCTTCATTCCGTCTTTCTTTGACTCCTGCAGTCCCTTAAACCTCGTTTTCTGATAGTTTTGAATATCTGTCCTTTTTTTACATATCTCTCACCGCCATTTGTCAACAGGCGGATCTAATCATGATGTTGTCTTTCCATTATTTTTAAATCATGTTTCTTGTCACTTCTGCAGTCTCTGGGAAATGTGAATTAATATCACAGGAACGTCTTTTATCATTCTGCAGTCAGAGTTAATGTCTCTCATGCATGAAGAAATGCATCGTCGGTGACCCCCGGTACATATTCCGCACAACTACATTATGTACCGTGGGATAATTGACTGCAGATTATTCGTTTTCATGAATATTTATTAGCAAAGGGATGTAACTCTTCGTCGAATGAGATGCCGCATTACAAATAGACACTCTTCAGTGTGGAGAGTAGATATAATGACAAGTTACTTAAAATAGACGTATTTCCCAGGATTAAAACATAGGCGCGGAATGCAAATTGTAACAAGTAATTTCATTGGCTAAGATTCCGCAAGGGAAATCTTACGGAAACCAATGAAAGTAGGTAATGAATTATTCATGAGTACGAAATTTTACCAGCCAATTGTCCCACGGTAGATAAATAGAGTGAAACGGAATGGATCGAACGTGGGTTTCCGACGATGGAAGAAATGTGGATATGATGCGAGAGCTTTATCTCTTATGCGTTCTTGTCGTTCCATATTTGCTTCAATTTCGCAAGTGTTGTTGTCTGAGTTATTTTGGGCCTGAATAATCCCAGAGTTTTGACGATGAATTGATTCCTTATGCTTCTCCTTTCTCTCTAACAACACTAGCAATTATTCCTGCAAATCGGATGTTTACAATGGTTCTTATTAAGATGATTCAGATGTTGTCTTTCCCGTCAAGTCGTTCTATGAAATGAGACAATCGTTTTAATGAAGGTTTTGAAGGTCTGAGATAGAAGGAATCCTTGCCCTTCTCTGAATGTTGTCCTCAACCACTTGAGAGTTTGAACAATAATTTATGGTGTTTCTTCCGAGTTGTTCCGTCAAAGCTCACAGAGGCCAGTAATACTACAGTGGTACCAATCAAGCAACTGAAGCAGTCGCAGAGGCCAGTGATACAATAGTGGTACCAATCAAGCAACTGAAGCAGTCGCAGAGGCCAGTGATACAATAGTGGTACCATTCTAGCTACTAAAGCAGCTAAGCCAGCTTACCACTTCTTTATGCCTCCTTACATTCTAAGTATCGAAATTGTTTTTCTTTCCTCGATTCTTAGGGGCATGGGCAATATAAGTAGCATGTTGTCAACTCCGCTTTAGTCATCCAACGGAAGGCGTGGTCCTAATAAACGGGGTCCATAGAGTGTTTTTCTTCAAATTATATCCTAAGAAAATAGTACTTACAAAATAGAATATTTCCGAAAGTAACACGGCAGTAAATCCCTTTAAGATAACGTTAAATGCCTGTCAAAAGCAGCTGGTTTTTACGGATTTCTATTTCATTTGGGTACTTCATACTAATAATTCAACTCTTAGATATAGGTTTAATTAATATCGGTTTAAAATTACCGTTTCTATTCCAGATTTTGGTAAATAAAACTAAAAATTACACAGGAGGTTTGTACATCCGTCAGAAGGAACATAGCAATAAGCTAGGTTATTATTTATCCGTAATGACTAAGATATAATTCTTTCTTCTTTGTGCTCTTTGTCACAGTTAACTGTTGCCCTTCTGGGTGGATAACGCATGAGAACAAGTGTTACCACTTCAGCCATGATAAGGAGACTTGGGTAGGAGCAAACGTAAGTGAAACATTATATAATAAACTTGTTGTTCAAGAAAAAATGCTAAGTATAAATCAAATATTTTTCAGTATCCTTAAACATACAAAACGAACTGCCTTCTTTGCTCAACTGTTACGAAGTGACAATCTTAGCTTTTATTATCATACTGCGTCCGTCCGTCTGTTCACAATTTCTTATAAACACGATAGAGAACACATTCTTTATTTGATTTTGACCAAACTTTCATACATTATGTATATCTATAACATTTCGGTTACTTTCAAAAACCAGCGATATTGCACCATGGATCTTTGAGTTAAGGCCCTTGGAATGGCAAAAATAGCTGATTTGAGTCACATACCTCGTGAACATTCTAAAGGCCGCAAATCCCAATAAATCACTTTGTCAGACTGTTTGTCTCATTGATTTCTTTTTTTCCTTCTTTTTTATAGTCTATATATATTTATATACTACATATTAGTATATGTAGGGTCAAAATCTAGGTTACCAGATCAACACTCAGTAAAACCTTGTGGACACTCCAGAAGCCACATTTTCAAACTAAATGTCACGAAAATTAATCAGAATATTTGCTTTGGATAATTCTCAGCTTGTTTTATAGATGGACAATTTGGGGTCAAAAACTAGGTCACCAGGTCAGATCCTATAAAAAGAACGTGAATATTCTAAAGGTCATATTTTTAAACAAATATCATGAAAGCTTGAAAGAATGTTTGGCTTGCTGATTTCTAGGCTTTTTTGTATATGGGTTATGTTGGGTCAAAAACTAGATAACAAGGTCAAATCATGAAAAAGAAAAACACTAGTGAACATTCTGGAGGCCACATTTCTCATTGAATCATCTTGAAACTTTGTCAGCGTGTTTGGTGGCAGAGTTTTTTTTCAAACAATGGTCCTGTTGGGTCAAAAACTTGGTCACCAGGTCAAATCCTCGAAAACCCTTGTGAACACCAAGGATGCTTCATTTCTCATCCAATCATCATTATGATAAATCTTTGTTTTTGTCAGAATGTTTAACTTGGAGACTTTTAGGCTTTTTTCATATATGGGTCATGCTAGGTCAAAAGCTAGGTCACCAGTTCAAATCTAGAAAATTCTGGAAAAAAAAAATCATAATCTAGATGCTGCATGTTTACCTAATCATCGTAAAACTTTTAAAGAATTTTTGACTTGATGATCTGTTTAGCGATACAGGTACATTTTTGCCCTATTATTTGCTTCTGTCCGCCAACGAAACGGATTCTGACCGAAGAAAAAAAGCATCTACTAAACCTTCGTCTATACTCAATGTGGTTTAGAACATTAAACTTACAATATAGATGAAATTTTGTATTTATATATTCAACGTCTCTACTTCTTGTGAATTTTAAGGGACACTAGCAGCAACAAATGTTTACATGCATTACTTTTTACCGTTTTTATCATATTTTTTTTTCAGTTCTTACGGTCTCTACCAAAAGGAAGGTTTAAACTACCCTCCTAATTGTACTAACTTTTTTTAAAGACAAATGTCTATATAAAGTAGTGCCGTAGCCACACTGAGGTAAACCGAGGCAGTTGCCTCGGTTGAAATTTGAGAAGTTAATAAATATTTTAGGTAGAAAAATCGGTTTTGAAAAAAAAGAAAAAGAAAATCTTCCAAAATAAGTTAAAGCAGAAGACCACTCTCCGTTAATTTACAGGCAAACAATTGCAATCTGTTACAGGCATACTACAACGCTAAGAACACAGTACATATTATTAAATCGTTCAGATCAAAGGAAGACTCATTTACAAAAATAAATTAAAGGTTTACTTTTATCGCTAAAAGTATTGAAATAATACCAGAAAAGCCAAGAGTTGTTGGTTGACAGAAACATCGTACCAACGCTGGTGATAATACTTCAATAATGGACCACTATAAGGTTAATCACTATTATCCATTTCTCGATCACGTGATTCATCATTTTGATTCTCGTTTTCCAGAAGAGTTGGGCGATGTTTTAAATGGAACTCTACTACTACCAGGCCATTATGATCTTTTAACAGATAAAGTGCAAAAACAGAGCAAAGAAACATTTTTTGCAGACATTCCAATTGCGTGTCAATATGAAACAGAGCTCATAAGATGGAAACATTTACATCAAAATGTTAAAAATCCAATGTCCCTCCAAGAAGATTTTGAAATTTGTGATAAAACGTATAATCCAAACATTCACGAAATTTTTCAGTTAATACTAAGTTTACCCGTTGGATTATGTTCGTATGAAAGAAGCTTTAGTGCAATATGTAGACTGAAAACTTGGACTCGATCATCTATGAAGGATGCCAGATTAAATGGACTAGCTTTGATACATATTCATAAACAAATGTCACTTGACTATAATGAGGTTTTAAAGTTATGGAATTCTTCTGGAAGCAGAAGAATTTTTTTGGCCTTTTCATGAAACTGTGAACCTGAGCTAATAGATAAATTAAATTAAATGTATTTCAAATCTTGTAAAGAACATAAAATTTTATTGTTTTTTTTTCAAAATATAAATGTAAAAATTACTTAAATGGTATAAAGATGATTAGATTCAGAATGACAAAAAGCTTGACCCAGAGTGCTCCAAAACGCACCAGAGAGTTCTAGGTAAAAAACAATTTCCGGGGGAGCATGCGCCCGAAGCCCCCTAATTTGCCTCGGTCAAAAAACAGGTCTGGCTACGCCATTGTAAAGATTTTTTTTCAGTTTACCTTTGCTACTAAAAGCCTCTGACATATTGGTACTCTGTAATGATTCATTCAATATCCGTTTTGAAAGAAACATAATGCTCAAAATGGAAGGGTGTGCTATTTGATAGTTATTGAATCAGATGAGCACTGAATACTTTTTAGGCACTTTTGGGTGCATAGTTGACTATCATACTTTTAGGCACTTTTGGGTGCATAGTTGACTATCATACTTTTTAGGCACTTTTGGGTGCATAGTTTACTATCATACTTTTTAGGCACTTTTGGGTGCATAGTTGACTATCATACTTTTTAGGCACTTTTGGGTGCATAGTTGACTATCATACTTTTTAGGCACTTTTGGGTGCATAGTTGACTATCATACTTTTTAGGCACTTTTGGGTACATAGTTGACTATCATACTTTTAGGCACTTTTGGGTGCATAGTTGACTATCATACTTTTTAGGCACTTTTGATCATACTTTTTAGGCACTTTTGGGTGCATAGTTGACTATCATACTTTTTAGGCACTTTAGGTGCATTGTTGACTATCATACTTTTTACTTTACAGGCTATGTGTAGCGTTGTTGGAGGAAAGATTGTGGAAATAGAAACAGCAGCAGAAAATGTATATTTAGGAGCCTATGCTAATTTACAAGGCAGTAAGTTAGTAAACAATTACTAAACTATTAATAAACTTTTAGTAAATAGTAGTAATAGTTTTAGAAGTAGTGCAGTAAAGAACCATACATACATTTTCTAATATCAAAAAGATAAATAAATAAATAAATAAATAGAAAACAAAAGAATAAATAAGTAGAAAACAAACAAATAAATAAATAAAAATCAAAACAAAAAATACAAAAAAATAATAACGAGTAAAATGATGTACATGGTTTGTCAGATATATTAAGAATTAGAAGTGTAAGCATTGTATGGTTTTTTATATGCCCATATGTTTTTTATATGCCCATATGATTTTAAATGCCAATATGTTTTTTTTATATGCCCATATGTTTTTTATATGCCCATATGTTTTAAATAGTATTTAATTAAAACCTGTTGTTGGTCTACATTTTTTGTTTCATGACTTAGAAATAGGAAGAGGGCAAATTTACTCCATCGTCGGAAACCCACGTTCAATCCATTCCGGTTCACCCTATTTACTGTATGCACAAGGGTACCTTTTTTTTGCAAACAAAAACACACACATAATATTATGATTTTGAATAATCTTTATTCATAATGTATATGATGATGAGATTGAAATAAATCTATACATTAATTTTATCTATACATTTTCATCTAGGGAAAGTTTAAAGAATATCAAATAACAACAACTGTGTGGAGAAAAAAAAACGTATTCATATTCATTTGTTATAACGATATATTTTCAAGTGTTCTTCATACAAATTTCCGGAACTGTTGGAAAGTGACTGTCAAAGTTTGCATGAATTTTATCAAATTGTTTGAATTTCCGTTTTTCAAAATATAATTTCAAATCAGTTGATTAGAGTAAAGAACAAAAATAAAAGATATCTGTAAAGTTGTATCTCTTGTTTTGTTTTCAAAAAACAAAAAAGAAATGGAAAGATTCCAGAGCCTTTCATAATCTTCTTAGTTTCCGCACACTTAAACGTACAAAATTAATCTATAAGAGGTGTCCGTTATTTTGAGTACAGTAAAATATCGCAATTTTTTTATTTCACAGCCTGGTATTGGATCGGTCTAACAGACGTCAGAAAAGAATCAGTTTGGATTTGGGTGGCGAGTAATTGAAAGCTGACAGACGTTGGGTTTCCACATTGGAGACCAAACGAGCCAAATTACTTGGGTGCAAACGAAAATTATGCAGCTCTTGATTCTAATGGGTTTTGGAACGATGGTACAATTTTCAAGCGTGATATGAACAGATTGATATTATTCATAGACTTAGTAAACTTCGTAAAAGTTTATATTTAAACGCATATATTCATAGGGATCCAGGTAGTCAATTTACTAAAATTATACTTAACTTCCTCTATTGTATCTTTTTTGGCCTATAAAGAAACATCACTATCGTTTTATAAACAAGACTTGTATTTCTTTGTTTTCTTATTCCGTCTGATTGATATGAAAATTATAATAATTCAAGTCTTTAAATGATAATAATAAATGAAAGGTAAAGAGTAAAACAACATTTTACAAAATCATGACAACGTATGTTTATAAAATATGCATCATACATGTAATACATTAAATCTATCGAATCGGATGTTGTTCCGCATGAGATCCTCACATACTCACGTTCAGTTGAACAGGTTCATACATGTAACACATAAAAAATTATCAATGTAGTTCTACATGAGATGCTCACATACATTTGGACACCGTGTGAGGTTTACACTGTCATGAAGCGTTTACCTCCATGGTGCTGTGTTTCTGAATCATAGTGAGGTTACTAAGTGATATTGCAAGTATTTTATTTTTGTTTATAGTGTATTACTGGATTGCGCTCACAGACGTCCAAGAGGAATCCATTTGGGTTTGGACTTGAGAGTAAACAGACACTCGAGGACGTTGGGTTCAAACATTGGGATGTGAATGAACCAAATAATACGGGTGCGGATGAAAACTGTGCCATTATGAGAACCAATGGTTTTTGGAACGACTATGCATGTGCCGCCCGCTCACATTATATCTGCGAAACAGACGAAGAGTAAGCTTACAAAATGCTTTGACAGATAAAACTAAAAAAAAACCTTAAATGGCATCTTCTTATCGCCTTTGTAGTAATTTGCACGTATACTAATTAATAAGCCACATCGCTGAACATCATTTTTTATGTGTTGCTTACAAGACATTTCAGCAAATACAATGTGTTCACCAAGAACAGTAACAACAACAACAAACAAAGAAAGTTGGTAGCGCATTCCAGCAGAACGCTGACTGGAAATTTTCAAACGTGATAAACTTTCAAAATCGAACATAAAATGACGTTCAATAAAATCCCTTTGTAATATTTAGCTGATGTTCTTCTGGCGTCATATTTCAGCATAACATATAAATCCAGTACAATCTAAAAAAAGACAGGAAACTGGAAATAATTATGTTTTATTTAATGATTTAACGTATGTCAGGTCTTTTTCACAAACGTCAGCTTGGGTCAAAAGTAAATTTTAGCAAAGCTAATTTTTCCTACCTCTCATTGCCTATTTTCACGTTTTCCATCCGGCAAGAAAGTGCCAGTATGTACCGGAATTTAGTGAATAAACTATCTTTATTATTAATCAAGATTACTTGGAATATTCTACATGTGCACCATTGATCGCTTTCCTTTGTCCTACTAATTGCAGTAGTTTTGCTTCAAATAGAATACATTTAAGTTTACTAAAGGCAAAGTTGAGTTAAATTCGAATGAATGAACACTTTTATCAGGCCCTGTGTTGTTCTCATTAAAGTTGGTCAATTTTAAGACTGCAGCTGCTTCTAAGGCAAGATTCAGTTTCATCATATGAAAGATTTAAACATTTGATATTTTGTAAACTAACAAAAAAAAAATCTTTTAACAGTTAACGATGACTTAGTAAACGAATGGTTATGAGAAGTTTTTAACAACAAGTACTGGGCCCATGTCTTCGTCTCGCTAGGGGTTTGACGTTAACGGTAGAACTTCACACAATGAACATGATGAAGGTCAGATATCTAGTAGCGCTATCAAGACGTTGACTGGCAACAGAAATAAATACTGGCACGTACATACTGAAACAATAGACTTCGGTATACCGTGGAAAAAAGAGATGAAGACAAAAGAGATTTATAATATCTAGCAATTAACATTTGATCATATGTAGCTCACACAAAATTATAGATAAATGTAAAAGCCTTTTTGCCGGTCCAATTCATGGTGGTTCTTTTAATGTTTATATCATTCATACAAACAATATATCATCAACTTTTCCACCAAGAAAACGTAAAAGTATCATCGAAAACAACAGTGATTCACATTTTGCAATGCTTCAAATACATGTCACGCGCTAAGCAGAACACAGTTGTGACGTCATTTGTTGAAAACACGTTTATCCATAATAGATCTACCGTCAAGCCTAGTTTTTTTTTTCTCTCATGAATGATTAACATGAAATGGTGAACATTTAAATACTAAATAGTGTAGATAGCGTCACGATAATCACAAGTAAGGTCAATGTAACTGCAATACAAATTGTTGCACTATTTTATTTGCTCATTTATTTTAACCGCATAACTCCTTGACCTCACTGGATATTAAAGGGGAAGTGCGTCTACTATAGGCATTCCTTCACGGCCTATTTTGTTTATGTGATCAAAAGTATCTTACATTCGTGTCTTTCCATATTAAATTTATTAAACTCGTTAAATAAAGATGATAAAATACCCGACACAGCCTCATATTTTATCTCTTTTATTCAACTTGTTTAAAAGATTGAATTTGAAAAGACACTCCTGCAGGCCAAGGTCCTTTATTTATAGAACTCAACGGTGGGAAAGAAAATTTCACATGAAAAGAAGATGGACTAGGCCTTATATAATATACTGTTTGTTTCCCATTCCGCTACCTACCCACAAAAATCATAGCTACCCAGAAACATTTATTGCAAAAAAAAAAAAAAAAGAAAAACAAGAAAGAAAAAAAAAAGAAAATTATTGCACATGGAAGCAAAGTATGTCAATGAGAATCACATCTTTATATTTGACTCATATTTTTGCACTGTAAATATACAAATTGGGATGTACATATTGAATAAAACTTTGAAACTTTGTTTCTAAACAGATGCTAAGCACTCAAGATTTCTGTAAATCTTTGAAATCCATATAATTCAGATATATAAATTATATAATCAATAAAAAATATTTTAGATTAAAAAAAGTATTTTACCTACCTACCTACCCTACCCAAACTGGCATGGGTCGTGGGAGGGGAAACAAACAATATCCACGACTACCGTAGATTCGCGACGCTAAGCATTTTCCGGCGTAACAAACAATAAACAAGAGGGCCATGATGGCCCTGGATCGCTCACCTGAGTACTTTGGCTGTAGGTTTGTTGTTAAGCAGTATTTCATTTTTTAATTGAAAATATATAAGTGCCTACAAACCAAATATATAAAATATCAGTCAATACATAAAGGCTCTATGACAGAAAGTAGAAATATCTTTTATAAGCTATGGTGACCTTGACCTTGACTCAGTGACCTCAAACCCTACCCATGGGTAGAGGTCCATGCAAGGAACCTATATACTGAATATCAAAGATATTGTTCTATAAATGAAGGCTTTATGAGGTACAGTGGATAAATCTATTTTTAGCCTCCGTGACCTTTAACCTAATCTAATATTTTGAAAAAGCTTGATAAAGCTTGCTTCATGCCAAATTTTAAAATTCTAGGCCTTGTGGTTTCAGACAAGAAGATTTTTAAAGATTTGCTTTTTTACATATAAAAGGCCCCCGGGGCGCGGCAAATTTTGACCCCATGGCCAACATTCAAACAGTATTGGTAAAGGTTCGTTACACAATACTCAACGCCAAATATCTAAGGTCTACACCTATTTGTTTTGGAGAAAAATTATTTTTCATGTTTTTCTGATACAAATCTATGTAAACCAAGAGAACCCTGGGGCATGGCTAATTTTGACCCAGGGAACATAATTTGAACAAACTTGGTAGACATCCACTAGACAATGCTACATACCAAATATCAAAGCTGTAGGCATTGTGGTTTCTGAGAAGATTTTTAAAGACTTCCTTTTTTACATATTAAGGGCCCCCGGGGCGAGGCCAATTTTGACCCCATGGCCAACATATGAACAATACTGGTAATGGTTCTCTACACAATACTCCACACAAAATATCTAAGGTCTAGTCCTATTAGTTTTGGAGAAAAATGACTTTTAATGTTTTTTTCTATATAACTATATGTAAACCAAAAGAACCGTGGGGCGTGGCCAATTTTGACCCAGGGAACATAATTGTAACAAACTTGGTAAACATCCACCAGACAATGCTACATACCAAATATCAAAGCTGTAGGCATTGTGGTTTCTAAGAAGAAGATTTTAAAGATTTCCTTTTTTACATATTAAGGGCCCCCGGGGCGAGCCAATTTTGACCCCACGGCCAACATATAAACAATACTGGTATTGGTTCTCTACACAATACTCCACACAAAATATCTAAGGTCTAGTCCTATTAGTTTCGGAGAAAAATGTTTAATGCGAGCCAATTTTGACCCCACGGCCAACATATAAACAATACTGGTATTGGTTCTCTACATAATATTCCACACAAAATATCTAAGGTCTAGTCTTATTAGTTTTGGAGAAAAATGATTTATAAACCAAGAGAACCCTGGGGCGTGGTCAATTTTGAGACAGGGGACATAATATGAAAAAAAACTTGGTAGACATTCACTAGACAATGCTACATACCAACAATCTAAGCTGTAGGCATTGTGGTTTCTAAGAAGAAGATTTTAAAGATTTCCTTTTTTACATATCAAGGACCCCCGGGGCGGGCCAATTTTGACTCCAGGGCCAACATATAAACAATACTGGTAATGGTTCTCTACACAATACTCCACACAAAATATCTAAGGTCTAGTCCTATTAGTTTTGGAGAAAAATGATTTTTTATGAAGATTTTTAAAGATTTCCTATATAAGTCTATGTGAAACAAGAGGGCCATGATGGCTCTAGATCGCTCACCTGAGTATTTTGGCTGTAGGTTTGCTGTTAAGCAGTATTTCATGTTTGAATTAAAAATATGTAAGTAATGTAAATATAAATATGTAAATTTGTAAAATATCAGTCAACGAATACAGGCTCTATGACAAATAGTAGAAATATCTATCATAAGCTATGGTAACCTTGACCTTAACCCAGTGACTTCAAACCCTACACACGGAATATAGGATTCATGGAGGGAAAATTTCCTGTAGCTTTAAAATAAAAAGTAGGTCAAAAATATAGGTCATGCTATGATGTTTTTGAAATCGGATCAAAAAACTGTACACATGGTCCAAATTTCATTGCCATAGCTCAAAAAAACAAAAAAAGTAGGTCAAAAATAGAGATCATGCGATGACATTTTTGAAATCGGAAGAAAAAACTGTGCATATGGTCCAAATTTCATTGCCATAGCTCCAAAAACAAAAAGTAGGTCAGTAGGTCAAATAAATAGGTCATGCGATGATATTTTTCAAATCGAAACGAAAAACTGTGCACATGGTCCAAATTTCATTGCTGTAGCTAAAAAAAACAAAAAAGTAGGTCATTAGGTCAAAAATATATGTCATGCGATGACATTTTTGAAATCATAACAAAAAAATGTACACATGGTCCAAATTTCATTGCCATAGCTCCAAAAACATAAAGTAGGTCAAAAATATAGGTCATGCGATGACATTTTTGAAATCGATACAAAAATCTGTAAACATAGTCCAAATTTCATTGCTGTAGCTAAAAAACAAAAAAGTAGGCCAGTAGGTCAAAAATATAGGACATACGATGACATTTCTGAAATCGGAACAAACAAATGTACACATGGTCCAAATTCCATTGCCATAGCTCCAAAAACAAAAAGTAGGTCAGTAGGTCAAAAATATAGGTCATGCGATGACATTTTTGAAATCGAAACGAAAAACTGTGCACATGGTCGAAATTTCATTGCTGCAGCTAAAAAAACGAAAAAGTAGGTCAGTATGTCAAAAATTTAAGTCATGCGATGACATTTTTGAAATCGGAACAAAAAACTATACACATGGTCCAAATTTCTTTGCCATAGCTCCAAAAACAAAAAGTAGGTCAGTAGGTCAAATAAATAGGTCATGCGATGACATTTTTGAAATCGAAACGAAAAACTGTGCAGATGGTCCAAATTTCACTGCTGTAGCTAAAAAAACAAAAAGTAGGTCATTAGGTCAAAAATATAGGTCATGCGATGACATTTTTGAAATCGGAACAAAAAACTATACACATGGTCCAAATTTCATTGCCATAGCTTCAGAAACAAAAAGGAGGTCAGTAGGTCAAAAATATAGGTCATGCGATAACATTTTTGAAATCGGAACTAAAAACTGAACACATGGTCCAAATTTCATTGCTATAGCTAAAAAACAAAAAAAGTAGGTCAGAAGGTCAAAAATATAGGTCATGATATGACGTTTTTGAAATCAGATAAAAAAACTGTGAACATGGTCCAAATTTCATTGCCATAGCTCTAAAAACAAAAAAGTAGGTCAGTAGGTCAAAAGTAAAGGTCATGCCATGACATTTTTAAAATCAAAACGAAAAAATTGTGCGAACGGTCCAAATTTTATTGCTGTAGCTATAAAACAAAAAAAGTAGATCAGTAGGTCAAGGTGGGGGGGTGGTGCCCACGGGAGGGGGGATGACCCCACTGTGGTCACTGTGCATACTACCAAATATCTAAGCTTCAGGCCTTGCAGTTTGTGACAAGAAGATTTTAAAAGTTTTTGCTATATAACTCTATGTAAAACATGTGACCTCTTCGGCCGGGCTGGGGCCATGATTTGAACAATCTTGGTAGAGGTCTACTAGACAATGCTCAACAC
The DNA here is from genome assembly GCA_012932295.1 of Cyclina sinensis. Classification (NCBI taxonomy): domain Eukaryota; kingdom Metazoa; phylum Mollusca; class Bivalvia; order Venerida; family Veneridae; genus Cyclina; species Cyclina sinensis. The sequence continues at coordinate 19,259,797 of JAAONU010000006.1, read as the reverse complement.
CAAATATCTAAGCTCCATGCCTTGTAGTTTCTTACAAGAAAATGTTTTAAGTTTTCCCTACATGTATATAACTCTTTGTAAATCAAATAATCCCTGGGCGGGGTCAGTTCTGACCCCAGGGTCACAATTTGAACAATCTTTGTAGAGGTCCACTAGATGATGCCTCATATCAAATATCTAAGCTCCAGGCCTTGCAGATTCTGACAAGAAGATTTTACTATATAACTCTATGTAAAACATGTGACCCCTTGGGCGGAGTCAATTTTGACCCAGGGGCCATGATTTAAACAATCTTGGTAGAGGTCTACTAGACAATGCTACACACCAAATATCTAAGCTCCATGCCTTGCGGTTTCTGACAAGACGATTTTTAAAATTTTCCCTATATAACTAGAAATGGTTTTTGATTGAACAAAAACATATGTCTCCCCCCCCCCAGCCAGTTGCTGCAGGCAGTATTGAGTCAGACGATTGTAAAATTTGACATTTAACCTCCAAGTGTGACCTTGACCTTGAGAAACCACACCCGCAAAGTGGGTTCTGCACGTCGTCTTCATGAGGTGAACATCTGACCCAAGTTTCATAAAAATCCTTCAAAGGCTTTTGAAGATACAGAGCGGACACGATTTTGTGGTATTTGACATTTAACCTCCAAGTGTGACCTTGACCTTGAAACACCACACCCGCAAAGTGTGTTCTGCACGTTGCCTTGATGAGGTGAACATCTGACCCAAGTTTCATAAAAATCCTTCAAGGGCTTTGGTAGATACAGAGCGGACACGATTTTGTGACGGACAGATGGACGGACAGACAGACGGACGGACAGGCAACCGGCGGAAAAACAATATGTCTCCCCCGATGAGGTGAACATCTGACCCAAGTTTCATAAAATCCTTCAAAGGCTTTTGAAGATACAGAGCGGACACAATTTTGTGGCATTTGACATTTAACCTCCAAGTGTGACCTTGACCTTGAGAAACCACAACCGCAATGTTGGTTCTGCACGTCGCCTTGATGAGGTGAACATCTGACCCAAATTTCATAAAAATCCTTCAAAGGCTTTTGAAGATAAAGAGCGGACACAATTTTGTGGCATTTGACATTTAACCTCCAAGTGTGACATTGACCTTAAAACACCACACCCGCAAAGTGTGTTCTGCACGTCGCCTTGATGAGGTGAACATCTGACCCAAGTTTCATAAAAATCCTTCAAGGGCTTTTGAAGATACAGAGCGGACACGATTTTGTGGCATTTGACATTTAACCTCCAAGTGTAACCTTGACTTTGAGACACCACACCCGCAAAGTGGGTTCTGCACGTCGCCTTGATAAGGTGAACATCTGACCCAAGTTTCATAAAAATCCTTCAAGAGCTTTGGAAGATACAGAGCGGACACGATTTTGTGACGGACAGACAGACGGACGGACAGACGGACAGACAACCGGGGGAAAAACAATATGTCTCCCCAATTTTTTGGGGGGAGGCATAACTCTATGTAAATCAAGTGACCCTCAGGGCGGGGCCAGTTCTGACTCCAGGGTCACAATTTGAACAATCTTTGTAGAGGTCCACTAGATGATGCCTCATACCAAATATCTAAGCTCCAGGCCTTGCAGATTCTGACAAGAAGATTTTTAAAGAATTTACTATATAACTCTATGTAAAACATGTGACCCCTTTGGGCGGAGTCAATTTTGACCCAGGGGCCATGATTTAAACAATCTTGGTAGAGGTCCACTAGATGATGCCTCATACCAAATATCTAAGCTCCATGCCTTGTGGTTTCAGACAAGAAGATTTTAAAATTTTTCCCTATATAACTCTATGTAAATCAAGTGACCCCCAGGGCGGGGCCAGTTCTAACCCAAGAGTCATTATTTAAACAATCTTGGAAGAGGTCCACTAGATGATGCTCAACACGAAATATCTAAGCTCCATGCCTTGCGGTTTCTGACAAGAAGATTTTTTAAAGTGTTCCCTAAATAACTCTATGTAAATCAAGTGACCCACAGGGCGGGGCCAGTTCTGACCCCAGGATCATAATTTGAACAATCTTGGTAGAGGTCTACAAGATGATGCCTCATACCAAATATCTAAGCTCCATGCCTTGTGGTTTCAGACAAGAAGATTTTTAAAGTTTTCCCTATATAACTCTATGTAAATCAAGTGACCCCCAGGGCGGGGCCATTTTTGACCCAGGAGCCATGATTTGAACAAACTTGGTAGAGGTCCACTGGACAATGCTGCACAACAAATATCTAAACTCTAGGCCTTGTGGTTTCAGACAAGAAGATTTTTAAAGTTTTCCTATATAAGCCTACGTAAAATCATTTGACCCCCGGGCGGGGCCAAATTTGATCCAAGGGACATAATTTGAACAAACTTGATAGAGGTCTCCTAGACAATGCTACATACCAAATCTTAAGGCTCAGGGCCTTGTGGTTTCAGACAAGAAGATTTTCAAAGTTTGTCCTTTAAGTTGCCATAGCAACCAGAGTTCTTGATGGAATTGAATTCTTTGAACAACTTTGGTAGAGCTTCATGCAAGGAATATCCCAGGCATGTTTCATCAATGTTGGCTAAGCGGTTTAGGAGGAGATTTTGTTTAAGTCCAATTGTTGACGACGCACGACGTACGCCGACGGACACCGGACATTCAACGATCCAAATAACTCACCCTGAGCAGGCTCAGGTGAGCTAATGAAGTGACCCCTGGGGCGGGGCCAATTTTGACCACAGGGAAATAATTTGAATATTTTTTGTAGAGTTCCATTAGAGGGTGCTAAATGCCAAATATCTAAGCTCTAGGCCTTGTGGTTTCAGACAAAAAGATTTTCAAAGTTTTTCCTCTAAGTTGCCATAGCAACCAGAGTTCTTGATGGAATTGAATTCTTTGAACAATTTTGGTAGAGCTTCATGCAAGGAACATTCCAGGCAAGTTTCATTTAATTTGGCCCTTTGGTTTCAGACGAGATGTCATTTGAATGAAAAGTTGACGACGGACGGACGGACGACGGACAAAGACTGATCAGAAAAGCTCACCCTTTGCACTTTGTGCTCAGGTGAGCTAAAAATCAACAAGTACAAAATATCCGTTACTTATCCGTTAAAAAATCTTTTTCCTAATAATCCTGACGAATCTTACACATAAATCATCTCAGACAAGTGTCAATGTCACTATTTGTTTACATGTAGCAATAGGAGGCGGCCATTTTGTTGCACTTCCCGCCATTCGCGGATGTGACGTAATCCCATAGTTCTTTGCCAAAAAAGAAGAATTAGGCCACATCAAAGTTTAATTATTTAGTTATTGTCACCACTTAAACCAAAGTTTATTTTAGTTAACATTTATTCAGAAACTAACTGTTTTTTAACAAATTTAACAGTTTAACAGTATAACTTATGTACAAAGTACTTTATTTTGACTGTTTTTACAGTTCTACTCTTCTTTACAATGTGGGCAGAAGAACTTATCTCCCCTTCTGACCACTCTAACATTTGTGCAAAAACAGAGATGGGTCCAATGTTAACATGGTCTTCCATTTTTAACACCGTCACACTGGGCCCACTTTGTAAAAATCAAGCAAGTGGAACCAGATACCTCCTTTGGAGTAAATAAGTTACAAACGCAACATTTGTCTTCGAATTTTCAGCATCGAATTCAGATGATTCAGAACTACTGACAGCAAGGTTTATTGTGTCGCCCTTTCGAAGAAAAGGCGATACATAGGGATCGCTTTGTCCGTCGGTCCGTCACGAAAACTTAACGTTGGCTATAACTTTGCCATTTCTAAACATTATCTTATCAAACTTTCAAATTGTATTGCTTATGACAACAGGGTCGGGTTAATGACAAAATTTCTAGGTCAATGTCACATTTGACAGAGTTATGCCCCTTTTTATACATGGATTTTATCATGAAAACTTAACGTTGGGAATAACTTTGCCATTTCTTAACATTTCAACATCAAACTTTCAAATTATATTGCTTACGACAACAGGGTCGTGATGATGCCAAAAATCTTTAGGTCAAGAATTGACAGAGTTATGCCCCTTTTTGTACTTGGATTTTGTCATAAAAACTTAACATTGGCTATAACTATGCAATTTCTTAATGTTTCTTCATCAAACTTTCCAGTTGTAATGCTTACAATTGTATCACATAAGACAACACCATTTCTCAAGGGCAGATAACCCTCGAATTTATTTTTGCAATGTTATGCCCCTTTTTCAAGTTAAAATTTCTTGGTTAACCTTTTTCTTTATGTCCATGTCTCAAAAAGTGTCAAGGATATTCCATTTAAACTTGGAATACTTGATCACCAGCAAGACCCTGCTTAGATTGTTGGTACCCATGTCCCTGGGGTCAGTTAGCCCCACCCCAAGGGGTCACTTGATTTTGCTTATACTTATATATAGGAGAAAACTTCTTAAGCCTATAAATAAAATATCAACTGACATGAGATGGGTAAGTACTCCCCCCCCCCCCCACCGTCCCCTCTGCATGGGACCCCCCCCCCAAGTTTATTTACCTATTTTTTTTTTAATTTTAAAACATAGGTACTTTACTCCCAGTCCTACCTCAACCACCCCAACCAGTCACCCCGCCCCCCTCCGGACCAAAGTTTTTTTTTTTTTTCTTTTAATACATAGGTACTTGTCTACCCATCCACCCTTAACCCCCCCAACCAGTCACCCCCCCACCCCCCTATTTTTTTTCCCCCCCCCCCCCCCCGGGCTTTTTTTTCAAATTTTAATACATAGGTACTTGACTCCCCATCCACCCTCAAACCCCCCGCCCCCACCCCCCAGGGCCCAATTTTTTTTTTATAATACATAGGTTCTTGACTCCCCATCCACCCTCAAACCTCCCCCCCCGCCGGGCCCAATTTTTTTTTTATAATACATAGGTACTTGACTCCCCATCCGATCCCCAAACTAGTCCACCCTCCATTTTTTTTTTACCCCCCCCCCCCCCCGGGGTTCTTTTTTTTTTTTTTTTTTAATACATAGGTACTTGACTCCCCATCCACCCTCAACCTGCCCACCCAACCCAATTTTTTTTTTTAATACATAGGTACTTCACTTCCCATCACCCCCACCCACACCCACACAAACACCCCACTATCGGGGCCCAAAATTTTTTTTTTTTAAAATACATAACTACTTGACCCAAATTTTTGTTTTCATCTTGTATGACTAGGTACTTGCCCTGCCCCGGTCAAATTTTTTTCACTTGGCGCTCTTGTTTAACTTGGCTTATAATTAATTATCCAGCACTGAGAAAAGTGGAGCATGCTGTCTGTGGACAGGTATTGTTATTCTAACAGAGTACCCAAGGGCGACACAAGTGTTCCACTGAACACCCATTTAGTATGTGAAGGACCAGGCTGAGGATCTTTAGAGGGCTATGAGACTTTTTTTACTTTGAACTTTTTGGTTTATTTTTCCTTTTGAGACAGGTTTTTAACAGATTTAGAAACTGGTTTTTGAGCCTCATACACATACTCCTTTAATTTTTCATGTACATCCTTGGTGATTTCTTTACCTCCTATAATTTTGATTACATTCTTTCTTCTTTTTTTCACACTTACAGACCTTATTTTAATTTCTTTTAGTTCATTTTTCTTAACTGCAAACATTCGGTACCCATCATGATCTTCCTGAATACCACCTTCAACCGTTGCATCTGAATCAGTGTCACTATCAACATAAAGCTCAGCAGGAATGAAGTCCTTTTTTCGGTACTGCTTCTCTGTCAAGTGGATAAATACCAGCACGTGTAAACCCAGACTGGAGATTTTCAGATTTTAATGCTTGAAGAAGTACCTTACAAGCAAGAGAACAAATGTTATACCTTGTAACAGATGCAGCAGTTTCACGCATTAACTTGTGACATGCATTATTGTACATGCGTTGGAATGGACCATAACATGCTCTATCTAAAGGTTGAAGTATATGACTTGTATGAGCAGGGAGTATGAATAATACAATATTATTATCTCTTGCCCAGTCAACAAGTCCTACAGATATATGTGTGCGGTGACCATCTAAGATCAGAAGAACTTTTTCAGCAGTACGACCAGGAATATACTTTAAAAAGTGATTGTGCAAGAAATCTTTGAAAATGGTACCATTGGACCAACCAGTCTTACTCATATTTCCTGTAGCACCTGTAGTAGAACCTTCAAGAAGCTCTTACCAGGGAAGACAAAGTATGGTGGCAAAGCATAACCACTTGCACTTCCACAACCTATTAGTGTGACTGTCTTTCCTTTACCTGATGTTACTGGAGGAGGAGAATGATCAGATCAGGCAATTACAGAGGGAGGTGTGTGGTCACATGTAACCCCCTTTTCATCAACATTAAAAATGAGAGGAGGTTTATCAAGGAAGTCATGCTTCTTTAAACAATTTTCCAGATTATCAAAATATTCCAAGACCAGGGCTCCCGAAAACCGAAAATTTGCCGGTTTTGACCGAATTTTATCTCTATGGACTGATTTCGATGGCCAAAAGTCCTTAAAAAATCGGTCCAGATAATTTCCAAAAAAAAAAATCTGTCTTACTTTTCATAAAACAGTCAAAATCTCACAACAAAACCTCAATTGATCGCTAATCCGGTACTTCACACCTATCATAAAACCATGAAACTGTCACTGTTGCCCACGGCAATTATCGCCAATTAACTTGTAAACAAGTAAAAGTGTGCTTGATTTGCAGCCGGCCAATCGATTAAAGTTGACCGGCTCAAACTGTGAAATATAATTTCATCGAAATAAAAATCCCCGCAGCTGTTACTTCCCCTGATCCGTACAAACAACAGTTAAAGTAGAAAAGCGGGACGTAACCGGTGCGAGGAGGTTGCATCGAAATAGGTGATAACTGTCGTCTGCTTAATTTCATTAAGGGCTTAATAGTAATTGTAGTGACTAGCTGCAGCACAAAGCACACTTTAAAATATCAGTGACTAGTTTGACGTAAAATTATCTCTAATTCTATTTTCGCGACGTCAACACTATCATAACTTAAATTGTTCTTTGCCCTTATATAAATTGTTTCTATTTTTTGTTGGTTCTTGGTCTCGGGGTGGGGGGGGGGGGGGGGGGGAGGGTCGAGGTCTTGGACTGATTTAGATTTCAAAATTTTAGGAGCCCTCCTATGGACTCCTTAGTCATTTTAGCACGGGCATATTCTTAAGACCTTGGATTCAACTTCTTCATTTCAGGCCACCTACTTCTAAAACCCTCTAACCAATGAAATGATAATGATTGAGACTTGTTCCTTTTGCCTAGGAGAACAGCATATTCTGTTGCAATATTTATACTTTCTTGGCATGTGTATCCATATCCATAATCAGCCATTGTCTGAAAATGTTTTACTAAATATGCCTGTTCAAGCTGACTAAACAAAGGTGCAGAGCCCATTACAAAATTTTCTGGGTCAATTTTACCCAAAACCCTGTCTCTTCATGTGTTTTCTGGCACACAATATATTTTAGATGGATGCCCTGAGGACAGATACATTTACACTATCTTCCCGAACAGATTTATAGGCATTAGTCAGTGCTGTTGGTGAATAAAGTCTGTACTTTTTCTTCATTGACTGTGGGTTAACCTTAAAATAAAAAAAAAATCATTAAAAATACAGGACTGAAAATTTAGCAATAAAAATATACTTGGCCTTATTTTTTGACAGATGGCGGGTAATTCTGTGAATGGAAGTTTACTATGAAGCAGACGAATATTTATTTTTTTGCAATTTAGAATTAAAAATTAATTTTTTAAGTAACAGAGTTTTGGGAATAAGAAAATAGGTAAGTTTTACATAGCAAATAGTTTTGAAGGAATCTTACCTGTTTAAATCGCATGATTATTGTCAATGTTTTCTAGGTCACGTTAAATTCACCGTATTAAAAATTTTCCCACAATCACGCATGCGCAGAAACGAGTCAGACTGAGACTCTGGTGGAAACAAAGATGGCCGCGAATCAATGGTAGTCGCGAAATGAAGGGAGTTGATGATATTTTATCTTAGGCCCTAGAGACAAAAACTGAATGGGTAATGTGTAAGTTTCTTGAATTAAGTTTTATTTTTTTTAACGGATAAAAATCATGAAAGAAAACCTTTTTGATTCTCATATTTCAATATTAAGAAACTGGAAACCCATCCCACCTCGATTCGTCTGCATGTTATGTTTCTAAATATAGAGTGGTCAGACCAATGTTCGGCGTAAAATCAAAGGAATTTCTTTGAAGAGACTAAACAAATTACTCATTTCATCTTATGAATTAATTATATTCAAGAGTAAACTTGGCTAAATCGGTAGGAAGTTTCCCCATGTGAAACAACCGTTACCTAAACAACAGGGCAGGCTATAAATAGACCGATTAAAATATGTGCGGTCTGCACAAAATTGTATGCTCGGCATACCGTAGATGACCTGATCGGCGACCTTTCAAAAAGAAATCTTTTGAAATATGCAAAGACCCTTTCTTGAACACAAAATGAATAAAGTATTAAATAGATTGTTTCTATTCATTGCGTATCAAACAGCGGAAGTACATGATCTCGCGTAGAAAACAATGCGTTTTGTCTGTTTTATCCAATGGGATCCCCTTCTGTCTGCTATGCTTAAGTCACGAGATGATACTGGAAGTTCAGAGCACCGTGAAAAGATAGACGAAATGACACTTAACTCGAATTAAAGAAGAGTTTTAAATCACTTCTAAGAACAAATATCAATTCCGTGAAAAAATAGATTTACGCCGAGCGTTGGTATATGAAATGGTCCAGAGGTCAGCTGCAAGGTACGTTCATAATGATTACCACTATACAAGCAGTGTAACAAACATGATCAAAGAACTAAAATGGTCAACTTTAGGACAAAGGCGAAACCATGCCAGCCTGGTCATGCTACACAAAATAGAAAACAATCAGGTCAATGTTGATCACAATCACCTTACAAACACATGAAACAGCAAATTCCTCATATCCCACAATCAAAAACACAACATCACATGAACTCATTCTTCCCAAGGACTATAAGACTCTGGAACGAATTACCGACCGAGATTAAGGCTACCCCAACTGTACCAGCTTTTATCAGTGGACTAAACAAGTTTTATAGATTTTAAGTACTTAAAATAAACGTTTAAGTAAGGTCTTCAGTTATATATTGTTTTCTTTGTTATTATCTTTTATAATTTTAATGTTCCTGACACGCACCTGCCTAGTATAGTCAGTATTGACTTTTGGCAGTATTAAGTTGAAGTTGAAATACGCCGAGCGTTGGTCCAAGCACACTAGACAGAGTTAACCTCGTTACTGTGAACTTGTAATTTACACGTGAGTATCAATGTAACAGCACTGAACTAAAGAAAATATTTAACTTACATGTATTCACCAAGCAGGAACAACAATCACATCTTCAAACATGAAAACTATGGTTCAGGAGAGTAAAAACTCGCTATGAGTTTCATTTGTTTTCCAGTCTTATTCACTTCCGCCTGTAATGTCCTTGCTCTTTCTATTACAAAGCAGATTATGTAGAACATGTTCCTTGTTAGTTCACATGTTCACCCAAAATCACCAGACATCCTGTGTTATTCCGTGTAACTCTTAGCACAGTAGGAATTGTTTTAAACAAATGTTTTTTTTATAACAAATGATAAAGTAAATCATGTGCAGTGTCCAAGGCACAACTTACATGTATGGGTAGTGACCTTTTTCGGAAAAGCCGATTTTTAATCCTGTTTAAATATATTGGCTTCTGGTATTGTTTAACACTTTCTGCTATAATATCAAAAGATTGTAATAATCCCAAAATGTATTTAAAATGCCAAAAGTTTAAAACGAGATTTGATTGCTCGGTTAATATTTGGAATTTACTTGTTAAAATCAAACGTATGCATCCTGATTGAGGCCCGTCTATAGTCCTATTAATTCCTTATAATCCCGTAATTACCAGATGTAGATGAACGAGATTTTTTTTCAGACGATGGGATCATTAAAAATGAAAGTGCCTTAAATGCAAACTTTAGTAAAAGTACTTTGAATATGTTTCAGCAATGTAATGATATTAACAATTAATGTTATAAGAGAAAGACTTTGGCATTTGATATAAAAAATCTACGGACTGATTTATATTTAAAAATCTCGACATCGTGGCTCAAATCACAAGTTGTAAAACCGCCATTTTTTTAGTCTGGTTCCCAGCTTCTATGTACAAAGGGGCAGGTAATCCAGACTACATTTTTAAAAGTTACACAGCATCTGTGTATGACAACGGTTTGGTGGAATATTCCTTAGTCTGTCATAATATATAGAGGATATTTGTTTGTTTTTGTAGAAGATGAGAATTTATTTCATCGACTGAACACCATATGTGATATTTTCACGAGTGGCGCAGCCACGAGTGAAAATATCAACATATGATGTTCACGAGATGAAATAAATTCCCATCTTCCACTAAAAAACAAACAAATTTTCTTTTTATTTTATGCCAACACGTCAAAAATGGGTATTTTATGACATTGTTAATCAAGGCCTTCAATAAATTCCCCATGGTGAGCCCCAAATCAGTTAATGCGTACTTTGGTTACTCCGCACAAAAAAAATGCAGACAATCTCTAATACATATGATAACTTTACTTCTGCTGAAATAAACTGAATACACTTTCATCAAATAACATTTATTTTTCTCTACACAGTTTATCAATTTTTATTGAATTTTAGCCATACATACTTTAATTATAAAAGCGGATTAATACCGAGTAATATTCAATTAATTGAATTGAAAGTCGGCCATATTGGATATTGTCCATGTGAGTTATGTAAACAAATCAGACATTTTAAATAATTTATGGCGAATTTCATCATTGTTCACAACTAGTTAGGCTCAGGAATTCAATATTATAATTGGATTTAACAAGGTAAATAAATTTCACTCGCTGTCACAGTCTGAAATACAGCGGATTCTCTTGTATTTACGTGGTGGGGAAATTCCTGAAGTTTCATCAAGCAGTAGTTCCGGCACAAACAGTGGATTGTCAAAATGGTAATTTCACTGATTCAAAACAGTGGATTATCACTTTTATCTCACTGATATTTCCCTATATTTCATTGGTAGGCATAAAATAAATATATATTTCTTAGGCACCAAGTAGACCAGTTGCAGTGTAGAGTCAGAGAGGATTAAGTCAGTGCCGAAGGCCTCATCATCTGTAGTGACATAGCTTTCGGAGGAAACCGGTAATACAGTTGGTATATTTACCTTGTTATTGTTGCTTTTTTTCTAAGTCTGAAACGTCTCTCGGTACCAGGAATAGTTTGTTTGGAAACCTGACTGGGTGAATATTCTCATTGTAATGAAATTGACCAATGTATATTGATATAAACAGCTGCAAGTTTAAGAATAGCAAGTGGACTTGAAATCATACATCCTAGAAACGTGGATGTTGAAGTCATTAAAGAGGTACCGTATACCGAAGTCTATTGTTGATAATGTTTAATACAATATAGCAGATCAACACCTTAACTCTGCTAGAACAAAAATAGTCGGCCCCATGACTCTAATATAAAAAAAGGAAAAAATATTTTCACTATATTTAATATCCTATTTTAATGTGCGTGTGAAGTAATAAACGCTTGAAAAGATAAGCTTAATAAATTGGTCATTACTGATAAAAAAAATTCAAGGTAACATTCCAACGATTACTGATGATGACCTGAAGAGTAATAATAATTATTAGGGCAGTGTTTAAGGATACATTCATATTCCTTCCTAAAAGTTTGGTTTACTTTCATGTTCTACATGTTATTTAGCTTCTTTCATATTTTCTTAAAGTTTTGGTAAGAAAATAAAAACTCTTGTAGGCCCCAGATAACTCAAGAAAAAGTTTGGAAGGCCCAAATCCAGTCCTTTAGAAAACAGACCATTCCCGAGAAGCGAAGAAGACAACTCATGGGTTTCAAAGAGAGCTTCTACAAAGCTGCAGATGCGTCCTTAAACAGATCTTTGTCTGGATCTCTTGTATTTCTGTTTCAGTCACAGCAGCGTTTAAAGGAAAATTGAACTGTATATAAACTATTAAAACTTATTTTTTGTCATTTGGATTACTGTCACTGTTCAGTAATGTATTCAGGTCAAAATAAAGAGTTGTATCTGATATTAGAATTGTTGCTGTGTATCAGAAGTAGTGCCTTACGAGACTATCATCTTCTGGGCCATCATAACAAATTGCTGGCTTTGGCGGGTATACAAATTCATCATAATCAACGTCAGGTTCACCAAGCTGTAAGTGTAAAATGGCACAGGCAATAATAACTTTGCTTTCCTTCTCTGGAGTAAGTCTTCTTCTTTCTTTCTGAAGCATTTTTTTTATAGAAAAACCTGTTACAAGTCCACCTTTCAAGTTACATCATGAATGCGATACACTATTCAGTTACTTTTTAATGATTGTTACAAAAAACTATCACAGAACACCAGATAAATAGTATCCATCAGTTGATCATTTTTATACCAGTTTACTTCCACTGCTGTTTAATGACTTTAACTATTTTTCGTGAAAGGCATTATCTGTTAGTTTAAAAGTGTATTACATCTTGAATGACCCTGTCTAATGTAACACTGTAACATATGATGCTCTACTATGTGTTATTTAGTTCTTAATGTTTGATAGCAGAATTTGAGATTTAGTCATTTTATACCTTGATAATGATAATAGAATACCCAGTAAGAGCCTCAAACTTTTCTTTGTTGTAAGCAGTACATATGGGAGGTAATTCTAAACACAAAACTGGAGCAAAACTATGCATGTAAATGTAAGTCAGTTTATAAGCATGTTTAAGTGTTGTAGTTTATATTAGAATGAGAAACAATGATTGGTCCGGGAGTCAAAGTGTGTGCATTTCTTGTTGCTTTAGTAGCAATTTTGACTGTTGTCTGGTTGATTAAAAGGATGTTTACATCATTTGGTGAATCAATACTGACAGAGAGTACTGCGGATGAATATGATTACATTGTTGTAGGAAGTGGCTCGGCTGGTTCTGTTCTCGCGTCAAGGCTGTCAGAAGACTCAACCTCTAAAGTGTTGCTTTTAGAAGCCGGGCAACATTTTGACGTAGATCCAAACATTCACAGACCTGCTCAGTGGGCTACCTTAAGGCACGAATCGGTTATCTGGAATTATCTAAGTGAAACAGAAAGTAATGCCTTTCTTGGTCTCGATAAGCGCCGAAGTGTCATGTTTAGAGGGCGTGTTCTTGGTGGATCAAATTCAGTAAACGCTTGCGTTTATGTCCGAGGAAGCCCGTATGATTTTGATGAATGGGACACCAAATATGGTTGTAAAGGTTGGGGATACAAGGATATGCTGCCATATTTTAAGAAAGCCGAAGACGTACAAGAATCACATCTGAAATCTGAATATCGGGGCACAGACGGTCCAATTGCTGTCACAGAAGCAAGCATAACAAGGTTAAATGAGTACTTTGTAAAAGCAGGAGAAGAAATAGGCTATAAATCCCTTGACTATAATGCTGGAATACAAACAGGGTTTAGTCCGGCTCAGTTATCACTAAGAAACGGGATGCGAAGTGGAACGGCACTTGAGTATCTCAGCAAAATAGGAAAACGAAAAAATCTAGACATTAGCGTCAATAGCATTGTAACCAAAATTGATATTCAAGGGAAAACTGCAAAAGGCGTGTACTTTATCAAAAATGGAAGAAAAAAATACATAAAGTCAAGAAAAGATATCATTGTATCAGCAGGTGCTTTAAATTCTCCTCAGATTCTCATGCTGTCTGGTATCGGACCAAAAGATCATTTAAATGAACTTGGTATTCCAGTAGTTGCAGATTTACCAGTTGGACAAAAGCTTGATGACCACATTGGTTTATTTGTTTCAGCTAAAACTGACCACCTTCTTGGTGTTAGTATAAAAGATATTGAAAGTATGTGGTCTAAACTTGAATATAAATTATTTGGAACGGGCCTCCATTCGTATACACATATAGACGCAGTAGGATTTGTTCACACCGATAAGGCAAAAATTGGGAAAGAGCAACCGGACATCCAATTTACCTTGCCTTCAACTACTTTTGGGGCGAATGCTTTTGAACATATAAATGAGTCAGCTGTAAAATATTTGATGGAACAATACAGAGATACACCTGGTTTCTCTGTTTTTGTATCCTTACTTCACCAAAAAAGCAATGGCAATATCAAACTTAGAAGCAAGGATCCATTTGATAGTCCAGTATTTAAAACAAATCAATTGTCAGAGGAACAAGACGTTGAAGTCCTTCTGGCAGGAATTCGTATACTTGAGAAACTGATGGAAACCAAAGTTATGAAGAGCATCGGAGCTGACATGAGTGTCAACAAAGCGACATTCTGCTCGCAGCACGCGTTCCGCTCTGATGACTTCTGGAGGTGTACAATACGACATATTGCCACAAACCTCTGCCATTCTACAAGTACCTGTAAAATGGGACCAAAAGGAGACAACACGTCTGTAGTGGATTTGGATCTTCGTGTACAAGGGATAAAAGGTCTTCGAGTCTGTGATGCATCAGTTATGCCCAGTGTTACATCTGGAAATACGAATGCACCAATAATCGCCATAGCTGAGAAGGCTGCCGACATAATCCGGGGACGAACTTAAACCTTTGAACAAATATGTGTATATATCTGACTTTAGTGTTAGTTTTCTTTGCTTCGGGTAACCCAGTCATACTATTCAGTTCTTTGATCTTTGAACACACTTCTATTTTTTATTAGCTCACCTGAGCACAAAGTGCTCAGGGTGAGCTTTTCTGATCGGTCTTTGTCCGTCGTCCGTCGTCCGTCAGTCCGTCCGTCCGTCGTCAACTTTTCATTCAAACGACATCTCCTCTGAAACCAATGGGGCAAATTTAATGAAACTTGCCTGGGATGTTCCTTGCATGAAGCTCTACCAAGATTGTTCAAATGGATCTGGTCCATTGCATTTCTGGTTCACTGGAGCTAAAAATAGATTTTATAAGTTGGATGTTTAAAAATCTTCTTCTCTGAAACCACAAGGCCTGGAGCTTTGATATTTGGTATGAAGCATCATCTAGTGGACCTCTACCAAGTTTGTTCAAATTATGTCCCTTGGGACAAAACTGACCCCACCCCAGGGGTCAGTTGATGTTACATAGAGTTATATAGGGAAAACTTGAAAATCTTCTTGTCAGAAACCACAAGGCCTAGACTTAAGATATTTGGTATGTAGCATTGTCTAGTGGACCTCTACCAAGTTTGTTCATATCATGGCCTCTGGGTCAAAAATGGCCCCGCCCCGGGGGTCACTTGTTTTACATAGAGTTATATAGGAAAATCTTTAAAAAATCTTCTTGTCAGAAACCGTAAGTTATAGAACTTAGATATTTGGTGTGTAGCATTGTCTAGTGGACCTCTACCAAGTTTGTTCAAATCCTGTCCTCTGGGTCAAAAATGGCCCCGCCCCAGGGGCCACTAGTTTTACATAGAGTTATATAGGAAAATCTTAAAAAATCTTCTTGTCAGAAACCGTAAGTTATAGAGCTTAGATATTTGGTGTGTAGCATTGTCTAGTGGACCTCTACCAAGTTTGTTCAAATACTGTCCTCTGGGTCAAAAATGGCCCCGCCCCGGGGGTCACTTGTTTTACAAAGAGTTATATAGGAAAAACTAAAAAATCTTCTTGTCAGAAACAAGAAGGCCTACAGTTCAGATATTTGGTATGTAGCATTGTCTAGTGGACCTCTACCAAGTTTGTTCAAATCCTGTCCTCTGGGTCAAAAATGGCCCCGCCCCGGGGTCACTTGTTTTACATAGAGTTATATAGGAAAATCTTAAAAAAATCTTCTTATCAGAAACCGTAAGTTATAGAGCTTAGATATTTGGTGTGTAGCATTGTCTAGTGGACCTCTACCAAGTTTGTTCAAATCCTGGCCTCTGGGTCAAAAATGGCCCCGCCCCAGGGGCCACTAGTTTTACATAGAGTTATATAGGAAAATCTTAAAAAATCTTCTTGTCAGAAACCGTAAGTTATAGAGCTTAGATATTTGGTGTGTAGCATTGTCTAGTGGACCTCTACCAAGTTTGTTCAAATCCTGTCCTCTGGGTCAAAAATGGCCCTGCCCCAGGGGCCACTAGTTTTACATAGAGTTATATAGGAAAATCTTAAAAAATCTTCTTGTCAGAAACCGTAAGTTATAGAGCTTAGATATTTGGTGTGTAGCATTGTCTAGTGGACCTCTACCAAGTTTGTTAGAAAAAATGTCCCTGGGGTCACTATTGGCCCCGCCCCAGGGGTCACAAGTTTTAAATAACAATATAGAAGAAAATCTTTAAAAATCTTCTTGTCTGAAACCACAAGACCTAGAATTTTAAAATTTGGCATGAAGCAAGCTTTATCAAGCTTTTTCAAATTATTGGATTAGGTTAAAGGTCACGGAGGCTAAAAATAGATTTATCTACTGTACCTCATAGAGCCTTCATTTATAGACCAATATCTTTAATATTCAGTATAGAGGTTCCTTGCATGGACCTCTACCCATGGGTAGGGTTTGAGGTCACTGGGTCAAGGTCAAGGTCACCATAGCTTATAATAGATATTTCTACTTTCTGTCATAGAGCCTTTTTTTATTGACTGATATTTTACATATTTGGTTTGTAGGCACTTACATATTTTCAATTAAAAAATGAAATACTGCTTAACAGCAAACCTACAGCCAAAGTACTCAGGTGAGCGATCCAGGGCCATCATGGCCCTCTTGTTTGGGTTTAGAGGAGCTCAACGCCCTCTTACAGTCAGTCAGAATAGCTAGACAGTTTACCCATCCACCTGCAGGCTGGAAAAGAAGTGAAATATTTATAATATGAAAATTTCTGTGCTTCCAAACTTTCTTTGAGAGTGCAACATAATGAATTTGATGAAATTGACAAGTTCGTTAAATTGTTTTATACTATGCTTATATCATCAGGTATAGCATTATGCCTTAAATTTGACATGCAAAATATAACATTAAATATTTTAACCACTTGAAAGTTGAACGTTTAACAGATGTACACGATAGTATTCCATCTACCACATTTTAGCTCACCTATTACGTAGTGACAAAGTGAGCTTTTGTGATCACACTCATCCGTCGTCCATCCGTCTGTCCACAATTTCTTGTGAACACGATCGAAAACACATTTGAGTTTGCCCAAACTTGCCAACAACGGATATACAATTGTATATCTATAAAATCACGGTTCCTTTTAAAAACTAGCCATGTTGTACAATGGGTTTTTGAGTTGTGGGCCTTAGACTGATAAACGTAGCTGCTTTTAGCCACATTCATTGTGAATACTCAAAAGGCCACACATCCAATCCAATCACTGTGAAACTTTGTCAGGATGTTTGTCC
The DNA here is from genome assembly GCA_012932295.1 of Cyclina sinensis. NCBI lineage: Eukaryota > Metazoa > Mollusca > Bivalvia > Venerida > Veneridae > Cyclina > Cyclina sinensis. The sequence continues at coordinate 19,242,370 of JAAONU010000006.1, read as the reverse complement.
TAACGATTTCTAGGTTCTTTTTTATCAGTCATGTAGAGTCAAAATCTAGGTCACCAGATCAAATCATAATAAAACCTTGTGAACACTATGAAAGCCAAATTTTCAAACTAAATAACTTGAAATTATTCAGAATATTTGCCTTTATTTTGTCAATGCTATTTTTAGCTTACCTGAGTTTCGATGGCTGTTCGGCGTCCGTCGACAACAATTACTTCAAAGGAAACTTCCTTAAAATTACAAGGCACAATTTGAAAAATCTTTAATAGAATGTTCCTTGCATAGATCTATCATACTTTTTAAATGGTTCTAGTCCATTACAGATATAGGCCACAGTAGCGAAAAAAAAAAGATTTTAAAGGTGACAACTTTAAAAATCCGCAACGCCTACCGCTAGGATATTTGGTATGTAGAATTTATCTAACAGACGCCTACCATTGTTTATCAAATCATAGTCCCAGTGTCAAAAATTGCCCCGCGTCAGCTGCAACATGGTTTTATAGGGGAACATTCTTATATCTTTTTTTCTGAAACTACTTTGCCTTGGGGTTTGTATTTGCCATACAGGTTTACCTAGAAACCTTCCACAAAGATTGTTCAAATGATGCCTCTGCGGTCATCAATAGCACTGCCACACAGTCACTTGATTTAATATAGGCATAGACAGAGGGAAAACTTTGAAAATCTTCTATGAAACCACAAAACTTAGGGCTTAGATATTTTGTATGGAGCATCATCTCGAGGTCCTCTACTAAAATTGTTCAAACTATCCTGTGGTCAAAATTGCCCTATTCCAGGGGTATCTTAATTTCTTAAAGACTTCCACAGGAAAATAACTTAAAAGATACTCTTGTCCGTACGGAAGTTGGGGCCAATTAAAATGTCGCCGTCGCGCTTAGAGGTAGACACTCGACAACGCGACGCGACACCGCGAAAACGCGACGCGACATCGCGAAAATGCGACGCAACATCGGGAAAATGCGATACAACGCTCAACAACGCAAAGCGACATCGCGACAATGTCAAACGAAATGTCGGGATGTTATATCGTATTGTCGCGCTATAAAATATATGATTTGGCTACTGAATTATATATACTACATACGAAGTGTAAACGCACGTTTAGTCTGACCTTCACTGGCTTCAGATGACGCCATGCTGTCACACGAGGCCGATTACGTCAACCATGAGCCGGTGATGTTTTAAAAACTCTATTTCACGTGACTGTGTATTATCCAGCCCTCCCCATAGGCATATCGCAAAATTTAAGAGCATGGCCGTGATAGCCGCATTTTCCTTGTGAATTTTGTTCTTTATTAATTCGATTGCCGGAATAAACAATTTGCCCATCGACAACGCTTTACGATATTCCAATAAATGTCGCGTCGCATTGTCTAGTGTCGCTTTGCGTTTCGAGCGTCGTGTCGCGTTGTCTAGTGTCGTTTGGCATTTTTGTGGGTCCTGGAACATGCACAGACATGACGGGAGACAATGCTATACGACATTGTGAAAATGTCGCGTCGCGTTGTCGCGCGTCGCCTCGCAGTGTCGAGCGTCGTATCGCGTTGTCGTGCGTCGAGGCCTACACAACTGCAAACTCAACGGGCAACAACGTGACGCAACATCGCGACAACGCGAAGCGACATCACGACAATGCGATACGACACACGACAATACGAAGCGAAAATGTGATAAGTTTGCGCTTTAATTGCGCCACAATACGATATGACATCGCGATATTTCGTTTGACATTGTCGCGATGTCGCTTCGCGTTATCGAGCGTCTTATCGCATTTTCGCGATGTCTCGTCGCGTTTTTGCGATGTCGCATCGCGTTGTAGAACGTCTACCTCTATGTGCGACAGCGACATTATAAGTGGCCCCAACAGGATTCCGTTTGTCGGAAACCACAATGTCAAATGTCAAGATATTAGATGTGTGACATGGCCTATTGTACCTGTGCCAAGTTTATTCAACTCTTGGCCTTTGTGTAAAAATTTTAGGTGTCCCTTGGAGTCAGACAAGGCGAAAATACACTATTCAACTTTTCGGCATAGAGCCTTTCTTTATCAACCGATATCTTAGATATTTGGTTTATTTGCACCTTACGTGAATCTCTGCCATTCGCTGGGATCAATGTTAAGGTCACCAAGGTTTAAAAAGAGTTTTCTACTTTTCGTAATGGAGCCAATCTGACACAAGAACACGATCTAATTAAGGTTAGATCTGAAGATGACATTCGATTCCAATCTGATTAAAATCAGCTGCTAAATAAAGCTCTGCTTTTAGGATCTGAACGTCACCAAAAGAAGTTTACCTTCTCCTAACCTTTCAATTAGCCAAACAGTGCCTAGCTTTCAAGCTTTCAAGTGCCAAGCGTTACTTAGGAGGTGATTTTTTATCAGATTGGTTATGGAGCCATCAGTTATATAAATGGATATCTTAAATATTTGTTTTGTAGGTAACAGGTAAGAATCTTTATCCTTTTGTGGGTTTTGAGATCACTGAGGAGAAGATCAAGGTCACCGAGACTAGAAACATATTTTTCTACTTTTTGTCAAAGAGCCTTTATTTATTTACTTATATTTTAGATATTTGGTATATAGGCACAATGCATGTACCTCTACCATCAACTGGGGTCAATGTAACCGAGGCTTAAAATAAGATTTTTTATTTATCTCATAAAGCATTCATTTATTGACCAACATTGACCTCTACCCTTGGGATCATCAAGGCTAAACATAGTTTTTTTCTACTTTTTGTTATTGAGGCTTCTTTTATTGATTGATATGTTAGATATTTAATATGTAGGTACATTGTAGAGACCTCTATCACTGGCTGGGGTTCGAGGTCACTGGGGTCATGGTCAGTGCCACAGAGGTTAAAATATTTTTCCTTATATCATAGTGTTTAACTCGCATTCAGTTCAATTTATATAAACTTTCACATTTATGAACAATAAATCACCTTTCTTTTCCTGAACCAACCTGATCCCATCATGGGTTCCTCAGGTATGGGGACAAAATATGTATCTTTTGCATGCCTGCATGATGATGGTTTCACAGCTTTGATAATCTTACAAATCACTGGTCTGTAATTGAAATAAATTAACACAACTATAGTTATGAAACTTAAGCAATTGGGCACAGCTGAGTGATAAAGAGCCACTATGCGCTCTTGTTCAGAAGTTGCTGTCTGGTCCAATTGTTGACCTACAAAATAGGGGCATCAATTTATGGTCGAAAACGGAGCAATAATTCTGTATGACTATTTACAATCATTTCATTGGTAAAACAAGAAAAGGACACTTGAAAATTTTGGCCAAATAGGTTCTTGTGAGAAAAGAAACTTCATGTTTAACAGACAGAGTAATTTATTTTGGTAGTGAATGAAATAGTGACAAAAACTTAAATCAAGACTATTCATATAACGGAATAGGAGACACATTTTAGAAAATGATCTTCTCATAATTAAGAATTTGCATCACTATACTTAATAAAAAAAGATTAGCATCAATACAAGAACACTTGAGATAGAAGCTTTAATTTATATTCATAACATATCATCTAATGACACCGCAGCCAGAATCGTACTATTATTTTCTGTTTCTTTGTCAAGCCCCAGACGGTATACATTTTGTACATGTTAAACATAAATACTAATAAATTATATAATCAGCATGTATGTTTGCTTCTAAATAAATACTTAACCCATTTAAAACGAATTATTATCCACAAGTAAGTCAATGTGCGATAAATCCTGCAGAGTATCTACTAACTAGCGAATAGACTAGGTGCGAACGAAGTCCAGTATCCTGTTTCTACCCACACAAGCCTGCTCTGAATAGTACTTACTACACTTGCTCCTCAGGTCTTTGTTCAATCCAAAACTTCAAACGAAACCGAAAAGGGCAGAAATGTATAGCCAGAATCATACTAGCCTATATTAACTAAGTTCTAATTTCGCCGTGTGTAACGTTAGCACCTAGCTATAGTTGTTACCGCCTTGAATGAGGGGAGATTAGGGCAAGGTTGCAATCTCCATGCAGCGGTTACTTCCCTTCCATTGCGAGTAGATATGCAAGGTTGACAAACTGATTAATATTAAAAAATGTTGAGAACTATCACACATGATATTTTCAAGTTCCTACCTTTGGTTAAATGGCGATAATTTTTATTCAGTGAAACGGCGTAATAATAAAGAGAAATTTATCGTCAAGTTATAGCGAGCCCGAAGCATTTGCTATACTTTTGACAACATCAAATATAGTCGGGGCTTTGCGCTTTGCACCGACTAATAAGTTTTAATTTGAATTAGAAAGATACCATAGGAAATTCGTTCAAAACGTCTTGGCAGATGGAATAGCATTTTTCCTTGACTTGACTTTGTTTTATGGTGAAAGATCTATGAGGACACTTTACACGATTTTCTTTGAAGATGTAAAGTCCTTATTGTGTCACCTCTTCTCTGAAGAGTGCTAAATGCTATAAATTTGTATAGGTCTCAGACCGTTTCACTTAAAAGACATAGTTTAAGCCACAATTAAGAAAGCTCTTGTTTAGCTTGTGACTCTTTGTTTTTGTTTTAAAACAGTGTTTTACACTCAATTGCTTTCTTTTCCTTTTAAATATATTTCAATAGTTATAAAGCCTTGAAACACAGGAATAAAAAAAAACGTTTTGCTCCAAAACTACTTGGTAAACATTTCATATTTTGCCTAATGGTTAAGAGCAGCATGTGAATAAAGATGGTCATAGCTAATTTAAAGCCCCTATGATATAATTTAAAGATTAGTTTAACAAAATCATGAAGTGGATGGGTTAGTATGTATCATTGCATTCTAGTCGTTCTCAATATTGGCGGTCTTTATTGTGAAGTCTTTTGTCAACAATCATGTGAATGATAACATACTACTGTGCTGTTGTTTTAAAAGTTAGAATAAGATATAAAAAAGCAATATGTTTCTCTTGAACGCTATAGACCGACTAAGTCTGGTGAGACTAAGCTAGGTACTAGTCATATCTTTAAAGAAATGTACGAATGAAACAAAAACTAAAACGGTCACTGGTTTCATCGCTCACTCCTCCACTAGCAGTTGTAGTTGTCTTTTGGTTTGCGGGTAGGATTTATGAGTGTTTCTGGAATGCAATGTTTGTGCTAGTCTCTTAAAACCAAAACGACCAAACGCTTTTGGAGTCTTTGGTAACGAAGCAACAGTAACGAACGAAAAATATGCTTAAGTGCTGCTTCTTTGATTAATTTTTAAAGTATATATCCGGCATTATTCTCAAACCGTCTTTAGACTTCATACTTTAAAGCATTCTTCCATTAAGGAGCGGCAGGCCGGGACAAAATGTCGTTTCACAACTACAGAATAATATAAGCTATTGTAGAATGTGGTGAACGATATTTTTGAAAGTTTTGATGCGAGTTTAAGCGAAACCACAATTTCGCATTCGGAATATGATACTATGTCAAAGGCAAATGTCACGGATTTAGTCTTACGGCAAAAGATAATCTCGAATATAATATACAACTCTGGTATACCCTATCAAATACCAAAATGTATTTCACGATTGATACGATCCTATCACATACAACTGTTAATAACAGGTCGTGTTTACCAATATGGAAACAATGAATATCAGAATTTGTGAGATCGGAAAATACAGAAAAAATAAGAAATACAGAGAAAGATGAAATACACAATATTACCTGTATCTATACATAAATATATGTCAAAAATGATATATTATTTCTACAATAAAAACCAATAAAAGATCTTATCCAAAATACAATTATTGTCCATGGCATCAATAATCTAGTCGTGGCTTTCCTGAGGTAAATATCTTTCATTGTATTTCGGTTATCTTTCAAACTCAAGGATGGATATTGCAGTATTCCGTCCTTAAATTGTATGACAGATCACTCAAACCACACAAAATTTGTGTGTTTCTATCAGACGAACTGATGGAAATACATCAGTATCCACGTAAACGAGGAATATAAAACATGTCTTCATAAAGCTGTCACAGAAGATGTCCTCTGATCATGTGAATATATACATGTAGGTACGCATATATTATATCACAGATAAGTATCAATATATTTTTATAATTAATTTGAACTAGAAGATTTTCTATGAACTGCAACAACGTGTTCTAAATAAAGTATTTAGTAAAACAACAACACATGTACAGATTTTAGGTAAGTATCTTTTTCACTGCAAAAAATGTTTTTCAAAATTCTGTTCAATGCATGAAAGTATTTTCAAATTCACTCATTCCTTTTACTTTCTTTTTTTCAATGCAAGTTTTTATTTTATTACAGAGACAGATAAATAATATTGGTAAGTTAAATTAAATATACACGATTTTCGACGATATCTTCTAAATTCATGCATAACATCAACTACTAGGTGTAACGCATTGCAAAGGTAAATGTCCATTCTTTGAGAACGTTGTGAATATCAGGTAAGTATTTGCACTTTTCTAAGTTTACTCAACTTCTTTCTATAAATATTTGAACGTTCTATTTTTTTTTTACATTGGTCTGATGTACCTTACAACGCCTTTATTTTTGCTACCTGTTATCTCTGGTTCTGATGTTATGGCTTTTATCGGCCAGAGAAGATTTCTGTGCAGTACTATTCTTTTCTTAGATTTGTGACCGCACTGTCGTACAACATAGGCTTGCATACTTTCGTCTGGTTAAGATATAACTTCGTAGGGAATTAACTCCCTTCTGTCGGCAAAGTTTCCTTCTGATTATAACATTTCTTGCTAGAACAATGTATCTAGGATGTAATTTAGCAGCGCTTCCTTTCAAACCGCTATTTTCATTAGTATTTGCCATCTCTTTGGACGTTTACTTTACTTTTTGATAGGCAAAAGTGCATCTATCTTTCAATTTCCTGGCGTATTCGTTCCTTTTCTTCATTTGATTAATACCAAGTAAGGCGTCTATGGCTTTTTCTGGTTGTCATCCGAATGTAATGTCGATGAGAAACCAGTGATGTTGTAGTGACGTTGTTAGAATGGACGAGGCGTGCAACGAAATATTTTTCGGTCCCACTTCTTACCTTTTTCTAGTGTCCCTAGCATGAGGATTTGGTTAAATTTTTCTACAAATCCATTTCCCATGGCGTGATAAGGTGTGGCATGAGACTAAGTTGTGTCTCCTAAAATACACACTCCTTTATTAAACTGGACTCGATTTTGGCACCTTGACCACAGTGTATTCTTGCTGGAAAACCATAGTGGACATGAAATTGCTCAGATAATATCTTCACTGTCTTCTTAGCGGTCTGATGGGCTTGAGCACATCTTGTAAAATGGTCGGTTACAACTAATATGTGCTCAGCAGCCTTTCGATTGCTCAAGACTTGGGAAGTCTATACAATGTGTCATATGATTTCCGATGGAAAAGTTGACGAGATGTTAACAAGAGGTCCTACCGACGGTTTGGCCTTCTTTGCAATGCACCGAGAGCATCTCCCGACCATGTCTTCAGTATAAGTGTCCATACTAATTCAAAAGAAGAGAGATCGTTTAATCATGGCCCTTATGTCCTGGGTCATCATGTAAGGCAACACTTCATCTCTCACAGATTCGGTTAAAATCAGCTGTTTATATTTTGTTTTCTGTATTTACTGGATCTAATCAGCATACCATTCATAAGATCAAGGTAGTCAAATATCTAATAACTGATTATATGTCGCAACTGACCTGCTTGAGCCGGCTAATAACTGTGCTTTCCTCCAACATTTTAAACCTAAGGAATTGCCTGAATGATTTCATCGGGAAACTCTTCTGTCATATTTGATCAGCTGTATCCATCTATTCTGATGAAGCCATCGAGAAAGCAAGTGGAATCACAGACAGTATTGAAGCTGTTGCTAAAGCTATAGCTGCAATGCTTCTTTTCTCAAAGTTTTGATTGTGTAAATCTGTCTTTCATATGGTATGCGAGGCAGTCGTTCAGTTTCGGCATTGATTTTAACCACTGCTATAATTATGTTGTTTTGAAGTTATAATTCGAAAATGCAGCTATCCATGCCCTGTAGCGTCTAGTTCAGCAGTGACAACGTCGGATCTCGTGCCGTAAAAGTAATCGTGGAATTGGTCTGCTATGGACCACAATAAGGCAAAGAACTAAATTTTGTGTTCTGGATAAGAAATACTAACTTAAAACCTCTTAGCTGTCATTTTTTGACCAAAAAAATATAAACTTCATTCACATAAAGTGTTATTCTGTTCATTCGTTACGGAAAATCCTGTTTCAAACCACAAGATCGTATACATACGTACGTATAGTAATTAATGCTGACAAAGACTGATTAAGTGTTTATGTTTACAAAATGTTTAAGACACAAAAAAATGTGTGCTTTACAGTGTTTTTTGGCATTGCACACATTTTTTAAAATCAGATCTGGTATTCATCAGTTATTTTTTTCTTTATCTTTAAATAACATCTTTACACAGTTATTAGATTAAAATGTCATTAATCATATAAGCAAAGTTCAACATACATTATAATAAAATGAAAAAAAAAACTTTTAAGTAAGAAAGAATGAGTACTAAAAAGCAATAGCAGATACGTTTCATTTCAGGAAAAATGTTAAAAGATCTCAATAATTCATGGCAGCGTGCCAAATTTATGTGATCCTTGCATTCTTCATTCTAAATTTGTATTTTGCTCGTTCATGTAACCGTTGAATATTTCCGGACTGATTAACAAATAATTATTACAAATAAGCCTTTACAAAAACAATGTAAACAAAAATAACATGTGATATAATAAGTGCGTATCTATGAAAACAGTGACAACAATTGGTAAATCGCTCAAGTAGAAAAAAACTGCATCCTGGAATGTGTGTCACGTCACTCAATGTTTCTGTATATATTGAAGCTTTTTTCACAGGCTGATATGTTGAAAACATAACACTATGGCTGATTTGAGGTACATTACATTAGTTTTGTTCGTTAACGTTTGTTCTACAGTTTTGGCCGGGATTCTACGCCGAGATTTTGTTCGGCTTCCAGAAAGACCTCCTACCATTCCGATCTTTCCCGAAGAGCCACTGTCGAGTGTGCCAGAAAAACCATGGCAGTTTACGGTAAAGCCGCCATTTTTTACAATATGGCCACCAGACTTCACGATCAAACCTCCCGTGTCGCAGAGAAGTAATCTAGATCTGGCGTTTATAATGGACTCAACAGGGAGTATGTCGCCGTACATTAACAACGTTCGGCAACATATTCGCGATCTAGTGGATGCCATAGTCGCGAGTTCGAGCACCAATCTAAGAATAGCTCTCATCGAATATAGGGATCACAAACCGCAAGATCTTACCTTCGTCACTCGGAAACATGACTTCACTAGCTCAGTTTGAACAATGAAGTCGTGGCTGAATGCAGCAAAGGCTTCTGGAGGCGGGGACCGTCCCGAGGCAGATGCAGAGGCAATGTACGATGCAACAACTTTGTCATGGAGAACCGATTCAGCAAAAATTAGTGTGCTGATTTCAGATGCGCCACCTCACGGACTTGTTCCGTCTGAAGACAACTCGTTTCCAAGTGGGTCGCCAAATGGACATGATCCAATAGATCTTGCACATAGCTAGCAGGGAAAGGTATAACACTGTACACCGTTGGCTGTGAGCCATCTATTATTCCTTATAAGGATTTCTTCATGGCATTGTCGTATATTACAGGAGGCCAGTACATTCCACTGTCAGTGCTACATTTCCTCACAGAGGTTATTATAGGCGGGCAAAGGAGGAGCTGTCATTACAAAAATTTGCATCAGATGTTCAGAAAGAAATAAAAAAGACAGTTTCTTCTGGTGGATCTGTCCACAAAAAACAAATTGTTGAATAAGTTTTCAATAAACTCAAATCTCAAGGTGCAAAGGCCACACAACTCCGAAAGAACGACAAACCGCTTGAAGCTGCATCGGCCGAAAGTAAAGCTTGAACTCTCGGCTGTGAAATATTTAAAGTAATACTGGAGTTCAAAATAACAAAGATGCATAACAGACAATATTCGTATATTATTTATTATATGCTGAAAAAGTGAATGTTCAATAATCATGTAAATTGTAAGTAACAAGGACATCGTTCATTCCAAAGTGAAAACACTATAAATATGACATTACATTGTGTATATATCATTTATAAAAAAAATAACGAACTGTAATAAACTTGGTGGGAATAAAACTTTTTTTCTCTGAATCGAAATATCTAAGTAAAAATACTGTAATTGCATGCTTATTCTAAGGAAACACTTCAGTACAACTGATGATTTTAATATTCAGGGTCAGTTTGGCAATTTGTTGAATTTTAAATAGCATTATAAATATCATTGTATATATTCAGATCATTTTACATATGCTTTTTGTCATGCATAATTATAGCATTAATTAGATGTCACTTGAAAATAATAACAAAACAGAGTTACGATTCTACACAAGACAACAACAACTGTTTTGCAAGGCGAAACCCGTATAATTGGTTAACGTAATAGGGAATTGACATGCAAAATCAGTTTCAATAACAACACACACACACACACACACATATATATATATACTGAATCTATTTAATGTTGCACTACGGCATCATGAACGCTGTTTCTGTGCAAATCTATAAACCAGTAAAAATAAAAATTTACTTGTAATGCCGTCCTCTATCAACCACGATGCATGCTACAATCGTATCTGTATAAGTATTTCTGAATGCAAAGCAAATATTGGTTAAACTCAGCATGTTTTGAAGAGAACGCGTGAAGATTTCAGTAAACAAATTTAAGTGCAGTACCGTTTATGGCTTACGTAAACACCAGATTCGATTGTACATTTCTCAAATGGAAAACGAGCCGCCCACGAAAAAAACCTCTGTATCTTAACATAGACAAGAGGAAACGTGTTTCCGTATCAATGCTCAGACTATTCGTCGAAATACTGAACAACGGAATAACTTCAGCATGCATTTGTATACCAGTTAATGCAGATATACATATATAACGAAGTAATAATTACCAACATTCTCCAACTGGAGATAAATGTAGAGATGTTAAACCTAGAACGGTCTGCGTAGAACTGACTAGTCTTCAATTCAAACTGCATGAATAGTCACTGTCGCGTGACTAAAAAAAACAGTTTTGTATACAAAACGGTTGAGACAAATGTTCTTCGCTATATGTTGTAACGCAGAGAACGAAATTTCACTGGGGTGAAATTGTAGTTTAATGGCAATGCACTTTGCGAACTGCCCAGGGTAGCAGGCTCGTTTGCACGCTCCGCCACTAACATAAAAATAGCTTTTTGGGTGAGAAATAAGAGTAAGACCTCTTAAGTGAACGATATACAGCATAGTACCAGAACCTACAGCGTCTATGGAAATACGCTTGCCCTAAAACATCATCTTGCTTTTTTGATAGCTTTTGTTGCTCATATGAGAAACCGGTTTGATATAGAAGACAAACAGTCAGATAAAATTTCTGTTTTATCAGAAATCAAATAACACCTTAAAGTGCAAATTCGTAAAGTGCCGTTAGCCTACAACGATGTCGCCGTCCCTGAAATCAAATTACGACAATGATTATATATAAATACATACAAAAGAACGTTTAGTTCCAACATTTGATTTAGACACTGGCTTTTTTCCGCTTGTCTGTGAATAACTCATTTAAAGTCAGCGAATGAGTGTTTTCTTAACTTTATGATATCTAATAATCAGCCACTTAGTGACTCGGCAAAACATAAAAACGGATGACTGAAAAAAATGTCAAAAGCACACGGAAGTTTTCTTGAAAGTTGATTTACCATTTCTGCTCTTAAAGGGGCTGTGCTCCAGATTACAAAAAAAGAAAGTTTTCTTGTATTATAAATTTCTTGTAATATTTATGACTAATGCTTAAAAAATAACTTACTGACAAAAAATAAGTCAGATAATTACATTATAAATTGATTTTTTCCCTTTCAAAGTGCTATACCGTATCACGACGGTATAACTATATCGTATAAGATTTAAAGTAAATGTCTGTAATATCACATGCGGCGATGGTGGTGAAAGCGTTGGAAATAAAAAAAAAATTTGTTAACATGAGGGGCCAAAGTTCAAATCAGGCTGGAGCGAAATATTTTTTTTATTCTATTTTGAGTTTTATATTCAGTTTTGAAGTAAACTGTTATGTTGTTATACTCTCACGGCATCTAAATATATAATTTATGAAAAGAAATATGTCAAATCTGGAGTACAGCCTCTTTAAAGGTAGTTTTCGAAGAAGGAGGCGGATACTCACATTTCTTGTTCACATATATAATATGTGCTTGCATCACAACGATAGTCATTCCATTTACCGCCATTGTTTGCATTAAGCGTTACACAGTTTTCATTCTGATTAGAATTTGATGGTTCCCTGGGGGCCCAGCTGCTAAATCCAATACTGGCCAGGGGGGATTTACTGTCCATCCATATCCAAATACCTTCTTCTTGGACGTCACTGAGGCCTATCCAAGAACTGTCTGAAACAGGATTAAACAATGATCTTTTTCAAGCTTATCTGAGTAACATGAATCCAAATAATATCCGCAGCGCCACAAATATCAAATATCAAATTAAAACAAACAAGAAAATGGACCAGAAAACCATCATTAAGTTTAATAGGGCCATGGTTAATGTGTGAATGAATATATTTACTCACTATATTGGAGAAATTGATGTCTTCAGAAAACTAGAGAGCCGCTGACAAGGTCAGTAGATACGATTCCAACGGACAATTGTACATATATATAATATTTCAAAGCTGTTAGCTTTATAATAAATGGTATTGCAACAGATTAACGACAACCGAATAATGAAAAAAGAGACCTCACGAATATTATATTTTTAGCCGAAAATGAGCGTTGCCATTTTGATATTAATTATGATTATGAATTTGACCAATTAACAAAAAAAGCGCTACGTTCGAATGAACGCCATGCACCCGGGGGCTTATCCTTTAACCCCATGACCTCTAAACGGGTCTAGCGGGTGCACGCACATTTGAAGTTTGGAGGATGTAGGTGGAAGGACTTCCGTGTTATGGTTAAAGTTAAAGTTTTGTGACAAACAAACAAACAAACACAGACCCTTCCTCCGTGGGCATAAAAACAAAGGCGCTTGTAATGTTTCAGTACAAGTGAGTATAGAAAGAGAAGAGCAAACTGGCAATAAAGAAACAAAAAACAAAACATACAAACAGAAGATTCAGACAAATATTAATCAGTCAAGCAAATAATAAACGAACATACAGACAAATAGACAGACAGACAAACAAATAAACAAACAAATACACATACAAGTACATTAATAAAGGACACTTACGATTCAGTCTGTCGACGTTAAGTGTAAGGTAAGCATTCTCGGCAGCAGATTCTATTTCAACCAACTTCCCACCCATTGTCTTACACATGTACTAATCAGATATACAAAATAAGATAGGAAAAATATAGAAAATTTATATATGGCATCTTGTTGTTCAAATGGATTGTTCAGATATAAAGTCATTTTCGACCACCAGTTAGCGACAGCTTTAGCCGGTTACAAAATTGAAAAAAAATGTACATAAATTCTTGCAAAAATGTGTGTTTAAACATACTTTATGGTTTTTGCTGCTTAAACTCTTTAAAACGTGTACATACTGTAATGTGAACTTTAAATGTAATGTGCGTTTCCCTGTAGAAGAGACAATATGCATTCAATGGCCAAATTAGACACGAGAAATAACAGTTCGATAATATTGTAACATGGATAATATTGTAACATGGATAATATTGTAACATGGATAATATTGTAACATGGATAAGAATACTTCCTACAGGAAACTCAGTCCATAAGTTACTAAGCTATTGCTGTTTAACGTGGGTGCTCTGAACAGAGCAAATTCCCGCTTTTGTCGTACTTTCTTCTATCAGATCGGTACTGCTTGAAAAGTATTTTATATCATACCGCGGCCCCTGTCCATGGTTCAAGGTCATGGCTAAAATGGTAACAAGAAGATCCGTGCTGTATCCATCCGTCCGAGCAGCAACCTGAAGCGTGTGGAATAAGACTCGTGCAAAAGTATCTAGGACTCGTATGAAACAATAATATATAGGTTGAATATATAGATGATTCTATTTACGTGTGTATGTCTATTTTGTCTATATATTTGAGTAAACTGACTCCTATGCCGGCTGAAGTGCTAAGTTATTCTATGGGAGTGTGGAGGGGGGGGGGGGGGAGGGGGGCTAAAAGCTTTTTTACAGTCTAAAAGTATAGCTACACAATATGGTGCCTCCGATAAACGTCTTGTCCGAAAGACAATTAGTTGTGTAAGTGGAGAAGCGGACAAACGACCTCGCCATCCCTGGAATACCAGCCCTGTGCGTTACCATTGGATCATTGTGAATATATTTCAGATGTAAACATTAAATAAAATTTTTTGACAGAAAAAATAACAAAAGTACTAAAATTCGCAAGTGGCGTCAGATTTACACTATGGATATCAATGACATTTTAGTATCAGTTAGATAGATACTGTTTAAAGGCCATATTTAAAAAAACAATAAAGAAAATAATAAATTATTAAGTTGATGGCTTTATTGCTGATTCAAATTAAACAGTAACTCGCATTGTTACTTACAGCCATAGAGACTATTCTATATTAATTGTACTCACGTGCGCCGACAAATAAAGAAACATATAAAATAATTCTCATCCTTTTGAAGATTGTATGTACATGTACTCTGAAACAGTTATGATCTTATCTTTATATTTGAACTTTGTCTTAATTTTGAGATAAGGAGGATCCAACTGATTGCGGTATAGTTTTTAAATCTGTGATAAACTAATGCAGAAATATAACAAGAGTAAACCAGAGGGCCATGATGGTCCTTTAATCGCTCACTTGAGTACAAATGAAACTACCTTATTCGTACACCAAATATCTAAACTCCAGGCCTTGTGGTTTCTGACAAGGAGATTTCTAAAATGTTTGCCTATGTAAGTCTATATAAAACCTGTTGATCTTAGGGACAGAGGCAAATATTAATTTTTAGCCAGGGTAACCTTGACCGTAGTGACCTATAAAACAACGCAAGGGCAGATGACCATGGTAAATACATATCACATATCTAAGATATTGGTCAAGAAATGAAAATTCAGGCCAGTGGTTAGTAAAATTATCAAACATGTAAAACCGCTTTTATGCAGACATGGCAAAATAAACCTATTTTACCACTTTGCCTCCGGAACTCATGATGGGATCAGGAAAAGAAAGGAGATCTATTGTTTAAAATGTTTTGTGAAAGTTTAGTAGAAATTGTATCGAATGCGAGCATGACGTTATGACGTAAGGTAAAAGCATCTACTTTTAACATCTGTGACCTTGACCTTGACACTAGTAACCTCAAACTGCACTCAGTAGTAGATGTTGTAAAATTGAAACTTACGTTTGACTGGAAAGGATAAAAGAAATTTAATTCAAAAAGTTTTTCTGGGTTATTGCTTTAATTTGCTAAATGTTGGATAAAACAAAAACGTCTGCTAATTCTTGTACGACAATGCTGAAGTCTTAAACCTACTTTTGATTGAATCGGATCTATGAATAGTTACTTGAATGGTTTCAATTTCTTCCACATTATGAAAAGAATACACATAATTATAGAGATTTTTGTTTAACAAGACTGATATACTACAAATTATTAGTTTCAGATTAATCACTGCAGTTGACTCTAAATCTTTACTGAATTTTGAAGATCCGCGAGCTCAAAAAAGGTGTAGACAAAAATAACACCAAATAATTTTAAATAGCACATAATTTTAACATTGACATCAATGCGACTCACCCTAAAATTTCATTAAGCGTAAGCGTACATAGTTTATTTATGAAATGTTGAAAAATTTTCCTGTCATTGCAGCTGTAAATTTTTAAAACTTTAACATGTAAAATTAAGGAACAAACTGCAAAATCTTATGTGCTGTTAGTGTAAAAAGTACATTGAGTCATTTTAAAGTGTATGACCAAAAATTAAATTGGCATTATGTATTTCATAACTTCCACCCCGCCAGCCCCCCACAAAAAAAAAATAAATCAATCAAAGTTTGCAGATTATGCTGAAAGTAGGTAAGTAGGTAAAGTTATTGTCAAATCAAACATGTATCCTATCACTTTGTATTTATTTTTAAGATTAATAGGTATAAGGTCTTCATTCAGAAAGATAAGTGAAGAAACATCAAGTGTATGTGAAATTGCTTTTTAAGAAGAAATATTTATGATAGAGGATAACCCATCCAAATTGCCATAGAGATGAACCATTTGAACATCTTGGTTCATCGCCTTTTAACTGCTGCGATAAGTACTTTTTTTAGAAATATTTTCTTTACAGAAGCTGATTTTCCTAATTTTTATCAAGCTTCTGCAGATTTGTTTTAATTTGTCGGTAGATTTATTTCAAAAGTAATTTTTGTAAGAGACTGTTAGTTCTACCCTTCTTGAGACTTTCCTTAGTAAATTCATGGGAAGTTTGAATGTGTATCACTTTCTCATTGTTTAGAATGTACTGGAACTGAGTACATACGTCATCCATTAAATTTTTAATTTTTGAATATGAATGATCCAAACTATCAAAACAGTAATCGTTCCTTATTTGAGTTACTTTTATCATAAAATTTCGTGATGAAAAAATGGAGCAAAGGAATACAGTGAATTAGCTTTGAATATAGGACTCTTGACTTGTGGACTTATTGCATGTTTTTCACAGTCAGCTTGTCCCTGAAGGTTATTTTTCATATGCAGTAGATATTTTTTCTTCGTTTTTTTTCTTGTTTTGTTTTTAATTAAACCCCTGATAGATAGTCAAAGAATTACATTGTTAACTTTATAAAAATGTGTTGCATTGCCATAAAACAGAAGAACTTGTACAGGCACAGTTTTGACAACCCTGTCTAGATACATGTAATTTAGTTTCTCTTTTTTAGAGGAAGAAGCCCCGTGATTTTGAGTTCTCAAAAACACGAAGTGATACTTTTCAACGTATATAAATAACGTATGTGCCTTATACAAGCATACGAGACTATAGAGGAGCCGGGCTTCGGACAGTACGTGGGCCGGAAATTCGAACCTAGAAGTTTATTTCAGAAAGTTGCCTTTTCTTCGTTTCTTTGACTTATACGCGCGCTAGTATTTGATCAGCCGATTCCAGCGCGAGCTTTCCTCTGCAAACATACTGTTAGAAAATTCCCTTCAGAAATGTGCAGAAATGTTAGTCATTCCTTACAGAAATCGAACAGAGACCAAGGGGAAAAAACTGTGTCTGAAACAATTATTTTTGTCGTGGGGAGACTATGTAATATTAGCGATTTTCCGTCTCTCAGGGCATTCACTTCTGCTGGATCTCTGCCGGAAATGGCCCGACCTATTTTCAAGCGAAAGGTGACATATGAAAGTTGACCATATAGGCAACCGTTTGAGACCTCTTGCAGGATTGTACGTCCAATAGATCAAGCGTGGTAGCTCCGTGTTTTTGAGTTACTTTTCAAAAACACGAAGGCTACTTTTCACATCAAATGGTGTTAAATGGGCGATTTTCTTTGTTTCAGAGCACTCACTTCTGCAGGCTATCTCTCTGTGATGCCTGAATCGGTTTTTTTAGAATCTGCTATCACTGGAAAGACAACGCTACAAGCAATCACATGAGATAAATTGCACGATTGTACATTGCCAAGATTAAGCGTGATAGCCCCGTGTTTTTGAGTTCTCAAAAACAAGAAGTGATACTTTTCAACCTATATAAATCACGTCTGTGCCTTATACAAGCATACGAGACTATAGAGGAGCCGGTCCATTGCTAATATATCTACTTGAAACAGTACAGAAAGATTAAGTATGGGCTTCGGACAGTACGTGGGCCGGAAATCCGAACCTAGAAGTTTATTTCAGAAATTTGCCTTTTCTTCGTTTCTTTGACTTATACGCGCGCTAGTATTTGATCAGCCGATTCCAGCGCGAGCTTTCCTCTACAAACATACTGTTAGAAAATTCCCTTCAGAAATGTGCAGAAATGTTAGTCATTCCTTACAGAAATCGAACAGAGACCAAGGGGAAAAAATTGTGTCTGAAACAATTATTTTTGTCGTGGGGAGACTATGTAATATTAGCGATTTTCCGTCTCTCAGGGCACTCACTTCTGCTGGCTCTCTGGCGGAAATGGCCTGACCGATTTTCAAGCGAAAGCTGTCATATGACAGTTGACCCTATAGGCAACCGTTTGAGACCTCTTGCACGATTGTACGTCCACTACATCAATCGTGGTAGCTCCGTGTTTTTGAGTTTTCAAAAACACGAAGGCTACTTTTCACATCAAATGGTGTTACATGGGCGATTTTCTTCGTTTGAGAGCACTCACTTCTGCAGGCTATCTCTCTGTGAGGCCTGCACCGATTTTATTCAATCTGCCTTAACTGGAAAGACAACGCTACAAGCAATCATATGAGATAGATTGCAGGATTGTACATTGCCAAGATCAAGCATGATAGCCAGTGTTTTTGAGTTCTCAAAAACAAGAAGTGATACTTTTCAACGTATATAAATAACGTATGTGCCTTATACAAGCATACGAGACTATAGAGGAGCCGGTCCATTGCTAATATATCTACTTGAAACAGTACAGAAAGATTAAGTATGGGCTTCGGACAGTACGTGGGCCGGAAATCCGAACCTAGAAGTTTATTTCAGAAATTTGTCTTTTCTTCGTTTCTTTGACTTATACGCGCTCTAGTATTTGAGACCTCTTGCACGATTATACGTCCTCTACATCAAGCGTGGTAGCTCCGTGTTTTTGAGAACTCAAAAACACGAAGGCTACTTTTCACATCAAATGGTGTTACATGGGCGATTTTCTTCGTTTGAGAGCACTTACTTCTGCAGGCTATCTCTCTGTGATGCCTGCACCGATTTTATTGAATCTGGTTTCACTCGAAAGACGACGCTACAAGCAATCATACGAAAAAGATTGCACGATTGCACATTGCCCAGATCAAGCGTGACAGCCCCGTGTTTTTGAGTTCTCAAAAACACGAAGTGATACTTCTCAACGTAATAAATAACGTATGTGCCTTATACAAGCATACGTGACTATAGAGGAGCCAGTCCATTGCTAATATATCTACTTGAATCAGTACAGAAAGATTACTGTAAAATCAGATATTTTCGCGAGGCCGAAATTTCGCGAATTTTTAAGTCAACAGTGGTTTGCGAGGTTAAATATTCGCGAAAATCAAAATTTCAGATCTTCATTTTTCGTCCATACTGAGAAGCCCGATGTTGCCGGTGATAATGTAAAAATCACGCTGCGTGAAAAATGCGCATCATGTCCGGGAGTTGTTTAACGGTCATATATATACGTAAGTGCCGATATTGACCTTCGATTGTTATTTAATCCGGTAATATGGTACTTAATTCTTGATTTTAAATCATGAAATTTGTACAATAAAATGAGTGAACTATTTTCGTCTTAAAACGTCAACAGTTAAGCCACTTCACGCTAGGTGGATCATGAAAGCTTTTGAATAAGTTAAATGTGACAAAACGATGATAACCCGGGCATTTAATAATTGTGGAATATTTGAAAAATAAAATGGACCATTGAATAATTAGTACATGCTATTGACACTTATAGTGATTTTCAATAAAAGTTACCACAACAATAAATCAAATACTTCGTTAATATTTATCCTATACATGTAGCGTAAGGGATAAAGCAAAACTGTTCCGAATCACTCGTAATGGCGGACGTAAAAGTGGAACGCGATCCTTGAATTTCAGCATTTTTTCAACTTCTATAACGGTAATATATACGCGAGGACCAATTTTCGCGAATTTATTGAATTCGCGAATAAAGCGAAAATTAAACCCTCGCGAAAACTTTCTGATTTTACAGTAAGTATGGGCTTCGGACAGTACCTGGGCCGGAAATCCGAACCTAGAAGTTTATTTCAGAAATTTGTCTTTTCTTCGTTTCTTTGACTTATACGGGCGCTAGTGTTTGATCAGCTGATTCCAGCGCGAGCTTTCCTCTGCAAACATACTGCTAGAAAATTCCCTTTAAAAATGTGTAGAGATGTAAGTCAATCCTTACAGAAATCGAACAGAGACCAAGAGGAAAAACTGTGTCAGAAACAATTATTTTTGTCGTGGGGACACTATGTAATATTAGCGATTTTCCGTCTCTCAGGGCACTCACTTCTGCTGGCTCTCTGCCGGAAATGGCCCGACCGATTTTCAAGCGAAAGGTGTCATATGAAAGTTGACCCTATAGGCAACCGTTTGAAACCTCTTGCACGTTTGTACGTCCACTACATTAAGCGAGGTAGCTCCGTGTTTTTGAGCTCTCAAAAACACGAAGGCTTTTTTCACATCAAATGGTGTTACATGGGCGATTTTCTTCGTTTGAGAGTACTCACTTCTGCAGGCTATCTCTCTGTGATGCCTGCACCGATTTTATTGAATCTGCTATCACTGGAAAGACGACGCTACAAGCAATCATATGAGATAGATTGCACGATTGTACATTGCCCAGATCAAGCGTGATAGCCCCGTGTTTTTGCGTTCTCAAAAACACGAAGTGATACTTTTCAACGTATACAAATAACGTATGTGCCTTATACAAGCGTACGAGACTATAGAGGAGCCAGTCCGTAGCTAATATATCTACTTCAAACAGTACAGAAATATTAAGTTTGGGCTTCGGACAGTACGTGGGCCAGAAATCCGAACCTAGAAGTTTATTTCAGAAATTTGTCTTTTCTTCGTTTCTTTGACTTATACGCGCGATAGTATTTGATCAGCGGATTCCAGCGCGAGCTTTCCTCTGCAAACATACTGTAAGAAAATTCCCTTCAGAAATGTGCAGAAATGTAAGTCATTTCTTACAGAAATCGAACAGTGACCAAGAGGAAAAACCTGTGTCTGAAACAATTATTTTTGTCGTGGCGAGACTATGTAATATTAGCGATTTTCCGTCTCTCAGGGCACTCACGTCTGCTGGCTCTCTGCGGGAAATGGCTCGACCGATATTCAGGCGAAAGCTGTCATATGAAAGTTGACCCTATAGGCAACCGTTTGAGACCTCTTGCACGATTGCACGTCCACTACATCAAGCGTGGTAGCTCCGTGTTTTTGAGTTCTCAAAAACACGAAGGCTACTTTTCACATCAAATGGTGTTACATGGGCGATTTTCTTCGTTTGAGAGCATTCACTTCTGCAGGCTATCTCTCTGTGATGCCTGCACCGATTTTATTGAATCTGCTATCACTGGAAAGACGACGCTACAAGCAATCATATGAGATAGATTGCACGATTGTACATTGCCAAGATCAAGCGTGATAGCCCTTGTTTTTGCGTTCTCTAAAACAAGAAGTGATACTTTTCAACGTATATAAATAACATATGTGCCTTATACAAGCATACGAGACTATAGAGGAGCCGGTCCATTGCTAATATATCTACTTGAAACTGTACAGAACGATTAAGTATGGGCTTCGGACAGTACGTGGGCCGGAAATCCGAACCTAGAAGTTTATTTCAGAAATTTGTCTTTTCTTCGTTTCTTTGACTTATACGAGCGCTAGTATTTGATCAGCCGATTCCAGCGCGAGCTTTCCTCTGCAAACATACTGTTCGAAAATTTCCTTTAGAAATGTGCAGAAATGTTAGTCATTCCTTACAGAAATCGAACAGAGACCAAGGGGAAAAAACTGTGTCTAAAACAATTATTTTTGTCGAGGGATTACTATGTAATATTAGCGATTTCCCGTCTCTCAGGGCACTCACTTCTACTGTCTCTCTGCCGGAAATACGATAGTGGGCCGGAAATCCGAACCTTGAAATCTATTTCAGAAATTTGTCTTTTCTTCGTTTCATTGAGTTATACGCGCGCTAGTCTTTGATCAGCCGATTCCAGCGCGAGCTTTCCTCTGCAAACATACTGTTACAGAGACCAAGGGGAAAATACTGTGTCTGAAACAATTATTTTTGTCGTGGGGAGACTATGTAATATTAGCAATTTTCCGTCTCTCAGGGCACTCACTTCTGCTGGATCTCTGCCGGAAATGGCCCGACCGATTTTCAAGCGAAAGGTGTCATATGAAAGATAACTGTATAGGCAACCGTTTGAGACCTATTGGACGATTGTACGTCCACAACAACAAGCGTGGTAGCTCCGTGTTTTTGAGTTCTCAAAAACACGAAGGCTACTTTTCACATTAAATGGTGTTACATGGGCGATTTTCTTCGTTTGAGAGCACTCAGTTCTGCAGGCTATCTTTCTTTGATGCCTGCACCGATTTTATTGAATCTGCTATCACTGGAAAGACGACGCTACAAGCAATTATATGAGATAGATTGCACGATTGTAGATTGCCCAGATCAAGCGTGATAGCCCCGTGTTTTTTAGTTCTCAAAAACACGAAGTGATACTTTTCAACGTATATAAATAACGTATGTGCCTTATACAAGCATACGAGACTATAGAGGAGCCGGTTCAATGCTAATATATCTACTTGAAACAGTACAAAAAGATTAAGTATGGGCTTCGGACAGTACGTGGGCCGGAAATCCGAACCTAGAAGTTTATTTCAGAAATTTGTCTTTTCTTCGTTTCTTTGACTTATACGCGATATTATTTGATCAGCCGAATCCAGCGCGAGCTTTCCTCTGCAAACATACTGTTAGAAAATTCCCTTCAGAAATGTGCAGAAATGTTAGTCATTCCTTACAGAAATCGAACAGAGACCAAGGGAAAAAACTGTGTCTAAAACAATTATTTTTGTCGTGGGGAGACTATGTAATATTAGCGATTTTCCGTCTCTCAGGGCACTCACTTCTGCTGGCTCTCTGCCAGAAATGACCCGACTGATTTTAAAGCGAAAGGTGTAATATGAAAGTTGACCCTATAGGCAGCCGTTTGAGACCTCTTGCACGATTGTACATCCACTACATCAAGCGTGGCAGCTCCGTGTGTTTGAGTTCTCAAAAACACGAAGGCTTCTTTCACATTAAATGGTGTTACATGGGCGATTTTCTTCGTTTGAGAGCACTCACTTCTGCAGGCTATCTCTCTGTGATGCCTGCACCGATTTTATTGAATCTGCTATTACTTAAAAGACGACGCTACAAGCAATTATATTAGATAGATTGCACGATTCTACATTGCCCAGATAACGTGAGATCCCCGTGTTTTTGAGTTCTCAAAAACACGAAGTGATACTTTTCAACGTATATAAATAACGTCTCTTCCTTATAAAAGCATACGAGTCTATAGAGGAGCCGGTCCATTGCTAATATATCTACTTGTAACAGTACAGAAAGATTAAGTTTGGGCTTCGGACAGTACGTGGACTGGAAATCCGAACGTAGAAGTTTATTTCAGAAATTTGTCTTTTCTTCGTTTCATTGAGTTATACGCGCGCTAGTAATTGATCAGCCGATTCCAGCGTGAGCTTTCCTCTGCAAATACCTTGCTAGAAAATTCCCTTCAGAAATGTGCAGAAATGTTAGTCATTCCTTACAGAAATCGAACAGAGACCAAGGGGGAAAACTGTGTCTAAAACAATTACTTTTGTTGTGGGGAGACTATGTAATATGAGCGATTTTCCGCATCTAAGGGCACTCACTTCTGCTGGCTCTCTGCTGGAAATGGACCGACCGATTTTCAAGCCAAATGTGTCATATAAAAGTTGACTCTATAGGCAACTGTTTGAGACCTCTTGCACGATTGTACGGCCACTACGTCAAGCGTGGTAGCTCCGTGTTTCTGAGTTCTCAAAAACACGAAGGCTACTTTTCACATTAAATGGTGTTACATGGGCGATTTTCTTCGTTTGAGAGCACTCACTTCTGCAGGCTTTCTCTCTGTGATGCCTGCACCGATTTTATTGAATCTGCTATCACTGGAAAGACAACCCTAAAAGCAATCATATTAGATAGATTGCACGATTGTACATTGCCAAGATCAAGCGTGAGAGCCCCGTGATTTTGAGTTCTCAAAAACACAAAGTGATACTTTTCAACGTATATAAATAACGTATGTGCCTTATACAAGCATACGAGACTATAGAGGAGCCAGTCCATTGCTAATATATCTACTTGAAACAGTACAAAATGATTATGTATAGGCTTCGGACAGTACGTGGGCCAGAAATCCGAACCTAGAAGTTTATTTCAGAAATTTGTCTTTTCTTCGTTTCTTTGACTTATATGCGCGCTAGTATTTGATCAGCCGATTCCAGCGCAAGCTTTTCTTTGCAAACATACTGTTAGAAAATTCCCTTAAGAAATGTGCAGGAATATTAGTCATTCCTTACAGAAATTGAACAGAGACCAAGGGGGAAAAAACTGTGTCTGAAACAATTATTTTTGTCGTGGTGTTACTATGTAATATTAGCGATTTTCCGTCTCTCAGGGCACTCACTTCTGCTGGTTCACTGCCGGAAATGGCCCGACCGATTTTCAAGCGAAAGGTGTCATATGAAAGATGACTTAATAGGCAACCGTTTAAGACCTATTGGACGATTGTACGTCCACAACAACAAGCGTGGTACCTCCGTGTTTTTGACTTCTCAAAAACACGAAGGCTACTTTTCACATTAAATGGTGTTACATGGGCGATTTTCTTCGTTTGAGAGCACTCACTTCTGCAGGCTATCTCTCTGTGATGCCTGCACCGATTTTATTGAATCTTCTATCACTGGAAAGACGACGCTACAAGCAATCATACGAGATAGATTGCACGATTGTACATTGCCAAGATCAAGCGTGATAGCCCGTGTTTTTGCGTTCTCAAAAATAAGAAGTGATACTTTTCAACGTATATAAATAACATTTGTGCCTTATACAAGCATACGAGACTATAGAGGAGCCGGTCCATTGCTAATATATCCACTTGAAACAGTACAGAAAGATTAAGTATGGGCTTCGGACAGTACGTGGGCCGGAAATACGAACGTAGAAGTTTATTTCAGAAATTTGTCTTTTCTTCGTTTCATTGAGTTATACGCGCGCTAGTAATTGATCAGCCGATTTCAGCGCGAGCTTTCCTCTGCAAATACTTTGTTAGAAAATTCCCATCAGAAATGTGCAGAAATGTTAGTCATTCCTTACAGAAATCGAACAGACACCAAGGAGGAAAACTGTGTCTAAAATAATTACTTTTGCTGTTGGGAGACTTTGTAATAATAGCGATTTTTCGCCTCTCAGGGCACTCACTTCTGCTGGCTCTCTGCTGGAAATGGACCGACCGATTTTCAAGCGAAATGTGTCATATGAAAATCGACCCTATAGGCAACCTGTTTGAGACCTCTTTGAGAGCACTCACTTCTGCAGGCTATCTCTCTGTGATGCCTGCACCGATTTTATTGAATCTGCAATCACTGGAAAGACAACGCTAAAAGCAATCATATGAGATAGATTGCACGATTGTAGATTGCCCAGATCAAGCGTGATAGCCCCGTGTTTTTGAGTTCTCAAAAACACAAAGTGATACTTTTCAACGTATATAAATAAAGTATGTGCTTTATACAAGCATACGAGACTATAGAGGAGCCAGTCCATTGCTAATATATCTACTTGAAACAGTACAAAAAGATAATGTATAGGCTTCGGACAGTACGTGGGCCAGAAATCCGAACCTAGAAGTTTATTTCAGAAATTTGTCTTTTCTTCGTTTCTTTGACTTATATGCGCGCTAGTATTTGATCAGCCGATTCCAGCGCAAGCTTTTCTTTGCAAACATACTGTTAGAAAATTCCCTTCAGAAATGTGCAGAAATGTTAGTCATTCCTTACAGAAATCGAACAGAGACCAAGGGGAAAAAACTGTGTCTGAAACAATTATTTCTGTCGTGGGGAGACTATGTAATATAAGCGATTTTCCGTCTCTCTGGTCACTCACTTCTGCTGGCCCTCTCCCGGAAATCGCCCGACCTATTTTAAAGCGAAAGGTGTCATATGAAAGTTGACCCTATAGGCAACCGTTTGAGACCTCTTGCACGATTGTACGTCCACTACATCAAGCGTGGTAGCTCCGTGTTTTTGAGTTCTCAAAAACACGAAGGCTACTTTTCACATCAAATGCTGTTACATGGGCGATTTTCTCAGTTTGAGAGCACTCACTTCTGCAGGCTATCTCTCTGTGATGCCTGCACCGATTTTATTGAATCTGCTATCACTGGAAAGACGACGCTACAAGCAATCATATGAGATAGATTGCACGATTGTACATTGCCCAGATCAAGCGTGATAGCCCCGTGTTTTTGAGTTCTCAAAAACACGAAGTGATACTTTTCAACGTATATATATAACGTATGTGCCTTATACAAGCATACGAGACTATAGAGGAGCCGGTCCATTGCTAATATATCTACTTGAAACAGTACAGAAAGATTAAGTATGGGCTTCGGACAGTACGTGGGCTGGAAATCCGAACCTAGAAGTTTATTTCAGAAATTTGTCTTTTCTTCGTTTCTTTGACTTATACGCGCGCTAGTATTTGATCAGCCGATTCCAGCGCGAGCTTTCCTCTGCAAACATACTGTTAGAAAATTCCCTTCAGAAATGTGCAGAAATGTTAGTCATTCCTTACAGAAATCGAACAGAGACCAAGGGGAAAAAACTGTGTCTGAAACAATTATTTTTGTCGTGGGGAGACTATGTTATATTAGCGATTTTCCGTCTCTCAGGGCACTCACTTCTGCTGGCTCTCTGCCGGAAATGGCCCGACCGATTTTCAAGCGAAAGGTGTCATATGAAAGTTGACCCTATAGGCAACCGTTTGAGACCTCTTGCACGATTGTACGTCCACTACATCAAGCGTGGTAGCTCCGTGTTTTTGAGTTCTCAAAAACACGAAGGCTACTTTTCACATCAAATGCTGTTACATGGGCGATTTTCTTCGTTTGAGAGCACTCACTTCTGCAGGCTATCTCTCTGTGATGCCTGCACCGATTTTATTGAATCTGCTATCACTGGAAAGACGACGCTACAAGCAATCATATGAGATAGATTGCACGATTGTACATTGCCCAGATCAAGCGTGATAGCCCCGTGTTTTTGAGTTCTCAAAAACACGAAGTGATACTTTTCAACGTATATATATAACGTATGTGCCTTATACAAGCATACGAGACTATAGAGGAGCCGGTCCATTGCTAATATATCTACTTGAAACAGTACAGAAAGATTAAGTATGGGCTTCGGACAGTACGTGGGCTGGAAATCCGAACCTAGAAGTTTATTTCAGAAATTTGTCTTTTCTTCGTTTCTTTGACTTATACGCGCGCTAGTATTTGATCAGCCGATTCCAGCGCGAGCTTTCCTCTGCAAACATACTGTTAGAAAATTCCCTTCAGAAATGTGCAGAAATGTTAGTCATTCCTTACAGAAATCGAACAGAGACCAAGGGGAAAAAACTGTGTCTGAAACAATTATTTTTGTCGTGGGGAGACTATGTTATATAGCGATTTTCCGTCTCTCAGGGCACTCACTTCTGCTGGCTCTCTGCCGGAAATGGCCAGACCGATTTTCAAGCGAAAGGTGTCATATGAAAGTTGACCCTATAGGCAACCGTTTGAGACCTCTTGCACGATTGTACGTCCACTACATCAAGCGTGGTAGCTCCGTGTTTTTGAGTTCTCAAAAACACGAAGGCTACTTTTCACATCAAATGCTGTTACATGGGCGATTTTCTTCGTTTGAGAGCACTCACTTCTGCAGGCTATCTCTCTGTGATGCCTGCACCGATTTTATTGAATCTTCTGTCACTGGAAAGACGAAATCACTAACAATTATATGAGATAGATTGAACGATTCTACATTGCCCAGATCAAGCGTGATAGCCCCGTGTTTTTGAGTTCTCAAAAACACGAAGTGATACTTTACAACCTATATACATAACGTATGTGCCTTATACAAGAATACGAGACAATAGAGTAGCCAGTCCATTGCTAATAAAGCTACTTGAAACTGTACAGAAAGATTAAGTATGGGCTTCGGACAGTACGTGGGCCGGAAATCCGAACCTAGAAGTTTATTTCAGAAATTTGTCTTTTCTTCGTTTCATTGAGTTATACGCGCGATGGTATTTGATCAGCCGGTTCCAGCGCGAGCTTTCCTCTGCAAACATACTGTTAGAAAATTTCCTTCAGAAAAGTGCAGAAATGTTAGTCATTCCTTACAGAAATCGAACAGAGACCAAGGGGAAAAAACTGTGTCTGAAACAATTATTTTTTCGTGGGGAGACTATGTAATATTAGCAATTTTCCGTCACTCAGGGCATTCACTTCTGCTGACACTCTGCCGGAAATGGCCCGACCGATTTTAAAGCGAAAGGTGTCATAAGAAAGTTGACCCTATAGGCAACCGTTTGAGACCTTTTGCACGATTGTACGGCCACGACATCAAGCGTGGTAGCAACTCAAAAACACGAAGGCTACTTTTCATATCAAATGGTGTTACATGCATAGATTTTATTGAATCTGCTATCACTGGAAACACAACTTTAAAAGCAATCATATGAGATAGATTGCACGATTGTACATTGCCCAGATCAAGCGGGAGAGCCCCGTGTTTTTGAGTTCTCAAAAACACGAAGGCTACTTTTCACATCAAATGGTGTTACATGGGCGATTTTCTTCGTTTGAGAGCACTCACTTCTGCAGGCTATCTCTCTGTGATGCCTGAATCGTTTTTTTTAGAATCTGCTATCACTGGAAAGACAACGCTACAAGCAATCACATGAGATAAATTGCACGATTGTTCATTGCCAAGATCAAGCGTGATAGCCCCGTGTTTTTGAGTTCTCAAAAACAAGAAGTGATACTTTTCAACGTATATATATAACGTATGTGCCTTATACAAGCATACGAGACTATAGAGGAGCCGGTCCATTGCTAATATATCTACTTGAAACAGTACAGAAAGATTAAGTATGGGCTTCGGACAGTACGTGGGCTGGAAATCCGAACCTAGAAGTTTATTTCAGAAATTTGTCTTTTCTTCGTTTCTTTGACTTATACGCGCGCTAGTATTTGATCAGCCGATTCCAGCGCGAGCTTTCCTCTGCAAACATACTGTTAGAAAATTCCCTTCAGAAATGTGCAGAAATGTTAGTCATTCCTTACAGAAATCGAACAGAGACCAAGGGGAAAAAACTGTGTCTGAAACAATTATTTTTGTCGTGGGGAGACTATGTTATATTAGCGATTTTCCGTCTCTCAGGGCACTCACTTCTGCTGGCTCTCTGCCGGAAATGGCCCGACCGATTTTCAAGCGAAAGGTGTCATATGAAAGTTGACCCTATAGGCAACCGTTTGAGACCTCTTGCACGATTGTACGTCCACTACATCAAGCGTGGTAGCTCCGTGTTTTTGAGTTCTCAAAAACACGAAGGCTACTTTTCACATCAAATGCTGTTACATGGGCGATTTTCTTCGTTTGAGAGCACTCACTTCTGCAGGCTATCTCTCTGTGATGCCTGCACCGATTTTATTGAATCTGCTATCACTGGAAAGACGACGCTACAAGCAATCATATGAGATAGATTGCACGATTGTACATTGCCCAGATCAAGCGTGATAGCCCCGTGTTTTTGAGTTCTCAAAAACACGAAGTGATACTTTTCAACGTATATATATAACGTATGTGCCTTATACAAGCATACGAGACTATAGAGGAGCCGGTCCATTGCTAATATATCTACTTGAAACAGTACAGAAAGATTAAGTATGGGCTTCGGACAGTACGTGGGCTGGAAATCCGAACCTAGAAGTTTATTTCAGAAATTTGTCTTTTCTTCGTTTCTTTGACTTATACGCGCGCTAGTATTTGATCAGCCGATTCCAGCGCGAGCTTTCCTCTGCAAACATACTGTTAGAAAATTCCCTTCAGAAATGTGCAGAAATGTTAGTCATTCCTTACAGAAATCGAACAGAGACCAAGGGGAAAAAACTGTGTCTGAAACAATTATTTTTGTCGTGGGGAGACTATGTTATATTAGCGATTTTCCGTCTCTCAGGGCACTCACTTCTGCTGGCTCTCTGCCGGAAATGGCCCGACCGATTTTCAAGCGAAAGGTGTCATATGAAAGTTGACCCTATAGGCAACCGTTTGAGACCTCTTGCACGATTGTACGTCCACTACATCAAGCGTGGTAGCTCCGTGTTTTTGAGTTCTCAAAAACACGAAGGCTACTTTTCACATCAAATGCTGTTACATGGGCGATTTTCTTCGTTTGAGAGCACTCACTTCTGCAGGCTATCTCTCTGTGATGCCTGCACCGATTTTATTGAATCTGCTATCACTGGAAAGACGACGCTACAAGCAATCATATGAGATAGATTGCACGATTGTACATTGCCCAGATCAAGCGTGATAGCCCCGTGTTTTTGAGTTCTCAAAAACACGAAGTGATACTTTTCAACGTATATATATAACGTATGTGCCTTATACAAGCATACGAGACTATAGAGGAGCCGGTCCATTGCTAATATATCTACTTGAAACAGTACAGAAAGATTAAGTATGGGCTTCGGACAGTACGTGGGCTGGAAATCCGAACCTAGAAGTTTATTTCAGAAATTTGTCTTTTCTTCGTTTCTTTGACTTATACGCGCGCTAGTATTTGATCAGCCGATTCCAGCGCGAGCTTTCCTCTGCAAACATACTGTTAGAAAATTCCCTTCAGAAATGTGCAGAAATGTTAGTCATTCCTTACAGAAATCGAACAGAGACCAAGGGGAAAAAACTGTGTCTGAAACAATTATTTTTGTCGTGGGGAGACTATGTAATATTAGCGATTTTCCGTCTCTCAGGGCACTCACTTCTGCTGGCTCTCTGCCGGAAATGGCCCGACCGATTTTTTAGGCGAAAGGTGTCATATGAAAGTTGACCCTATAGGCAACCGTTTGAGACCTCTTGCACGATTGTACGCCCACTACATCAAGCGTTGTAGCTCCGTGTTTTTGAATTCTCATAAACACGAAGGCTACTTTTCAAATCAAATGGTGGTACATGGGCGATTTTGTCCGTTTGAGAGCACTCACTTCTGCAGGCTATCTTTCTGTGATGCCTGCACCGATTTTATTGAATCTGCTATCACTGGAAAGACGACGCTACAAACAATTATATTAGATAGATTGCACGATTGTACATTGCCCAGATCAAGCGTGATAGCCCCGTGTTTTTGAGTTCTCAAAAACACGAAGTAATACTTTTCAACGTATATTAATAACGTATGTGCCTTATACAAGCATACGAGACTATAGACTCTTCAAGTGCCCAACTGGAAATCTAAGGGATAAATGAAAATGAAACTTTACGTGTGAATCTTTTCAAAAATAAAAGCTTGTTCATATAGGTAACAATAAAAGAACTTTTGACTATCATTACTATACGTACTCTCTTGTACTTTTACAATGGGAATGAAAAAAATGAAGATGGAAAAAGGCTTAAACAAATTGATCTGAAGACTTTTTACGGAATCTGTGCAAAGAATTCGCTTCTTGATGAACATTTAGGTCTACATAGGACAAACGGTATACTTTTATTAGAATTTAACTTGCACACAATAATGTGTAGTCATGTTTAGTGCACAGATGACACAAGGTAAAAATTCTTACCAAGAGAAACTAAAGAATTATCAGTCTTCCTGCTATATAGTTGCCAGTTATCCAGGGCAACCAATACTGATTCTGTAAAACTGTAAACGAACCTGTAAGACTTTAACGTTATATAGCTAAAAGATTTGAAATGTTTATGCAGCCTTCGTGACAATTTATTTTCAAAAACTGTTCTATTCACTGCTTAAGCTACTTTCATTTTCTTTCAAAAAGTCATTTTTAAGCAGTGCAAATAATTATAACGTTTGATAAAAACCTTACATTTATGCTCCCCATCCAAGATGAGGGGGCATATAGTTTTGCAAATGTCGGTCGGTCGGTCGATGGACACTTTGGTTTCCGATCAATATCTAGAAAACCCTTGGACACCCTTTCTTCAGACTTAGTTTATAGGTTGGTCATGACTAGTAGATGACCCCGGTAGTTTTTCCCCTCACCAGGTCAAGGTCACAGTGACCTTGAACAGCAAAACGGTTTCCGATCAATAACTATATTACGCTTGGTCCCAGTTCTTCAAAGTCAGTGTTTAGGCTGGCTATGACGGGTTGATGACCCTAATAGTTATTTAGGCCACCAGGTCAAAGGCCAAGGTCACAGTGACATTGAAAAGTAAAATGATTTCCAATTAATAACTAGAGAACCCTTGGGTTCAGGTTTTTCAAACTTGGTATATAGGTTGGCTATGACCAGTAGATTATCCATATAGCTTTTCAGGTAAAAGGTCAAGGTCACAGTGACCTTGTATACCAAATTATGTCCGATCAATTACTATAAAATGCTTGGGTCCAGCTCCTCAAAATTTCATAGGTAGGTTGGTCATGACGGTTAGATGTTAGGATTATTGGGTCAAGGATGAAGGTCGCAGTAGCCTTTAAAAGCAAAACAGTTTCTGCTTAATATCTAGGGAATCCTTGGGCCCAGGTTCGACTGGCTTAGTATGTAGGTTGTTCATGACATGTAGATGAGCCCTTTAGTTTTTCAGGTCACCAGGTCAAAGGCCATGGTCACAGTGTCCTTGAATAGCAAAATGATCTCCGATCAGTATCTATAGAACGCTTGGTCTCAGCTCCTCAAAACTGTATGGCTGCCTCAAGGGATAATGCGCTAGGGGGACATATATGTTTTTTATGGGAGAGGTAAATTGCTACACATTTTCAACATATCTGGCTAAGTGAAATATATGATATACATCTAAAGTTATTTTATACTTAACTTTGTTGTTTATGTATCAGTTGTGCCTATTTTACATAACCAGATGCATCAAATATACTGAATTTTTATTTGTTAGCTCTTAAAGATGAACGGTGATAAACTCTTTTGTTACATTTTTATAATGGCCATACAAATATCTACAACATACCAGTTTTCTAAGAATTTGTTTTATTATGCCATAACTATTTTTTCAGGTGAATTTTGCGTAAAAAACTCTCTTGGACGTAACAGGATAGTAATTCGAAATTTGACATTAGATGTCAAAGTTAAATTTTCATCATTTTAAAAATAATTTGTTGTCTCGTTGAATACGTTGAATACTCTTTATTATTAATATAATTTAACTTTATGTCCGTAAATGCTAAATTTCAGCCAGTTTCAGAGTCAAAAAGTCAAATTTAGACTGCATAGCTGCCAGTTAAATTTGTGAAAAAGTTCATTCGGGAACCTACTATTGCAGAAATCAACTTCCAGTAAGTTAATTTTCATGAAAAACAAAGGCAAAAAGTGGTGCTAGTTTGAATTTCACCACTGGACCCCTTTAAAACTTTAAACAAATTTGTGCATAAATCTGACTTTACAGTGTTTAGTTTCCTTAAGTTTACCCAGCCATACTAGACAGTCTTTTCGGTTCTTTGATTTTTGACCAATAATTGGATATTTCAGTTATCAGTAAAGGCTTTATGAATGATTTGTTTTTGGTTTAGTGGAGCTTAACTCCCTCTTAAAATCAGTCACAATAGCTAGACAATTTACCCATCGGTCTAAGCAAAAGCTCTAGGAATTATGGCTAGATATTGTTGGCTGGACAAAAATGAATTTTTTATAATATGACAATTTCTGTGTTTCCAAACTTTTTTTTAGAGTAAACATAATAAATCAGATGAATTTGACAAGTTCTGTAACTTGTTTGCAATTTTGTACTATGCTTGTATCATCAGGTATATCATCAGGTATAGCATCATGCCTTAAATTTGACATGCAGAATATACCACAAAATATATTTTAACCGCTTGAAAATTGAACGTTTAACGTATGTGTAATAGTAGTTCATCTATCACTTTTTAGCTCACAAGCGAGCTTTTGTGATCACACTAATTCGTCGTCCATCCGTCCGTCCGTCCGTTCCACAATTTCTTGTGAACACGATCGAGAACACATTTCTTTATTTGAGTTCGACCAAATTTGCCTACAACTGATATACAATTGTATACTTATAAAATGTCGGATACTTTCGAAAACCAGCCATATTCCACAATGGGCCTATGAGTTGTGGGCCTTTGAATGATAAAAAAAGCTGGGCCTATGAGTTGTGGGCCTTTGAATGATAAAAAAGCTGATCTCAGCCACATTCCTAGTAAACACTCAAAAGGCCAAAAATCCCACCCAATCACTGTGAAACTTCGTCAGAATGTTTGTCCTAACGATTTCTAGATTCTTATTTTTATCGGTCATGTAAAGTCAAAATCTAGGTCAACAGGTCAGTTAATAATAACTACTTGTGAACACTCTGTAAGCCACATTTTCAAACTAAATAACTTTGAATTAGTCAGAATAGTTGCCTTTACATTTTAAATGCTCGTTTTAGAGCACCTGAGATTTGATGGCTGTCCGGCGTCCGTCAGCGTCTGTCGACCACAATTAGTTCAAAGGACACTTCCCAAAAATCACAAGGCCAAGTCTGATCAAACTTGCCTAGAATGTTCCTTGCATGAAGCTCTATCATAGTTCTTAAACGTTTCTAGTCCATTTCAGATTTAAGCCACAGAAACGAAAACAAAGATTTTAATAGTGGCAACTTTTAAAATCCGCAACGCCTACCGCTAAGATATTTGGTATATAAAATTTTTCTAATTGACCTGTACCAGGTGTAATCAAATCATTGTCCCTGAGTCAAATTTGGCCGGGCCTCAGCTGCAACAAGGTTTTATAGGGAAAACTTTGATAATCAACTGTGAAACTACAAAGCCTAGGTTTTAGATATTTTGCATGGAGCATCATCTAGAGGTCCTCTACCAAAATTGTTCAAACTGTCCTAGGGTCAAAATCGCCCCATTCCAGTGGTCTCTTATTTTCTTAAAGACTTGCATAGGAAAATAACTTATAGGATATTCTTGTCAAAAAAACACAAGGTCTAATGTTAAGATAGTAAATGTGTAACATGGTCTATAATACCTGTGCTAAGTTTATTCGACACTGGCTTTGGGGTAAAAAAATAATGTGCCCTTGGGAGTAAAAAAAGGCTAAAAATACACTTTTCAACTTTTTATCATAGAACCTTTCTTTATCAACCGATACCTCAGATATTTGATATTTAGGCACCTTACATGAATCTCGCTGGGGTCAATATCAAGGACACCAAGGTTAAAAATAGATTTTTCTACTTTTTGTTATCGAGTCAGTCTGACCCAAGTACACGATCTAACTATGGTTAGATCTGAAGATGACATTTAGTTCCAACCTGATTAAAATCAGCTCCTAAATAAACCTCTGCTTCTAGGATCTGAACGTCACCAAAAGAGGTTCACCTTCTCATTACCTTTCAATCAGCCAATCAGTGCCTAGCTTACGACTTTTTGGAGGTGAAACAGTTTTATTTTTTAAACCATTTGAATGCATGTGAAAAACTTAACTGGGATCCCAAATAACTCAGTCGTTTCCGCCATAAACGTCAAAGTTAATTGAGGAAGTCTTGCAAAACATTGAGTTGCTTTTGACATTTGATAGTTACTGCATGTATACCAAAATAAACAGGCCCGTTTAATTGAATATTTTTATCAGTAAGCTCATACTCTGATTAGCATTTATTTGGTAACTACAAACTAAAACTTTAATAAACTTATATTAATTGAACGAGAATTAATTTATCCTTAAAAATACAAAACATTTTCAAAATATTCAAGATGAATTAAACACTATGTAGAAGTTTACACACTCAATATTAACACGACGTGTATACAGATAAACCATAAGACGCGTCATAGGATGCAGTCTCATTGGGATAAAAATAACAATACTGGAAATCCAGATTATTAACAAGATAGAATTGAATGGATCGCATTCAGATCTACCCGTAGCTAGGTCGTATACTTCAGACATACTTCGTATACTTCGTATACTTCCTAACAGTGGAGCGTTATTTAGGAGCTGATTGTTAACAGATTG
The DNA here is from genome assembly GCA_012932295.1 of Cyclina sinensis. Taxonomy (NCBI): domain Eukaryota; kingdom Metazoa; phylum Mollusca; class Bivalvia; order Venerida; family Veneridae; genus Cyclina; species Cyclina sinensis. Next base: position 19,206,301 of record JAAONU010000006.1, on the reverse strand, counting down.
GTTATGGAGCCTTTATAAAAGGATATCTGGTGTGTAGACAGGTGTGTAGGTATCACGTGAATATCTCTAGCTTTTAATGGAGTTTGAGGTCACTGAGGAGAAGGGCAAGGTCACCGAGGCTAGAAATAGATTTTCTACTTTTTTGACACAGAGCCTTTATTCATCGACTGATATTTTAGATATTTGGTAAACACACACCTTGCATGTACCTCTTCAAACAACTGGGGTCAAAGTCACCGAAGCTTAAAATAAAAATTTTAAGTTACCTTATAAAGCATTCATTTATTGACCAAATTGACCTTTACCCTTGGGTGGAGTTCGAGGTCACAAGGTCTAGGACACGGAGGGCAATAATTGATTTTTCTGCTTTCTGTTATAGAGGCTTTATTTATTGACTGATATTTTCGATATTTGGTTTAAAGGCACCTTCCAATAACTCTTACCATTCATTGGACTCGGAATCTAGATCATCAAGGTTAAACATAGTTTTTTTATCTCCTTTTTATTATGGAGCCTTCTTTTATTGACTAATATGTTAGATATTTAATATGTAGGTACGTTGCATAGACTCCTACTACTAGGTGGGGTTCGAGGTTAATGGAATCATGGTCAATGTCACAGAAGTTAGAAATATGTTTTCAACAATAGATAACCCTTCTTTTCCTAAACCAACATGATCCCATCATGGGTTCTAGAGATATGGAGGGAAAATTACGCATCTCTTGCATGTTTGCATGCTAGTGGTTTCACAGCTTTGATAATCTTACCAACTACTGGTCTATATTCAAAATAAATTAACACAACTATAGTTATGAAACTTAAGCAATGGGGCACAGGTGAGCGATAAAGGACCACCATGGCCCTCTTGTTAATGTGTTGCTGTCTGTTCCAACTGTTGACCTACAAAATAGGGATATAAACTTATGGTCGAATTCAATAATAATTCTAAATGAATAATAAAAATCATTTCATTGGTAAAAAATGTAAATTGCACAAGAAACGGACACTTGAAAAAAATTGGCCAAATAGGTTCCTGTGAAAGATAAACACTTCTAGTATAACAGCCAGAGTAATTTATTTACATGATGAACTGTTACTGTCGTAGTGGATGACTTAGTGGCAAAAGTGTGATTAGTTAAGGATAATTATCAAGTAAAATGTCTCTGGACTAAAGCATTGACACTAACCATTTAATCGATCAGCAGCTACATTTCCGAACAGAAGTGAACATAAGAGGCTGTAACTTCACTAATAAGTTCACTTACCAAAATCACGTTTGCTATTCCCGGCAATTATTGCTTTTAAACATGGCGTTTTTGGTTTTAAGTAAGTTTTGTTTGAAAGTTGATTTATTTTCTGACTTTCATTCTTTTTTCTTGATTACTTCTGTCAATCGTCATCATAGTTCTATTCGTGCTTTCAGTTATAACTTTCATTAAGTTTGGAGACTTTTACATACATTTATTATCATTATTATTATTATTATTATAATTATTATTATTGTTATTCATTTGACACATGTTATTTTATAACTGAGACTTTTGAAGAAACTTCTTTCATTAAACATACACAGAAAATTGCTATTGTTGATATGGTGGCTTTGCGAGAAATAATCTTGAAAACAGTATTTTCCAATCGTTAGAAAATAAATACATGGTTTTCCGTTTTCCTTGGTCGAGGAAATAAATGCCGTTATGTAATGTATCTCAGAACAGATATCTTTCATATACATGTACAATTCATAAACCAACACTATTTATCTTACGGAATAGGAGATACATTTTAGAAAATGACCTTCTTATAATTAAGAATTTGTATCACTATACTTTTAAAAAAAGATCAGCATCAAATACCAAAACACTGGAGATAGAAGCTTTTAGTTATATTCATAACTCTGCAGGGAATCTACTAAGTAGCGAATAGACTAGGTGCAAACAAAGTCCAGAATCCTGTTTATACAAACACAAGCGTGCTCTAAATTGTATTACACTTGCTCTTCAGATCATTATACAATCAGTAAACTTCAAACGAAACCGGAAAGGGCAGAAATATATAGCCAGTCTAATATCTACTAAGTTTTAATCTAGTCATGTGTAATGTTAGCACCACACTCCAGCAGATAATTCCCTGAGTGAGGGAAGATTTAAGCGTATGGCAAGGTTGCAAACTCCATGCAGCGGTTACTTCCTTCCATTGCAAGGAGATAGGCAACTTGATTAATAGGAAGGGATCGAATGTTAAGAAAATGTTGAGAATCATCAAACATGATATTTTCATATGAAAATGAAATATTTCATAACCTTTTCAGGTTAAACCGTTGGTTAAAATTCAATAATATTTATGCAGTGAAACGACGTAATAATAAAAAGAAATTAATCGTTAAGTAAAAACTAGTCCAAAACCCTTGCTATAATTTTGACAACTTCAAATATAGTAGGCGCTGACTAATGAGTTTTAATTTGAATTAGGGAGATACCAAAGGAAATATGGCAAAGGGATATGGTAGATGTAACAGCATATTTCCTTCATCTGTCTTTGTTTTAAGGTGAAAGATCTATGAAACTACTTCACATGACTTTGTTTTAAGGTGTAAGATCCTTAATGCCTCTCCTCTGCTACGGAGAGTACTCAATGCTATCAATTTCAGCAGTTAAGTTCCCTTGAACAACAACAACAGGAGAACGTCCGTGTGCACAAAAACAGCCCCAAACCACGCTGCCACCGCCAAATCGGTCAACTCCACGGTCGCAGACTTGAGCGTGACGTTCACCTCGCGTGCGATACACACGGACCCTGCCGTCGGCAAATCTCAAGATGAATCGCGATTCGTCACTGAAGACAATCGAATTCCACTGACTTTGATTGAACCTTGTGGCTTGTGGCCCACACCAGTCGGTTGCGGTGATGAAGAGGTGTTAAAATGGGGGACATTAGTGGATTATCTACCCTGAATACTCTCTGATATTACATTGGTCCTTCCATTTGGTCCCCTCTGCTTTTATCGCTATTTTCTCTTTTGGTATGGTGATAATAAAACCTAATTATTTGCAACAGTGGTAATCAAATTACACATTAAGTTAAGCAACATGTTTTGTTAACACCATTTTCTTTGTTTTTTGGTAATCCCAATTTTTTATTTAATATATAAGTGACAATTTTCACAAGTAAAAGTCAAGACCATCACATTAAGAAACAAGGATAAAGTCAGAGGATTCCAACTGAAAGGACCAATGTGCTATTTGGTCTGCCTTTGATGTTGTCTGAGTAAGGGAGATAATTTGTTATCAGGAATGTCCCTCATTGGTACATTCGGGGCGAAGTCCAGCGGCATGCAAGCGATTTCTGAAAGTAAGTGCAGTTATCCTTCCACCAAACATCTACCTACTTGTGGAAGTTGCAGTGACAAATCTGTTGCGAAGATGACGTAATCGTATTGCCTGATCATCCCGGCATGACGTCACACGTGACGCTCCTGGCATCGGGCTGTCGGCAACTGTCCCGGTTTGATACACTCGTGTTCTGAGATTAGAAATTGTTTGTCTTGAACAATTAAAGGCTCTTGCAGCAGCGACCACAGACTGACCAGCATGGAGCCTCCCCGTAGGTGGTTAAGATATAATTTCGTAAGAAATTAACTACCATCTATCAGAAAAGTTTCTTTCTAATTATAAAACATTACTTGCTTCAACAATCTCTCTAGGATGTAATTTAGCAGCTCTTCCTTTCAAATCGTTACTTTTTGTTAGTATTTGCCATCTCTTTGAAGGTTTTCTTTACTTTTTCATAGGCAATGAGCATCTATCTTTCAATTTCCTGACGTATTCGTTTCTTGATTAAGACTTTTCTTCCTATAAGTTAATACCAAGTAAGGCGTCTCTGACATGTTCTGGTTGTCGTCCGAATGTAATATCGATGAGAAACCAGTGATGTTGTTTAAAGTGACGTTGTAAGAATGGACGAGGCGTGCTCCTTGATGACTGTGTATTCTTGCTGGAAAACCAAAGTGGACATGAAATTGCTCAAATAATATCTTCACTGTCTTCTAAGATGTCTGATAAGCTTGGGCATATCTTGTAAAATGATCGGTTACAACTAGTATGTGCTCAGCCACATTTGGATCGCTCAAGACTTAGGAAGTCTATACATATGATTTCCGACAGAAAAGTTGACGAGCTAGTAACAAGAGGTCCTACCGACGTTTGGGCTTTCTTTGTATGCACCGAGAGCATTCCCTGACCATGTCTTCAATATAAGTGTCCATGTCAATCCAAAAGAAGAGATATAGTTTTATCATGGCCCTTATGTCCAAGATCACCCTATAAGGCAACACTTAATCTCTCACAGATTCGGGTAAAATCAGCTGCTTATATTTTGTTTTCTGTATTTACTGGATTTAATAAGGACACCTTTCTTAAGATTAAGGTAGTCTCAGTCACTCAAATATCTAATAACTGGTGATATGTCGCTACTGACCCGCTTAGCTGTCGGTCTAGTGCCCTACACTGGATGGTCGATGAGCTTTTGGTCGATTTTGTGTACTGGATAGTGTCTTTTCATGAAGTTTCCAGGCTCCTTCTTCCATATGCCATAACCCTGATTATATCCCTGAAGCCCCTTTGCCAGTGGACCAACACTTCTGTACAGATCTGGTTTCGTTTCTGAAATGAGTGGAATTGTTCCTTTATATCCTTTTATTTTGATATCTAATTTTCAATGCAATGTAAATGTATAAGGTCAAAAACTGATAACAGTTTAGCGAAAGATAATACAAGTGTAGAGACATGAATACACATCTGTACTGGCTTTTTTGTATTGTTTTTGTGTTCATATCTCTTTCAAGTGAGTAACATTTCTTATATATTAAAGAAACATAATTACATTATAAATATACAGTTTGAATAGTGTTAAATTACAGGATCTTACTTCCCATTTTGGTTGTGTTATTCCGTTAACAACTTTCATGGTTAAACCATAATAAATGCAGGCTTTAACATTTTGTTGAAGTCTATGATGCTTATTTTCGATGTGTTAAATGGTTTGAAGAATAAACTCACTAATTTTAACTTGGACAAATACTGATCTCTGTAAAACCAGAACGATTGTGCATTGTACTGTGCTGGTAGGATTATGTTATTATAACATTTTCGTGTTTGTTGCAAGTTCCTTTGAGTAAATTTTCATTCAGTGCCAGGTGAAGGCAAAGTAGGTATCAACCACTAATAATAGATTACATATAGATTGTAGTTGCCCAAATGGATGGACACGTCATAGCAACACGTGTTACCACTTCAGCCATGATACGGAATCCATGCCAGTAGCAGCAGTAAGTAATAGGTATTAAAACTTAACAATGATTTTAACTGAGAAAAAGATAACAGATATGAAGAGGACCATAATTTATCTTTGTTAAACTTCCATTCATACTTACAATGATGATTGCTCGATTATCTCCCATTCTTTCTAAAGCGACTGACTCACAGATGGGCCGACGATGAAAAAAAAGAAAATGTTCTTACAGCTTGAAATTTTAGCTGCAGTTGTGAAGGACATATTTAAACTAAGTTACTGATTCATTTTTTGATACAGAAAAACATCAAAATATAAAGTTTTACACACATTTTTATCGGTAAAAAAATTTACCCCGTTAGTCACGGGGTAGATACTTTAGTTATAAGATTAATTTTGACACAACTTTACACTTAGGCGCTGTGGTTCAGTGGTCTTGATCGTCGTTCAATATTTTACTGACCGAAAGGTCGTGGGTTCGAATCCTGGTTAAGTCATAACTTTTTTCAGTTTTCATGGTGTATAGAAGCATAATATTATGTTTTTTCCATAGCATATTAAATTCTCTTAAATTTTAAAGAAAAAAAAATTCAGCAAAATTCTGTGAGTCAGTTGCTTTAATTTCATGAAGCAAACCCACAGTGTAAAAGTGCAATATTATTAACGAAATGTTGACAAATAGTCTCATAATGTCGGATTATATATATCAACATAACTCCTTTAAGTAGAACTTTTACAAAAACGTTGGAAACATAAGTAAAATCTGTTACAAACTCGTGGGTCACCTGGAGAAGTTGCGCTGTATCTGTGTTTGAACTAAAACCTGTGTATTATTATATATTGAAATATAAATAGTGAAATGCTGCAATATGATTTTAACCAGATTATTTGCCAGCAAATGGGAGGGGCGTTAACTGAGATAGAGACTCAAGATGAGGGCGTGTTCCTGTCTGCGCAGGCGCAACGCTTAAAACGTGAGCATACAAATACATCACTTTAGACAGATTATCTTATCGCGTCTTGCGTTTAGACTTTTCTTGAATGCCTACAGGTTAAACGTCTTACATCTTAGCAACTGTTTTAGGTATATTGTTACTCTTGTGGTTTTTTAGAAAACAAAATAATAAAGACACGGGGACATCCCGTAATGTGCAACTATGTCTACGGATTTAAACTAGAGGTATAACTGGCTCCTAATGCAAGAACCGCCAACTTCAGGTTGTCGCAATGTCAGTATGTGTATATATTAATCGTTAGGACGTTATTTACTCATTTAAATCAGCAATGGAAATCTTCATAATATGCTCCTCCTGATTATTGCGACTCTAGAACGATAAATCTTAGCTGGAGGAAAATCGAGCAGAAGTACGACAAAACAAGCTGCTAAAATAAATCTGATTGTCATCTTTCTTACTGTAGAAAACTTTTGGATCGGTCTCAGTGATATACAAGAAGAAAGTGTATGGCTGTGGTATGGAAGCAAAGCTCCTCTTACTGACACGGGCTACACAAACTGGGCGCCTCATGAGCCCGACAATTATAATGGAGACGAAAACTGCGCTCATCTAGGGAATGGTGTTGGAAAGTGGTGGGATGGTGCCTGTCACTCTTTTAAACATTATATATGTGAAAAGACAGATGAGTATGTACCATAAAACTTCACTCCACTCTCCCTCCCCACTCCCTTAAGATATATGAATATGCATCTGTAGTTATTACGATATCTACTATAGCTTCAAGTCTATGCAGTCATTTAATGACCTGTAAAATGCGCTGTCAAGACAGTAAATTATCAGGTTACCACCATATGTACCAACTCGGGCATCACCGTAAACTTCCGTGCATATTACCTCGTAGCTAATGAGGCCCAAAAGTACATCATAATTCTAATGCGCATGATTTGCTATAATATAGATTGAAAGTCCATTGAATTTCGTGAACAACTGAATTTCGTAGAGAAACGCGGATGACGTGAGAGTGAAATAATACACCCTAGGTTGAAAGGTAGACAAACTTTTAAAAATAGCAGAAAAGCAGTAAAACTGGTATCTGTCATTCATTTTATATGACGTATATTGTTGTTATTGGTGTACTGTTGTAGCGTAATTTATTTTATGTACTATGAGGGCATTCAGTGCTATAAAGCTTCTGTATGAATTATGATTTAATTAAAAAGATACGTATGTGGTAAATTTATTCTTACAAATCAGCCTGTTACATTATTCGTCTGGAGCGTACGTATTCTTCACCTCATTTTTCATATATACCATAAAAGTCCCCCCTTAAATGAAAACAATTTCTCGGTGTGAAAGATAAAAGTTAAAATAAAACTTCCAAAATATGTAAGTTGCCTTTAAAGCGACTGACTCACACAAATTAGCTGATTTTTTTTTTTTTTTTTTTTTTTTTTTTTTTTTTTTTTTTTTTTTTTTTTTGTCTTTTAAGTTTAAGAGAAGGTAATAAACTATGGAAAAAAATGTGCTTCTATACATTAGGAAACTGAAAAAAAGTTTTGATTTAACCCGGAACCTATGCGCTCTCGGTAAGTAAAATATAGAGCGACGATTTACGCCACTAAACGACAGAGACTAGTTGCCAAAGAAATATCAAAATTAATGATATGACTAAAGTATTTACCCCATGAATAACGGGGTAAATTTTTTACCAACAAAAGTGTGTAAAAATTATATTGTGATTTTTTTGTTACAAAAAAGAGTCAGAAACTTGGTTTAGACATTTTCTTCATAATTACAGGTAGAATTTCTAGAGGTATGAACATTTTTTCTTCATCGTCGGCCCATCTGCGAGTCAGTAGCTTATGTAAGTTTACTACGCTGGCACAGAGGTGACATGCCCAACTCTTTTTTTAAATTGCACTTCACTTCTTTTTTTATCGTTTCCACGAGATACTAACTCGAGGGAACGACTTTGTATCTCGTGGGAACGAGTTACTTAATCGTGGGAACGAGATAAAAAAAAAAAGAGAAGTACGACTTAATATCTCGTTCCTAGGAGATACTAAGCCGTCCCCTCGAGTTAGTATCACGTGGGAACGAGATAAAGAAAAGAAGTGCAATCTAAAAAAAGGTATTGTTTTGAAAGAAAAAAGAAGCACACTATCTTGCTATCTCGTTCCCACGACATGGCTTACATGTTCCCACGACATAGTTAACTCGTTCCCTCGACATAGCTGACATGCACAGTTCTTTTTTTTATATCACGATTTATTTATTGCGCTACTCTTTCTTTTTTTAGATGAAATACTTTTTTCAGATTTACACTTCTCTTTTTTATCTCGTTCTCATGACTTAGAAACTCGTTCCCTCGAGTTAGTATCTCGTGGGAACGAGATAAAAAAAGAGAAGTGCGATTTAAAAAAAAAAGAGTTGTGCATGTTACCTCTGTGCCACTATAGTTTACCAGTCGATCCAGACGTGTTTTTGCACGCTTTAGCTTAAACCATGTTTATCTAACAACTTGTATCTTTTCAGTTCCGCAGAGGTTATTGGATGAAAACATTACATCGTTGCTTCCGGTCATATCTGATTTGCTGACAAATTGTGTATCAAAAAATAAAATAAAATTTCGTTTATTGTGTTAACTTTTTAACTCAATAAAATTTTATTGCATTTTCGACATTTGTATAAACAGAGAAACATAAATCGAAAAAAAAAGTGCAAATGGATTGGGCTACAAGTTTAAACAACATTAGGAACAGCCCTTTCCTAAGTGTCTGTTTTATAGTCTATATAACCGATTTAGTAATTATACAATCGAAATTGAGAAAATATGTTTTAGTCAATAGAGAAGAAGAAACAAAAAGCAGAAGGAAAGAAAGAAACCTAAAGGCAGAAAGAAAAGAAAAAATACTAGAATTTAATAAATGAGGATTAAATCAACAATAAGATAGAAGGAATTGCTCAAAAAAAACTGTGCTACGCTGCCCCCAACATCCCAAACCTCCCAACCGAAGCCATGCCTTTAATGTCGATACTATGTTTGTGTTTATATTAAGATTATTCAGATACGCAAATTTCAAAAGAGCTATCTGTAACCAAAACAAAATGAGTCTTAGGATGATAAAAGCGTTCAGGGTCAAATTAAGGATTAACAGCATGAAAAGTCATGTATGTCTGTGCAATAATTCTGTGAATGATAAAAGCGTTAAAAATCATGTGTTTTAGCACTGTTGAAACTGTCATGCCGCAATAGAATTTGTTTTTATTTTTCTTAAAAGTACCGCACCCATCCTTTAGATAAGTTATTTAGTTTTCGGATTCTAGTGCAATATGCAATAAGGAAACAGCCTCTTGAGCTTACAAGTTCAGTTCACTGACAACTCGGTTTATGGACCCATTCGGAAGACCATTTATTATGTTATCAGTAGAGGAGAAGGAATTCGAACGTGCGACCTCATAAATCTTTAGCATAGCTTTACAACAGACCATTGCCTTAATCTAGGTTTCACATAAGTCCAGAAACAACTACCTTGTAAAGATGTAACACACAGTAAAAGTAGAAATACTTACTTAAAACCTCTTAGCTGTCATTTTTTTACCAAAAAAATATATACTTCATTCACATTAAGTGTTATTCTGTTCATTCGTTACGGAAAATCCTGTTTCAAACCACAAGAGTGTATAAATACGTACGTATAGTAATTAAAGCTGACGAAGACTGATTAAGTGTTTATGTTTACAAAATGTTTAAGACAATAAATAAAATTTGTGTTTTACCGTTTTTTATTTGACATCGCTAACATTTTTAAAGTCAGATCTGGTCTTCAACACTTGTTTGTTCTCTCTCTTTTAATAGCATCTTTATAAGATTATTAAATTTAAATGTCACCAATCATATAAGCAAAGTTTAACATACATTATTATAATAAAAAATGAAAAAAAAAACTTCTAAGTACGAAAGTCAGAGCACTAAACACAAGCAATAGCATATACGTTCAGTTCAGGAAGAAAAATGTTAAAAGATTTCAATAATTCATAGCATCGTGCCAAAGTTATGTTATCCTGAAGTCTTACAACTTACATTTGTCTTTCTTAATTTGTGTTTTTGCTTGTTCATGTAATCGTTGAATATTTCTGGACTGATAAACACATAATTATTACAAATAAGGCTTTATACAAAAACAATGTAAACAAAAATGAGATGTGATTTAATAAGTGCGTATCTATGAAAACAGTAAATACAATTGGTGGATCGCTCAAGTAGAAAAAAACTGCATCCTGGAAAGTGTGTTACGTCACTCAATTTTTCTGTATATATTGAAGTTTTGTTCACAGGCTGATATGTTGAAAACATAACAACATGGCTGATTTGAGATACGTTACATTAGTTTTGTTCGTTAACGTGTGTTCTACAGTTTTTGCCGGGATTCTACGCCGAGATTTTGTTCGGCTTCCCGAAAGACCTCCTACCATTCCGATCTTTCCCGAAGAGCCACTGCCGAGTGTGCCAGAAAAACCATGGCAGTTTACGGTAAAGCCGCCATTTTTGACACTACGGCCACCAAAATTCACGATCAAACCTCCCGTGTCGCAGAGAAGTAATCTGGATCTGGCGTTTATTATGGACACAACAGGGAGTATGTCGCCATACATTAACAACGTTCGGCAACATATTCGCGATCTAGTGGATGCCATAGTCGCGAGTTCGAGCACCAATCTAAGAATAGCTCTCATCGAATATAGGGATCACAAACCGCAAGATCTTACTTTCGTCACTCGGAAACATGACTTCACTAGCTCAGTTTGGACAATGAAGTCGTGGCTGAATGCAGCAAAGGCTTCTGGAGGCGGTGACCGTCCCGAGGCTGTTGCAGAGGCAATGTACGATGCAACAACTTTGTCATGGAGAACCGATTCAGCAAAAATTAGTGTGCTGATTTCAGATGCGCCACCTCACGGACTTGTTCCGTCTGAAGACAACTCTTTTCCAAGTGGGTCGCCAAATGGACATGATCCAATAGATCTTGCACACAAGCTAGCAAGGAAAGGTATAACACTTTACACCGTTGGCTGTGAGCCATCTATTATTCCTTATAAAGATTTCTTCATGGCATTGGCGTATATTACAGGAGGCCAGTACATTCCATTGTCAGTGCCACATTTCCTCACCGAGGCTATTATAGGCGGGGCAAAGGAAGAGCTGTCATTACAAAAATTTGCATCAGACGTCCAGAAAGAAATAACAAAGACGGTTTCCTCTGGTGGATCTGTCAACGAAAAACAAATTGCTGAATCAGTGTTCAATAAACTAAAATCTCAAGGTGCAAAGGCCACACAACTCCAAAGGAACAACAAACCCCTTGAATCTGCATCCGCCGAAGCAAAAGCTATTGCAGCGACCACTTCCATGGCAGAAGTAAGAAAAATCTTCAAAAAAGGTACAAGTAGTGGAACATCTGGAACGCGTAGAAGAAAACCTGGTTTTATAGGCAGAGAATTTATTTCCTTCTCCGAAATTAGTCCAGTAAGGGATGTGCCATCCAGAAGTGGAAGTATTGAAAGTTCCTTTGACAGACGCATGGATAGAATTGATACTGCTCGGAAAACGTCAGGTAAAGGGGCGTCAGGGGCCGGAGAATCGTTCGCTGCTGTTGACGCTGCAGTCAGTCTTGACCAGATCAGTCGTTTAGTTAAACAAGAAGCTGCTAAACTTGCAGTTTAATATATTGAACTGTTAACTGTGACACATTTTAAGTTATACTAGAGTTCAAAATGACAAAGATGGATAACAGACATTATAAATGCTGAAAACAAAGTGAATGTTCTGTAATCATGTAAATCGTAAGTAACAAGGTCTTCTTTCATTTCCCAGTGACAACAATATAAATATGACATTATATATAACTTTAAATGTATAATTAATCTATTTTTAACGTGCTCAACGTTGTGGAAATATAGTTTTATATATATATCGTAAAAATACTTTTAATGCACGCTTTTCTAAAGATACACATCAGTACAACTGATGATTTTGATAGCCAGGGACAGTTTTGCCATTTATATAATTTTAAAAAGCATAATATAGATGTTTATATATTCAGATCATTGTACGTAGGCTTATTGTCATGCATAATTATAGCACTATCAGATGTCATTTGAAAATACCAACAAATCACGTGAAAGACAAAGAATGTTAGCAACTGACTTGATACGGTACTATTGCATCGTTTTATGTCAGTTAGTGACTTCGTGGCGAAATTGTATTAACTGTCCTGACTAAAACCAATCAAGATCGCTGCTGATTTCCTAAAATAAACTGTTTACAAATTTGAGGAAACAAAAAACTACGAGAAAATATAATTCTATTTTCTGCATCGCGCTACACCAAATAAATGTAATTTATGCATACTTATACACGCTTACCTTTGCTTAATGTATTCATACGAGTGTAAACTTTGACATTACCCTTGACTGATATGTTGAATATCGTGCATTTATTGTAAATCGCGTGAGTTTTCTGAAAAATACCGCAGACAAAAAATATTACTATTTTATATGATACGATAACAGTTAAAAACGTTCAGTTTGTATAATTGTTCCAACTGAAAGATATTTTAACAAAGTTAATTAAATTGCGATCTGTTATACCTCTTACAAGCAATCAAGACAGCTGTCATTGATTTTATGTGTGCGGTTACAGCGCAGTAGTTAATGATTTTATGAATAGAGTGAAACACTCTCATTATACTGAAGTGCTTTCATTCACAAGATGTAGGAAGTATTATATGTTTGTTTTGTAAATAATAAGTGAGTGTAAATGTTGCATGCAAAATGTTAATGTTTGTACAACAAATAAATCTTTCAATATTTTCACAACGTTTCGTTCACTTTATTTTCACTCCGAAGAGGGTGTGACTATGTTTTTTTTTCTCTTTTTATTCACGTATTTTTGTTTTAACTTAAAATCTTTTCAGTTTTAACCTGAAAAAACAACAGGTATACCCAACCAGCCAATATTTGGTTAGAAGAGAAATTGAAATAAACAAAACCTTACTCCTGTGACATTCTCACAAAATTATGACTAAAAACAGTTTTTGACATCAAGAATTTGAAAGTTACTGCACTAAGCAATGTCCCTAGCAAGAAAGAAGAAACATTTGGGATAACAGTAATTGTGGTTGCGAAAACTCTGCTGAAGATGCATACCATTATTTTTTTGAATGTCAAAGATACACTCAACAAAGGGTCAATCTTTTTCAGTTTAACAGACTTTATTATCTACTTAACATAAATATTATTTTATTTGGAAACGAAACTTTTTCAGATGAAGACAATGCTGTTATTTTTAAAGAAGTTAAAAAACTTCATTAAGAATACTGATCGTTTTAGAAGATAATAGTACAACTGTTTTTATTTTTTATAGACTGTTTTATAATATTTTTATTTTAATTGATGTGAGCCATATAACTATAATAATCTCAGTTTATTGGTTGACTTATACAAAGGGATATGGGATTTGTGGGACGGCTGGCATGCAGCAGCATTACAAGTTACATGTAACAACAAGTAACTACTAAAATTACTTATCTATTATGTTTTTATTACGTAAAAACTAATTAAAACCGCTTCTTCTTTTTCTATTTTTCTGATGAAACGATATAGACTTATTTAAGGCACAAAAATCGGAGTAAATTTGACTAAAATTCAGACGTTTAGGAGAGTGCAGTCTCTAACGTTGCCATAACTTGTTGCCCGATACTTTTACACATTTTTGTACTTCTGATATCCTGTATTGTATTGTATAATCATATTAATTTATATGTGCAAATATTTGTAATGAAATAATATTAAACTAAGAAACATTTGGTAAACTTGCTTGACTTAGTTTTACTAACGTTCCTTTAAAACAGCTTTTATACAAACTTTGCTGTATGTTTTATTTAACTGGGGGTGAATTTGTATTTTAATGGCAATGCACTTTGCGGATAGTCCAGGGTCGAAGGCTCGTTTCCACGCTCCTTCACTAACATCAAGAATAGTCTTTTGGGTGAGAAATAAGAGCAAGATCGCTTAAGTGAACGATATACACCATAGTAACAGAACCTGGAGCGTCTATGGAAAATATTCGTATGTATCTTGTTTTATTCCCCTCAACCTAAGATATCACACGCTTTATGGTGGCGTTGCTCGTAGAAGAAACAAGTTTTATAGAGAAGACAAACAAAAAGATTTTTTTTTTTTTTGATTTATCAAAAATTAGATAACACCTCTCAGTTCAAAGTCGAAAAGTTCCGTTAGCCTACAACGACTTCGCCGTCCCTGAAACCAAATTATGACACTGATTATATATGGAGCAACCTTTAGTTCCAGTATTGATGGAGCACTTGCTTTTCTTTCCAGTTGTCTGGCATAAGCCGATTAAAAGTCAGCGAAGAGTGTGTTTTTTAGAACTTTATTGTTTCTGTTAGTTATTAAGTGGCTAGGCTTAACTCAGAAACACAGATGATTTGAAGTATTTTAATAAGTTCATGTCAAAACACATGTAAATTGTCTTGAAATTTATTCTGCCAGCAGTTCTTAAAGTTTCTGAATTTTTAAGAGAGAGACAGACACTCACATTTCTTGTTCACATATGTAAGGTTCGCTCCTATCACAATGATAGTCATTCCATTTACCGCCCATGTTTGCATCAAGCGATACACAGTTTTCATCATTTTCAGAATTTGTAGGTTCCCCGGGTCGCCAGTTGCTAAAGCCAGTGCTGGCCATGTGAGCTTTACTATCCATCCACACCCAAATACTTTCTTCTTGGACGTCACTGAGGCCAATCCAGAAGTTTTCTTAAAAAAGAATTGACATGAGCCTGTTTAGCCCGTCTGAATGGTTGTAAAAAAGAAACATCAAGAAGATTATATTGTCAGCCAAAAATAGGCGTTACCATTTTGATGTTAATTATGATTAAAATGTTTTGATGAATAAATAAATAAATAAATAAATGCTATTAAAATGTTTCAATAAAAGTGAGAGAGTGAAAATCCAACTGGTAAAGAAAGAAAGAAAAAGAAAGGACGAACGAAAGAAAAGAAAGAAAGAAAACTATAAATGAAAAGACAAACAAAAAATAAACGATCATACAGACGAATAGACAGACAAACAAATGGGCAAACAAGTAGATAAACAAGCCAACAAATAAAAAGACAAACAAGCAAATACAAATGTACATTAAATAGAGGACACGTACGATTTAGTCTGTCGACGTTAAGTGTAAGGTAGGCATTCTCGGCAGCAGATTCTATTTCAACCAACTTTCCACCCATCGTCTTACACATGTACTAATCGTACATGCAAAGTAAGATATAAAATGATATAAGATATGTATGTGCCAGCTTGTAGTTCAAATATTTCCGATAAGATTTTGAAACTTTTTTGTCCGCCTGCTAGCGACAAGGATTTATAAACAGCTGTCTCTTGAGTCTTAGGCGGTTAGAAAAAAATAAGCAATGAGATTAAATTCTTTAAAAAAAAGTCTTTTTTTTACATTCTGTCTAATACAGTTTTTGCTGTTTTAACTCTGAGAGACGAATACATACTGTAATGTGAACTTTTAAAGCATTGTGCGATTTTCTCTTGCAGAGAAAATTCGCATTTAAACGGCCATCATTAGAAATGTTTGGAGATAAGATTGTCACATAGGTACTATGAATATGTAAACTGCAATGCACATCGGTACTGTCTGTAATGCGTTTCAAAATCATACCGCGGCCCCTGTCCATGGTTCAAGATCATGGCTAAAATGGTAACAAGAAGATCCGTGCTGTACCCATCCATCAGAGCAGCAACCTGAAACGTGAGGAATTAAACTCGCACAAAAGGTTATTAACAGTAACATAAACAAGTAAATATGTAGATGATTTTACGTGCAAATGTTTATCTTTGCCTATATATTATATATTAAAGTGTCGTCTTCACCGGTTGCCCATATGACCTACGCCCTCCTGAAGGGTTTAGTTATTTTAATTTGTGGGTGAAGGGGCGTAGTGCAAGATACATTAACCACCCTGTTCCAGCGACACCGACTTGCCCGCCCGCTTAGCTCAATAGGTAGAGCACTAGATTAGTAATTCACGGGTCCCTGGTTCGACCCCAGGGCCGGGCAAAATTTCTCCGTGACAATTGATCTCAGGCATTGTGTCTGATGTTCATTTGTCTCTCACCGCTGATTCAGAGTAGATCAAGTGGGAACAGTAGTCAGTCACTTGCGGAGAAATTGGTAATTACTGGTTAGCTATCCAGGAAAAACCGGTTAGGTGGACTGACCGCCGAGATATAACCTAGATGTTGAAATCGGCGTTAAACCCCAATAAACAAACAAGACACCGACAGTTGTTAAACTTTTACAGTTTGAAAGTACATTGTATATTTCTCTATGTATCGTCCTAACTAAAATTAGTTGTGTAAGTGGAGGAGCAAGGAAATGAACTCGTCAGCCCTGGGTTATTATTACCAGTAATTCATTCATTATGCTTGCTGGCATTCGTTGTTCGTTCTACTGACATGCACTGTTTATGTCTGCGCTAACAGTGGACTGATATGATAAAAACACCCAAAATGGAACACCGTATCTTTAACAAAGATAGTGTCAAGAAACTCCAAAAATCCAAGTTTTTATTTTAAAATTTTGATTCAATGTTTTACGATAGCCAAACAATGCAGCCAGCTTATACAATGTATTTCCAACCGAATAGTCAATCATCTTTTAGCTTATTTATCGTCGGTACCGGTTGCCCATATGACTGACACCCACTGAAGAGATTAGTTATTTTATGTTGTGGGGGTAGTGCAAGATACAGAAAGCATCCCATTTCAGACACACCCGTGGTGATCGAACTCGGGACCCCTGGTTTACCAGTCTAGCGCGTTACCACTGGACCACATCCGCTCCCTTGAGTTAACCTCTATCTATTTAAGCTTATTTATCGTCGGTACCGGGTGCCCATATGACCGACGCCCCCTGGAGAGAATAGTTATTTTATGTGGTGGGGGTAGTGCAAGATACAGAAAGCATCCCATTCCAGAGACACTCCTGGTTCTTTTACATGCTCAGTGTATAGCACTGATACATGGGACCTCGGTTTAAAGTCTCATCCGAAAGACTATTAGTAATGTTAGTGGAGGAGCGGGGGATCGAACTCGGGACCCCTGGTTTACCAGTCCAGCGCGTTACCACTGGAACATCCGCTCCCTTGAGTTAAACTGCAGACAAATAACGCTTAAATACTGGAGACTACAACAACTCTTTTCAGAAAGGTGTTATCGTCAACTTCAAAACATCAGATGTGCAGATAGACATATGACATCGGAGGTAGTTATGTCACACTCCTCAATGTAATTTTTGCTTCAATACCATTTCATACTATTGTGTTGCTATTCCGGGTATGAAAATATTTAACTTTTTTCACCAAAATCGGGAATCAGTGATTGACTACACGACGTGTTCCTTATTAGTGCAAAGTACTTCAGACATTAATTTGTATTGTTACTTTAATTAGCAAAGGTTCAGATCTCTCAGATATCTGCTGACAGACAAAATAGGTGTACAATGACTGCGCATAAACGATGATGAAAGATTAAGTTCTTTTCCAAAAAAAATCCGTGTGAAACAATGTAAAATGAATAACCACTGCGTTAATATCTTAACCATTTCTTAAGTACCCGGTATACCTCGCTTTTGAAATCCTTTACTATTTGAATACAGCTGTATTTAATAACTCACGTATTAAAACACTTGTTAAGGTAACACATTAGCGCCTTTTAGCATGGTTTTCACGTCCTTTTAAGTTTGGAATAGTTTCAATTTTTGCGCTGGCTTAATCGGTCAAGATTTTGACGCGTCAAGGTTTTTAAACCAAAACATATTTTAATACTTCGCCGTTATATTGTTAATCTTCCGAGCACGTGGATTATTGATTTAACCATTATCTAAATCCTTCAAATTAGTATTTCAATTACTTTCAAAAGTACAATAGCGTACATTATGCTTTTATCGGCTAGGGTCGAAAATCCGAAAAAAGATTAAATAACGCTATTAACATGAAGTAAAGTAAGAAACCTGTTTGACAAAGATTAAAATCCGTTTGTAAACTTGAATACATGCATTTATTTTTTTATTTCAATACATATATTGTAAGATTATAAAGACAAAGGAAATAAAATTTGGGAAAAGAATTCTTTGGAGGCGGATTTGATATTCTTTTTCCTAAAACTGTGTAAAGCGAAACTTTAAAATTCTTTAAAACAAAACACTAGTTCTGAAAGAGAAAAAATAAGCCGTGAAAAATAAGCAACGATGGGAGAATTTAAAACGTCGTTCAATTCAATTCTAAGCAGGGATTTAAAACATATCTATAGCGGATTTCCACAGGTACTAAAATATAGACATACAGCGCCGTACCCGACGCAAGAACAACTGAAGTTAAAGGTATGACTCTTTGACTATTAACATGCATTCATGATTGCTATCATTTTTAGTCATGTAATGTGTTTGTGTTATAATTTGTGCTGCTGCTGATGATGATGATGATGATAATAATAATGATGATGATGATGATGATGATGAAGATAATTTCAATGCTTCTTTCTCTCTGTTACTGATGAGGTTTTAGGAAAGAAATGATGACAGCGAATTGAAAAAAAGCCGTAACTGATCGTCGAAAAAATGAACTGAATGTCGGGGGTCCGAACCTTGGTTTGAAGATACTGAACATGACATGATACCAAATGATTTTTAATTATTAACTAAATTCTTTTCAACCGAATAAACTTATCTTGCCCTTTGCACGAGAAAAAAATAATATGTAAGAATATGTACACCAGGTTTATATGAACAATCGGGAATGTTTGTGTCAAGTTAATATATAATTCAGTTTAATCTAGAAAAAGCTTATCTAAAGTTGACTTATCTTGGTTTGTGAAGGGATTTGACTGATCTGAAGTTGTAACTTTCAAGATAACGAGAAACCATTATCTACTGTTCAATAAGTAGGTTTTTTTTATTGACGTCAAATAAGAGAAAAAGTCAGATATACAAATAGTATGTATTTTATCAGTTTAACGCGTGTACTAGACATACCCAAAAAATCGGGAGTATTCCATTTTAGGCCTATTTAAGAATGTGTAAATGTCGTACTGAGAGAATTATTACCTGGTCTTAAGGTGCCTGTCAAAAAAAAATCAACTTAATACATAGATGTAAGTCTTAATATAGAAAATTTTTGTGACATTTTAACAGTATTTCAATATTTTGAATAAGTTTGAAGAGACTAGAACCAGATCTGAATTATTGTCTACTCTCTCATTGAGAGACATTATTTATAACACACGCTGAACCTTATTATAAAATTTTGATCTCAAGATATGTGTCTTCTTAAATAATCTTTTATGATTTAGATATATTTACCTTATTTATCTTTCAATTTGAAAACTAATTAATCTGAACTTATAATCTCATTTTTTTCTGTCAACCGACCGTTTGACCATACAACTATTTTCTTTCTGCTCCTAGGAATTTTGACTGCTATTTTTTCCCTGTCTTTAATCTCTGCACCGTCTGAACAGATGATTTTCTGTTTTTTTCTGCTCTTAGGAAGAAAACAACAACTTGAAGACGTATGTCCTGAAGTCGTCAGAATTTGTTCCCGAGTACAGTTGCCTTATACCACGTGCGCCAGCGTTCCGAATACTTTCACGTCACGAGGTAGATGGCGTAGTTTCCCGCCTGAGAACGCCAACTGTAGCTAGTAAAGGTAGATAAAAAAATTATGATCTCCCGTTTTCTTAAGCGTTTCTGTTGTTAAAAAATGTAGTGCTAACATTTATAACCTTCGTTACATACTTCCATACAATCTTAAAGATATATATTTAAAAGATAAACAAATATCTATAATATCTTTATTAAGAGTGAAAGAAAAGAGACACTATTTTGACCAAGAAGATGGTCTTTGCGGGAAGGGGGAGGGGGGCGGGGAGGCGGGTCAGTGAGTAATATAAGTTTAAAGCGATTAACTCTCAAGCTAGACATTGTGGGTTCGAATTATATAAGTATGATTTGATTGCAAATGACACAACACCTTCATACGGTGTGAAAGATATGGTCGAAGATATCAAAACATGATGAAATTACTTCCAAGTATTCGGCTGATTAAAACATAAAACAATTTTAAACAAAGAAGATGCTAAAAGTCCTCACCAGTCATCCACCGACTGCATTTCAAAAAGAGTTTAACTGTACCGTCAAAATGAATTATGAATTCATTCGGCAGTGTTAGAGTCTATCCTGCTGACGATGACACTATTTAAACCGTTGTGGCCAGTGAAGACCATGATATGTCTTTAAATCATTGGAGTATGATGTGGCCTCCACTGTAGGCACATATGTCAGTAAGAAATTCACCCCCATATGTGATAAATGACACTGCCCAAACTGTACAATGGGAAAGTCCATTTTAAAAATAGTTGAAAGATGGTTAAATATGAACAACTGATATGAAAACAGTGTTTATCAATAAAAGAAAAATATGAATATAGGTGACATAAAGATCGAAAATAACAGTCAATAACTGACAAAACCGCTCGGATATATTAAACTCAATCGGAACACCTCGGGCGACTTCAATAAGTCTTTATACGAAGTTGTCGGAAAAGGCCGAGTTGTTACGATTGTATTAAACTGCCACATAAAAAATGAAAAATAAATGTGTTTCTTTGAACAGGAATGGCGAACACAAGTGACAAGACGATGTTAGAGGAAAAACAGAAATCACATTCGAAATACCTTGGACTTC
The DNA here is from genome assembly GCA_012932295.1 of Cyclina sinensis. Lineage (NCBI taxonomy): Eukaryota > Metazoa > Mollusca > Bivalvia > Venerida > Veneridae > Cyclina > Cyclina sinensis. The sequence continues at coordinate 19,185,216 of JAAONU010000006.1, read as the reverse complement.
AGAAGGTCGGGGAGCGAGAGCAGACGATGATTGTCGACCGGATGACGCGCCCAACACAGTCATCACGCATGAGGGAATATCAGACCAGACGACAAATGACGCAAATGTCATAGCACGTGAATTTGACGCGTGTAGGATCAATACTATAAAAAGACCACTTTAAAATCAGGACCACTATCAAATATGATCTTTTTATTGTATTAAATATTTTATTTTTGTTTACTACTTTCGACATTAGGAATTTTTTACTGAAAACAGATTTCAAGGAAACATTGAATGCAGTGGTGACGTCAGATCCAAATAATATTATGAATAATAACGAAAACTTTTGCAAGAGGAAAAGGATATGGTTCATAGGGGGGAAATACAGTGCTTCCTTTGTATATGAAATATCTAGTTTACATTACCACAGAGAAAATAATGAAGATACATTTACCAAAGAGAACAGAAGACGTCGGACTTTGTAAAACTTAGACTCTTCAATACTTTGTTCTATAATAGCATACAAAAATAGGTTACATAGACATTTGTCTTAACCAAGGGAGATAAGTCGGTTCCGCGTTGGTTTGTTGTTGTTATTGCTGTTGCTGATTTTACTCTCCAGTATGAAGGTAGAAATTGTTTTAGGAAATTAAGCTCTTATGAAAATTGCCATGTCAGAATTTAATGAAAATTACCATTTCAGTATTATTTATCTATTTTTTTTAGAATAGTTTTACTGAACGTTAGTCTGTTAAGGGTAAGTGAATTGTAAATGATAACATTGGACATGATTTAGATAGGATTACAATTTTTATTAATAACTTAAAGAGACAATAAAGCAAATAAAATAATTTATATTTCATTTTCTTGTTTGTTTTTCTTTAAGATATAAGTGGAATAAGGAAAATGCGCAAACACTTATAAAGTATTTCTTGAGACTTGTTTTTCAGTGCCGTAAACGTCCCTGTAAATTGGAAGTCCTTGAAAAAAAAATACTGTAAATAATATACTTAAAGCAAACACTTGAACCACTTACTTATAGTGTACGTTGAGAACGTAGTCATTGAAGAGTTGCATTTTTTACACCAGCAGGGGTGTAGCTTAGACATCCTAAGACACACATCCCCATAGATTTTATTGCACATATGCGTATTTTATCTTGTTACTTAAAAATATGCACGGACATGAATAAATACCATAGTTAACCGCGCAGAAAAGGGTCTTCGTCTGTGATTCATGTCTTATTTATGTAAATACGTAAACATGTGGCTTCAAAATGACCATTTAATTCTTGTTAAACATTTTAAATACATATACATGCAACCCACCCTAGCAAAATCAATCCCAGTCCTTAATTTGGACGAAGCTGGCCTCACCTCACAGTGCAGTGGCGTTTCTATCTGATGTGTTCGTTATTTATAAATCTTTAACCAGTAATTCAGCGTCATAATCTAGGCGTGTGTCACCCGTGAAGCAATATTGTCAACCTTGCAATTTGCATAATCCTAAGTATTAGACTTTGATACAAGTCTTTATATCAGAAGTTGTTGTTGTACAAGCTTTGGACAGATACCGATTTATTACAGATAAACTCGTGTAAAAAATAGATAGATAAATAAATAAATAAATAAATAAATAAATAATGTTTTTAACCTTATCAATCATTTTTCATTTAACAGAACATAAATCAGTAAAGTACATCTGCAGTATGTCATCGGTTTATTGCAGGGTACGTTCTTTCTAGGGCAAACGGATGTTATTTTCCGTGAAAAACCTTGACCTTTGAACGCGACAAAGTGGTTCCAAAATCACCCATGCATGACAACACCGTGTCTGCGACAAGCTAAATTACACTTCTGAGATCTTAGTACGACTTTGAATTTTCAGCGGCTGACTCTCCCTTTCGCCAAGGTACACAGTTAGGCATAGTTAAAGGACGGTCTAGATTGGACAAACGCTCGCGTGCACCGGCGCACATAAACCAGGCCATCATTTTAGCAGAACTCACAGCGAGTGGGCTGAAAAATATGCGAACCCAAAACTTCAAAATTTTCTTTTTATTCTTCACAGACTCAGGTATGAATAGCTACCCTATATAATAAATATCTTTTATTTAAAAGAATATCAAACAGATTAAATATAAACACGCTTATAATCTAGCTTTTGTGACAGTGTTCTATTAAGTTCCCTAAACGTCCTTTAGAAAAATAATGAACAAAACAAAACAAAAACTACAGAAGAGTTGTAAGTTCGATAACTCAAGGGTAAGAGTCTTATCTAGGGTATGCTCACTTTGGCAAAGACACTTAAGTCCCACGCGTGCGTCTAGCTTTCAGAGTGCACCAATAACACTAAAGGTTAAACACAGCTAAATAAAATTCTACAGTTTTTCATTTTAGGAAAAAAACCCAAACTCATTTTATCTAAAGTTGTTTTCCTTTTAGCATCAAACCCCAAACTTATTTTCTTAGCATTTGGAAAATGTTACATTTGTCGAATTCAAAAAAAAATAAAGTAATCATGAAAAAAATATGCAAGCCATTCAAATACATTCACAGCATTGTTCTTTACATCCCCCGGTATATCTTCTCGAATGAAAACATCGCAGCCATCTCTGTATTTTGTATTAGAGTCTTTCAAAGTTTCCTGTTCATTTCAAAAACGAGAAATAATAGCCAAGAAATGTCTGACACGCTTTGTTTTCAATTTGTTCCTTAATATATGTATCGTTTTCAAATAAAAAAAGATTTTAAAAGTCTTTACATTTACAACAATTCAGACAACTTTGTCTACTAATAGCTACGCACACAAATTGACTGGTTCTCGACAATACTGATTTGGTTGTGTAATACCTATAAAATGACTGGGTTATTTCCTATAATAATACACGGTCAATGTAACCTCATATTATCTTAATGGAAAAAAAATCAAATTATAATAAAATGCACGTATGAACAACGTATGAAAACAAAAGTAACTAAAAAGCAAACACTAAAAGATTTCTGGCCATCCGAACAGAATCTATTTAAAACCACACATTTAAGCGCTGAAGTTATCCAAAAACAACACCAAATAGTATAAATAAACAAAAATTAAATAAATAAATATAAATAAAAAGGAGAGAAGAAACTTAAAGAAAACTGGTATTAAAATCTTTTACATGTGCATATTACAGAAGTTAATAATTGAAATACTATAGTTATCAAGGAAAAATCACATTCCCAGATATTATCTAGATTCCTAGATCTTTATATTATTCTTTAGAAGAGATTCGCTTGTGTTACCGCGTAGTCAAAAATTTCGAACAGAAGTCTTGCAAAATGTTAGCAACATGTATACTTAGATATGATTATTTTAAGATCTGCCGTTTTAATGTGTGAACACCAAACTCTTGTGATCACTTGCGGTTGATCTTCTAGTTTCATTTTGATCCTGTGACTTACAAAAGAAAAATTTCCAAAACACAGTAACTTTAAAACATTTGGTATAAAATTTGGCGACTCTTTACTTTTAAAAAAATCATAGCCGGTGACTAAGCTTCCAAATACAAGAGTTTAGATATCGTAAATGCTGAACTCTTTAGCAAATCGACCGGATGGAGTTAAGGAAAATCTATCACATGATTCTCGTACTTCCGGGGCACTAAATTCTCGAAGGCTTCTCATACTGTTTCTTACGTTGCTTGTTACAGTGGGTAGTGTTAGGCGGTCCGTTATTTCATCTGTTTGCTGTCTGCTTGCTTTTGGGCGACATGATGCAGCTCGGCATTTTCTACAAGTCTCAATTAATGAGCGTCTCTCTTCCCTGATGCAAATGTCCGAGGCACGGCGACGCTTACTTACAGTTGGTTCTGAAAGTCTGGTGACAATCTCGTCTACTTGAGACCGTGACAGTCGTCTAAATGCAGGTGCCCTTGGAATTCTAATATTGTTTTCGGGGTCATATTCTAGATATCTTTCATTTAGAAATTTCTCAAAAGGCGCAGGTTTTTTAATCTGTTCATGAATCCTCTGCGCATGGAATAATTGCTTTGTCATTCGCTGTTGTTCGTAACTTTATTTCCGCCGGAAGTCCGCCATATAGGTTCCGGATGTTGTTCTTTGCAAGACTGTGATAGGTGACCACAAATGCCATTTTGAATTCCCTTAATCTTAAAATCCACAAGAATGCTGAAAGAATGTTTTCAACGTTTCGTTCACATCTTTTTTTCACATAACCTTATATCCATGCAATCGTCTGCGTTTTACAAAATATGTCACAGTTTATCGTAAGTATTAGCTATAAAGACGAAATACCATTCACACAAACACTTTATAAACCCACACTGTGTGTTTATTCTTCTTTCAACAACTTTGTAAATTGCCTTTGAACATTATATCAATAGAAGATTATTGTCTCTGCTGACGCTATTTGATGCGGTATTTACTTCCAAACTGATTCAAACAATATCATTTAAATTCATTCTGAATGTCATCCTTGTCTAAGTCACTGATTCAAACTTTACAGAAATCTAGAGTCAAAGTTTGCATTTCATACATAGCATATCGCTACAATATTTCATTCCATAACCTTGCTTGTTCAGAAATTTCAATAGATATTATATATTGTGTAACACCAATTATCCAGTTTCTAAAATTGTATTTATTTTCAACGAACACATTTAAACAAACGCGTTTTCAAGCAGTAGTTTTTATGCCTTCAAAGATCAAACTTAACTTTTTTTTATTCAAACTGTGCCAGCACATTATTTCGATTACTACCCAGCGTTAACAAAATAACTAAACTGAAGTGATAACGGAAAGTAAATATTTAATGAGAGATAAAATATTAACTAAATAAATAACTCGGATAGCAGAGTGGCAACTAATCACTTCTTCCGGGTACGGAATACATTTATCATGCCAAATATATATTTTACATAGATTCATAACGGCATTTTTATATCATAGGGGTACACAAATACTCCCAATGTTATTATATTCCTTTTAATTCAAATTAAAGTTAAAGGGTATTCTTATTTAAAGTGAATTAATTGATATAAAACCCCGACAAGGTAACAGTCATAAATCTAAACAGCGACGTAATATTGATATTCAGTGGATTTTCTTTCGGTTGATAACATTTAGTCATAAGGATATTATAAGTGATTATGATTGAACTACCGATGATGATTATGATAATAATGATGATGATATCATTATTATTATTATTATTATTATTACTATTATTATTATTATTATTATTATTATTATTACTATTATTATTATTATTATTATTATTGTTATTATTATTATATGATCATATAACCAAAAAAAATAAGAAAAGTGTTTAATTCTCCACTTGAAAAAAAATGTAGTCTGGAGGGGTGGGGTGGGGGTTACAGGGGGTGCTTGTGATATAATTGCGTTATTATGCTTTTTGTTCTTTTAGAGTAAAGAGTAAAATGTACATTCAACTTATACTTGCGTCAATATATAATAATCTGATACATGTGTCTTATTGTAATACAAGTAGGTATCAATTTGCTTTATTGCAAAGGGCTTTAACACAAAAAGCAATAACTGGTATATTTGCATTACTGCACCCCCATATGCATTTTCCGACGAAAACATTAAGTGTTTGTTTTCCGTGGTTAAAATGTTTATATTATAAAAGTTAGTCTAGTAATTTTGTATAATAACATTCATAATGTTTACAATACAACAGTTCAACAATACATCTCGCATTTTTTGCGGTAACCGCATCCAAATATATCATCATTTTAACATCCAGCATCCTTTTGGCCCTAGAACAATCACATATTTTTGCGTAAATGCATCCAAAGTTATCATTGCAAAAACTTTCAATGTCAGCTTATGTTATAACAGTCTGGTACATATGTGTATATTTGTGTCACCGTATCCATTGTAAAGTGTGTCTGATATCTGCGTTACTGAAGCATGCGTAACGGCACCCATATTGCGTCAAAAATAGCCATTGTAATAATGTTATATTAAAGCGTTGATAAATTTTTGAGTGATGCACAATGTTCTAGAATTGACTATATTCAATTAATGCTTTTCTACCGAATCAGAAAATTCAGAAAGAAACCAGCTAAAAGATACCACATGTCATAGGAGTAATGTAATAACTCAAATTTGTTAATAGCATCTGAATTCTAATTACAGCAACTTAACCGCATGTGCTTACATACGATATGGTATATGTATTATGCTTGTAAAAAAACAATACATGTAGTTTGACCTGTAGGTTTATCTAAACTCGGGCACTTTCAAAACGTTCAATAATACTTACATACTTGTAAAAAATCAAAAATAAATGTATGTTTTTCTATGTAGCTTTAAATGTCCTAGTTACCCTGTAGTTTATCAGTCTACAAGTTTGAGTGGGTAATTTTTGAGTGACAAACGTGGACATTTAGCACTCGAGACATTAGGTTAGTTTTAGATAAATTGGTATGTCTCCATTTATGTAAAACGATAAGTTCAATAAATGTTTGATTTGAGATAATGAAGTTTAAATACACGAAATATAACTATTTTTTATGGCTATTGAAGTAGTAATTCACTAGGCAAATATATTATACCCCTTCTGTGCTTTGATAAAGTCTTGAAAAATAAATTGTTCTGTGAAATCAGACCATTAAACTCGATCTTTAAAGAAAGACCAACTGTTAAAAAAAAGATTGGTCTGTTAACTAAAAGTTAGATTAGATTGGCACGCCAAATTGTCAAAATACATGTTAAAACCATTCGCTTTCTATAAGTTGCAGACGATATTACTAACGTATGTTAATAACCCACGATAATGATGCCAGTGCTCTGGCCTGTGTTCAAGCCAGTCGAGGGACAAACCTGAAAGTCTGTGACGTCGGTGAAGTTCTGAAGAATGGATGCTAAACCGCGACCTCAGGATTAGGTGTCTCATACCCTTTTGTTTTTCAGTAACAACTGCCACAGACATGTAATTAAATATACAACCCGAAGGTGTAAGTGTGGAGGTCAGAAATAAAAAGGACAGTATTGCCTAAGCTCATAAAATAGTCACTTAGGCTCAGCAGGAATGAATGTGAACAATTTCCAACCAACAAGTGCAGAAATTAAGTGAACAGTATAGAAGCTTTGTGAATTGAATTCCACGTAGTATGTATTATTTGGTAATGCCAGATGGAATGAATTTCAACACTAACCTTTTCACCTAAGAACTAAGAGAAATAAAAATTACTGAGATTTTATATATATATATATATATTAGCACCTGCTTACTGTTATTAAATCATGTAAAAATCCGGAAAGTGCTTTAATAAACGCACCCAAGAGCTAAAGGATACAAAACTAATTTTATTTACATATCCTTAAACAAAAAGATTATAGAATCGCACAGTAAATTACCTTTAATGTTTATTGTGACCAAACATAACTTATTGCAGACTTTAGATCACATGTAGCTGGTACATTTGCGACGAATAATTACACTGGGTTTATTAAAGCTCCCATGAAATACCTTTGAATTTGTTATTTCAATATGATACATAGGGCCCATCTATCACGTTGAACCAACAATTCTTCAGGGAGTTACGAACAAATCTGAATAACAATAGTGTACTCTTCAATTTTCATTATGCATGTATCTTGATTCTATACAATCATTTAACAATTTTAGTTCCTGTTTGTGTTTTTGGGAGTCTAGACATTTCATGTTACAAGGTATAATTCGTGCTACGTTAGAGAAATAACAACATGCTCAAAGAAGTGCAATGTGTCAAATGTGTATATTTATGCATTTCTTTTTGCGGCTCCTTGCAATTTCTTGGTCTTAATTTCCTTATCTCATTTGCTTATTTGCCCTTGTTCTCTTAAACTGTTAACTTCCTTAAGATTCTTTTAACCGCTTTCGTGAAAAGCTGTAAATAGTACATGACATTAGTGGCAACTTCATTTTCTGCACCTATATCGTCAACTGGGAATATCCGGTGTCCGTATTGTCAAAGACAGACCACAATGATGTGGAAGGACGAACATCCAGGGCGATAAACGAGTGTCCAATCAAATTTCCGCAATCACTTTATATAATAACACACCATCACCGTTTATATACTAAAATTTGCACAATTCTTTAACCATTTATAATGCTGGTAAAGATTCTCCTTCTTTGTGCTTTTTATTTTTCTTTTTCCTCTTTTCTTTCTTTGCGGTCTTTTGCTCTTCCGGTTCGGGCACGTGCTCCTTACTTCCGCCAAATTTACTAATCGTTTCTCTTAAATGGTGAATCTTTTCCATATGAGCTGACCTCCAGTCGTTATACTTTAGATGGTCAGTGTACTTGAAATGAAATCTTTCTTTCGGCGGCATGGTCAAACGTTTGACAATTTCGTCCACCTCTGCCTTTTGGACATTCCTGAAAGAGGGCGCTTTTGGTATCTCTATGTCATGCTGGGCGTCATACTCCATGAAGGGACGGTTTCTCAGCTGCTTTTTTCTCTCTGCGTCAAAGTCGTTCAGGAACCCAGGCTGAAAAGAATTTGAAAATCTTTCTTGACTTTAATCAAAAATTTAAGTGAATAGTTGGCTAAAGGTATGTCTCGTCACATTTGATGAAAGTGATAACTGCAAGGTAAATCTTTGGTGGCTTATAATTAGTCATAATGACAGTTTTGAATATACATGTGCTTGTATTTAGGGAAATCAATTTTAGACAATTATATAAACGTCATCTCCGTACCTAAGCTGCATACTGTCTAAATATTAAACCATGAATTAATAGTTAAGACGTCCGTTTACGGACTAGGATGCCAAGCGTTTGAATCCCCGTTAAGGTCTTGTTATGACGAAATCGGTTGGTGGGCCGTAAGCTAGTAAAGGACTTTCTACAGATTGCCTTTCAGACGGGTGCCGAGACGAAGAAAAACCCGAAAAAGATATTTTACCAGCCCTAAGGACTGTCATTGTTAACGGCGTATTATTAATTTGCAAGCATTTAATTTGGTAAAAAATGTTTCACCTTGTATGGCAGAGACTTCCGCTTTGCTGGAGTCTTCAGTGATCTTGTCGTGTACAGATGCTGTATGTTCCTCTCACACACCCCTACATATCCTATACTAAAAGCCATCGAGGGTATGAACAGTCAAAAACAAGAGGTCTTAATTAGCTATGTCTGATTAATCTCTCCAAGACTTCTTGCGCTGTTCCAATTTTTTGCTCAAACACTAGAAAATCCAGTTAGCGCTAAAGGTAGCTTGAATAATGGGGGCAACTGACCTTTTCACAGCCAGTTCTGACTTCTTTCGTTTGCTAATGTTTATTTTAATTCCAAATACAATTTATCATGCTACATACAGTGTTTCAAATCTTTCTTTTTCCTACTGGTATCTGCTAGTATGTCTTTGTAAAGGTGTATTCTTCTTAAAGTTCTCTTTTAACGTTAACTGTCAAAACTTTCCCTTTTCTATGTCCTCCATTCAAATTCTTTACACTGATAATGCAAGATGAGTCTTACTTATGCGAAAGCCCTGCACCTTTTTCAGTGCATTATCTTAAAATCTTCTGTTTTGGTTTTAGAAAACAGTTTCACACATGAAAATTTATCATATACAGTCTTTTGTGCAAGACAGTCCTTTTAACACCTCGTGTCTGAAAACCTTTTCTCATCTATTCCAGAACACTGATTTATTCTTTAAATTTGTAATGAAAAAGAAAGATGTAAGCCTTTTCTATTGTCCCATTTTGAAGTGTTTAACAATAATCTACATGTATACTTTTGTGTGATAAAGATAATCTTAATCCTTCGTTTTAAGATAAAATTCACTGTTTCAAACTGTTTCAACCACTTGTCTCGTCTCTTCTTCTCTACGTAAGATAAAACTTACATAATATCATTTTTGCGCAAACCTGGAGACAATTCACAACATTTCCTTTATTTCAAAGTCTACTCTAGTTCTATAATCAAAGCCCGCCATTCTCAAAACTTTTTCACAGTTTCTATAATTTCCTATTGTCTTTTCAAAAACGCTTCATTTTGATGACAAATATATCAGTAACAACATCGGCAGTTTATAATTACAAACATAATATCATCAGAAGGACATGTGCAAAACTAGATTTTCCGATTAGTATTTCTATATATATTGAACAGTAGGGCAATCATTAAAAAAAATCAGCGGCCATTGTTATACCTAAGTGCTTAAATCATATACTATTGATGACACTTAAAACAGAAGTAGTGTCTTAATTGTAAAATTATTTTAAATTCTACACAGTGTAAGAAAAGCCTATTAATGCAATGTTTAAATGAATAATTGGATAAGTAGATGTTACGGAAGATAAAGAATGTCTGGACTTCAGTAACTGTGGGCACCTTTTCTAAGTTTCAAATCTTATAAACCTGATATACAATATGTCTCTTACCATGTCTTAAACTCTAGCTTTATTTAACTTCATACAGCTCTGCTGGTATGATTTTTCAGTATCTAAAATCTATGAATCGCTCAATCAAGAAACAAGATAGAACAGCCATTATTACAGCATCGTATGTTTGTTTTATCAATATACTCATCTCGTTAACTGTTTTTATACTTTAGGTTTCTTGGGGTCTATTTTTTCACTACCTTCTTATATTTACAAAATAAATAACCAGTATGCCTTGTGTTTTTATCATTTTAATATTATGAATTCCGTTATTATTATTATTGTTGTTGTTGTTGCTGAGGCTGTTGTTGTTGTCATTATCATATTTGGTATAAAGATAACAATAATAAATCAATTAATTATTTGATTAATTAATTGAATTTATTAATAATTAATCAGTTAGCCATGTGTTTTATCATTATTTATTTAGGAAATAGATTTTAAGTTTGAGTGATATACCGTCTGATATATCACGGTGTCGAGTTCAGATGCGTAGTAATTTAATCACGAAGGCCGTAGGCCTGAGTGATTAAATAATTACGCATATGAACGAGAAATCGTGATATATTTGACGGTAGATCACGAAAATGTTAAAATCTATTTCCATTCTAACACGTACGTATATTTATAAGGGACGTAAGTATGTGCACTATTTAACAGTGGCGTTCTCAGTGACGTCAGCGGGCGCGCGCTTGTATTCAGCGTGCAATATTGCCTGATATATCACGCTCAATTCCTTCTTTGTTTATTGTCGGCAAATTGCAGATAGTGTTAGAATACTAATTCCATTATTATAATAAGTATAATAGTTATTATTATTAAAGAAGTAAAACTTGTAAACGTTCTAGTGATATGTTAGTAGACCATGTAAATTATGGAACTTTCTTGTATAGATAGTTTCAACAAAGAATTAATTCTTAATATTAAGTTAAGGCCTGTCTGTGTTGACACTAAGTCTAACTGAAAGTTGTAGAAAAGATAAAAAATATGATCCCGGTTTTATGACGCTACAGTTTCAAAGTGGCTTATGATGAGTTCCGTCAGAAAGTCACAACCATTTAGACAGGAATAGCTTATTAATAGGCATTAATCTATTGTAGTGAAAAACCTTTTGTTGAAACACAATACCTAACAGACAAAACGATCATTTACAAATATAGATCATTTACATTCAGTGACTCTCAATTATTTTTTGGAGATTTCTTATTATCTGGCGTAAACATTTTCATTTACTCTTTGAGAAAACGTTGTTAGAAAACAATCAATTTCTGTCAAAAGTCACAGTTGAAAATAATGGCTAATGTTTATAAGAAATTGTTCGAAACATCTGACAATAGAAGTGAAAGCTTATGTGTAATGTTGGAAAGCGTTGTAAACGGGCGTCTCAAAGTGATTTTGTAATTTAGTGAAGGTACGGTAAAGTTGGTTTTAAACAGCATATAACACTTGAAAGTGGATTTATTTCAATATTGTCGAAGGCGGACATTGTTATAGAACAAATACATTGTATTTTCGACGAATTTCAATGGTCAATTTTGGTCGGCCATGTCTGCAGCGTTCCGATACTCACACCGCGATATAACGAATTTAGATATTCGCCATATCTACAGCGGCGACCTTACACCGTCCAGTTACAGAGTTCATCCGCCTGTGTTCCATGACGGAATAGATTATCAAGACAGAATTCACGAATCCATAACAAGGTCAAGAGTTCCAAAATGGCCAGAAAAGTCCTACGAATACAGCCGTGAGTATAATATTGTTCTGCCGCGTGCACCAGCCTTTAGACGGTTCTCGAAGTCAAGGATCGAACACGTTGTACACAGACTCACAGCCGGTAAAGACGAGGAGCAAACAGTAAAGAAGAAAGAAGTTCGATTGGCAAGCGCCCCGCCTGATCTTGATCGGCGAGGAAAACCATCACCATCCCGTACGCATCCAAAACAAAAGAAAATACTAACCAAAGAAGAGGTTAGTGACTTGGTAAATAGATTGTATACTTCGAAAACTCACAGTACGACACTAAGACGGCGGGAAAAGGTTGACATGACGACAAGGGCAACAACATCGGGCCCTAATGAACAGGAAGAAGTTGGACACGAGAACAAAGATCAAACATAGTATGTCAACAAATTTCCGAATCCATACATACATGTACTTTATTGAAATTTAAAACATTGTGACATATTATAACAAAAACTATTAAATATACATTTACAAGTCAGATAAAATACAGGGTTAAAATAAACAGAGTTCCAAAATATCATGTTACATTTCTTTAGTTCATTAAAATGAAATGAAAAAGAAAAAAGTATTATCTTATATTCCTTATCTATTTTAATTAAAATTAGGTAAAATTTTCCATTTCAGTTTTGTTATTACAAACACATTTTTGATCGCTTTGTATATATATAGCTATAGCTTATTCCCAGCTTATTCTATTAGAACAACTATTGTTTATGATAGGTTTGTGTGTCAATATGGTGTCCTACTAAATTAATAATTTATGAAGGTATCTTTTCAAGATATTATATCAGTACAAGGTAATAATTCACAAAACAGCTACAACATTTTAATTATACCAAATTTTAGAAAAGTGTATATACATGTAGTCTATTGCCTTTTATCTGAAAAACTTTTTTAAAGGAATTGTGAAGTTAGAATTTAGAAGAAAGAAAAATATTAATTTTGAGTATGTCTTCAGCAAAGTCGTGCGACTAAAGTCTTAAATCCTGCCTTAGAGTGCCCATTAAAATCTATGCTTGACCGATCAAGATCTGTTCTCAACGTAGTTCTGCCGTCAAAAGACAGCTGGTGAAAGTCAAATACAGAACTCATAATCTCGTCGTCTCAAATTAATATTAGTGACAAGGGATCTTTAAGATTATTAGTTCGAACGTTTTTAGTGGACGAACAAATGCATGAGCGTAAGTGATATGTCGCGTTATGGTACTGGAAAACAAGCTGGATTAAATGGACCAGAAAATTTAAGCCCATTCATAGAGCACTATACCCAAATGCTATCAAAGACCCGTTTCGACACTATGGTTTAATTTCATTGTTCATATATATCTATATATATCCTTTCATAGTCAACAGTAATGATTGGAAATTCATTTGCACAAATATATACCTCTGCTTTTGTTTTATAAAAAGGATTTGTAAAATTCAAGGTATAATTTTAAACGGACTTGGAAAAAATTTAATGATTTATTGATTTAACTGGTCTTAATTCAAATCGCCGGAACGTGTTTGTTTAAAAGGTATTTCAAATGTGCAACTATGACTACTAAAGTTCACTTTTCCAACGAAGGTAAAAGAATAAAGGGTACTAGGCATACGCCAAGAAAATATTTCAATCCGAAAAATTACAAATTTCAACAAGACCCTTACCAACTAGACGTTCTGGACCGAATTCGAGAGTCGCAAACAAAACGCCGGGCTTCTGCGTTACCACGTAAATGTTTTGAATATTATAGGAAATACGAAATGGTTCTTCCGAGTAATCCGGCATTGAGATCACTTCCAAAGACTGACGTGGACTCCATTGTTACCAGGTTATACCATTCAAGGAATGAGTTTGTTGATTATGACAACTCCGAAGAAATAAGAAGTATTAAATCAAACAAAGCTTATCAACCTACAACAGGAATAGGTTCTTCTACTTTGACCCATTTCCGCCGATGTTCGTGTTGCAATAAAACACCGTCAGCGTTCCGAGCTAAGCATTCAACTAAAACAAAAGAGCAAATTAAAGAAATGGTGGACAGATTGTCCGTAGCAAAACTTCATAGCAGTGATTTTCAAATGGGAAAATTAATTCATTTTCCGAGTTTAAGATCACTTGACCCAGCCGGGGAGTCGACCACACGCTATTCAAGTCTCGGGGCTTTATATTCCACTGGAAATTTTCAGCAAGTCTTTCATAACTTACCGCAGTCGGATTCAAAGCATCCTTACGACGTGCAAAAAGTTCAAACACGTTTTCCGCCCATAAAACCTCTTCCTTCAGATGAAATACAAAACTCGATGCTAAAAATATCCGTTACGGTGAAACGGAAAGAAACTAAAGACGATGAAAATGAACATAGTGTGCAGCATAACGAGTTGCCTCCCTTGAAGCGTCAATTAAAATCACGATACAGTGACAGAACCAGGTTTACAGTGTAGTAAATGCTTTGATTATTAAAGAGGAGATTTGCTGCATTAGTTTAACATGCATCTCAAAAGACATAATTTCACATGACAACTGACACCTAGAATAAGTCATGATTTAATGTTATTTGTTTTACCTTTGTCTGCGCCTGCCTTTGCTTAAAAATTGTATATCAGATGTTATCGAAAATTATGTTAAAAAATGTTGTAAAAGGACGAAACATGTATGTGTATCGTTTTTTTTTTTCAACTGTTGCGTGCATTAAAGACACAAAATACCCAAGCTTGAGCAGAGAGTACCAACTCCACACTTCGATCTATACTATGTTTGGTATGTCACTATATTTTTACAACGTTTCAAAATTGTTGTTATATATAAAATAAAAATAAACAGTTAAATTATAATACCTGTGTTTATTGGCGAGTATATTAATATTTATGCATGTTTTACCTTCGAGACATACATTCTACATTAATTATGCAAGATATTTTATGAACTCTCGTATGTAACTCGCTCCCTGTAGAGTTTAGCTATTTAAGGGTGTGGGGGATAGTGCAAGATACAGAAAGTATTATATTCCAGAGACATCCTTGGTTCTTTTCCATGCTCTGTATAGCTCTGATACAATCGTGGGACCTTGGTGAGAAACTATTAAGAATGTTCATGAACCCTGGATTTTCAGTCTAGCGCATTACGATTGGATCACTTCTTTGACACAGCGTCCAAATGTTCAATCTATACGAATCGAAAAGAGTGTGCGCTCATCCGTAACACAACTAAGACTACCCTGGTATCGAACTCTAAGCGGCTTGAGTCAGTGTGTCCGTTCTGCAGTCCCCCAGTTCAAACCCTTTACAAGGAAGCTTGATGCCTTATTGCCCATTAAAAAGATGATGCCAGTCTAAGTTGTTACCGCCTTTTCCTTCAATTAATTGCGTGGCGCTATGATTATCACCAAGAGTGGCTGAGCGAAGTTCGAATCGGCATATCTGTGTTGCAATAGAGCATGTGCAAAATTATACAATGTAAAGAGTGTAGGTTGCACCAGACACATGTCACTACTATTGAAATAAAAATAGTTGATAATGAAGAAATTTAAGACAAAACCCAGTCTTCATACAGATTCCTTACAAGTGGTTTCGAAAGGTTTTGATCCGAATATGGTTTAGTTGCAGTATTCCAGGTTAGTTTACGTACCTGAGTATTTATTTACGGTATAAAGATGTATGAAATGTTTAAATGAGTGGATATTCTTAACTACATTGTATTTCATGAGTGTTACATCACGTTCATTGACAGTACAACATCCTGAACATGATATTCAATCTATATATATCTTACGGAATTTTGAAATTTATAGAATTAAGAGTGTTATTGCTAATTTTGTCAAAAGCATATACAGTGGCGAGTTTTGGCAACAATTAACAGAGAAAGTTGTTAAAGATTGTGTAAGATGCGAGAGCATCCCTTTTAAGAGACACTATTAGTTCTTTTACATGCTAGATGTTTAGCACCAATATGCATCGTAAAATGAAAGTTTTGATTCAAACTTTTAGTAAACGCAAGAGTTTGCTTAAATAATTTTATTCTAAAGATTCTTTGATTTCGGTACTGTAGCGACTGGTTTTACTGAAGTTATTCCCACAACCTCGCCTTATGCGGTCTAGCTGTTAATCACGCTAGCGCACTTGAAATCACTAAATGCTCTCACTGACCATGACCATGTTTGTGAAAAAGTTGGCAATCACTAAACCTCTCAGAGAACATGACCATCTTTGTGAAAATTTGGCAATCACTAAACGTCTCAGAGAACATGACCATCTTTGTGAAAAAGTTGGCAATCACTAAACGTCTCAGAGAACATGACCATCTTTATGAAAAAGTTGGCAATCACTACACCTCTCAGAGAACATGACCATCTTTATGAAAAAGTTGGCAATCACTAAACGTCTCAGAGAACATGACCATCTTTGTGAAAATTTGGCAATCGCTAAACGTCTCAGAGAACATGACCATCTTTGTGAAAATTTGGCAATCGCTAAACGTCTCAGAGAACATGACCATCTTTATGAAAAAGTTGGCAATCACTAAACGTCTCAGAGAACATGACCATCTTTATGAAAAAAATTGACAATCACTAAACCTCTCAGAGAACATGATTATATTTGTGAAAATTTGGCAATCACTAAACGTCTCAGAGAACATGACCATCTTTATGAAAAAGTTGGCAATCACTAAACGTCTCAGAGAACATGATTATCTTTGTGAAAATTTGGCAATCACTAAACGTGTCAGAGAACATGACCATCTTTATCAAAAATTTGGCAATCACTAAACCTCTCAGAGAACATGACCATCTTTGTGAAAATTTGGCAATCACTAAACGTCTCAGAAAACATGACCATCTTTATGAAAAAGTTGGCAATCACTAAACGTCTCAGAGAACATGACCATCTTTATGAAAACGTTGGCAATCACTGAACGTCTCAGAGAACATGACCATCTTTATGAAAAATTTGGCAATCATTAAACCTCTCAGAGAACATGACCATCTTTATGAAAAAGTTGGTACTGGTCCTTCCAAGAAACGAGTGTCATGTAGCTAGATACGCTGCCCGCCTTAGAGAGGGTTAAGCTCTACTAAATAAAAATATCATACAAACGAAAATAAAAGAGACACTTCGGTTTAGCGGAAGAGCTAAAATGGGTAATAGAATCCTTGTCGGCCCTGATTTAAGACCTATAAGGAATAACAATAATATTTTCACCATAAACAAGTAGGCCTATACAAAGACGTAAAATACCGTAGTATTTTAGGTATTTGGTCTATATAACAGAAGAAGATTCATTTATATTTACAGGTATAAATCGTCTAAAATGACTGAATTGCACAACTTGTGTGGACTAACAAACACCGTCAAGATGGCAGCAGCAACAGAGGCGCAGAATTTCTCTGCCGGTTATTCCCCTCAGGTGAAGTGAGACAAATATCTTAATTGCTGTTAAAGTGTTTTTTTATAAGATATGTTTCAGCTTGGTGATTCTTACATTATGAAACAGAACAGTCAATTGCAAACCGTATAATTAAGATTTTTAATGATATTTCGCGATGTTCTTTATTAAATTTCCCAAGATAATTTTCGAGACGGTAAACACTTAACAGTTAGCTGTTACTTCAGAGGAATGAGAAATTTCATAAGCTGAAACATTCAAAAAGTAGTTCGCCTTCCTAAGCATGTGGAAAACACAAAAGGAGTGCTGTGCCTTTGTATGACACTTGCCGAAAACACTTCATCATTTTTGCCAAAATGATATGAATGTTAGAGGGTGCAGGACGTTATGCTCCATTGTTAGAGGGTGCAGGACTTTATGCTCCATTGTCTTTATGCCCCTCTTTCAACATTTTTTGCATTCATCATTAAATTTTTTGTACTGTTGCACTGCATTTTGGCCTAAAATAACAGTGGTCTGGAAATATTCAAAATGCAACAGGAGTTTTTAAGCAAAGTAACTTCATTAAATTTAACTTCACTTTCACTCATATTTACTTTTTATTGTGTAGGAGATTCTGCAGGAAGTTCGTAATTTTCTACATGGGGCTAACTACAAAGTACAGAACCAGAGACAACGTGAGTCCCTTGCCCAGTCAGCTCTTATATTGTTGCGGACATTACCAACAGCCAGGCATGCAGTGCTGGAATACATTGCCAACATGTTTGATGAGGCTGTGAACAATTATCTTCTGGAGATGGATATTGGCCACAAAGTCACAGGTAACAGTTAAAAGACATATAAGTGACACTGAATATTGAATATGTTTAAACATTTAATATTGGTAATTCAGTAATTCTGATGGCCTTTCCATAACATAAGCATAAGTTTTTCTGGTCTAGTTTTACAATTTTTTTTGTATTGATTCTTTTTCGTCAATCAAAGAGACAAAAGCGCAGGATTAAAAATTACTATTTTTCTAACTTTTAAAGTTTATAAATTTTTTATTGTTTATTGCTGTGTGTAAGTTATAACCTATATTTAGTTATACTTGATATAGACATTCAAATTGGATTTTTCTGTTAGAAGTGTTTGTTTTGTTTTTTCAGACTCAAGTGGCCAAGTTATGGATAGATTTCTACATGATGCCTGTGGTGTGCTTCATGCATTTATACAGACTAATTCAGCAGCATGGGCACCTGTAATTTCATCTGTAAGTCCTGAAATTCAAGTAAGGTATCATCATTGAAACCTCTGTATTGGGGTATTTCACATTGAGAATTCAGAAGTACTTGGATACTTCTCAAGTTGTCTGGGCACTGAAATGCCTGAAAAGTGAAAACCACACACAAATGTGTTTTTCAGCTTCATTTTTTTCCGTTTTGGTATGCATGAAAAATGATCTTATTAATACTATCTTAGACTTCATAGAAATACTTAGCAGGACTAATTACTAAGGAAGAGAATGGAAGTACGTGTATGTACATATTGCGTTAAAATTTAACATAAATTCAGAATTGCACTCACTGGTAACTCAAATATTTTAGTGGTCCTTGGAGTTGCTTGGTCACATAAGTAGTAAGTATGCAGACAGACGAGGTGTCCCGCACACTGGAAGTCTGAATGAACTACTACAGCTGTGGCTGACTTGTGTACCTACCAAATTACTCATTGAAGTGGCAACAGAATGCTTTGCTCAAATGTAAGCTTATCTTGATATTTATGCTAGAACTGTTACATTAATTTTAGAACCTCATGATTTTCCTGAGATTTTGTTTAAGGTGCAAACAGACAGTACAGTCATTGTTTTACTGTTATTTGATTACCTGTTCATTTGATACAGACAGATGGGTGGCCATATGAGTTAAAATTGATTATTTGAATTTTATGAAGTGTAGTTTTGACACATTTCTGTCGAGGGATTTAAATTCTTTTAACAGTGGTTTGTTCAAATGTTCAAAAGAGTAGCAAATGCATCAGTAAACAGAGTTAAACAAATTCAGCTTGTAACTTTTATGTTTAGATATTATACTTAGGTGGTGCTGTAACAACCGCTTCAATGTTGAGTGTTTACAATTATTTGACAGGGTGAGCGGAGCACCAGGTGACTGTGTAGATGCCCTCCTAGAAGCATCAGTGAAATATAGTCCACATTTTGACTGGGTGGTGGCACACATAGGGTAGGTGTAGTTCTGTTTATATTTTCTCTGGTGGTTTGTATGAAGTTGCAAATGCTGACTGGATTATACGATACAGAATTTCTCCTTGTAGTGTAAGACTTGCTGGAAAATCAGACAAAAAAGTCGATGAGATTTTTCAAATACAGTGATTTAAGCCCACCAAGCTGTTGTCTAAAGTCATAAGTTATATTCTGTAATAAGCCATTATATTATTTTTCTATACTACCAAGGGAAAGTAATTTCAGATTGTAGGCATGTATTTTTCAAGTTTTATTACTAGCTTTGTTTTCAGTAGGTTCATGTATGCATATACTTTTGAGAACAGGTCAGCTTTTCCCAGAACAATTATTACACGGGTGTTGATGTGTGGACTGAAGGACTATTGCCACCATGGTAACCAAGGTGACAGCAGTGTTGACACAAAAATACCAAAGATGGGGTCAGTTGTAGGAATTCTGGGTCACCTGGCATCGAAACATGGACATGATATCAGAGATGCATTAATGGCATTGTTTCAGGTTAGGGAACATGAGAAGACTATGATATGTAAAACAGTAGAAACTTTATTCATGCAAAAAAAAAACTGAAACAACAAAAATTTAGCAGTGATTTGAAATGTAATTCTTGTTTCTATATTTGTGAACCATTCTCTTGTCTCATATTTGGAATAAGGTTGCTTCAACACATTTTCATTTTCTGCTAACATTAACAAAGTATTCTAAACTAGGGTAGGTGCAGGGTAGGCAAATGTCAAATGATAAACTTGCTTTGGTCAGTTCTATCCCTTTGGACTGTAAGGTCAGTTGGTGAAAGTTCCTTGCAGTTTATAATGAGATATTTTGTACTTATAACAGGAGAGTTTAGAAGATACAAGTGGTACCACCAAAGCAACAACCATACCATTCTTGTTACAACTGGCATCCATGTCTCCCCTTCTTTTACACATACTGGCTACGGATCTTGTGAGAAAATGTTAGTTAACTTTTTATGTCATTAGTTTATATGCTTAAATTGATTTTGTCTAGTTATTTTGAGGTTTTGGTGTATCGTTTTAATTTTATCTTTCATAATTGTTTTATCCTAAGTAAGTATACATGATCAAATAATGTTATTGCTTCAGCCCCATGAGGTTATACCCCCATTTGTTTGCCTCATACGTGACATGATGTTGGGGCAATCCCAATGTCACCATGCAATGAAAATATAGCATACAATGTATATATTACATACGAATGTCCCCAAAGCAAGCATAAACAAGTAACAAAATTAAAAAAATACATTTTCAAATTATCACATTATAATTTCCAAGACACTAATCAAATTGGAGCCAGTCTTTTTGGGAGTTTCTGTGGCAGTGGGTAAAAGATCAGATTTCTAAACAGGTAGTCACAGGTACAAATATTGATAGCAAATTGTTATGGAGACTTCCACAGTACCGTATTTTGGCATGTACACGTAAGTGCTTACAATGTACCTAGAGGAAGCATTTATCCAGAGGACTGTTGAGAATGTGAATGGTAA
Source organism: Cyclina sinensis (assembly GCA_012932295.1). NCBI lineage: Eukaryota > Metazoa > Mollusca > Bivalvia > Venerida > Veneridae > Cyclina > Cyclina sinensis. The sequence continues at coordinate 19,163,983 of JAAONU010000006.1, read as the reverse complement.
TAATAATAATAATAACGACTTTATTTATAGTGGATAACATAATTGCATGAAGTACAATTTTCATTATGGTCCACAAAGATGGTCTGTAATGAATGAAGGATTGAACTGTTCTTTAACAGGAGCGGATGTGGTCCAGTGGTAACGTGCTGGACTGGTAACCTAGTGGTCCCGAGATCAATCCCCCACTCCTCCACTAACATTACTAATTGTCTTTCAGATGGGACATTAAACTGAGGTTCCATGTTTCAGTGCTGTACATTGAGCATGCAAAAGAAATAGGGGTGTCTGTGGAACGGGATGCTTTTTGTATTTTGCACTATCACCCACACTATAAAATAACTAATCTCTGCAGGGGATGTGGGTCATATGGGCAACCTGTACCGACAATAAATAATCTCAAATAGATAGCACTTTAACAGTCCTTAATTCAGGAAGAGCCAAGCCTTCTGTATTAAAAGTGTGAAGAACTGTTTAACTATAATTAAATGTAAATTATAGTTTAAACTGGACTTTACAGCTGTATTCTGACTTGTTTTATATTTCAGTAAATGCTTCAGTTCTAAACAGACTTCATGTCCAGTTTAAACCCTGGGTGTCTAATTACCCACAGGAATTTGAAAGGTAAGCTTTAGAAGATGTTATATTTGATAAGGTCTGTTTATAATAGAATGATTATTTATAAGATATATTAGAAATGCAAGAAAATAAAAGAAAGTGCTTATTTGTAAGATTTTGTTGTGTGAAGATAAAATTTCCACTCTGCCCTTACTGGAGAAAAAATCCATATCTTCTGTGTAAAAGATTGTTGAAGAGGATAAAGAAAATGTATGCTGTAATAAAAATAAGTGTTGTTTTCTAGTATGATGACTCTGGTTGTACATTTAGCCATGCAGACAGATGCTGGCACTGACAAGGTGCTGGAATTCCTCATGTATAATGCTAACTTTTCAACAGGTTTGTAGATACACATGTATTTCCTTCTTGTATAAAACTTGTGATGATAAATTCATAATAAAAAGTACGTTTAAAAGTGCTTGTACATAGATTTAATATAAAAAAAACTTTTTTTAACATTTTAGTAAATTAGGCCTGATAATTTTATGCAAAACTATCTTTTTTAGATTACTTTTCTTGAAATTTGCATAGATTTTCCCTTTTTGATTGTTTATGAATAATCACCATCATTTTAAATGTCTCGATGTTATTCTTCAAATTCATAAATTCAAAATCACTTATATACCTATATAAAGTAAGTATAATTTGTAAATATTCTTTGTACATGTATATACCATCTTTTTACAGAAAATTCTGCAGATGATGCTACACAACTTTTAGTAGATGTACAGAAAATTTGTGCTGCAGTCATGGTAAGTTTCCAAATGTAGTTTGTCTCATTAATGAAACATCAATTTTCTCATTTTCTTGCATATTGATGATATCACATGGATTTGGATGAAAAAAAAGTATAGGTTAAGATTAACTGGATCAGAAGGGATTAAACTGGATTCTTTAAAATGATCTGGGATGGGATGAGATGGGATTTTCTGAGAATGCTAATAAATGGAATTTGTCAAATGGGATAAAAAAGGTTAACTCAAATAGATTGAGTCAGCAGGAATGATACTGAGTTGGCTAATATTGGACTAGATCAGATAACAAAGGATACGATCAATTCAGTGTATTTAAGTATGGTTCTCTGCATTGAACATTAATTCAGAAAGTTAAGCTCAGAAAGTCCCTGTTATTATCATTTACCATTGAACGAAGGCAGGATGAAAAACTTATGTTTATATTTTTCAGGACCAGATGTTGAATGAGACACAGACCATGATATATAGACGAGGTAGACTGGAATCTGCCATAGATCTGCCATACCTCGGTGCCCTGTCTTCCAGTCTGCCATCTCTAACCCAAGATCTACTTAACAGTACAGGGCAAAGGTAATATAAACAGTTTGTTCTTTGTTGATGCTGTTGATAATGTTTTTAACATTATGTTTCAAGTTTTATAATTTGTCAGTGCTGTTGTTTCATGATTTTAACATTTGTTTCAAGTTCCTTAACTCTGCTTGTTCTTCTAGGGGCATGTTTGATAAACCAGTACATGTATTTGCATAATGCTAGCATTCAGTTGTAAATTTATCTAGAATTATACCTGACGTAGAGCATCAGTCAACATTATACTTGTTTCACCATTTATACAGTTTTATTTTTGAAAAGATATAGATGCTTAAAGTTGAAAAATTGAGACTTGATTGTTCTCTTTCCAGGTGTAAATGGTTGCAGAGATTAATATGTTATATAATCTTGTATAAAGGGGAAAAGTTTGGTGCTGAAACACTGGCATTTATTCTTTCACATGCAGAAAATAATGATCAGGTGAGCTTTTTACTTAGTTAATACATAATTCAGTGACTCATACCTATAGATAGCTGTTCAGATATTCTATGTACCATTAACTGCATACCATTGCTTGATACTTTGTACCAGTTTTTCTTTCTTTCTTTCATCACAGCTTGCCAAGTTTGTTTACATACAACAAAACATTGAATTAGGAATGGGTGGAGTTTTGAATGGGTGTGTCCAACTTGTTATGGACCTGTTACATCATCAGAAAGACACAGATAGACTCCGCCTACTTAATAATATCTACATCCTAACCAGCTGGGAAGCATCTTTAGATAAAACTGTTATAAGGTTAGATTCTTGTTTTTATCAAGATCTTTATTTGTATGTTTGTTTATATCATGGACAACGTCATGGGTGGGTAATAAAGCCGTGTTCTATTTTTGATATTACACTTGTGTAATAACATTTTGATGTCAACATTATTAACAATATGCCTTTGATGTTTGCATGTATACGAACAAAACAGACAGTTTCTGTATATTTCTGTTACCATTCACTTACAAAACTTCAATGATATAAATAGAACATTATATTTGTGGTCATCTAGCTTCGTTTTTATTGCTTCAAAAAACTTGTGCAGTAAATCACATATTACATGACCACTCATTTAATACCCTCTATTTACCACAGGTGAGGTAAAGTGTTGCTTTCAGCAATGGCTTGTTGGTTAGACTATAATTATGTTGCCCTCTGTCAAAGTTTTCTTTTTGCAAAATTTGCCGTTTAAGATATCACTTTTTCTGTGTCAAAACATTATATTGATAGACTTAAAAGGCAGCAATTGTTTGGTTATCAAATTGACTTGAAACTATTCCCATTGGCAAGCAGTTGTTGCCTGCCCTCAGAATGCATGTTTGATGCCACAAGTATACTGGTGGAAAACTGGACATCCGTGTGACGCCATTTGACATGTCTTGGCATATAAATAAATTAGCATTGGTCAATGTTTTTATTTCCACCTTTGAATCAGTACGACTCTTATAACCATGCTTCAGCAAATGAAAAACAGTTCATTTTTAGATTAATAGAAAAAAATATATTTTACACTTTTTAGCTCACCTGAGCTGGCTCAGGGTGAGCTATTAGGATTGATGAATGTCCGTCGTCTGTCGTCCGTCCTCCGTTCACACTTAGTTCGTTAACACTCTACTGGTCACATTTTTGCTCCAATTGTCACGAAACTTGGTCAGGATGTTTGTCCCTGTAATTACTCGTACAAGTTCGAATATGGGTCATCTTGGGTCAAAAACTAGGTCACATGACCTAAAAATAGAAAAATCTTGTTAAGGCTCTAGAGGCTACTGTTTCAGTCCAAATGTCCTGGCAATTTGTCAAAAAAATTGTTTGGTTGATTTCTACCTCAAGTTTGAATATGGGTCATCTGGGGTCAAAAACTAGGTCACATGACCTAAAAATAGAAAAATCTTGTTAAGGCTCTAGAGGCTACTGTTTCAGTCCAAATGTCCTGGCAATTTGTCAAAAAAATTGTTTGGTTGATTTCTACCTCAAGTTTGAATATGGGTCATCTGGGGTCAAAAACTAGGTCACACAGCCCAAATATGGAAAAACCTTGTTAACACTCTAGAGGTCACATTTTCAACCCAAATATCCTTGTTGTATGTCAGAAAGGTTATTTGGATGATTTCTAGCCCAGGTTCGAATATGGGTCATCTGGGGTCAAAAACTAGGTCACACAGCCCAAATATGTAAAAACCTTTTATCACTCTAGAGGTAACCCCTCAGGCCAAATTTCCTTGTAATGTGTCAGAAAGGTTATTTTGGTGATTTCTAGCCCAGATCGAATATGGGTCATCTGGGGTCAAAAACTAGGTCACAGAGCCCAAATATGGTAAAACCTTGTTAACACTTTAGAGGTCACATTTTCAGCCCAAATATCCCTGTAATATGTCAGAAAGGTTATTTGGATGATTTCTAGCCCAGGTTCGAATATGGGTCATCTCGGGTCATAAACTAGGTCACTGAGACCAAATATGTAAAAACCTTTCTATCACTCTAGAGGAAACATTTTCATTCCAAATATCCTGGAAATATGTCAGAAAGTTTGTATCGTTAATTTCTAGCCCAAGTTCGAATATGGGTCATCTGGGGTAAAAAACTAGGTCACAGAGCTTAAATTTGGAAAAACCTTGTTTACACTCTACAGGTAACATTTTCAGCCCAAATATTCTGGAAATGTGTCAGAAAGGTTATTTCGATGGTTCCTAGGTCAAGTCCGAATATGGGTCATCTGGGATAAAAAACTAGGTCACAAAGCTTAAATTTGGAAAAACCTTGTTTACACTCTACAGGTAACATTTTCAGCCCAAATATCCTGGAAATATGTCAGAAAGGTTGTTTTGATGATTTCTAGCTCATGTTTGAATATGGGTCATCTGGGGTCAAAAATTAGGTCACATAGCCCAAAAATAGAAATATCTTGTTAAGGCTCTAGAGGCTACTGTTTCAGTCCAAATATCCTGGCAGTTTGTCAGAAAGGTTGTTTGGTTGTTCAAATTATTAAATTAGGTTAAAGGTCATGGAGGCTAGAAATAGATTTATCTACTGTACCTCATAAAGCCTTCATTTATAGACCAATATCTTTGATATTCAATATGTAGGTTCCTTGCATGGACCTCTACCCATGGGTAGGGTTTGAGGTCACTGGGTCAAGGTCAAGGTCACCATAGCTTATAATAGATATTTCTACTTTCTGTCATAGAGCCTTAATTTATTGACTGATATTTTACATATTTGGTTTGTAGGCACTTATATATTTTCAATTAAAAAATAAAATACTGCTTAACAGCAAACCTACAGCCAAAGTACTCAGGTGAGCGATCCAGGGCCATCATGGCCCTCTTGTTGATATTTATGACTACATACCCTGTTTACAGGTTGTGGTATTTATGACTACATACCCTGTTTACAGGTTGTGGTATTTATGACTACATACCCTGTCAACAGTTGAACAGTCTAAAGTTTTTGATATATTTTTTTCTAAATCTGAACTCAAAATCTAAGGTTTGGTATAATTTTTTTCAAATTTATTTAAAGTTCTTAGGATATAACTTTGAAAAATTTCTTACATTTGCTTTTACAGAGCCACATTCAAAAGAAGCTTGGAGGGTCATTGGGAGTCATTGGCCAAGTTACTGTTGTATGATGATCTAGAGGTTTCCATGGTGACTTTGAAATTGCTAAATTATATATCAGTTCCCAACAACCTTTCAAGTGGGGCAGCGTTAAACATTTCTGGGTCTCTTGTTTCTCTGTTCTTCAGAATATTAGATAATGAAGGTAAAAATTTAGTATTGTAGCAGTTTTATAAAACAAAAGTTATTCGATGATAGAAATAATACCACAGACAAACATCTGCATTGTTCTGTACTTGTACTGTCAACCCATCTCTGTGGTACAGTGGTTAATGTCACTGACTTCAAATCTCTTTACTTCTCAATGATCAACAGTAATGGGTTCCAGCCTGGCTACTGACCATTGCCGTTTACGTAGAGCAAGTAAGCTTTTTCATATAAAGAATGGGTGTCTAGTACTGGTCCTTACCAGGAATGATGGTCAGGTAATCTGCCCACCTGATAATTACAGTTGGAGGGCTCAGTTCAGCCAATCAACTTGTATAGTCAGATGAATTGCAGTAGAAAGAAATTACTTTGTAAACTACCAAAACAAATCTTTAGTACTTCTGCTGGGTAAGAAAGATGCCATACAAAAAAAAATGCCATTCTAAGCAGAAATTAAAATGTCCATCACTGTTCCTAAGGAAAATGATTTGATTGTGATAAAAAGAATATTCTCTGTATGGTTTGTTTTATTCATGATTTGCTTTTTTTTAAAATCTGGGTTTGTTGTTGTATTTTTACTATATATCTGATTTAGAATATGGGGAAATATAAATATAACTTTAGAATAAACTTTTCAAAAGAATTTTTCATTGTTTAATATCAGTCTTAGTTTATAGAAGGCAAATTAGACAGAATACATGACTTTATGACTTGCGTTATGGGGTTGTACTGTTTTTCATGAAACTTCCTAAACTTGATGCATATAATATTCAGAAATAGTTAGTGGTGCATTTTATAATGGCTTTCGAAAGGAAATAGCATAACTTTTACAGCTTTCCTGACTGTTTATAGATTACTTGATTTTAATGTTCTCTGTCGTTCGGAAATACCCTAAAATTTGTTCTTTAAATCATGAACATTTGAATTATATTGAATGAATTATAACTCAAGGTGTCAGTCAAAAATTCTGAGTAAAACGGGTAAACTGATGCAGAAAGTTATAAATATTAGTCTTCCTGTACTGGACAGAGTTTTTGTTACGTGTTCAGGTTGATAGCCATTTATTACAAAATGAACGCTTTCTAAGTGTACAAATGCTCAAAGGAACTATCCTGTACCTACATGTAAGTGTATTTTAAATGTCTTTTTATCTCTTATACAGACACAGCAAGTGTGAATTCAATGGTTCTGGCTTGTAAGAGATGTGCCCAAGTGTTGTCCAGGAGACCTTATGTACAGTCTATTCTGGTCAGGTACTTGATAGACGGAGCTGTGGATAGTGTGAGTATCAGTGCTATATTTTGGTTCCATGCTGTAGATATACATCCATTCTTGTTCCCAGTTGAATAGTTAATGCTACCAGCTAATACTGTTTTCTACAAATTTTGCAAATATTCTTAGCTGTTAGGTAATTTGGTTTCCAGATTAAGGAATTTTAGGGGTACCAGCTGTAGCAATATTCTAGTTCCCATGTGTTGAAATATTCTGGTGCTCACCTGTAGCAAGGCAGAAAAATTATTCAGGTATGATAGGATGTGTATTCTTCACCCATTCAGCAGTTAAACAAAAAGATAAGGCTGGGCTAGCCAGTTTTGAAATTAAACATATATTTGTATTTTGTTAGACAGTCAGCACCTACCACATAATTGTGATTGTTGCTTTTAGATTTATCTGCTTGTGTTTTCAGGATAATAAGCATCTACTGGGAGGAAAAGCAGATCTTGGGACAGCCACATCTGGAAGCCGAGACTCTCATACTTCTCTAAGAGAGGAGAACAAGAATCATGGCCTCTCCTTGACAACACTGAGGTCACATTCTAGTGTGTTCCATGCTGGGGTCATAGGTCAAGGTCTTAGAGCAAAGTCAAGGTCACATGTCATGACTAAGGTAAGGAAATGAACTTTTCTTATTGAGAAGTACAAAATGATCTGTTTTAATGGTACACCTGCTGAATACATTTACTTTGCCTTTATCAAATGCATTCTTAGCTGTAGAATATGTAAATAACAAAGCAGTAAGGTCAGTGAGCACTATTCTAGACTTACCATTTTTTTAAAGTCACACCCAACAAGAGCTTTCATTTTGTTGCAGGCCCAGGTTGACAGGAACTGCCTATATTTGGAAGAGTTGCTGTGGGCCTGTTGTCAAGAAACAAGGTTAAACAGTGATGGTCAAGGTCAAATAGAAGGTCAAGGTGATTCAGAGGAACATGGGAGACCTCAGAAATCACATGGGTTAGTTATCATATTTGTGTTTTATGAATATTTCTTCTTCATTAAATATGTTTGATATTTTTTTCAGAAGTACAGGTGTTTGCATAGTTTTTGAATAAGTTTGGTTTCCTGACTTAGAAGACAAAGATAGTAATTAAATGAAGACAGTTCACATAAATAGCTTCTGCATATTTAAACTGATAGTACTCGTGTTCTGTGAATGATCTCTTTTCATCATTCTAAACAAATTAACATACATGTATCTAGGTCAAGATAGCAGGAGCAAGTTTAGAAAGGCAGGGTGGCAAAGAAACTGGATAGAGTGGAAAAACTGTTTATTTGTGTGTACTTAAGCACTGAAAAATTGATTTGTTTTATGTGAATCAACTGTTACATGTAAATTTAATATACTTCTTATGCATTTATAAGGATTGTAGATCTTCACTTGTAAATTTAACAGGTGTGGCACTCTTATCTTTTGTACAGTTTAAAGATCCCTGCAGATCTCTGTAGAATGCTTGGTACACTAATGGTAGAGATGACAACACCAGATGTTCTCTACAATAATAGATTCTGGCCAGAAGAAGAGTCCCTTAAGATGACAGTAGAAAGGTACCAGTTAGATTACATATATCGGATCTGACATCATATTATGTTTCATGCTAATTTTTATTCTACTAGTTCAGGTAAATGTTACAAAAAAAGCCTCTGGCAAGTGTAAATAAAGCAAGCCTCTGCCAAGTGTAAACAAAGCAAGCCTCTGGCAAGTGTAAACAAAGCAAGCCTCTGGCAAGTGTAAACAAAGCAAGCCTCTGGCAAATACATACAAAGCAAACCTTCAGCAAGTGTAAACAAAGCCAGCCTCTGGCAAGTGTATAGTAAGCCAGCCTTTGGCAAGGGTATACATCTGGCAAGTGTAATAAAAGCAGACCCCTGGCAAGTGTATACAAAGCAAGCCCTTGGCAAATATATACAAAGCAAGTCTCTGGCATGTGTATATAAGGCAAATATCTGGCAAGTATATACAAAACAAGACCCTGGCAAGTGTATGCAAAGCAAGCCTCTGGCAAATGTATACAGAGCAAGCCTCTGGCATGTGTATATAAGGCAAATATCTGGCAAGTGTATACAAAACAAGACCCTGGCAAATGTAATCAGAGCAAGCTTCTGGCAAATGTATAAGGCAAGCCTCTGGCAAGTATAACAAAACAAGACCCTGGAAAAGCAAGCCCCTGGCAAATATATACAAAACAAGCCTCTGGCATGTGTATATAAGGCAAGTATCTGGCAAGTGTATACAAAACAAGACCCTGGCAAATGTATTCAGAGCAAGCTTCTGGCAAATTTATAAGGCAAGCCTCTGGCAAATGTATACAAAACAAGACCCTGGCAAAGCAAGCCCCTGGCAAATATATACAAAACAAGCCTCTGGCATGTGTATATAAGGCAAGTATCTGGCAAGTGTATACAAAACAAGCCCCTGGCAAGTGTAAACAAAGCAAGCCTCTGGCAAATGTATACAGAGCAAGCCTGTGGCAAGTGTATACATTACAAGACCCTGGCAAGTGTATACAAAGCAAGCCTCTGGCAAATGTATACAGAGCAAGCCTCTGGCAAGGTATACAAAGCAAACATCTGGAAAGTGTATACAAAGCAAGCCTCTGGCAAGTGTATACAAAGCAAACCTCTGGCAAGTGAATACCAATCAAGCCTCTGGGAAGTGTATACAAATCAAGCTTCTGGCAAGTGTAAACAAAGCAAGTCTCTGGCAAGTGTATACAAAGCAAGCCTCAGGCAAGTGTATACAAAGCAGACATCAAGCAAGTGTATACAAAGCAAGCCTCTGACAATTTTTATGCTCTCCGAAGGGCGAGCATATAGTTGCCGCTTTGTTCATTTCGTCCGTCCGTCATAATTTTGTCCGGAGCATAACACAAAAACTATGAAAGATATCAAGACCAAACTTCATAGGTAGTTAGATCTCATTAAGGAGCAGTGCAATGCACAAGAACCATTATCCTTGCTTTATTAATTTTTGAGTTATTGCCCTTTGAAATTTCTCATACTTATTTTTTGTCTGGGGCATATCTCACAAAGTATAAGAGTTATCAACTTGAAACTTTATAAGTAGATAGATCTCATTGATGAGAAGTGCAGTGCACAAGAACCATAACTCTTGCTTTATTAATTTTTGAGTTACTGCCTTTTGAAATTTCTCATACTTATTTTTTGTCTGGTGCATATTTCACAAAGTATAAGAGATATTAACATGAAACTTTATTGGTAGATAGATCTCTATGAAGAGAAGTGCAGCGTGCAAGAACCGTTACTCTATTTTGCATAATTTAAGAGTTATTGCCCTTTGTTATTTTTCATACTTTAAAAAAATACATATTAAACAATAGCCCTTTTGTAATTGGCATTTATTCGGGGAGCATCTATCGGTTCTACCGATTTCTTGTTTACAATGCAAGCCTCTGGCAAGTGTATACAATGAAAGCTTCTGGCATATGCATACAAAGCAAACATCTGTCAAGGGTAATAGCATTTTACTGCATGCATTGAATTTAAGCTTTTTTAAAACAACCTGATCAACAATAAAATGGTTTTACTGGAGCTGTATTTACTTCAACTGTTTTGAAAAAGACTTATAGAACACTTATGTGATAAAAGTTTTTATAAATCATTTATAGCAAGAACTAAATGCACAAAATTATGTTTGCCATTTTGTTATGTATGTTTAATATAAAGAAAAAACAAGAAGGCTTCTTTGTGTTAGAAGCAACATGCTTTAACAGTGTGCTTTATGAAAGTGTCACTTCTTATGGCTTTATATGAGAAATAAAAAAAAAATTACAACAGAGGTTTTTTTTTTTAAAGATTATAATGATGCTTATCATAAAAGCCACATAAAAACTGGATATGGAGTGCCCTGGAATTTTTATGCACAAAAACATTTAGTAACTTGAGAACTAAGAAGTTTTTATGTCTGAGTTTTATTTTGTGTTACAGAGATCTGCATGTTTGGAAATTCTTTGATGATAATCCAATGTTGTGGAGGATCCTTCTTATGATGGCTGGAAGTAAGTTTCAAGTTACATAGTTTAAAATGCCTGAGATGTTTTATTTGGTTTGACCGAAATTAACATAGAATTTAGGTCAGTAAGTTAAGGTCATGGTCATGTTGAATTTGAAAATGATGTCCACTCAATATTATAACTTGGGTAGAATTTAAATTTCATAGAAGAGTTGGCATTATTAAGTAGAAGATCCCTATTGTTTTTTTTTTCAGTAGGTCAAAGGTTAGGGTCTTCTTGAATTTGAAAATGGTTTCAGCTCAATGACTGGAGTATCATTTTACCCACAGTCTTCAAAATTTGTATGTATGTTGCCTGTATTGAATAGAAACCCCTATTGTTTATGGGTCAGTAGGTCAAAGGTCAAGGTCACCTTGAATTTGAAAATTGTTTCCACTCAATAACTCCAGTACCCTTTGACCCACAGCCTTCAGACTTCATAGTATAGTTGCTCTTATTGAGAAGAAGACAACTGTTGTTTTTTGGGTTAAGTGGATCAAAGGTCAAGGTCATGGTTACCTTTAGTTTGAAATTGGTTTCTGCTCAATAACCAAAGTTCGTTTGACCCATAGCCTTCAAGCTCTATAGAGTGGTTGCCCTTTTTTGAGTAGAAGACCACTATTATTATTGATGTCAGTAGGTCAAAGGTCAAGGACAGGGTCACTTTGAAATTGGAAATGGTGTCCGCTCAATAACTTGAGAACCATTGTACCCACAGCCTCTAAGATTCATGGAGTGCCTGCTGTTATTGAGTAGTATTAAGGGTCAAAGGTCAATGTCATGGTCACCTTGAATTTGAAAACCATTTCTGCTCATTAACTTAAGTATCATTTTACCCACAGCCTTCAAACTTCACAGTATAATTGCCCTTATTGAATAAAAAAAAACCTTTTGTTTTTAAGGTCAGTAGGTCAAAGATCAAGGTCACCATCATCTTGAATTTGAAAACAGCTTCAGCTCAATAACTTGAGTAACATTTGAGACACAGCCTGCAAACTTCTAAACTTTCAGGGTGGGTGCAATATTTGAATTGCTTTTAAAAATCTGAAGATTTTATGCTGTAAATAATTAGGTTATTTGTTTTCAGAGTAGATGGTCAAATGAGTATTTCTCCTTTATATTAATAGATACGCTGGTGATATCTAGGTGTTCAGCAGTACTGAAATCATTAACAGCAACAATGATGCATTATTTTGAACTGTCGAGAGAGAAGTCAGCAAAAAATACTCCCAAACAACTTGAATCTGCCTGCTATATTGTAAGATGCCTTGGAAAGGTAAATAATAAATAATTTTTTAGTAGTTTTATTAGCTCACCTGAGCTCAAGGGTGAGCTGTTGGGATCATTGATTGTCCGGCCTGCGTCATGCGTCATCAACAACTTGACTTGAACAACTTCTCCTCCTAGACCGCCAAAAACTTTGAAAGTCTTTTTTTCTGAAACCATAAAGCCCTGAGCCTTAAGGTTTGGTGTATAGCATTGTCTAGTAGACCAAGTTTGTTTTAATTATACCTCTGGGGTCAAATTTAATCTTTGAAAACTTCTTGTCTGAAACCACAGTTAAGGCCCTGAGCCTTAAGATTTGGTAGTTAGCATTTTCTAGTGGACCTCTACCATGTTTGTTCAAATTATGTCCCTGGGGTCAAATTTGGCCCTTCCCCAGGGATCAATTGATTTTACATTGGCTTATTTAGGCAAAACTTTAAAAAACTTCACAAAGCCTAGATCCTAGATAGTGATAATGGAGCATCAGCTAGAAGACTTCTGCCAAGTTTTTTCAAATTATGCCCCTTGAATGAAAAATGGCTCTACCCTGGGGGTCACTTGAATTCATATAGATTTATATAGGTAGAATCTTAAAAAAACTTCTAATGTTTGCTCAACAGCAGACCCAAAGACAAAGTATTCAGGTAAGCGATCTACGGCCATCATGGCCCTCTTGTCGAAGTTCTTTTATACAAAGAATGTTAATAATTACTTTTTAGCTGAATCATGTTCTGCCTTTTCATCTTGGAATGAGAAGTGTTACATGACTTGTATGTAAGCTAATTGTGTGTCAATATTCAGCATATGAAAAATCTTATGACCACACTTTAATGTACCCCTTTGCTTTAGTTGTTAAAATAGCAAAGATAATAAACCATCAGAACTTCTTACTTATTTAGGGTCATGGTTTCAAGCGTCAAATCTACATTAAGAAAAATGGCAGTTTCTCTTAAACACCTCCAAGAATCTCGATTCAAACAACTAATCCTTGTTACAGATAACATGCATTTTAAATATTCAGAACAAAAACAACATTAATTTACATTTATAGTTTAATGTTTGTGATCTTAAACACATTGTTCATCTATGTCTAGTTTACTTGTGCTGTCATCTTTTTCATATTCAGAGCTTTATTTTGAAACATAGTATTTTTAACTCTCATTTCAGAGTGGATTGCTACCCCACCCACTTGGCATTTTAACAGAGTTATTTCCCTTCCTTCAGCCTTATGAGGTGTATTTGTTATTGTTAGCAGTATGGAGATACATGAAAGTATGTGCATATCAGTGTGTTAGTTACATGAGTTTAAGTGTGATCACTACATGAATACAGTCAAAATGCTGAAGAATGATCTTGATCTAATGAATTTACAGAATACTGCAAAATACTGTTTGGTCAAGTCAGTACTATTTAATGACAAAGAACGAAAGATGTTGCGATTCTACAAAATTTCTACAAAATTCAGGTCCATTATCAGTTCTAGGAATCGCGATTTGACTGAATGTGCTTTTTTCAAGGGAATGTCGTTAGAAATGATATTTGTGTTTCTGTGCTGGCTTTAAGATGTCCATGTCATCATTGAATTTAGTATGTCATTTCATTGAACACAGACATCATTCCACAACATTCTTGGCAGGATGTTGATAAAAAAAAGGCAAGAGTGTTTTCATGGAATGAAAGAATTAAGAGTTATTGTTGATTTTAGTGAAAGTTGGAGTATGTTTCATTTGTGCACACCAAAAAAGTTTTTTTTTCTCTCAATACTTGCTTGTTCTACCATGAAAATATGACATTAATTGCTCAGTCATTGAATTTTATTTCAATCTTACACTGAAACAGTTATCCTTTTTATTATCAAAATAAAAAAAAATAATACTTCTTTTTTTCCTCAGGAAAATGCACCAACGGAGGACCCGACTGAAGTTTCAAGAAGAGGTATTGCTTTCTTTATGCTAGTCTTACAGTGTATATCTCTGGAAAGTACCCATTTAACTCTAATCTAAAGCCTGAAACAAGTGTCACAGATTCTAGAGCAAAATTAATCTAATAGTATAATTATGCCTTGGTATGGAAAAAGTGATTAATTGCACCTTTCATCACTGCTTTACTGTTTCTAAGTCTATTTATAGCTAGGGACTTGTTCTAACAGGAGATAGAAGTTTAAGATTGTCACATGGTAAAGATAATGGTCAAGTAAATATCACTTTTACTTCTTTAAGTAATGCTTAAAAGCATAATGAAGAAACTGACCGACCTGATTTTAACAGAATTGTCATGCTTAGAACTACTAAATAAGGCAAGAATTTTAGTATTTAAAGGTTTATGTTTATTAGTATGCATTGAAGTAAATTGGTCAGATGCGGCACAGTCATGGGAAATACTGATTTGCTTACTGAATAAAACTAATTGGCTTCCTGGTTGAAATTATATTTTTTCTACAGACTAAAATCAGTCGGTTAACTGGGCTTGTGGAGATTGCTGACTAAAGTGCAAAAGGAGGAAAAATAATTTCAACCACTGGTCTAAGTACTGATTAAGTGATAGAATTGAGTAGTGTAGAGTAGAATAAAGTTTCTTTTAAATCAGTAAGTTAGTCAGACTTCTTATAAAATATGGTGAAAGCAACATGTGACTTTTTTGTTTTTTTTTTGCAGTTTGTGAACCACGGCATATAGAAGTGGTAAGGGCAATAATTCACAGCAATATTGATACACTAGGATATATGTATGCAAGATTCTTTCAACAAGTACAAGATGTGAAGGAGGAACCAGTCACGCAATCCTGAGACAGACATACAAAGTGAAGAAAATCTTGTTTTTAAAGAAAGAAATAGTGTGGGTGAAGTATTACTGGGAAGTATTTAAATATTCTTCATAAGACAACTTCAGAGATACTTCAGTTATAACAGTATTTGGAAGAGACAATTGACAAGCAAGGGAACTTATGTGGCAGGTGGATAGTTGCAGAAAGTTCATGGTAGCATATGCTAAGAGTATGTGGAACTTATCATAATGTTATGTATAATTTAGTGAAGCTGAAATTTAATCTTGTTTGTACACAAGAACTGATGTTTGAATTAATTTATAATTATTACCTGTACAGTCCATAAAACAAGTATTTTGTACCAAGACGTGAATGTTGTTGTTCTTTATGTATGATTAAAGGAGTGATACCTTATCTTTCTGCAAAGATCTCAAAGCCTTTTTAGAGGTAGTAGGTGCAGTATGAATGGTCAGTTTTGTCAAAGGTTTTGAATGTTTCCGTGATTCACAAGTAAAAGATGTTCTCCCGAAATAGCATTTTGAATAGTATATTATGGCTTATTTAATGGACCATTCTTGGAAGAAACAGTTCTAAACCCTTTTACCTTCTACAAACACAGACCACACATAATGGTTATTTCTGTCTCCCAACAATAGAGTTATCAGTGTCACCATTTATGTCACATGATGGTGATTCCAAGTATATAAAATCATGATTCACCTCACTTCGATTTTCTTCCATTTTTTAACATCAGGACATCGTGTTTGATCAAAACAATGAAAGAAAGGCTTAGAATAAACATTTCTCCCAAAAAAGTTTATTAAATACAATACAGGCTCACTCGGCAAGTGCGAGTACAGTTGATATGATAGGGGGAGTAACTCTGTATGGAGTGTGAAAAGGAAAAGGGCTAAACCAAATGATTGATTGTTGAACTGTAAGATGGTTCAGTGGTTTATGGACTAGACTTCAGTTGTTAAAAACAGAGGAAAAAAACACAAGATTTGAATTTTTGTAACAGATCAAGATTTTATTTAGCTGTATATATATTTAAAGCAAAAATGTCATGCTAAACATAATATAAAAAAATAAAATATCATATAACTGTTTCAGGACTGTAACAAATAGCTGGAAGTGATGTAAACTTACATTTCCATACAAAAAACCATATATATATAGAGAGAGAGAGAGAGCGAGAGAGAGAGAGAGAAAATTTGTGTAACTGACAGGAATAAGACATATATTAAATGAAATGTATAACAATGGAATGATAAAACTCTCACAAGTTATGCAAATATGTTTGAGCAAAAACGGTTTGCTAAAAACTAGATTAGCCCTGGGGTGAAATGAGACAAGCTGTGAGATTACAAAACTAAGACTTTTAATTGGTAAAAATAGGTGATAAGATACTAAATCACAGTCGCTTATGACAAGACCTGATAGAAATGGCAGAATCTTATAATTTTCAATGTCTATGAAATCTAGGTATCGAAGCTATCAAAACAGAACTTTGAACAGTCACAAAGTTAAGCCCTGGACAGAACATATATATATATTTAAAATTTCACCAAGGGCAATAACTCTACAATTTTGCATACCCTATTCTGCTACCGTGCTATTTGTCATGAAATTATAAATCAATATCATGAAACAGTCATGGAGTTATGCTCTAAACAAGTTTTTATTAATTCATAAAGGGTTGCACCTCTTCAGACAGAGATGATAAAGTAATAGCACTTGCATTTGACCCTTTTAATAATGTGTAAAATTTCTATATTCTTCATCTTATTGGCCAGAGATTTATCTTTGTATCAAAACTTCCAGCTGGCTATATGACCTACATCCCCTTCAGTGTATAGTTATTTTAGGTTTTACAAGTTAGTACATGATAAGTAAGCATCCGATTCAAGAGACACCCCAGGTTCTTTTCCATGCTCCGTGTATAGCACTTTCTTACGACCTCAGTCAATGTTTCAACTAAAAGAAAGTAATGTTAATGGAGGACCGGGGATCAAACCCACAACCACTGGATTACAAGTCTAGCTGGTTACCAACTTGACCACTGAGGTTTTTCTGTGGCTACAGATAATATTATTGCCAGAAAGAAATTAATAATGCCAAACATCAACCAAAATTTCATAATTTCTTCTATATGAATTTCTCATTTCACAGAAACTGACTCACAAATGGGTCAATTATGCAAAAAAAAAACAAAAAAAACGAAAATGCTAATACATACAGAAATTTTGGTTGTTATTGTGAAGAACAAATCAAGACTATCAGAACTAACTTACTGATTCATTTTTTGTTACAAAAACACATCAAAATTATAAGTTTTACACTTTTCAGTAAAAGATTTACCCTGTTAGTAATGGGGTAGATACATTATCTTGTTAATTATGAGATGTAATAACTAGTCACTGTGGCTCAGTGGTTAAGCTGGCAGACCATAATTTTGCTGACTGGAAGGGCATGGATTCAAATCCTATTGAAAAAAAAATCAGTTTTCATGGTGTACAGAAGCATAAAATTATGTTTTTTTCCTCACCATAATAACTTCTTTTTAAATTTAAAGAAAAACATTTTTAAGCTAAATTCTGTGAGTCTGACAGTCACTTTAAGTCCTACTCCTGATTTTATGTAGAAATAAATCACAACACAGACATATCAATCACAGATCTATCAATTAAAATGTTGACTGAAATCAGATCAAAATGTCACAAAAAATAAAAACACCATATAAACACGAGTAAATGATACAACTATTGCACTCGATAAAGATATATTAAGCAGCTATCTAAAACTTGTTCAGTACACAATAAAATAATTATTTCTTACTGGCAAACCCACTTTATTACCATGTACAAGGCACAAAAACACAACTGAATCATGACTTTTCTTATCTGCAACAGATTTGATCACTGAATTAAAGTTTAAATTCAAGGCACACATACACAGCTGAAACACGAATATTCATATCTGCATCACAAATTCAAGGCACACATACACAGCTGAAACACGAATATTCATATCTGCAACACATCTGATCAATGAATTCAAGTTTAAATACAAGGCACAAAAACACAGTTGAAACACGATTTTTATATCTGTAACAGATCTGACAACTGTATCGAGTCAACACATTTTTTGGTGTATTAAATCTTTTGATCCTACCAAAAAGTACTTATGGAATTGAAAAATGTTACAAAGTATACCTTTTCTTAAATTCTATCGTGATTTTTTTTTAATTACCTTTCCACTGTGTATGTCCATGTATGTAGGTAATATTTTCTTATATAACATCTGAACAGTAACACTGTGAAACATTAAGTAAACATGGTTTTCAAACTTCTAATCTGACAAAAAATCCAAATAATTTTAATGTAACAAAATGAAAATTTGTTTCACAACTTTTGGTTTCAGGAAAGAACATCTCTAGACTAATTGCTTAAAAAACATAATAATTTTTCTTAGCACATTCAAAATTTACAGCAGAGATGCCAACTGACAACTTGGGATGGCTTTGTACTGGATAGTACAATGACATTATATGACCTGATTAATTTCTTTTGTTTTGATTCAAACTATTATGAGCAATCTTTAAGGCAAAGCAAGGCAGCATACAAGTAATTAGAGCACTGAACCTTCTTGAGGTCATCATGGTCAATATGACCTATGATCATTGAAATTACAGTATTACTTCTCTTCACCATGTTATGGTGTATTACAGTATTACTTCTCTTCACCATGTTATGGTGTATTACAGTATAACTTCTCTTCACCATGTTATGGTGTATTACAGTATAACTTCTCTTCACCATGTTATGGTGTATTACAGTTCACCATGTTATGGTGTATTAAGTTCACCATGTTATGGTGTATTACAGTATAACTTCTCTTCACCATGTTATGGTGTATTACAGTATTACTTCTCTTCACCATGTTATGGTGTACTACAGTATTACTTCTCTTCACCATGTTATGGTGTATTACAGTATTACTTCTCTCCACCATGTTATGGTGTATTACAGTACATCTATCTAGTCCTACGAAGGGGAAAGTTTACAAACTCACAGACTGCTATAAATAAATCAGAGCTGTTCACATTTCCTGCAGAATTCAGCTATAGACTCTGGAAATGAATATTTTAAAATCCCTACCAAAACAATGAAATTGGACCAGTGATGGTAGTGGTAATTTTGAGTTCCAGTTCTGTTTTTTTTTTAAATTATATCCCTGAAAAAGTACTTAAATCTTTGAGATTACTGGAAAAAAACCAAAAGTGGCCTCCTTACTTTCACTGAATCTAGTGTTTGTGATGCTGGCTTCTTTTCAAATGTTCACCAGAAAATCAAAATTCCACACAGGTGCAGTTTCACTGAGCCTGATACAGCTTATTTCTTTTTTACACAACTGTGGGAAGCCAAGATACCATCCAGATATCATTCAAGGGCAGATATGATCTCTGAAGTCATTACATGTATTATAATTACTTGAACTAAACGCTGTTTTCCGACACTCTGACGTCATGGTTACAAAACTTTAACTAAGCACCAACTTGAGTCGCATTGATGTATGGGTTACAATTACAACCAAGAACTGACATAAGTCACCCTGACATCAGGGTTACAATTACCTTAACTTAGCACTGACAAGTTAGAATAAACGGCACTAGATGGTGTCATCATCTTTCATCTTTATCCTTGTCTTTGTTCCTTGACTTGACTCTCCGAGTAGGTTTTATAGCCTGCAACTGCTTATGTTTGCGCAGAAATAAATCAACATCTTCAGCTGATGTAGGCTTTATGTATGTTTTGGAATGCAGACGGCTTTCTAACAAAATGCCTGTCTGTTCCTCAATAACTACAGGACTTGATATAGGTGTAACCATTGGTTCAAGCATCGGATAACCATGTGGTCTTGCCCTGCGGGGAAGAAGTCGTGGATTGCAACGTGCCTGAAACAGCTGATCATCTCGTAAATTTTCTTGGCAGTAATCTATAAAATCTTCCATAGTTTTTAACATATCACCATTTGCAAACTTCTTGCGTGCGATGTCATGACAGGCATCAAGGAAACCACGGAAACCAAGACCTGTGAATAAACAAATTTTTCACTTATATCAACTAATTAATCAATTCACAATTAGACCACTAAAGGACTTATAAGAAATGATGTTAACATATATACAGTATAACTTGCTGTTTACGACACTTGATTATAATAACATTCACAGCATACCGACATATATATATCAGGTCCCGTTTTTAGTGATATTCAATATTCATAACTTGCCATATCAGAGAACCCCCCATAACCAACTAGTCCCAATGAGTGTCGGTAAAGACAAGTTTTACTGTATATACTACAGGTAATTTTAGTTTTTTCCAAATAATCAAAAAGCAGCACTCTACTTAAAGTCTAAAATCTAGAACAAACGAGCTGTCACTGAAAGTGACTAATACCCCTCAAAAGATATTTTCTGCAAACAAAAAAGATTTTGTTTGAAAGTGTAATTTAAATGAAATCGCAAAGCTGTGCAACCTGTGGGAATGTCTATTGTCTAGTTAGCAAAAACATCTTTAATTATTGGTTTAAGTTCAACACCACAGACAAAAAAACCCAGATTGATATTATTCTTAAAATTACTGAAATCACTAAACACAGAGTAGACAGAAACATGTAAGCAGGCAGTATTCTATATGTTTTGTAGGTCTAGACAAACAGACAGACAGATGGTTAGCAACACCTTGCCTTAACATGAGGAATATTTGTGCCAAGTTTTTCTTTGAAATCCTGCCACGTACCAATGAGTTTCAAAGCAGATATAACCATATAAGTACGCAGTGCTCTATGTTATTTGGCAGTGCAGACAAAACACACAGACGGACAGTTTGTGACCTGCTAACTCTATCTGGTAAACATAGTTTTGTTCCTCCTCTGATGTATAACAGAGCAGACACAAAGTCTGGCAGTGTTCTACATTGTTTGGACAATGATTTATGTCCTTGATCTTGGAAACTCAGTCGCGAAAGGACATGAAACTAGATGCCCTCCTTTAAGTGCAAAAAAGGGCCCCAAGTATCAATTCATTGTCAACACCACATTTTTACTAGTCTTACTAGCGTAACTCAGAAAAGCACGACTACAGACCTGATAGGGTGTCAGTCTTTCAATATGAATAACACTCAGGAATTTTCATTGAAAATTTATTGACTAACAGACGTTTCTTGTGTATCCAACATAGCTGCATGAATGCAAAGGCTAAGCATAATATATACTGGTTTGGAAAGCAGGAAATCTCAGCATTATTTATTCAATCATGAAGTAATTTTTTTACAAATGGAGGACTAGAAACAAAGCATTTGACGTATTCATTTTTCATTTACTCAAGTGACAACATAGCCTGAGATAGACCCTACAGAGATGTTCATGATGACTGCTACTTTCATTGCTTCAGCAATGATGCAATTTATATGTAAATCATAAATCAGGATACATGTTGTATTATTTATAGCTTGAGAAAAAAATATCACAAAAACTGCTATTAAGATGTCAATGACTTAATAAGTTAAAGTATATGATTGTATTACCCTTTACCATTCTAAACATCTTAAAATTGGACTTGTCCATCTTTCACTTTGGACAGATCCATTAATTGTTTATGGGGGTGTTTACTGAAAATTTACTGACTGATGATGAATGGCAAATAGTACAGACCATGATCAGACTGCATGGCTGATCTTGGCATGCACTGGTCACAAAGACAGAATCAACTGCCTCCAGCAGGGTAAGGGTTAAAAAAAGCACAAAGGTTGTAAACATTTATATGGCTAAACAGGTACAAAAATAAACAGCCGACAAAAAGCAGTTAGGGTGTAACACATACATAGAAATACATTAATATTTAGATATATTGAGGGTTCATTACAAAACCGTTGTAACTGTACATGAATTAAGAAGATGCAACAGTTTTGCAATAACCATAAATGAAAGTTTTAACAAGTACAGAAGATTTGTAACTAGATCTAGCCCTAACCTGAGAAAATTGAAAGAAAACATTGTCTGATGATTGCCACAGCAACTAGAAGCCTAGTACTAACCTGTTTCAGTATAATAGGCTTTATTACTGTATTTCTTACAAAATGTATCCCCCTTCTTAAACTTAAAAATTCACTTTTTCTCTAGGCAGTGAATATTGTTAAGGGATATTAAGGCTATTAACCATAAAAAATGGCAAATGAAGATCAAAGTTGACTTTAAGTACCATTTCATTGCTGTTGTGAAGTTGTTCAATGATTTATCATTAGTAAAGGTTTGTTTTAGCAGTCACAAAACCAAACTACATGTATATTAGATACAAAGCATGCACACCAGGTTTACCCGTGGTCCTCTCAGGATTTACATGTTCCCACTTCCTCTGCATGTCTATAAATAGAATGTCAATTGTTGCATTGGTAATCCCCTTTTTGTTCAATCGGCATTTCCTGAAGAAAAAACAAACCAATGTTATTTTGCAGTTTCCTCATAATATTCAAAACTTAAATAAACAAGAAATGTTTGTAAAACATAAATGCCCCCCGGCAGCACCTAATTGCTTGTGGTTGGGCCAAAACGTTCTCTAGTTATTGATCAGAAACCGTTTTTAGGATCAAGGTCCCTGTGGCCTTGACCTTTGACCTAATGACCTCAAAATCAATAGGGGGTCATCTACTGGTCATGACCAACCAGCAAACCAAGTTTGGTGAACCTAGGTCAAAGCATTCTCTAGTTATTGATCGGAAACCGTTTTTAGAGTCAAAGTCTCTGTGAGCTTGACCTTTGACCTAATGACCTCAAAATAAATAGGGGGTCATCTACTGGTGATGACCAACCAGCATACCAAGTTTCGGTGAACCTAGGTCAAAGTGTTCTCTAGTTATTGATAGGAAACCATTTTTAAGATGAAAGTCTCTGTGATCTTGACCTTTGACCTAATGACCTCAAAGTCAATAGGGGTCATCTACTGGTGATGACCAACCAGTATACCAAGTTTGGTGAACCTAGGTCAAAGCGTTCTCTAGTTATTGATCAGAAACCATTTTTAGGATGAAGGTCCCTGTGAGCTTGACCTTTGACCTAATGACCTCAAAATCAACAGGGGTCATCTACTAAAGATGACCAACCAGCATACCTAGTTTAGTGAACTAGGTCAAAGCGTTCTCTAGTTATTGATCAGAAACCGTTTTTAAGATGAAGGTCCCTGTGATCTTGACCTTTGACCTCAAAATCAATAGGGGTCATCTACTGGTGATGACCAACCAGCATACCAAGTTTGGTGAACCTAGGTCAAAGCATTCTCTAGTTATTGGTCGGAAACCATTTCTACCTACAAGGTCAATGTGACCTTGACCTTTGACCCCTTGACCCCAAAATCAATAGGGGTCATCTACTGGTGATGGACAATCATTCCTACCAAGTTTGAAGTTCCTAGGTCTAAGCGTTCTTTAGTTATTGGTCGGAAACCGTTTCTACCTACAAGGTCAATGTGACCTTGACCTTTGACCCCTTGACCCCAAAATCAATAGGGGTCATCTACTGGTGATGGACAATCATCCTACCAAGTTTGAAGTTCCTAGGTCTAAGCATTCTTTAGTTATTGGTCGGAAACCATTTGGTCTACGGACCGACCGATAGACAGACAAATGCAAAGCAATATACCCCCACTTCTTTGAAGAGGGGGCATAACAATAACATCTTTTATTTCTTTAAAAGGTGGCAACAACATTTTTTCCCATTTAAGAAAATATTTTAGTAAGTGCATAAATTCCTGCACAGATAATTTTATTCCATTTTGAGGTTGTCTAATTTTGGCTACATTTGCTGTCAGCATTGATGGCCCCAAATCTCGACCCACCAAACTTATCACCATAGTTCTAAATCTTTGACAACTTATCAAAGGGGATCAATTAATGACTGTTTTCAAAGGAATTTAGTTTTTGAATCATGTCTGTACAAAACATAAAATGAACATCAACAATTTTGCATATCAATCACTGTGATAGTGCATGTACTTTAACACAAATGGAACATATATGGATAAATAATATTCTACAATATTTAACAATTTTAAGTATTAAGAATTAGTCTTTTTTTTTATTTATTTGTAAAAAGGTTTATAAAAGCTACAACAAACTTTTAATTTCAATTCAACCTTTACTGTAAAACCTATATACATACTAGTGAAACTAGTAACAAACAATTATTATTTCAAAATCAATTCAAAAATCAGCAGAATGAAAAAAAACAATGTATGAAACGCAGAATGATTAACCCTTAACCTGCTGGAACCGAAAGTGATTAGCCTTTGCCACCAGTATAGAGCCAGGCCAGCCTGCACATCCGTGCAGTCTGACCAGGCTCTATACTGTTGGCAGCTCCTTTTTTGTATTTTAATATTGAAATCCCTTCAATATTTGAATGGATTGTTCCAAATTCAAAGCTGGGCAAATCCATTACAAAATTTCAGCATGTTCAGGGCTAATGCCAGTTCATTTTTAAGACAACTTTCAGCTTTGTAAGAGTATGTATAAACTTTATAGAACCTTACCTGGCAAATGTTCTGAATCCTGTTGGGCCTAGTCTCTGAGACTGCTCTAACCCCCAGTGATACAACAAATACCTCTGCTAACTTCTCGTATATCCTCAAGCTTAGAAAAATTATGAATGAAATATTTATTTCAAATTTATATCCTCAGGAAAAAGTGCTGTAAACAAGTTTTTTACCATTTTTGAGGAAAGTATTATAATACAGATACTTGGGTTTAATAAAATCTTACCCTTTGATAATTTCCATACCAAGCACAAATCAAAGCCATGTCTTTTTGTTGTAACTACTATCAACAGGGGGGAATATTACAAAAACTTCATCAGAACAATATTTGAATATTAAACTTACATATTTACCATACAACTAATATACCAGACAAATCATTTCTAGTGAAAGCACATTAATTTTTGTTCTAAAATAAGATTCACTTACCTCTCATATTTTTTTTCATACGGCTCTGGATACAACTGTTTCAAACAACTCTCATATGGCTCTGTATCAAAATCTTCCTCATCGCTGTTACTACTGTCCTCCATCTTGTTGTCATCATTAAAACCATCACCATGACAACTAGCCTCGAGGAAATTACTTTTGTTGCTAAATCTACTATTCTTATTTTCATATGTACTGTAGCTATTTCTACTTTTACCAGCACTATTTTCAGTATCCTGATTTCCTTCCTTTTCTTGAACACAAACATCTTCCTCTACAGTTTCAGAGTCTTTCAGTTCTGAATAAATCACGTTATCACTCGTGGCAGTGTTGGTATCTATAGTATCCTCAACATCGGCTCGCAGATTATCTTGGTACAGTATCATTTTCATCTCCTTCTACTTTATCTACAAAGTCTGTTCTTTCTTTGTAAGCAAATGATAAGCCTTCTATTTCTTCATTTTGTATACTGTTGTGATTTTGATCATTCATGAAGTAGTCATTTTCGTCACGATTTGAAAACATGTTATGAACATTTGGAAGCAGAAAAGAACTTCCGTGATTTATTTTCTTTGGCGGATCATCATCTTCCTGGGATCTGATTATAACAATACTGCTGCGTGGATGCTGTGTCTCCACGTGGATAACGCCATCACGTTCCATCTGAGCCGGTGGTCGACTTTCGTCCTGCTCTTTTCGTTTTTTCTCTTCCTCTTCACGCTGCCGCTGACGACGTTCTCGACGTGCCCTTCGTTTTTTTAACCTGTAATTAAATATTTGTTAAAAAAATGCTAATAATAAAAGACAGACCTCAGCTAGATCTAGTCAGATTAATATAATTATGAA
Source organism: Cyclina sinensis (assembly GCA_012932295.1). Lineage (NCBI taxonomy): Eukaryota > Metazoa > Mollusca > Bivalvia > Venerida > Veneridae > Cyclina > Cyclina sinensis. The sequence continues at coordinate 19,138,089 of JAAONU010000006.1, read as the reverse complement.
TTATATATCAATTCAAATCTAACAAAACTAATATCTCTTTGCCTAAGAAAAAATTAAATTAGCCAAAATCTTTAACTTTTAAGTACATTCTTCATAAACAGCAACAGAAACAACAGAAATCTTTGCAAGTTGCTGATAATTAAGTACATTTGTACATAAACTTAAGATGGATTTATCATAATTATTCTATGCAATACTTTTTGATTACACAGTCAAATTAATATTCTGTTGGAGAAAAATTCTACACAGTCAAGAGCTTTTTCTAGTGAAACATTGCATATACTGTAAAGATAAATGACACGGAAAGTTGAATGTGAAAGCAAAAAATACAAAGCTGTGACCTATTGAAGTTTTAAATACTATATTATATTATTATACATAACACGACAGTGGTACATTTGTACATTTATCGGTTATTTTCTTTGTACTGACATGTATGCAAGAGTTCTTCCTGCAGAATATTACACAACTTCAGAAGCACAGTATTTTGTCTCACTGCTGGAAGAACAATGAAGATGTAAACTCTTTACACACCTAATATTATGAAAAAAATGACTCTTTGAGAAGAAATGAGTTAATAAGCAAGTTTACTTTGCATAATTTTATGCAATAAGAAAAAAAAAATATATATATATATATAATATTAGGATTACATTTTCAGCAATATCTGATATCAGTTTCTCTATTATATGTAAAGCTCATATTTTGTTCAAAACAAGTGAAAAGACCAAGGAACTGTTTGATATTTCAACAAAATTTTGTTCTTTCCTATTCCATTTGGTCACCTTTGAACTGTATCCGTAATCAGTTAATTAAACAAAATGTCAATTGAACTGCATGTGCATACACTGACTTTTTTTTTTGATCCCTTCAGCACTTTGCTGGGAATGGAAGTTGCAATACAATGAAAAAAGTGTGGATTAACGAAAAAAATGATACAGTTGGTTTCTCTTTAGAAAAAATGCATCTGGACTGTAATTATTAATGTTCGGGTGAAAATATGTCTTTTTCTATCAAACATGAATTCAATGAGTAATATTTAAATCCCAAGTTATATCAATTGCTGTTTCTACCTTTAAAGCACATGGTTTGGTATTTACCTAACTTCTGGCTGGAAGCCAAATACAGGCACTTCTCTCTTCTATTTTGTGATTTAGTAATGTTAGTTCCTTGGCTACATGACTGATATTTACTACATATAGTCAGTCTAGTTTAAAACCTGGCTGGTCAGGTTAATAAGATAGTACCCTAAACTGGACTACTATCACAGTTCAAATATTTGTAACTAAAGGTTGTGCTTGTTAGAGACCATTTCTTAAAAAAAAAAAAAATAAACGAGAACTGTCACTGTAAGATGACAATGCCCCCGAAGTGGTGCTTAATTTGACTTTAAGCTGAGGACCAGACATTCAAAGGTCAAGATGAAATAAATATAGGTCAATGCGAAGGTCTTGTCCAAAGGGGTGTTGTGTCAAAGTAAAAGTAAATCCACTTACTAATACGGAAGTTATGGTCAATGTTAAAGTTTTTGGACGATTGGATCTTCAAGGTGAAGGTCATTTAGGGGTCAAGGTCAAATAAATATAGGTCAGTTGGAAGGTCTTGTCCAAAGGGGTGGTGTGTCCAAGTATGAAGTAAATCCACTTACTAATAAGGAGGTTATGGCCAATGTTAAAGTTTTCGGACAGACTGACAGGCAGATGGACAGACTGACGGTTCAAAAACTATATGCCTCCTTTCAGGGGCATTAAATATACAGATTGAAACAATGAGATTAATTTGCTGAAAGCTAACAAACCATTATTGAAGCACTTGATTATTTCACTTGAACCTTCCCCCATTCAAATTTGGCAAGGTGAGGTATATTCTCAGTATCAATGTTAAACTGGAGCTTTTCCTGTGCCAAAAATCCAGACATGTTAACTTTCATATTTTGACACAGCTGTTCAGAAATGTGTTTGTTACTCTTAAATCTTAAGGCTGAATCATGCAAATTTAGGTATGCAAGTGTAGAAGTACGTATATGATACTTATAAATTTTAAACCAAACCATACATTACTAGATCTTTAATCTCTGAATGTTTCCTACTGTTTTTGCAATTCCACACCTGTACTCAATTACATTTTACTTATCTGAACCTCTATTTTTTATCTTTATTGTAAACCGTAATCTCTTTTCATCAAAAGAATATTTTTAGAACGCACATCGGTGATATCGTGTTTGTATTCTTACGATTTTATTTTTGCCACTGGGAATTGGCAAATCCACATACATGTCCAACAAAGTAGGTGATTTTGCAGCAACCATAAAAGGAATTTATATGGAAACTTGACAGACTTGAAATGGGCAGAGCTTGAAAGTCGGCTGTAGATACGTACATCGGAAATTTACAGTAGTTGTCGCGGTAGTAGCATTTCATACTTTGGTCTGTACCAGAAGTGACTTGTAAGTTACCCCTACCACCCATACCACCCGAGAAATATACAGAGGTCAGCACACTGCACTGTGCACTGCACCTGTGACCTGGGTCGTAGCTACTATGGAATGCATATTTCAATCCTCTCAGGTGTATTGTACCAGAACCTTCAATGAAATCATCAGTGCATATTCTAAATAGGCTTTCACCTTGAAAACTTTAACCAGCGTGTTGAAGATTCTGAAAATTTTATTTCCGTCCAAGTTGGCATCACTCCTATAAGACATTTATCTTTAGTCTGAAGACAGTTCCGAACATCCGAGACAGACATGGAAAGACAGGAAACTGACGGCTCATAACGAAGTGATATGTGGGCGTGGTCAATTACATATTAGGAGCATCCATATTTGGAATTCCTGGAACATGTAATCGGTTGGAAACCAGTTTCGCTTTTCGACAGTTCAGTCGAGAATGAACAAATGTTGAATAAGTCCTACTTTAATACCAGTCAACTTTCAAATGCACACTTAAACACGATGAAGAACACTGTCAGCATGCCAAACTTATACACTTGCAAGGTTTAATTTATGTAACATTAATCATTTCAGTTAGAATTTTCATCATAAGAAAGATCAACTTTGTATTGGATAACTGAAATTGAGATTTAAGCAGTTACAAACTCCGGTCAAAGATGAAGAAATAACAAACTCATATTGACACATTCAGCATGGAAATATGCTAATGAACATTCAAAAGCATATGATTCCGTTATAAAATTGAAGGGTTAAAAAGCATTTCTGCAAATCAGAGTTAAAATAACGATAACATGTCTGGATATTAGGCGCAGGAAAAGCTCCATAGTTTCACTGACATAACCAAAACTTTCTGATTATCATCTTTTTTAAATTTAAGTTGATATTCACATGAGTGAATATTGTACATCAAATGGATAGATCTACATGTAATTCAATTACTGAATCAAGTAAATATAACTCAACAGTAGTCAAAATTTTAGGCTGTCCAAATATTTGGATCCTTAGCCAGTACCATGCATCTAAATTTTCTACCCTATTTGTCTTTTTTTTTTTCAACATGCAACTACAGCTACTGTTCTGAGAAACATATAATATACAAGAAAAACAACAGACCATAATATTTACCACAAAATCTATTTTCCAAACTTGTCTAAAATAGTAAAAATTTCAACAAACCATTATGAATCCCAATGCTACTAAATCCATTACAGTTACATGCACAACTGACAAACCAAACTATGTAAAAAAATCATTTAAGGTCAGTTAAATTTACTGCGGTGCCAACAAAATCTGAAGAGTGAAGATCAGCTTTTGTGATTCAAGTCACTTTGACCTTGACCTTTGACCTACTGACCTCAAAATCGAAAGGGGTTATCTATCGGTCTTGCCCAACCTCACAACCAAATCTGAGGACTGTAGGCCAAAGCATTCTTTAGTTATTAATCAGACAAGCTTTTTGTGATCAATGTCACAGTGACCTTGACCTACTGACCTCAAAGTCAAAAAATTATCTACAGGTCATGACTAATCTCACCACCAAATCTCAGTACTGTAAGCCAAAGTGTTCTCTAGTTTCTGGTGGGACAAAGTTTCCTTGCTCAAGGTCACAGTGACCTTGACAATTGACCTAAAATTCAAAAGGGGTCATCTTCCAGTCAGTACCAATTTCCCCACTGATTCTGAGAATTGTAGGCCAAAGCATTCTCTATCTATTGACTGAAGGTGTTCATGATCTTGACCTTTCACCTACTAATCCCAAAAATAATAGTGATCTACATAATAAGGGCAAACATCCTATGAACTTTGAAGGCTTTGGGTCAAATGGATCTCAATTTACTGAGTGGAAATGGTTTTCAAATTCAAGGTGACAGTGACCTTGACCTTGGACTTACTGACCCAAATAAAATAGAGGTTTTCTACTTAGTAAAAGCAACCACCCTACAAAATTTAAAGGCTGTAAGCCAAATGGCGCTTGAGTTATTGAGTAGACATGTTTTTCAAATTCAAGGTGACAATGACCTTGACCTTTCACCTACTTGCCCCAACACGAGGTCTTCTACTCAATTAAGGGCAATCACCCTATGAAGTTTGAAGGCTGTGGGCCAAATGGTACTCCATTTACTGATCTGACAAGGTCTGGTCTACAGACAGACAGATGGATGCAGTGACCAACCAACATGTGCAAAGCAATATACCCCCTCTTCTTCAAAGAAGGGCATAATCAACATTCAGTTATATTTGATTATACTCTATGATGCTAAAATATACAATAGAACAAATTATGGATATATACTGTATTATAAGGCTTGCGATACGGATGGGGGAGGGATGCAGGGGAAGCTGACTCATCACAAAGAGGTCATGGGTTCAAATCCTATTAGCAGACTATGACTAGTGCAGGTTCCATTTTCCTTCCTTTCAACTCAAATACTGGTCATCTCTAGGAAATAGCCATTGTGAGTATCTACAATGTGTTGGCAGAACAATCTTTACAACAAAAAGATTACAAGATGAAGAAGTGTACCTCGTAATTATGACAGATTGGTGAAAAGCAAGATCGTTGAACAAGTGTGATTATCAGACAAAGACAATGGTTGCAGTTTTAGAGACATTTTTAGCACTTTGTTAATCACCTGATCACCACACTCCCTTTTGTTTTAGTAGCATGAAAAAGGACATTTACTAAGTACTTAATGAACTCAAAACTGCACACAAGTTTTCCCATCGCCCATCGTTCAACACAGTCTATACTGACAATTACTTTCTGAACTTAAAACCCAACAAGAAAATATTTTACTATGTATAACATTGAAACTATATTGTGTTACTGTTGGTAAAGCTATAGCTGTGTACATAATTAAAGCGAACTGACAAGACATATTCTACCATACCTTAACTTCTTGCGCCTGTGTGTAAAGTAATATGAATTACATTAACAATCTGCTTTATAGAAAAGTTGAGGATACTTAAGTGATTTTTCTTTGTACCATAACAATAAAACTTTCCTTTGCTTCAAAACAGTGTACATTTTAGATGTCATTGTACAAAGCAAATAATCTGCCAAAACTATATTTAGTCACTGGCATAGTTCCTACACTTCATTTCCAAAACTGAAAAATCTGAACAATTCAAATATACAGTAACAAGAACTGGCACTTGATGATGACAATGCCCCCAAGTGGTGTTTGAAGTCAAGGTCATTCAAGGGTCAAGGTCAAATAAATATAAGTCAGTGGGAAGATCTTGTCCAAAGGGGTGTTGTGTTATGAATGAAGTTAATCCATTTACTAATAAGGAAGTTTGGGGGAATGTTAAATGTTTTGGGTGGACTGACAGACAGACAGGTCAAAAACTATATGCCCTCCTTTGGGGGGGGCATAAAAAGCTCAAGAGATAGAAAAGTGAGTATTATGATATTCTGGTGAATTCTTAAGCTGTAGATGTATGTCAAAACACACCATTTAACAAATACTAATTTTATTTAGAGACAACAGTATGAAGTAAGAATGCAAAAACTGTTCTCAGAAGTATACACTGTGCCCAATGGAAAGATGGCTTATACTTCAATACTGGGCTTGCTATGCCTATTTCAGCCATGTTGAATAACATTTCTGACAGTTACAACAAGGTGTTGTGTTTTAGAAAAACAATTTAGCCTGTGGCCCACATGAAAAAAGCACTATCACATAATACTTCATGTACGTAACATATCATCAAAATGCTTATAAGCACACAGGAATGTTTATAAATTACATTATCTATCTACAAAAATCTTTTAAGATAGAAAATGTTTTTTCTAAATCAAGTTTCGAGGGGAGAATGCAAAAAGGTTATTGTATAAAAAAGAACCTATTTGCTTTAACCCCTACTCTGTGCAAACAATTAAAACAATTCAGGAAGGGGAAAACAATAGCCATTGAAATTATGAAGAATATCTACCTACCCTACAATTATAAATTAATTTTCCTTTTCAAACAATTATAAACTGATCTTTTCTCTTGTAGAACAGGGCAGATCTTTACTTCTACAGTGATTAGGCTACTAGCAATTGTAACAACTCGGCCTTTTTTGACAACTTTGTATAAAGACCTCATATGTAAGAGTATGAATATACCAAATGCTAATTTGCCCCAGCTTTTATAAAAATATAAACAAATGGCAGAATTCAAGCAGTGTTATGCACCAGAAAAAATGAAAATAAACTTTAATTTAAAGCATGAACAGGTAGAGGCTTCAAGAAATGTTTTCAATTTAGCAGACACCATTTATATTATAAAATAGTCCAATATGGCGCCTACCACATTATTTCCGAGATGACTTATTGAAGTCGCCTGAGGTGTTCCGAGTGGGCTACTAGTAGTTTGAAATATCAAAATGGCATACAGTGGATAAATAACACTTAATCTTTGACAAATTTTTCAGTAACACACACCCTAACCGGAAAATATCTTGCACTGTAACCCAACTCCACTTTTTAAAGGTATTACTTCTGTTGTCAATAAAAGCCTTACATTTAAAGGGAAATACAGTATTAAAGATACCTTCCTAAACTGAACTACAGCTTGTCACGAATACCCCCACGTTCAGCTTGGTCACAGACTGAAGGCTTTGTAAGTAAAATGGGTCATCAATATTACATGGCAGTGGAGTGAACAAACGTGCTTCTGATCCTATCTTATTTGATGGTATAATGTTATAGAAATATACAAAGAAGGCAAATAACCAGAAGATGTATAGAAATTAAAGACCTTCCATGCATGAAGAATTATGGCCACATCATAATTTTTTACCTCTGACCTGTCATTGTGCCCTTGGCCTTTGGGCTAGGAATCAGGGTCTTGAATCCAACAAACAGTCTCATCTAGATTGAACAAATATGCAAAGATATTTCAAAATCCTTCCATGTAATACTATATAAAAGTTATGGCACTGACAAGATCTATCATCAAAAATAATTTACCTCTGACCAGTGACCTTGACCATTGAGCTATGGACCTGGGTCTTATACATACAGTACAGCTCCCGCGATACGTACATTTTTTCTTAAACTCTGCGGACCTTGGGAGGAAAATCGCGGTGAATCTCTGAGAAACTCCCTAAATCACGGGGACGTCGCGTAGACGAATTTTGTCTGGTTAGTGACTGTATTTGCTGTGAAATTGCAGATTATCAATCCTCCGCGGATCTCCGCGATTTGTTTATGCATTCAGTTGACTGAAGTGTATATATGACAAGTGAAATTTTATCTTTACTTACTCTTTTTATCTTCATGTTTTAGGATGCCTAATAGTAATATTTCGATTCGTTACATGTTTTGACACATTAATTTATTGAAAGACACAAGACCATGTGTTGTTCTCATGGCCTATGATCTGTACACGCATGATACATTGCGTCTCAACCGCTAATTGGTTCTTAAATATAAATTTTGACCTTTAACACTGAGCGACAGTTATTTTCTGAAAATGATATTCACCTCACTTTAAAAGCTTCAGACACCACGTGCTCTTTAAAGTGGAAACTACAGTCATGTAGCATGCTTTTCCTGTGATTACATTTTCTTATTAAGATAATTAATATCTTTAACAGATATGTGGATATTTTTAAATTTAGGCAATGATGGCTTCATTGACTGAACAGAAAGCTAGTTTTGTTAGAACTGAACATTAATACCGAATGCGTGAAACGAGGGTAGAAAAGAAAGGCAGCTGATAATGAATAGATTTTCACACCTACCTGACATCATGTCAACTTTAATTGCTGCAATTTATTTATTTTTAAATCTTTAATCGGTGCTGCGCAAATAAATTACTAATGATAAACTGCGAAAATAAATATATCTAATTTAAAAAGTGATATACGAACAAATGCGCTCTTATTCTGATACATTTGTGTACGAACATTCCTATTTGTTTACGAAAAGAATGACAATTCAAAGCAGTTGCGTCAGAAACAGCTGATCTTATTTTCAGAAAATGAGTTGACCAATTTCCGAACAACACGTATTAAACTGCATCTGTATCGTCTCGGCGCTTGGCAAAAAGTATTTTTCAATTTATTAAATTATAACAACCGTTTAGAAAATCACATAAATTAATGTATTTGATTGAATTATACCATAGTCACATAATTGACAGGTGTAAAATGTACAGTTACATTATGGTAATTTCATCACACATTGCTGACTGTTTGTTTTTGATGAAAGGATTTCAAGTGTATAAATTTAAAAAAAAAAAATTTTTTCACCTTAAAATGGGAAATAGTTTGTTAAAACTCTGGTGATGAAACACAAGAATATTTGTGGAGAATCTCCGTCGAAACGCTCTAACTCTCGGAGAATCGTGGAGATTGTGCGTGAACTTTAATCGCGGAGATTCTGAGTGTTTTTTCAAGGAGAAACTCCTTGATTTTCAGAAGTTTGCGTTGACCACGATCGCGGAGGAAGCAAAAAATGTGTACATATCGCAGGAGCTGTACTGTAACACACTGTCTCATCATGGTGAACAAATATGCCAAGGTACTTTAAAATCCTTTCATGCATGGAAAAGTTATGGCCCGGACAAGGTCTATAATCAACATTCTCTACCTTTGACAATTGAGTGTGACATTTGAGGTTTGGACCTGAATCTTACACATGACACCATCTCATGAACGTGAAACAATATGCCTAGGAATTTTAAAATCCTTTTATGTATGGAGAAGTAATGGCCAGGAAAAGAAACAGGATAGACAAACGGAGGGACATCAACGTGAATCCAATATAGCCTCAACATTTTGTGTGAGTGGTATAAAAACAGGTGCTTATTTTAATGAACTTTGCTACACAGATTCTAAACTGACATTAGTACAGCCAAATTTGAAGATTCCATGTTCAAATCCTGACATGGCAATTGACAGTTACAGTATTTTTACATACTTCCTTTAGTCAACTGGATGGTCAGAACTCCACAGAATGAAAACAAGAGCCGCTAAAAAAAGTTACAAGAATGTTAAATATAAACAATGTGAAATAAACAAGCTGAAAACCCTACCATACCCATTTCAATTTATATTTAAAAATTTGGTTTCTGCTCCCATTATGCTCAACAAAAGGAGAGTGTAAGGAGAGTGCAAATGAAAGACCAGTGAGTTTCGAAGACAAACCCAGTTTGTACCTGCTTCCTTTAAAGACTCGTCCAAAATACTGTTAATACAATTAGTAAAACAGAAAAGGATAAAAACAACACCTCACCACTTTCCACCCGAGTATATTCATTACTTTTATGATAGAGGCACACTAAAGAGTTGTGTTATTTAAAGATGTCAGATAAATAACAAGATACAGGAAGCATTCTGTTTCAGAGACACTTCAAGTTCTTTTAAATGCTCAATGTATAGCACTGATACATGGAATGCTTAACATCTCATCCAAATGACAAATAGTAGGGTTTATGGAGAAGCAGGGGATCCAACCTGCAACCCTTGGGTTACAAGTCCTATGCATTACCACTGATCCACTCCTTGTCTATTCAACCAACAATACATACATGTTCCATACATGCTGACATTTGCTTTAAGTCAAAGTGTACTAAGGTCAAACAACAGGCATATACCCACAACAATAGGGTCTTTTAAGCTATGTCCAAAGCTCAGCAGTATTTTTTTGTTTAATAAGCAAAATAGAAGTATAGAAAATGGAAAATGCCAAAGACTGATTCAAATCCATAGAGAACCTCTAAAGCCCATATGCACTGCAGTGTAAAGATCTACCCTTCTTCTAACAGTGCTAAAAAAGGCTGGCCAAATAAATAATAATGTAGTTAGCAATTTAACCCTTCACCTGCTGAATTTTTGTAATGGATTTGCCCAGCTCTGAATATGGAACAGTCTGTTCAAAGTTTAAGGTATTTCAATACCTAGATACAAAAATTGAGCAACCAACAGTATAGAGCCTGGTCAGACTGCACGGATGTGCAGGCTGGCCTGGCTCTATACTGGTTGCAAAGGCTAATCACTTTCGGATCCAGCATGTTAAGGGTTAAAGCTATTGATAAGCACGTAGTTAAGTTGGGAGTCATAGAAGAATTTTTCTCATAAAAAAAAACAGGAAGAAAAGTGACAACATAGACTCAAAGTGTAATCAAGTTCTTGAACTTTTCTAAACTGAAAATAATGGTTTTATTGTAAGTACCTTATAAAATGAAAATGACATTTTGAATCGAACTTGGAAGACATGAGAAGTGGCTAATAAATTCTACTGAATCGTCCACTTAACACTGTAATGACATTTTTCAAAAATCTTCTAAAACTTTTATTACCTGTATATTTGAGCAAAACCGATACAAAAGCCAACATCATAACACCCTATCTTCTGGTTTCATGACTCAAAAATTTTGCATTTTATTAAAATGAGGCCAAATGTGCAAATAAAAATCCATGTGAAATATTACAGCAACAATACTACAGCAGTATTTATTTGGCCAGCAATGCCAAGTAAAGGCGTTAAATCTAAATCTGTGTCAATTTTTAGTTACCGTTCTGACCGAAATGACAATTTATGTCCATGTACAACTTCCCGCCAACTGAATATGAAATGATAATTCTGTGGTAAAATATTGTTTCACCGTAACATGGATTTCTCAACCTAAAATGCTTTTTTTTCTTAAAACAAAACAAAAGTTCAGTAAGTAACAACATTTCTATTATCATTTTTTTTATACAGTCATTCAAAGCTAACATACATTCATTTTTCACTATTAATTAAAAACTTTTTCACATCTATACACACTTTTTTTCTAAATGAACACAAATAAAGCATATTTCTGTAATTATTTTAGTTGCTTGTCATCAATACTTGAAAAGAGTAATTCTTTTTAAGGCTTCAACAATTATTAGCAAATAGATGAAGAACTGCCACAACATTTTCATGTGAAATACATTTGTAGTTACAAGCCTTATGATTTAGACTGGCAAAATGCAGCAAACACCACTTGCATTCGTTTTTTATTTTCATTATAACTAAATTCATGATAAAGTTTTGATCCAAATAAATATGTTAAATTAAACATAGATAAATCTTATTTTGATCTCTGATGTCCAAAAAGAAAAAAGAAAAACATCAATGTTGAATACAGCTAATGTACATGATTTAACGGCAAACCCCTGTACTTTATAACCCGACATCACAGCAAAAGGTAATATAAGATGAAACATTGAACTAATCTAAGTATAAGTCTTAGAATCTGTTGCAACCTTTTCTGCCATTTCACTATAAATCAAGGGCAATAACTCTTAACAAAAACAGGAAGTTTTTTTATCAAATATCGTTAACCAAATCTTAAGTAAAGCTTATATTTTCTTGAATTGTAATCTGGGTGCAATGATAAATCGCTATCAAACAGTTTTAAAATCTTAAAATATACTGTCTATCAATACTTTTTCTCTACAGAGTTAATAACAGTATGACAGGTTATATACATTTAAGCATTGAATTATAACATTTTTTAACATTTAATCATATAAATGTATCTTCATTTGACATATTGCTGAAAAATACAAATATCTTAACACCTAGATACATAAAAGACACAAAATATATCTGTTGTCGTATGTTCACTCCTTCTATTGACTATGATAAAGCCGATATACCTAATCCTATTCAAATTTGACACAAGCCTTGAAAAATATATTTTCTAATTTTTCCAATATGTGACGTCTGCATACCATGAAATGCAAATAAAAAGGAAATTTACCAATACTGACTTAATGAACTGTAAGTATATTCCATTGCTATAATTATTATTACTGAACAGTCAACGTGAACATAAAGAAACAAAATTTCAGTATTTAGGTAAAGAAAAGAAATAAAATTTTATTCATGATTCAAAAACATTTAAATGAATGGCCATTAAATCATATCTTTTGTTGATTATCGTTAACACATTATACTTAACTATGACCTTGGACACACTGTGCCCTATGCGACAATAATCATTGTATGAGATTTTGTTGTATTTTTTTTCCTCACTTCAAAAAGTTGCAATCCATTGGATATATAAAAGAGAGGACACTTAAATAACCTTGTAGCAAATTTTAGAGAATCTTTTGCAAATTTAATCACGATGTCAAAGTATGAATTCAAGATGATACAAATTCTTATGGCCTATTTCGTTAAGTGCATTCAGAAATGTCAAAGTATTCACCTTTAATTGTAAAATCTTATCTTTCAAACTTTTACCTTTCTAAGTATTTGACCTTCTTCTGTGGTGCTACAAGGAGTAACGTATCCCGTATAAGTGGTATCTTCACTTCCTCATCTTTTGGGCTGGGGACATAATCCATGACACCCGGGGCTATCTCCACCTCACTGTCAATTCGCAGGCTGGGACTGCTATTGATTTCTAAGAGCATCGGCTTCAGGTTGTGTAGCAGAAGTATGTCAAAACCTAAAATCTGTAAAAATAATGTCGAAATTAACAGCCAAGTGTTTTCACACAATTATGATTATACCATTTTTTAGCTTTTTTTCCTTCAATGACCTTTCAGCATATTTTTCTCCTTTTAGGACAAGCAGTTTATCCCAATGTTACTAGTATAGCTACATCTGGGCCGAGTAATTCTCCATTTAGCACTAGTATAAGTGTTAGCTGTATATATGTATGTGATGAGAGTATTTTCAGGCCAAACCCTTGTGTTTATTACTTAAGAAAGAAACAATAAGTTATACCCAAATCAGTGGAAATACACTATCTAAAAAGCAGTGGCTCTAAAATCAAACATAATTTATGGTCATCATCAAACAAAAAGGTAGTTATCATTTCAAATTTCAACAACTATCATGGTATATCATACAATATACGAAAGGAAATGCCAAATTGCCTGAAAAACAATTTAACCCCCAGATTAATCTATCATTAGTGAGTTCTTCTGATTATTGTCAGAACCCTTAAATACCTATTCTGTTACTGCTCAGTCACACCAACAAATGTAAAGTAATGTTCTAGCAAAGGTATTTAATGACGCCTTAAAGTGGAAACATGGCTTATGCCTCAGAGATTCTTTAAGACGGTAAATTAGACTGAACTCATATGGCATGCAGTTGGTGAAAAGTAACAAAATTTACATATTGTGTCTGATAACCAAAGACAGTATAGCAAACAAAAGCAAAGCTGTTCCTCTCAGTGGGAATAAAATGTCTTATGCTCAAAGATTCCACAAAGAATGTCACCGACTTTTAAATATTTAGGTTTGAGAATGGTTCTTGACAAGTGACAGGGTGTATAACTGTCAGAATGGCAGGGATCTAAATTAAAACCTTAACTGTTCATTTAAAGTTGAACACTTAGCTACTATCTAAAAACCAATCATTTTCTATACAACGTACAGCTTTAATAAGTAAATCCAACAAATAAAACATCAAACAAAGTTAAAAGCCACTAAGACACTTGATTTCTGTGCCGTTGCCTATAAAAGGTGCCAACAAACATTTCAAGAATTTTAAGAAAATGGCCTCCTTTTACACACGTGTTCCAATTTTGTGAAAATGGCAACCTTGTAAAACCAAAAGCCAAATATTTCTGGATCTGTATTAAATGCAAATTAAAAGCCAATATTATTTTATACGTTTTTCTGATACTGAATCATTGTTGGAAGCCCCCATTTGATCCACTCTGTAACATGTACCAGAGGTAAACCATCATATTTTGAATAGGATACTGACTAATAAAGGCTATAGAAACATTGTTACTTGTTAATCGCAAAAAAAATATGTTTTCAAAATGATCGTTTGAGTCTTCAGCAATTTAATTTTTATTTCAGTAAAATAAGTTTTAAGTTAGTTTTTTTTTCATATGTTTTGATGTTTATACAATATAATGTAAAAATTTAAAAGAAGTCTCCTTTAAGCAGAACATTAATCTAAGCTTAAAATGTTCACCACTAATTTTCTGACAAGTAACCTTTCAAGAAGATAATGATAAATACAATTCAATACTGAATGCTCATTCGATTAATTATTCATAGACACACAGAAACATACTGTACCTCTACATGATACCAAAAATTGGCTTTCTATGCAAAGGTACCATTCACATTTTTAATGAATTTTTTATTAACACAGGCAATGTGTTTATTGAGAAAAGTGGATTACTTTTCTCATCACAGCCTACACTCTTCAGACATTGTTCATTAAACTAATGAATCTTTAATAGCTTTCCTATATATTGTATAGATAGGTAATTTATCACTTGAAAAACTTTATCTGACCAAAAAAGGTATGAATCACCTATGCCTTTTTATTATGTAAATAAAATGTGTGAGCACACATTTTATATGCGACAATAAATCATACAAATAATGCTTTTTCAACAAGTCAGTAAAAGAACGTTAAGTTCATTACAGACATATAACAAAACAGACCCAAGATATATCACTACTTTATATAACTGTACCATAATTTATGAACCATTAAGTAACAGCAATTCACTGAAAGCAAAAGCCAAGTTGAACCTTGTTTGATAATCTCAAGTGAAACATGTCCCAAATTTATAAGCATGAATGAATCACTTGCAGTCCTACATTGAACAAGTTGTTTGATAAAATCCAGTGAAAAGCAAGTTCAAAATGACAAACTTTTTCCTTATAATGCAATGTGAAGAAAGTGTTTTGGTAGCTTTATTTCCAATCCGATTAAAATGTCTATTTTTTCTTTGTGCTACATTCTGTGAAACATTTAATACTGCTTTTATCATAGATTATAATACTTGGATTGTACTGTCACTATACTGATCACCCCATTCCCCCATCGACTAAAACTAATGAGCAAGCAGACGGCACCTGCTCATGTTGCTTAATACAACAAAATGTATGCATTTTCTGAATCCGGCACCATACCGTTTTTGCCTATAACAAATTCATTTACAAGATTATATTCTATGAGCATAATATATTATGGTACTGTTAAATTTACATACTATCAGTTTTACAAATAACATGTTTCAGCCTCAAGCAAATGAGTGCAAAAAGAAGATTATTAAATTAATGGGTATGTTTTAAAATTCAAACCGTCACTTTACCTGAAAGCACGATGGTCCTGGTTTATTAGGTGGAATTGCTGCCAGCATTTCTATCTTCATATCTGGTATAATTGCTATGACAGTCTTAACTATAATATGCTCAATACGTTTCCAAATCTTGTCTGTGTTATATCCATGTCTTTTCATCCTATTGAACACACTGGACAAAGTTCGCTTACTCCCCTCATCATCACGTTCCGACCGATTAAATGTCGAACTTCTCTTGTTGAGGGAATAATTTGTTAAATGCATAAATGTTTCATGAAGATTTTTGCTGGTTGGACTTTCATATGGAACTGTTGAAAACCTTGCCAGGCCTTCTTTACATATATATAGTTCTAACGGCTCTACAGACTTCAAAACTGCATAAACTCTCAAGTCAAATTTGAACCTGTCAATTAAGAACACATCACCAAGGTACTCCTGACAAACATTAACTCGACCGTTGTTTACCAAATAATCCTGAACATCTCTGATAAGGTATATACCCTCACCTTGAGAACCAGCATCAGGTTTCACAATAAACGTTGGTCGAGGTTTGACCCGTTTTTCATTCATCTTGCGTATATCATGAGCCAGTTGATGTAGTTGTTCCGGAAGGTACCAGGTACGTGGGTAAAAGTCATAGTCATCTGGATACAGGGAACGCATCTGGTCCAAAACACGAAATAAGTTGTTTTTACTGCAGATCCAACACATACCTGCAGGAAAAGTATAAACACTTTTCAGTCATTACAATGTCCCCTCGATGTAAACTGATTTCACATGTTTTGACGGAAATGAATGCAAAAAGGAGGTATATCCAAATACACTGAAACTGCATTTGTATGACTATGTCAACAAGATAATATATATTCCTTTCACTGTGAAAAAAAAGGTGTGTGTGTGTGTTGTTGCTTTTTTTAAATAATTATTACGAAACTCAAGCTGCTGTAAACAAATTACAAGACTGGACACAAACGTAGCTTCAAGACGACACAGTCAGTCATTACATGTTTAACATCTTATGATATAGAAATATATCTTACCAACTTTTAGTAGATTTTAAAAATGTTTATGAATATGGACTTTTTGTTTCTATATGATTTTCCTAATTCAATGTGTGTATCTTTGATGAGCACAGCTACTTAAAACGGGACCCAAAATTACCTGGGAACTTGTTAACCCTGCCACCATACAAGTCTGGGTTCTGTTCAAAGCTCTGACCCTGCCAGTGTATATCACAATGCTGATCTTTTCTACCAAAAGGGTACTGAAAATGAAGACAAGAGAAGTTAAAAAATTATCAGTGTACTGAACAAGAAAAAAAGACATGTCAAAAATCAAAAACTTAATAATACAATCGTGAAACCAGTCAGGAACTATAGCTTCGAAGTTTTCTTTCATACTTTTTGGTTTAATGAAGAAAAATACCTGAAAGTGAAATGTTTTACAAAATTATTTTGAATAAGCATACATACTTGAATCTCTTTTACTTAGTTAAAACTTCTATATATATATGTATATTCATTTTCTTTTTTATGTACTTGTGAGCGATGTGTAGATCAGTAGCTTTTAAAGTGACCGACTCAAAGAATTTAGCTTAAAAAATGTTTTTCTTTAAAATTAAAGAGAAGTTAATATACTATGAAAAAAAAACATAATTTTATGCTTCTTTACATTATGAAAACTGAAGAAAAAAGAATTTGATTTTAACAGGATTTGAACCCATGCCCTTCAGGTCAGTAAAATTAGGACTAGCCACCTAGACCACTGACCCACTGCAGAATGTTCTGTACAACACTATCAAAAATAACAATATATTAAACAAAGTACCTACCCCGTGTCTTAAATATGGTAAATTTTTAATTTTTACTGATATAAGTGTGAAAAACTTTATATTATGATGTGTTTCTTCAGCAAAATCTGAGACAGTAACTTAATGTAGCTCAGATATGTTCTTCACAACTACAACCAGAATTGCTACACATACATGCACAAACATTTTCTTTTTTATGCAACATCAACCCATCTGTGATTCAGTCGCTTTAATGAGCAAAGTTATTCAGTCACATATACTTTAACTGGGAACCAATTCACACTAGACTAGAATAGCAAACTAGAATAGCAAATAGTAATTAACCCTGCTTTCTGAAGTCATATCTATTCTGAATTTGTAAAAGACTATTACCTTTAAATTAAAAGAACTATTTCACAAAACCTTGTGATTATCATACGGATTACCCTTATTTATTAGATATCTTGGTCATAAGGTTTAAATCATCAGTGGACAAAAGAAAAACATCTTTTTGTAGTATAAATATTCCAAATATACTACTGTCACACCCTATACTATAAAAAACACATTGCCAAAAACTAGATTATCATTTAGATCTTTGCCTATCACAAAAATATCTTACATGAAATCTGGTTCACAACATTTCTGAAGTGCAAAAACATGTAGTAACAAACCTGAAATTATTTTACAATAACAAATAATGACCTCAATAAAATGTACTTGTTTCTTCCTGGCCAGGTCTTTGTCTGAACCTTGAAGAACTTTTACTATGTGTTATTTTTTTCTTTTCCTTTACAAGGTGTTGAGTGAGGTTGTATATTGACACAATTTAATATCCCAGCAGCAAAAAAAATAGCAATTATACATCTATTAATCAATACAGACTGTTTTTTTTTTAAGATATATATATATATTTAGGGGTTTGAAATTATCTACTGTACAATTCACAGCCATTGTTACAGGTTTCTTGAAACAAATCTCATAACTTTTTTCTACAACACAGAACCAGGGAAAAAAGATAGAAGCCCCTATATTTAAGCTCTACAGGCAGAGTTCAAACATGTGACCTCAAAATTAGGTGTCTGAAGCTATAAGCCTAACCAATAAAACCATGGGGGTTTGGCTCAAAAAATCTCCAAGTGTAATATTTATGCCTATAGACTCATTACTGTAACCAATCAATCTAATAAATCAGTCTAACCACTGAAATAAATAAAAATGCTTCATTCATAATGTCTCTTAGTAAGTATATCAAGTTTCTAGACTAATTTCACTTATTTAGTGATCTCCTGTATTGTAGAGAGTCATATGTCTTGCCTGTATCATATGTCTTGCCTGTATCATATTACCTGAATGATTTTTATCACCTTTCAATATTTTTAAAACAAAGAAAGACTGTCCGATTATACAATAATGAATTGTTAATGTTGTAAATCTCTAAACCATGGCATTAAGCATACACATGCCCTGCAAAATTTAAGCATATCACTTCTGTAAATACTTGAAGTATTCATTTTGAAACGTTAGGAAAGTTACATATTACAATGTGCAATAGTTGCAAGTTGTCAGACAAATAGATGGACACCACTGTGTCAGTGCATCCTGTCATTGTGCAAGTATTATTTTGCAAGATATCCAGTAAGTTTACTATGTTAGCATCACCAAAAGCCAAGAAAGCTTAAATTTCATAAAATTATTTGAAAATGACAGCTATATTCCTGGTAAAATTATTTCTAAATGACATGACTGCTGATAAATGGAATCTCTGTTATCCCCATATCAAGGTAATTGGTATGAATAAACTTTAAATTCATGAATGACTTCTTTTGATCCAGATAATTATGAAATGTTTGCAACAGAAGTAGGCAGGCTTTCTCAAATTCTATTAATCTTACTGAAAATATATCTTAAAAGTAAACAATAATGACAGTCAGTCAATGTTCAGAATAAGGTTTTTAATGTTTGACCATGTATATTGTTTATAAAATGAAGTAATATTATTGTTCCTTTTGGATTGTGTCTGTGCAGGATGCAAAGATCATACATGTCGTTCTCCTGTTACTTGCCGGGTTCTCCCGATATTAAGATCCTTACTCCGGCACCCCGGCGAAGCACCCAAATCTCCCGATATTTTAAAATCAACATTTTGTCTTGAAAGAAAAAAACCCATAAAATTCATTGAATACACACTTAAGTCCAAGTTTGAATATACCAAGTCAAAACCTTGACACGCGAGATCGATAATTGGTTGATTATGTGATGAGTCTGCTCTTTCTTACGCGTGTTAGTGTTAATTGCCAGTAACATCTCGTCATTGCCCTGGGTAATACTTAGCGCCTGATTGACATAATTAACAGGCTTGCAGAAATCCAACAAATCGTCGGTTTTTACCGATTCAGAACATCTGGGACCTGTTCGCATCTCCGAAAATCCCATTTAATCGGTCCTGAAATTCACCGTTTTCTGTTCCTAATGTAAATCCAGGCAGTATAAAAATCTGCCTAAAATGAATCCACAACATAAGTCCCAGACCGTCTGTGTATAACACACCTCGCTAATCCGTTGCAATGACACCCTAATAAACTTGTCAAGGACCAAATGACCGTGAAAAACAAGTTCCATATTTGATAGCTTCTGTCGGTGCCTTCGAATTAATAAATGAAATCCTTTAGCCTAATGTTTGCAGCTAGCACTACGTCAGCCCACGTGTTCGTAGAAGTCGGCTTCTTTGAAGTCAGTTGAAAGATGAACAACAGTTACTTTTGAGCTGAATTAGCTGTGCGTTTTTCATGCTCCATACTGTTTGATGTTTGAAAATTGAGCAACAAAGCGAGTTATTTTCGAAATACACCATTTAAAAGTGTAATTTTTATCTTTATGCAGTTACACACTGCATCAATGTGTAAATAAAAAAGAAAGCGGTAGGCAATTATTTTGTATTCGCAAGTCTTTTATACGTATCAAACCAGGGAAAAAATTTTCATTCAGTGATGAGGACGAGTGACCAAAATTTCCACTTGTCTTGCATCACCATCACCAGTCCTGCAGACTTAGGAGAAAAGGATCAACGGTACTGTGCGGTTTACTAAATTTAAAAAGACGCAGTGCTGCCCCTTACTCACACTTCCGGTTTCGTTTTGACAGCGTATTACATCTACATGGAGAATTTACTGTCGGTAAACTGTGACGTTATGATTTACACTTCTATCGGTATATTTCTTGAGGTTTTTGCACTCGTTCTGCAGGACGAGCAATCAGATATACTCATCCTCATACAAGCGAACATTTTTTTTTTTTTAAGGGGGGTGGGGGATGTAATCGTCAGGTGGCCGGACTGATTGAGCTTGAAACATTTCTGCAAGCCTGGTAATTGATGTTTGCAACAAGATGACACATCATTCGCCTGATTGGTGTTACACTATGTTGAATAAAGTACCATGTATGACGTTAGAAACACACATTTTTTAGTTTTTCGTTTTTACCCCATTGTTATGTCCAAAAACCCGGCGATTTCCCACAAATCTCCCGTTAATGATCTAACCCTAAACAGGATGTATGGCAAAGATGGACAAAGTTCATTGATTTAAGGAGTCCCTTTTTACTTTTTTCAACAACACAGGTAATCCCTATCTTATCAACAACAGATATGGAAATCCACAATGATACAGACAGTTTCTAAAACATATACATGATATAGATATATGACTGGACATCCAGTGTTAACATTTAAGACATTACAAGTTTAACTATAGGAATTCCTACTGCAAAATTGTGTTAGAAACGATTTACAGACATTTCGGTAAATGACCAGTTCGGTAAATTGGATTTATATAGTAAACCCTTTGGACGTTTCGGTAAAAAGGCAATTATATAGTAATTATATGGTAACAATGGGATATATCACATATTTCACCACTGCTCACAATTTGCTGCTATTATCAGGTTCATGGTAAAACGGTTTTCTTTAATCTCTTAGTTGTACTCAACACATCAACAGTCTTTAAAACCCGCTAATTGAGTAATAATAGACGCGTGCCCGAAAATATCAGAGC
Source organism: Cyclina sinensis (assembly GCA_012932295.1). NCBI lineage: Eukaryota > Metazoa > Mollusca > Bivalvia > Venerida > Veneridae > Cyclina > Cyclina sinensis. The sequence goes on along the minus strand of JAAONU010000006.1, from coordinate 19,116,756 downwards.
AATGACTGTGTTAAATAAATAAATAAATATAAATAAATAAATAAAACGCACGTATATATCTCTACCTGCATATCGTAGTGATGTCGTGAAACCAAAGTATAACTGATTAATCTGGGTCCAAACTGAATATAGTTTATACACTATCCAACGGGATGAGGAGTCAAAAAGAAAACAAATTAGGTAATTATTATGTGTTTTTCATATGTGTGACAACTTTACCGAAACGTCCGGCACCCTTAGAAACTGTTTCTAACACACAGATAACTACAATAGAATCTTAGCTGTAGTTCTACATCTTTTCTACTAACCTGTTTCCACTCTAATTCTGACAAGCACATGCGGAGAGAATCTAGATTTCCTCTCGCATGTGAAAGATCTACAGTAATAATATATTTCGGGACTGGTTTAACATCTGCTAAAATCCTCATTTTTTCGCGTTTTATTTCTGCCACTTTCTTCTCTTTAAACGTCAGTTCCCTTCTGAAGTCAACACCTTTGTATATCTCTGAATTCTTTCTGTTTTTCGAGGCACTCATTCTGAATCACTGTCGATCAAATACAATAAAAAAATCGGCTGAAATTCGTTAAGTGTAATGACTGTCACCGTCATAAGTTCAACGGTAGGTGAAAGCGACATACATATTTATTGGGTCATTATTCTCTAAATATAAAACTTATTTCAATAGCAAATCAATTATCAAACTTATCCATTATCAATCACTATATGAATATGAGTTGACGCGTTCATATTTCATGTTCTACTTTTTTTTAAAGTCAGAGGTGTGTTCTGTTACCGCCATTCTTCGCAACATATCAACAAATGAAGCGACACCATACGGTAAGTTGAAGTTAATACGGGCACCTGTCAATTTTCTGTTCCCGGTGTAAGCGTGTGATTTGTTGGACTGTGAAGATTGTACGATTTCCAAACTCCACACAGGGCCTGTCTAAAAAGCGGACGCCTTAAGCGGACGATATAAACATATAGGGAAAACGCTGACGATATAGATATAGAGGAAAAAAGCGGACGATATAGATAAAGAGGAAAAAAGCGGACGATATAGATATATAGTGTAGACTGTTTGATGATTAATCAGGAATTTATGAAGTTTATAAAAATAGTGTATAATTGACTTTTATACATTAATATTTAAAAAAAATTACAAGTTCATAACAAATTGGAAGCCATATAAAAGAGAAAAACGCTGACGATTAAGGAATGGAATCAATGAAAAATAAGCAAATATAATTCAATACATTTTATAATATTTCGTCTCTATTATTTTCGTATTTATCATTATTTTTTTTAATTTAAAGAGAAAAAAGTTTAACATGATACAAATTTATGAAATGCGCTCGTATAATTGCGATGGAGATGTGTAGCAAATCTAATCAAGATACAACAATAAAGTGTGAACAACGCCTGATTAAACGTGTCAATCCTTTGGATACAGAAAATGTAATATGCAATTTGCAGACAATATAAACATATAGGGAAAACGTTGACAATATATAGATACAGACAAATTACACTATATATGGTCAGCATTTTCCCTCTTTATCTATATCGTCCGCGTTTTCTGTAGCCACTTTATTAACTATACAAGTGTCGGTTCAAATACATAAGTGGCACGTGGATACTTGACTTAGTTGATTGATATCTATAGCAAAGAAATTTTTTTAGTTACTTAATTGGATTAAAAATACATTTAAAACTAAGAAAAAAAACCGCTGAATTTTAAATACACCCTTTTTAAATTATATAACTTTATCATATACATGGTTGAAGGCATATTTTTTAATTTATAACAGTTTTCAATTCGCCCACTTTATAACTCTATATATGGTCAGCATTTTCTTTCTATATCTATATCGTCCGCTTTTTCACTCTATGTCTATATTGTCCGCGTTTTCTGAAGCCACTTTATTAAATATACAAGGGTCAGGTGTATGATTAAATGAAATATACAAGTGTCGGTGCGTGATTAAGTCAAATACACAAGTGGCACGTGGATACTTGAATTAGTTGATTGATAGTTATAACGAAGAAATTTTGTAGTTACTTAATGGAATCAATATATCTGAAACTGAAAAAAAAACCCGCTGAATTTAACATTCACCTTTTTTAAATTATATAATTTTATTATATACATGGTTGAAGGCATATTTTTTTTAATTTTTAACAGTTTTCTTTTTGCCCGCTTTATAACACTATATATGGTCAGCATTTTCCTTCTATATCTATATCGTCCGCGTTTTCTGTAGCCACTTTATTAAATACACAAGTGTCGGTTCGTGATTAAGTAAAATACATAAGTGGCACGTGCATACTTGAATTAGTTGATTGATATCTACAGCAAAAAAATATATATATTTTTTTTTTATTTATATCATATATAACCATAAAAAATGCTGAATTTAAAATACCCTTTTTTTCAAGTTATAATTACTTTATTACATAAATGGTAGAAGGCAGATTATTTTAATTTATTTCAGTTTTCTTTTCGTCTTTTATAACTTTATATCGCCAGCGTTTTCCCTCTATATCTATATCGTCCGCTTTTTCACTATATATCTATATTGTCCGCGTTTTCTATAGCAACTTTATTAAATAAACAAGGGTCATGTGTATGATTAAATGAAATATACGGGTGTGTGTGCGTGATTAAGTCAAATACACAAGTGACACGTGGAAACTTGAATTAGTTGTTTGGTATTTATAGCAAAAAAGTTTTTTTTAGTTACTTAATGGAATCAATAAATGTAAAACTAAAAAAAATGCTGAATTCAAAATACCTTTTTTGAATTATATAACTTTATTTTATACATGGTAGAAGGCACTTTTTTTTTAAATTTATAACAGTTTTCTATTCTCCTACTTTATAACTCCATTTCGTCAGCGTTTTCTCCTCTATATCTATATCGTCCGCGTTTCACTATATGTCTATATTGTCCGCGGTTTCTATATCCACTTGACTGAATATAGTATAAAGTGTCATAAGATTTAATTAATATGTCAATTAATGTGCAATTAAGAAAGAAAAGTACAATACAGATCAAAAGTATTTATTAGTTGAATATTTGAAAAGAATGTCAATCTTCACTATATATCTATATTGTCCGCTTTTTCCCTCTATGTCTATATTGTCAGCGTTTTCCCTATATGTTTACCCGTAAAATACGTATGCAAAGAGTCGGCACGTTTAATTTGCCATTTAATAATGTGTTGTTTAAACTTATCTCTTACGCCCTACTTTAATTTACCACACGTGACAGTTGCATTCTTTGCTCTGTTTAATTTAAAATTATTAAGTCAATTAACATGTACAAATAAATAAATAAATTAAAGTTTTTTTAATACGCCTTTTCTTATTAACAATGATTAAGTCAATTAAACTATACAAAAAAAAAATGAAAGATGTTTTTGAAAAACGCATTTTTCTATTTTTCTAACAATGATTAATTAATTAAACTGTACAAATAAATAAACGAAAGTCTTTAAATTATTATATTTATTACACTTGACAGCTTCTTTATACTTTACAAATGACATTTATCCGCCTTTTTAACATGATAGACTTTAAATTAATTACAACGCCCGTTCTTTTTCTACATCTTTTCCCGTAATTTAAAACATAAATAAATAAAGAAATTCAAGGTATTTTAAAATTTTATTGCACTTCATTAATATATTTTATACTTTTTGAAAACAAATTGACTCAAAGACTAATCAAATTTGTTTTTCATCAATATACATGTATATGTTATGTATCATAAGATTATCCTTTATATATCTATACAACAATATTGTTTCTAACTAATATCATTGAATATTACTTTATAAAGCCAATTATTCACCATTTTTTTATAAATTTGATTATGCTCAGTCATTTTACACTATATATCTATAGCGTCCGCTTTTTTCCTCTTTGTCTATATTGTCAGCGTTTTCCCTATATGTTTATATCGTCCGCTTAAGGCGTCCGCGTTTTACACTATGCCCCTCCACACAGCGGTTACTTCCCTTTCATACTTTCCAATTTGCCGACAGGCATGTCACGTGATGATGGTCGAAAGTAAATAAACAAAATGTGAAACGTTTTTTTTTTTAGTTACTTTTTTTAAATTTCATTACATGTAGACATGTGCTAAATCGATGCAATTCCAGTTTAACTAAAATAAGAAGAAAGATAATTTCTTTAAAAAATATCATAGACTACAACTACATATATAGCTGAAATCCAGCTAAAACGCGTGGAGAGGAGGAGCAGTGGTCAAGGGGTTAGAGCACCGGACTTCCGATCGGGAAGTTGCTGGTTCGAAACAACTGTTTGTATCTTACGATGCCTCCTGCCATGAGATTTTGAGAGATTTGCACTGTAGCCAGTCTTTGATAGATTTTTTAATATCAATGCACGGATATCCTTTCGAAAAATGCGAGTTTCATAATACTCCTTATGGTGTGTTCTCACCGCCGATCAGATCAACTCGATCAAGCACGATCAAGCGATCGGGTACTGGTCTAGCTCGGTCTGCATGCGTGATCGGGGGTGGTCGGAGCGGTCTACCTTGGTCGGCATGGCTTGGGCTTCCTACCCGAATTTTTTTGACATGTCAGTAGCAATCGAGTAGCTAAGCGGTCGAAAAGCAATCGTATAGTGATCGAGTAGAAGATCTAGTTGATCGAGAATCAAGCGTGTAACGATCTAGTTTGGTCGGGTATTTATCTTTTACCCGATCTGTACACGATCATCTCGAGTTCTACTCGAGCATTATCCGATTGTAACCCGATCAACTCGACCTCTGTTCGATCTATTGTCCAGAATAACTAGACTACTACCCGACTGCTACATGACCGCACACGATCGCTTCCCGATAGTTATTTGACCATACACGAGTTCACGTGACCAAAACAATATGAACTGATTTGAACCAGGAATGTTTGAAGATTTTATTCTAAACAATTCGATACACCACCATTCACGACTCGATTACGATCATTACGATCTGGTGGGGTGGAAATCTGGCAACGAACGAGCAGAGGTCCAGTTATTCTAGTTGAGTTCGTGTATGACTCGCGTATAGGTCTGGGTGATCGAGGAGAAGTCGGGATGTTATCTTGTTGTCGTTGTAAAGAAGTCGTAAAAAATCGTGTAGGGTCGACTTGAGGTCGTGTAGGAGTCGTGAATGTGCATTTAATCGAGCTTGGCCGGGCTTCATCGGGGAATTTATGTGATTGGTCCATCGAGTTGATCTGATCGGCGGTGAGAACACAGCTTAACGTCAGACACCTGTCCGCTATTTCTCAGAATTACCTCCCATTTACATACGTTCGGTATACACTGCATTTGCAAATGTTCCATTTCGTAAAAACACCGGGGTCATCCTGTGTTAATATATAGTTGCGCACAGACTTAAAACCTATAAAAATAAAATAAGAAAACCGCAACCTATCTCAATTTTTACAAGTGCCAGTGAGATATTTCTCTGTTTGCTGTGTTCATTGACATTTGGTATAATAAATGTAAGTTTGCAGCAGTCATGCAAAAGAACGGGGCGCAAGGTACAGTAGGAATTTAAAAAAATAAAAGAAATAGTCACGGGCCAAGTTTTGACAGCTTCTAAAAAGGGCACTTTTATACCTGCAATAACCATATTTGCTCAGTTCATAGGTTGGCGTGCCGCTAAATGTAGCCGGGTACAGGTTTATAAGTGATAAATCCATAAGTCAGAACCGTGGGGCTTGGTAGCTCAGTTGGTAGAGTGTCCCCCTGAAAGCACTAGCGGATCCAGGGGGGGCGCACCCGGCGCACGCCCCCCCCCCCTAAAATTCCCGGAGCTTACATGTTCTTTGGTATGGAAACAATAAAATATACTATATTTTCCTATTTTTTCTTCGCTCGCTTCGCTCGCGTATCTTTATACAACATTGCCTTTTGAGATGTACTCGTACACAACACAGAGTGCACGCAATTTAAACGTTCCCGCTTAGAGTGATTAAAAGTTACGCCCCCCCTAACCCAAAATCCTGGATCCGCCCCTGGAAAGCGGATGGACCTGGGTTCAAGTCCCGGTCGAGCCACGATTTTTCATCACCTGTTACATTTGGTGCCCAACATAAATAACCAATCTGATTAAAATCATATCATAAACATCGCTATGCTAACCATAGAGAGATCGTGAACTTTAGTCAGATTTCGTAAATAACTTACGTTATAATTTGGCTACTGCTTCGGCAATCGAGAATGTGTTTACAATATTCTCTGTGACTATGAATTTGGGACGAATTCTTAATTTGGAGGGGTATATGTAGCCGGGTACAGGTTTATAGATGATAAATCGAGCAGGCAGAACCGTGTGGCTTGGTAGCGTTGGTAGAGTGTCCGCCCTGAAAGCGGAAGGCACTTGGTTCAAATCCCGGTCCAGCCACGATTTTTCACCACCTGTTACGCTAGTCTATTTTAGCTCGACTGAACATTTGCTGGCTTCGAAACATAGTTATTGACAGCAAATATGCTAAAATCGTAAAAAAGTGTTTTAGTTTGTAAAAAGTGCGGAAAGGATTCTGCCAAGCCCGGACCGTCTTAACGAAAAGCTTCAGTGTATATCGCATACTATATAAGAGTAAAGTTCCATTTGGTGGACCGCAAGTGAACTACACTGAAGAAGTTTCGTATCAGAAAGTGGTGGCCAGGGCTGCACCGGAGAGAACTTCGTTTCTCAGTATGCATGTGAAAGTCACAAGCTGTTTCCTGCCTGCTTTACATTGTCTTTTATGGAGGCTTTGAACTGAAGGAAGTACGACGAAAGAGGGAATTTGCTAAGTTAAGAGTGCTCATTTTAAACGGCTATAGCTCGTGAGTGCAATTAACGATTATCCTGTGGGACGTATCAAATTTTTTACCTCACCAGTCACGTAGTGACAGAGTGAGCTTTTGTGATCCCCTTTTGTCCGTCGTCCGTCCGTCCACAATTAGTTTCTTCACACTCCAGTTGTCACATTTTTGTCTGAGTTGTCATGAAACATTGTCAGGATGTTTGTCTCATTAATTTCTCAGACGAGTTCGAAGATGGGTTTTCCGGGTTGAAAAACTAGGTCACAGAGCCCAAATATAGAAAAGCCTTGTTAACACTCTAGAGGCTACATTTTCAGTCCAAATATCCTGAAAATTTGTCAGAAATGTTTTATTGATGATTTCTAGCTCAAGTTCGAATATAGGTCATCTGAGGTCAAAAAACTAAGTCACAGAGCCCAAACATAGAAACAAACTTGTTTACACTCTAGAGGCTACTTTTCTGTCCAGATATTCTGGAAATTTGTCAGAAAGGTTGTTTTGATAATTTCTAGCTAAAATTCGAATATGGGTCATCTGGGGTTAAAAACTATGTCACAGACCCCAAATGGAAAAACCTTGTTAACACTCTAGAGGTAACATTTTCAGTCCAAATATCCTGGAAATTTGTCAGAAAGGTTGTTTCTATGAAAGTTTGAATATAGGTCATCTGGGATCAAAAACTAGGTCACAGAGCCCAAATATGCAAAAACCTTGTTAACACGCCAGAGGTTACATTTTCTGTCCAAATATCTTGAAAATTTGTCGGAAAGGTTGGTTTGACGATTTCTAGCTTAATTTTGAATATGGGTTATCTGGAATCAAGATCAAACTAGTTCACAGAGCCCAGATATGAAAAAACCTTGTAAACACTTTATAGGAAACTTTTTTACAGTCCAAGTAACCTGGAAATTTGTCAGAAAGGTTGCTTTGATGATTTCTAGCTCAAGCTTAAATATGGGTCATCTTTGGTCGAAAACTAAATCACAGAGCCTAAATATGGAAAAATCTTGTTAACACTCTAGACGTAATATTTTAATTCCAAATAACCTGGAAATTTGTCAGAAAGGTTGCTTCTGTGATTTCTAGCTCAAGTTCGAATATGAATCATCTAGAGTCAAAAACTAGGTCACAGAGCCAAAATATCGAAAAACTTTGTAAACACTTTAGAGGCTACATTTTCAGTCCAAATGTCCTAGAATTTTGTTGGAAAAGTTGTTTTGATGATTTGTAGCTGAAGTTTGGATTTGGATTATCTGGGGTCAAAAACTAGGTCACAGAGCCAAATATCGAAAAACCTTTTTAACACTCTAGAGGTTACATTTTCAGTCCAAATATCCTGGAAATTTGCCAGAGAGGTTATTTTGATGATTTCTAGCTCATCTTTGAATATTGGACATCTAGGTTAAAAAACTAGGTCACAGAGCCCAAAAATGGAAAAACCTTGTTAACACTCTAGAGGTATCATTTTTAGTCCAAATAACCTGGAAATTTGTCAGAAGGATTGTTTCTATAATTTCTAGGTCAAGTTTGAACATGGGTCACCTGGGGTCAAAAACCAGGTCCATAGCAACTTAGTTAAAAATAGTCATACTCAGGTGAGCGATACAGGGCCATCATGGCCCTTTTGTAATTGTAGTTGTCGCTACGAGCAATTGTTTGTGACCACCCCGATGTCTGTACGTTTCGGATGGTGCAGGAGAGCACCGTGTTTTTTGAGAACTTATACAGAATTTATTATGTTTATCTGTTACAATATAAGTATGCCGTTCCGCTGGGTGGACCACGAGAGAACTGCACTGAAGCAGTTGTGTGTCAAAGAGCGGTGGTCAGGGCTGCACCGGAGAGAACTTCGTTTTTCATTATGCACGTGGAAGATTCAAGCTGCTTCCTATGTTTTATTGTCATTTATAGAGGCCTTGCAATAGAGCCGTGCCCCACTGAGAAAGTGTTAAAAACGCAAATATCACGTGCAGTTCAACACATTGTGTGATACCACTCCATACTCTTGAGATATACACATCACTTTCAGCTACTTAAAGTTAAATCTAACCATTATCTATCATGGTATGGCTGACGCAAGTACAGAGAGGTCATTCAATTGCAATGCTATTGGAAGTTCAACAGCAACAACAGGTTGCTAGGCAGTTTGGTGGGAACATTTCCACCATAGAACGACTTGTCGGGCGCCTGAGAAACCTACCGTCCTAGATCGGGACGTTCCCGTGTGACGACGCCCCGTCAAGACAGGACTATACGTCTTGCTCATCTTCGTAATCGCCACCTTGCTGCAACTGAAATGGCTGTTAATATTGTAGGCAATCATAATCGCCACATTCATGCACAAACTGTAAGAAACCGACTTGGCGATCACGGTCTGCAATTTCGTCGTCCTAACGTTGGTTTGCCCCTTACTCCTGCACGTTGCGCGCGTCGTTTAGCTTGGTGGACGGCTCATACTGAAAGATTGTTCCCAATGCATCGATGAAGACGAGTGTTTTTCACGGATCAGTGTCGGCTCACCCTGATTCTTTCAGATGATCGACGCCGTGTATTTCGACGTGTGAACTTTTTGCCGACGCTTTGACGACGATTGTGTTTTTGAGAGGGATAGGTTTGGCGGCTCGGTTATGGTCTGGGGAGGGATATTGTACGGGGTAAAGTCACCGTTAATTGTGATATATTGAAATTTAACTGCCGTAATATAGAGGGATGAAATTCTTCGCCCTGTTGCAGTCCCAAATATTCAGTAGCACAACTTAATCTTTCAGCATGACAATGCACGGCGTTATATAGCCAGAGTTTATCGAGACTCTCTGGCAAACCATAGCATTCGACACCCATTCGACTGGCCACCATACAGTCCAGATTTGTCCCCAATTGAACATCTTTGAGATGAACTGGACAGGAGGGTAAGGAGGCGCCAGAATCCCCCCGGTACTTTTGATGAATTATATAAGAACTGCTTTGTTGGAGGAGTGGAAAAATATTCCCATGAGAAGGATAAATGCACTTATGAACTCCATGCATAGGGGAATCAGGGCAGCGACAAATGCACAAGAGAGGGCGGGGGAGGGGTACATACGAGATATTGAAGAGAGAGTCGATTTCATTTTGTGATTTTGGGGGGTACCATCAAATATGCTTCAATTACTTGAGAATCACTGGTTAGAATCAAATGAAATTTGGCAAATTTGTTAATTAAAGATTAATTGTTAAACTGATATAAACTATTCTCTGGAGCATTCAAACATGTATAAGTTCATCCTGCGTTTCTTTTTTGATTGAGTACATTTTATACTGTATAATTCAGTTCCGCTGGCTAGAAACTTTGTGCAACTGAAAGAAAAAAGACATAAAAAAGTCTTCGATACTTTATCCAAATAAAGATGGAATACTTTTATTACAAATAAGTAGGAATGAGGGACATTCCTGATAACAAATTATCTCCCTTTCTCTGATAACATCAAAGGTAGACCAAATTGCATATTGGTCCTTTCAGTTGGAATCCTCTAACTTTATCCTTGTTTCTCTTTGTGATAGTCTTGACTTTTAGTTGTGAAAATTGTCACTTATATGTTAAATCAAAAAGTTAGGATTGTCAAAAAACAAACATATTGGTGTGAACAAAACAAGTTGCTAAACTAAATGTGTAATCTGACTACCATTTTTGCAAACAATTAGGCTTAATTATCACTATACCAAAAAGAAAATAGCGATGAAAGCAGAGGAATCCAAATGAAAGGAGCAATGTATTTATCAGAGAGTATTCAGTGTAAATAATCCACTAATGTCCCCCATTAAGACCAGGGTCAATGAAACTAAAATACGAGACCAACTTCAAATTAAGACAACTTTGCACTAGTCCACTTTGTGATCTTAATATTAAGATTTTACTGTATATTAAATGAAATGTAAAACAAAGAAGTCTCCAAATAAAGATGTACAGTAGAACCACTCCAAACCGGACCCCATCTAAACCGGACTCCCCTCTAAATCGGATAAATCAGCCAGTCCCTGTTTTTTTTCTATTTATAATTTACCCCTGCAAACCAGATACTCTTGCATTCCGAATAGCGGACGATTTTGCAGAAAAAAATAGTCTATTTCAACGTAAATCCACCCCTGAAAACCAGTCTTTACTTCCCATGGCTAACAATTGGTCATGCACTTCCGATTTTAAAACTTGCTAAAATCAAGTTTGTGTCAATATACAGAACATACAGTCCATTCGCGATGCTACGAATATGCATCGGACCCTGTAGAATTTTCGTTATTTTGCATTTTTTGTAGAATCGCATTTTTATTCTTACATGGTGTTGATACTATCGTAAACCGTCAATACCGTTCGTTATATATTGCTCTCGTGATATGTCGGGGTAAATTAAGACTTAAATAATAAAGAAGAAAGGAACGATTGATGTTATTTCATTGCATATTTACATTTTGATTTTATCAATCAATGCAACAGAAATGCATATATAAAACAATATAAAATTGTACATTGACACAGGGCTTTGTAAATTAAAGCCCTGATTGACATAATGTCGTAAGAAGGTCTTTATACCGTTTAAAACTTTTGATATGTTTTGTGTAGCAATCGAACAAACCCGCCAGTATTCATTGGGGCGGTAACTGCTTAATAACAATAAACACAAGGCGATCTGCGGGAGCAATAGGTATCACTGTAAGAGGTGTACCATTCACTGTACTGCATCTTTATTTCACAGTTAATTACCTTATGAGACATATGTGATAATTGTTCGCTCAAATGCATTTTTCGTTAAATCGCAATTCGTTTGAATCGCATTTTATCTTTACGTTAATTGAATAAAGAAGAAAATATGACGGGACCGATAACTGTTTTCCTAGTACCGGTATTTCGATGTACTGCGATTCGTAGCAGCGCGATTGGACTGTAAATGGTTTTTATTCCTTCTACATTTGGAGGCATTCATTGGTTTAAATTTCATTACTGAATACTCTTAGTTTGCAACTTCCTTTAGATTGTAAACATAAACTGACAAGTTTCAAATGGCCAACAATTTTACACTTTTATACAATTTATTTTTTTCTTTGTTTTGTACTGCTTGAAAATGACAATTTAATGTCCATTTTTTCCCAGTTACAAAATGGCATAAAACACCAAACAAAATACTCTTCTATTGTAATAAACCATGACAATAATGCAGCTGTCAACACAAAATGTAATCATGCAAAAAAGACAACAACCTCTGTGTAGGTCTCTGCTTCCAAATATAGAAAACCCCCCTAAACCGGATACCCCTCTAAACCGGAAAAAAGGCCCAGTCCCAAGCTCGTCCGGTTTGAAGGCGTTCTACTGTACATAAATATGTTTTGGAAAAGATGATAACAGTTTGTTAAAACTAGATAAGCATTGGCATTAAATGTGGCAAGAAACTTTGAGATTACACAAATAAGACCACCAATAGGTAAAAACCGACAAAATGACAAAATACTAAATCCAATCACTTATGACAACAAAACGGAGATGGCAGGATTTTTCAATTTTCATTATCTTTGAAATCCAAATATACAGCTCATCAAAAAATATCCTGAATGGTCACAAAGTCGAGCTCTGTAGTTAACTAAAATTTAACAAGGGTAACAACTCCGCAGCCTTTTACTCCACAATGCTATTTAATTGTCATTAATTTTTCAAATCAGTTACACTAAAATGGTCATGGACTTATGCTACAAAACTTTTCTATTAGTTCATAAAGGATGTCACCTCGTCAGACAGAGATGATAAAGTAATGACTTGCACTTGACGCTTTCGACAAGAAGTAACAAAATGTATATTTTTTGTTCTATTCTCCATCTTATTGGCCAGAGATCTATCTGTTTATTGTAGATACCAGTTTGCCATTTGACCAATGCAGGGTTCAATTGTATTAGGTTGTTGGGGATAGTGCAAGAGAGTAATTTCAGAGACACCCCTGGTTCTTTTCCATACTCAGTATATAGCACTCAGTTAATGTCTCACCTTAAAGACAGTTAGTAGATGATTGGAAGATCAAACTTAATAACTACTGGAATACCAATCCAGCGGGTAACCACTGGACCACTGATCTGCTTCTGTGGCTAGAGATTATTTCATTGCCAGAGTGATATGAATGGGGGACATTAGTGGATTATCTACCCTGAATACTCTCTGATATTACCTTGGTCCTACCATTTGGATTCCTCTGCTTTTATCGCTATTTTCTCTTTCAGTATGGTGAAGCCTAATTATTTGCAACAGTGGTAATCAGATTACACATTAAGTTTAGCAACATATTTTGTTAACACCATTATCTTTGTTTTTTGATAATCCTAACTTTTTATTTAATATATAAATGACAGTTTTCACAACTAAAAGTCAAGACCATCACAGTAAGAAACAAGCCTAAAGTCAGAGGATTCCAACTAAAAGGACCAATGTACTATTTGGTCTACTTTTGATGTTATCTGAGTAAGGGAGATAATTTGTTATCAGGAATGTCCCTCATAATGCCAGACAAAAAAAAAAAAATTAAAAATTTCTTCTATGTAAAAACTAAATTTCTCATTTTGATTCCCTCCCCTGATTTTATGTTGAAATAAATCACAACACGGACTTATCAATCACATATCTGTCAATCAAAAAGTTGACTAAAATCAGATCAGAGCAGCACAAGAAATCAAAACACCATGAAAAATATGAGTAAATGTTATACATGATCCTATTTTACTCGAGAAAGATATAAATACTCTTTATTAAATAGTTATCTAAAATGTGTTCATAACAAAATAAAATAATTATTTATTACTAGCCAAAAACATTGTTATTACCATATTGTTATGAAAGACACATAAACACAACTGAAAACTGAAACATGTTTTTTCTTATATGCAACATATGTAATAACTAAAGTCAAGTTTTAAAGGGAGGCACACATAAGCAGTAGCAACACGAGTTTTCATATCTGAAAAAGTTTTATCACTGAATTCATGAGATTTGCGGGGAGATTTGATCATTGTATCAAGATAACACAATTTTTATTTTATGCCTACCAATGAAATATAGGGAAATATCAGTGAGATAAAAGTGATAATACACTGTTTTGAATCAGTTAATTACCATTTTGATAATACATGTTTGTGCCCGAACTATTGAATATTGAGTATTAATCCGTTTTTATAATTAAAGTATGTATGGCAAAATTCAATAAATATTGATAAACTGTGTAGACAAAAATAAATATTATTTGATGAAAGTGTATTCAGTTTATTTCAGCAGAAGTAAAGTTATCATATGTATTGGAGATTGTCTGCACTTTTTTTTGTGCGGAGTAACCAAAGTACGCATTAACTGATTTGGGGCTCACCATGGGGAATTTATTGAAGGCCCTGATTAAAAATGTCATAAAAAAACCTATTTTTGACGTGTTGGCATAAAATAAAAAGAAAATTTGTTTGTTTTTTAGTGGAAGATGGGAATTTATTTCATCTCGTGAACACCATATGTTGATATTTTCACTCGTGGCTGCGCCACTCGTGAAAATATCACATATGGTGTTCACTCGATGAAATAAATTCTCATCTTCCACAAAAACAAACAAATATCCTCTATATGGTCTATTAAATCTTTCGATCCTAGCAAAGCGTTTTCAAGGAACCTTTAATTTTGTTCTATTTTGATTATTTTTCATTGCCTTTACACCGAATAAGTCCATGTATATTTAATAATTACTTCACTCATTTGGTTCCCAGTTCGTTATGCAGCTTAGGATGTATACCGCAAAGGCTAGATTACTAATCGGTAACTGTGTAAACATAATAATTTTAGACTTTATACACGCGCTGATGTGCTAAAAGTGTTTGGGAAAGTCCGATGAAATCAATACCGTTTCGTTAGGAGGTTTTCAGGTGTAATTGTAGAAACAGTAGTGCCGTTGCTCGTTCGTGAGGTGAGCCAATCGAAAGAGGTGGAAATGCATAGAATTCCAATGGAAGAAATCGAAATGTTGCTGTAAAGAGGATGTCGTTCGTTGGATGTGACGTTTTTGGAAAACTTTGGACTCTACATTGTTCACGATTTAAAGATTGAAAACTCTTTTGCTACTACTGGTTTTTGTGTTTTAGAAGTATACGTTTTGCCTTGCAACCTCATTTCTTCCTGAATGCTGGCTTCCCATGCACGTACATTTCGTTTCTTCTTTCTGCTTGGCATTCTTTTAAGCGACTGACTCACAGATGGGCCGACGATAAAAAAGAAAATGTTTATACATCTAGAACTTATAGCTGTTATTGTTAGGAACATATCTAAACTAAGTTACTGACTCATTTTTTGATACAGAAAAACATCAAAATATAAAATTTTACACATTTTATGGGAAAAAAATATCCCTTTAGTCACGGGGTAGGAACTTTATTTATAACATTAATTTTGATGAATCTTGATAAATAGTCTCTGTGGCTCAGTGGTGTAGATCGTCGCCTTACATTTTACTGACCGAAAGGTCATGGGTTCGAATCCTGGTATAATCAAAACTTGTTTTCAGTTTTCATGTTGTATAAAAGCATAATACTATGATTTTTTCCAGTATATTAACTGCTCTTAAATTTTAAAGAAAAAAGATTCAGCTAAATTCTGCGAGTCAGTCGCTTTAAGTGGACTCTGATAATCTGCCCTGTTGTGTGGTATAACAATTTCATTTTCAGTTACATCGGAAACCTTGCTGTTGGTTTTTACTCATGTACTTCAATGGTGTTGTGTGTTCTGCGCATATTTCAACATTCTTTTACTTAGATTGTTTCGACCTGAGTTCACAGGCTTCACAGCATTTTATTGGTTTAACCCCTAACAGCAAGGTATGCTGTGTCAATGTGGTTTTGAATGTTACTTTCAGCTGGCACTGATGGTTTAACATTAATGATATTCTTAATGTACAGAAAAAAAATATCAGCTATTGCTAATGTCAGTCTGAAATACTTGTATTCCAAATGCAATTTTACTTCAGGTATTAATCTCTCTATCAAAACTTCAGTGGAGTCATTTTCTGTTGTACATATTGGAATAAAGGCAGAGTATCGACAGAGTAACGTTCTTTGTTTTCTTAAATGCATTCACACATGGATGTTACCAATTGTTCGTCATAGTTCTGTCTTCCATGTTTTTTATATTGCTGCAACGACTGAAATACGTTCACATTCATAAGATGCAAACAGTTGGTCAAGTCGGTTTTTGTGTAAATTTCTTGTTTTGCCACTGACCGTTCCAAGACGGTAACCCTTCGGGTTCTCGTTTTCGATAATTGTTTTTGATGTCTTTTTTTTCATTGATCTTTAAATGAATTCTTGCTATATTTTCCTCTTCCTTTGCAATGTGTAGGGACTCTGTGTTTCTGACTGTGGTTTTTCTTGATATGCATTTTTCACTTTCTTGTTTTTGTCCTTATAGTGTGCAATGTTTTACTCAACCTGGTGGCCTTTTCTATTTGAGTTGGTATTTTTCTTTGATGTTGTTTTTGTTTTTCTGTAGAAAAAATGAATCGTTTTTTTGTAAGTTTGTCAGAAACTGAATTTCTGTTTTTCCGTTTGAGAAGCTTTTCCTCTCTGTCTATGGTGTTTTTGAGCATTATATATAAGCATGAAATTCCGGTGGGTGAACTGCTAGTAAACTGCACAGAGGAAGTATCGTGTCAGAAAATGGTGGCCAGGGCTGCACCGGAGACAACTTCGTTTTTCAGTGTGCAAGTGAAAGTCAAAAGAAATTTAGCAAACTGTTTCCGAGAGGCATTGTGATAGATGAAAGTACCAAGAAAGTGGGAATTTGCTCTGTTCAAACCGCTCTCTTTGAACAGCTATAGCTCGGTAACAAATTGGCCGATTTTACTGTAGGAAGAATCAAATGAAAGTCTACACTACGGACAAAGGTTTGACACAATTCTGACGTCAATAGGTTTGATGAATGGTGCAAGAAAACTCTGTATCTTTGAGTTCTCAAAAACACGGTGTAGATAATTGGCCGTATACCCGATATATCGTATACTATATAAATATGAAGTTCTGGTTGGTAGACCGTGAGCGAATTGCAGTGTGGCAAAATCGTGTCAGAAAGTGGTGGGTGGCCAGTGCTTCCCCAGGTGAGAAGTTCGTTTTTCAGTATGCATGTGCATGTCACCAAAGGATAAGCGAACTATTTCCTGCGCTACATTGTCATATATAGAGGCATTGTAATAGAAAAAGTACCGAGAAAGCGGGAATTTGCTCTATTCAGAGCACTCAATTTGAACGGCTATAGCTCGGAAACGCCAGGACCAATTTTTCTGTATGAAGGTATCCAATTTAAGTTGACGGTTTAATTTATTCCGACGTCTCTACGTTGCCAGATATTGCAGCAGATCACCGTGTTTTTGAGTCCTCAAAAAACATGGCGTATGGAATTGAGTGTTTTATATCGTTTACTAAATAAGTCTGCAGTTCCGCTTTTTGAACCGTGAGCGAAATACACGAAGGCAAAATTGTGTCCGCAAATACTGACAAGGACTGCACAAGAGAGAGCTTCGCTTTTCAGTATTCATGGAAGTCAAAAAACAAAATTTGGCGTACTGTATCAGTGCGGCAATATCGTGTCAAAAAGAGGTTGCCAGGGCTGCACTGGTGAGAAGTTCGTTTTTTTCAGTATGCATCTGCATGTCACAAATGGATGAGCGAACTATTTCCTACGCTTCATTGTCACATAGAGAGGCACCGCAATAGAAGAAAGTACAGCGAAAGTGGGATTTTTTTCTGTTAAAAGCAAGTACTTTGAATGGCTATAGCTCAGAACGCAGGGAATAATTTAACTGTAGGAAGTGTCAAATTCAAGTTGATGCTACGGACAGAACAGCTGTAGCACTCATGTGAATTTTGTTTTTTAATAAATTCTTTCTTTGCAAGAGAAATTTAATTTTGATTCTAACACGATCTGAAATATTTACTACATAAACATATAGGAAAACCAGTTGTTTTTTATTCTACGATAAAATATGGCTGTTACATTGTGCGCCCACCTATTCCACACTACACATAGTTTGATCGTATTTTCTCTGTTTGCCGTAAACTTAGTATAATTTCATTTCTTAAATGTGACAGTACAAAAAATAAATCCCTTTTCACGTAAACAAATATTAGGCACTCGTACTTAATAAGTACAAACTTATTTTTTCACCGTGGGAAAATGTTGAGATGGAAACGCTATAGAAATAGTTCCGATTTCCGGTTTATGAATGAAATCATATCACGTGACACGAAACGATCGTTGTAGTAGTAGACAAACTTCCGGTTCGTCTGCAAACCTACTAACACTGCAGAAAATGACAATAAAGTTTACTGTTATTTTTATTCATGGAAATTTTTGTGTTGTTTTAAAAAGATTATCTACGTTTGTCCTTTGTTTAAATTAATTGCAGATTTCATGAATAAATATCAGTATCGATAAATTCCGGTATGTACTCCTCTCTACACTAGGGTGTAAATTGTAACAGCTTACCCCGCCTACTGACACTTTACATAAATGCTTGCAAAAATAGTTCTAGATATTTTCGTGGTTAGAATCGAAATAATAAATTTGTTCCCATTTTTTATGAGTGAATAAAATATAGGTAGTCGTTCGGATGCAGCGGAATTAAATCACTCGTGCTACGCACTCGTGATTTAATTCCTACGCATCCGAACGCATCACTCATAAAAAATAGGAACATATTTATTATTTCTTAATTAAAACGATTAAACCCTGTATCCTAAATACTGTAAAAATCTTTGATCACTGTATTACGCAGCAAAATTTATGAATTTTACGTTTCCTAAGATTTTGATTAATTGTACGATTCTTGTTGTTTGTTATTCTAGCAATTTATATGACATGTTTTTTATAGTTATCCCTGTGTTCCTTTAACTGCTTTCTAGCTTGTTAAAATGACAGAATATGTTGTCTTTTGGCTCTTACTTTTATTGTTAAAATGATAAGTGTAACCATCTGTAAGTCTGAAACCTTTTTACTTGACACATTTCTCAAAATGTCATACCCTTCTAAATAAGTATCTCAAAAATTGTCAATCTGTCGTTTTTTCACCTTGTATTTATTGTAATGATTAATTTTTAAATCATTGTAGTCATATAATTGTCACCAGAAGCCCAGTATTGTTTCCATGCTCTATTTAAATAGCATTATTTCACTGTATGCTCAGCGGGTCAGTGGTCCAGTAATTACACGCAGGACTTGTATTCCAGGGCTCGCGAGTTCGATCCCCTGCTCTTCCATTAATATTATTTAGTGTTCATTGTCCTACGGTTGAGACGTACCATGT
The DNA here is from genome assembly GCA_012932295.1 of Cyclina sinensis. Classification (NCBI taxonomy): domain Eukaryota; kingdom Metazoa; phylum Mollusca; class Bivalvia; order Venerida; family Veneridae; genus Cyclina; species Cyclina sinensis. The sequence continues at coordinate 19,097,588 of JAAONU010000006.1, read as the reverse complement.
ATCAGTGCTATATGCTGAGCAGGGAAAAAAAGCAGGGGTGTCTCTGGAATCGGATGCTTTTTATATCTTGCACTATCCTCTAAAAACTAAAATAAATAAACTCTGCTACGGGCGTCGGTCATATGAGCAACCTGTACCGAAGATAAATATACATACCATATGCTCAAACATTTGGCTATCTTTCTCAAACAGTCTAAACACACCTTCAGTTTGTCTGTCAGACCGGAAATGACGACAAAGACACAAACGTCAAGCAGCATATTTTTAGGTTAGTTTTTTATTCCAAATGAACATGTATATTTATAAAACTATATCAATACAAATATAAAGAAGTACATTTAAATTTTGTAAGAGATTCGTTTGCAACAAAAAATACACATTTCCAGACGTAAAAATAAGCATTTAATGCCCACAGACATTCATATCAAGAAACTTGACAACGTATAAAATTATAATATTTATAGATGTACTGTAAAAATATATTTTAAAAGAATCTAAACACCAACAGTAACATTACATTATACATATAAACAAATAGAACGAGCTTTCAACCTTTCTTGGAAAAGGGAGAAAAAATATGCTTACTTGTTTACAGTTATTATCCACATAAAATACACTATTTTCATTGCCTATAATAAAAACTTTCAGTACGATGCCTTCCCCATAATAGGTTAAATATTATCCTGTTAAATGATTTATTTTTTCATATTTTCCCGGTAACAGTTTGATAATAAGTAAACATCTAAAAAGTTTTTTAAGTATTAAAGGATTTACAGTGAAAAATAAGACAAGTGCACCGTATAAGAATCCCCACTCTTTTAAAATACGTCACTTTTTTTCAATGAATTATTTGAATTAATTAACAAGCAATTAGTATGTCCACTTCGTAGCGCTTGTTCAAAGAAAAAGAGAAATTATGATTTATTTTTTTGTTTAACGATATAAGAAGTCTCTATATATTTCTTACAACTTTTAAGTTATCATTTCTTCAGTTGCCTATAGGCAGTGATCTGTCTCTGTTACACCCATCAAACAACTTACGTTTCCCTCAATCCCAGAAACCTCTCCTTTTCAAAAACCGGAAAGGAAACATGCCAGGTTGTGAAAGAGGCGGGACTTTAATGGTTGTGGTAAAAGTGGCCAATCACGGCGCTGTAAAACAAGTTTCCTCGTCATGCTCACACAAAATCGCGTGATTCATTTTTTAAAACATTTTTTATTCAAATTTGTTTAACTTTTTTTTAATACTGAAAAATAATAACACCCGAGATGTAAAAATGTATGAAGAGCGATAGGAAAAGTTTATGTCAGTGCTTTTTACAAAAATAAATCATTGACTTTGCCAAAACTGTGACAGAAAGCACCAATATAAATAATGACATTTGATTAAAACACCCGATAGATATGATATTTGATTAAAACATCCAACCGATTCACCGTAGAAATGGACCATATCTATGTGAATATAAAACTCATTGTGTATTTAACTTCACAAACAGTAATCTCAAAGAAATAACCACACACAAAAAATAAAAAGGTAAATTAAAAGATACCTTTATACAAACAGCAGGATTTCTTTTCTTTCAACTGACAACAAATATCAAACATAACTGGATTTCACTATATTTGTAAGTTTATTTATCTGTAATGAGTATATCTTCAGTTCTATGTCAAGCTATAGTCAACTCTGGATTTCCTTTATGCCAAAACTTGCAGTATCTTAGTTCTGGCATTTTAGTTTTTGAGCACCAAGGTTTGTCACTAAAACAAATCGCCTGAGAAAAATTTTGGCAATTTCTCTCTGTCTGTACCCATATCAAAAAAGTTTACTGTGATTTAATTATATTCATAAACCGATGAAAGGTAAATCAAAAATATAAATGCCCCAATTGTCTTACTCCAAGAAAAATACATTCTGAAAAAAGGGCTCTGTAAGTTATCTTTACAATCCTGAGGCCACAAACACTAAATTATAAATGCCCCAATTATTCCAAAGTTCTACTTTTTTCAAAGAAAAAAAAATGGAAATTTTGCTTCTGATTTGGAGACCTTCTTAAACCAAAGTTTAGTTGCAACTAAACATTCAATCCTTATAAACACAAAATGGCACTGGCTATCATGGATTTTCATGTAGAAAATTTAAAATCTGGCAGCTGAAACAATTCATAAATAGCAAAATATGTCACACTCTAGACGCAAATCGACATCTGCCGGGCATCATTTTTAGAGGTCACGTGGCAGCATTTGCTATAAATATCCTTGACATCTCCATGAATATTTCGTGCTTTCTTATATTTCGAAACGGCGTCACAAAGGATATGCCATCAGAAATGACTATCTTGTCTTACAAGATATAATGATCTGTCTGTAAGTACAGTGTTTTGCTGTTATTTTGTATGTTCTCATAGCTTCATATATTCACGTTCTGCATTAGCTGAAAAAATAATGGACAGTAGTAATGGAAAACATGTACTTCTCTGAGGAAACTGAGAATCAGACAGTTATATTCAAGCTGATGAACATTTGGATAAACAACAGAGAGACAGCAGACGGATGAACACAATTCTAAGCAGAAAATGGAACAAAGAGTACACATGTTGACTGCATCTGTTTTTTGTTACAAACCTGTTATCATAAGTTATTTCGAACTTGTGAAAAGCTAAAGCCAGTAGTTTAAAGACTAACAAAAAGAAAGAATAGCATCTGTTATATTGAATGTAACAACTACTGGAGCCTATCCATATTTTTCACCTCTGATTTAGTCAGTGGCAAGTGTAGTATTTATTCAATTCATCTTGACTATCTTTGTAAAGAACGTCAAAAGTTTGTCTTTTTCCCCGTCATCTTTTTTAACAACAGGAAAAAAGTTATAAGAGTCGCGATTTTCGTTCTTTTATTGTTCAACTCACCTTGCACATCTTTTTGAAGAACATGATAAGTGTGGTAGTCTTTGGAAGAGTCATTGTCATATGCTGGGTTGAAATACTGGCCATTCGCATCCTGGGTTGGTTCTACATATCCATCACCCTCTGCCCCGTCCCTGTCTGGTACTGCCGGCCTTTTGATACTTGGTAGAGACCTAAATGCCCAAAATAAATAATAATAAAACAATTATGATAGATCTACATCAAGTAATTTTAAAAGAAGGTTCGATGGCTATAATACTTAGTGGAACCCCTGCACGTAAAAAAAAAGCTTTAGTCCAGACGCAGACATGGTCTTTACTTTATTTTAAAACGTATTGACACTTCATTCAAATGTTACAACAGGCTAAAGATTAACATTTGTGACCAAGGTTATACAAATAACGCCAATGACTGATCTACATATCATGTTTATTCGAATATTTGAATACACGTCCTTTGATACTAGCAATATTTTTCATATTTGCATCTTTATTTTTGTAACGCTTCATAGTAAATGACATTTAAGCGCTTGTTTCCAAGTACCCTTCAAAGTGAGACGCCATAATTACGCCATAATTATGATGTCATATGACAGAAGACGACTTACCTGACGTCATTATCATCAATGTAGTCATACACTTCCTCGTCATGTTTGGTATTTTGTTTCTTTGGTGGCGCTTTGTTTGGTTGTGGTATATTGTTCTGAGCACGTGTGTTGTAACCAGGGTTTCCAGCTCCAGGAAATCTTGGGTTGTTTTCAAAGTAAGAAGGTGCTCTCCTGTCATGGGGAGGGGCGTTTAAGTCCTAAAATAAATAGATTAAATCACGTAGATATTAGAGCGAAAACAGCAAAGATAAAGCAGAGTCACAAAAGAAGGGAAAACAAGATACTAAACTAACAGGACTTTAGAATATATCTAAGAGCCATGGTCTTTGGTCACGTTATCAAATATTTGCGCTATACCTCTTTTTAACTGTCAAATGTTTGCTTGATATGATCTTAACATCTCTTACCGTTAGATTTGGAAATTTATTCCTTGATTTTTCCATATTTTTCTTTCTTCTCATGATTAAACAAGCAGCAATGATTATCACAGCAATCACAAGGACACCGCCGATTGCCCCACCCACTATTGGCAATGTATTACCTGTAGACAGAAGAAACAAATGTTATGGTTTGACAAAATAATGAATCCTTTTGAAAGATCCGGTGAACATAGATTATATTTTAATCCTAACAACTCGTCCATCTCCGGAAATGCTGTGAAAAGGATACATGTCATTCATGTGGAATAGAATGAAAGCAGTTTAGTGATGGATGTCTTTTTAATACATCAGACGGGATTTCCGTAAAAACTCGCCGATGACGTCAAACGAAGGTTATATTGATAAATATGACGGATATTGTATATTCTGAAATGTCATTTATCTGTTATTAATATTATTTAGTTTGAACATGATCAGGCACTGCCATGTTTGTGAAAATGAACAGATCTTTCGATTAGTGATTTAAACTGCTTAACACATAAAATGCATGCACTTAAGTATTATTAAGAAGGCTATTACTAAGTTAACTCCAAACTTTAAAGAAAAACCATGCAAAAATACTGTAATGATTCATAGGTCATAGACTGTCAAACGTCATTGACAGTAGGAACGAAGAATATTCCGAGCACACCTTTCCATTATTCACACTTTGTATTCTCATAAGAACTTCTTTGATTCTGCTCTCCATATTTGTTGTGTCATAGATAAATACCGATAAACAACTTTCTCCATTAACTTAAATCTGTCTTAAATTACATTAACTACAGGTCGTTTGAATATTTTCATGTTGGTTGTTGTTCTTATTGTTTACTTCAATTATTTCTGCTGGCAAAGACTTGATAAATTATGGCAATCGAGTTGTTTTAGTGAATAAAGTTAATAAAGAGGTGTTTATGGTAAGAACACGAGATGAGTTTTTGATACATAAACTGTCTTGAAAATAATTCTCACTGGATAAAAAATGGGTTCAACTGTGTTCTGAATTTTAAATGATGGAAAATTGATGATAAAAATGCCTTCTATTTAGAACAGTCATTTCTGGAAGCTAAAAAGTAACCATGGTATAAAATGCATGTATTCGGCGCTGTGTTTAATCAATAAAACTGTTGACTGTTACAATGTATATATAAATGGGTCTCCGTCCACCATAAGTTAATTGTAAATCTTTCTTGAATAATAAACTCACAGTGTCCAATGTTTGTTAAGTCTAGAACTGTTTTTAAAATTTCGAAACTGCATGCAAATTAAGTAAATGTTGCAGAAAAACCCAACACCGACATGAAAACAAATTTAACTAAGCGGTTGTAGCTAATTTTCATCACCGATAAAATGATTGATGGCGTATTCTGAATTTGAAGTTGTCATTAGCGGCTCTGAAGTAGTCCATCTTGTTGACGATGACGATAATGGAGATACAGTTGTTTCTGTTTTAGGAATGTTCTCATTTTCATCATCTCCACTTCCGTCGTAAACATCCGTTGTGACTGCTGTTCTGTATACCTCTGTTGTTATCGTAGAAGACTGCCGCCACCACGAGGTCCAAGAGGATATGGACGTTCTTCTTGATGTTGATATAGTAGCTGATGACGTAAGTGACCATTATTTTATGAAACCTTCTTAGATTATTTTAGTTTTGATTTCCTGTCAATTTTTTTCTTAACAAATGCGGTCAAAAAGTGTTCCCATGACGTCAACACCTGAGTAGATGTACGTGTTATTCAGATTTATTGTTTACGTTGTTATAATGGGGCACATAAAAAACACCTTTTTCTATTTTCAGAAGTCTTAACAAATGGTTATAAATGTTTCATATGATTTGGTTACTTAAGCAAAGATCTCTATGATACTGAGCATGTACCTGATTCTCTGAATATTCACAGGAATCCGACGTTTTATCCAAGAATTCACCGAGATGGGAATGAAAGCATTGCCACTCTCTGTGGCAATGCTTTCATTCCCATCTCGGTGAATTCTAGGATAAAACGTCGGATTCCTGTGGAGTATCTATATCACAATACAACACAACACATTTTCAATATAATTCATCGTATGAAAAAGCAAAGGAAGTGTCTGAACATGTGATGGATAAACGCAAATAATTGAATCTAGCAAGATCGAAACTTACTGCTTTGTGAGCCTTTGTTGCCCGGCTCTCCTTCGTCTGTTTTCTCTGTTGTAACGGGCGTTGTACTAAGTGTCGTCTGCTCGGTACTTGAACCGTCATGCTCCCAACATGTATCACAGCATTCTCGACGGCGAAATGGTGGGTACTCACCACAACGTGTTTCATCACAGTATTTGTGTATGTCTCCATATTCACAACCTGCATGGAAATTTTATGATTATATATGCAATATGGAAGTGTTAGGCCAATATATTTTTGTTAAAAAACATCTTGGTTTCTGAGACAAAAATTGGTGTGAAATATTTCACGTTGTTGTCAGCTTGTCTTGTTGAGTATTTTGTCTCTTTTCTGTCTTCTAAATGACCATATTTTGCAGTTTGAGTTCTAAATATTGCAAGTTTGACTGATACAAAAAAACAACAGAGTTTAACCCTGAAACACTTTTTAGCTAATTTTGGTGAAACAATGCATCAGTGTCTTTGCATGCAATAAAGAATATATATGCACCTGATTAGATATATCACATCTGAAATTTTCACGTTGTGAATTTGCAAGTTTAAACTGGAAAGTTTGATTTTACCTGGGCGGGACTTGTCTGCTAAGTCTGCACAAGAGTCGCAGCAAAGGTTCCGAACAGTGTTGTTGTAACAAAGGTATGGCAGTCTGCTAACGTCATCACAAAGCAGATGTTTATCTCCGTATTCACAGTCTGAAAAGACGAACAACATGATAAAACTCCTGAAAGACTGTTTACATCTAAAGGACATAGGATATTTTAGTATATTCCAGATAAATGTAGTGCCACAACGTTTTTGACACAATAATGCCGTTGACTATTTACATCAAAGGTGCTCAAGCCAGTGAACACTTTAGAATGAACGTTTCAGTGCCATAAAACAACAAGTGCCCAGTATTTTCGTATTAGCTGCAGCAATAACGACTGGCGATGTTTGCTAAGAATTTTCAAGTATTGAAGTACAAGTATTGGTTTCGAGCCGAAAGTGCTTTGTGGCTACCTGTCTATCAAGCGACATTTGTCATTACCCGACCCCACCTCTCGTATTTTTCTACAGGCAGTATAATGATCTCTCTCTCTCTCTCTCTCTCTCTCTCTCTCTCTCTCTCTATTAGAACTTCATAACTACACTTCCCCTTAACAATATTTGTTTCAAAACAACAAATAACATAAGAACTCCATGCGTCAGATGGCCAGATGTTAATGTTTTGAGTAGTTTCTGTTGAGTACTTTACACCTCTTAAGTTTATTTTATAGTCTTCGCGAAAACACTAAAAATGTATTTTAGTCCATTGAATAAAACAGTAACTAAATCTTAAATGCATGACTTTCTCCATTATCTTATTTACGTTACTGCTGCCAAAACCTTACTCGGATTCGATGTTTTGATTTCTAGACATGATTCACAGCATTGGTCTCTCCTGAAAGTAATGTAACATTCTGAACTGTGGTGTTGTCCACTCTTGCACGTGCTGACTTTGTCGCCATAGATACACGTGTCTGAAAAAATAAATATTATAACTGGAACCATGAAAATTATCGCAAACAATATAAATGAAATAACAAGAAAGAAATGTTACCTGTATTACCGGTTTTGTGATAATAGTCCTACAGGTTCCTGTATTACCGGTTTTGTGATAATAGCTCTATAGGTACCTGTATTACCGGTTTTTCGATAATAGTTCTATAGGCCCCTGTATAAACAGTTTTGTGATAAAAGTTCTATAGGTACCTGTATTACCGGTTTTGTGATAATTGTTCTAGTGGTTTATGTATTACCGGTTTTGTGATAATAGTTCTAAAGGTTCCTGTATAACCGGTTTTGTGATAATAGTTCTATAGGTTCCTGTATTACCGGTTTTGTGATAATAGTTCTATAGGTTCCGGTATTACCGGGTTTGTAATAATAGTTCTATAGGGTTCCTGTATTACCAGTTTTCTGATAATTGTTCTAGTGGTTTATGTATTACCAGTTTTGTGATAATTGTTCTATAGGTTCCTGTATTACCGGTTTTGTGATAATAGTTCAATAGGTTCATGTATTACCGGTTTTGTGATAATTGTTCTATAGGTTCCTGTATTACCGGTTTTGTGATAATAGTTCTAAAGGTTCCTGTATTACCGGTTTTGTGATAATAGTTCTTTAGATTCCGATATTACCGGTTTTGTGATAATTGTTCTATAGGTTCCTGTATTACCGGTTTTGTGATAATAGTTCAATAGGTTCCTGTATTACCGTTTTTGTGAATATATTATGGATAGGTTATTATGATAATAGTTTTATATATTCCTTTATTGCAAGGTTTTGTAACAATAGTACTATAGATTATTGTAGTTTCTCCAGAAAAATACGAGAGGTCATTTTTAAATATGATATTTTTTCATTATAAAGGAGAAATTACACAATTGTTCCAATCATGGTTAACAGTTTCAGAATTAATGGAGTATACCTGGAAGATCTGTTCTCCTTTTGTTATAACAGCTCTCACAACACTGGTACTGGGTGGCCTGGTTATAACACTGGTCAGCAGAAATATTGTTGCAACTTTCACTGCGGTCTCCATACTTGCAGTAAGCTAAACATAGATAAGGCCACAGTAGACATAGGAAAGCTCATATAATTGAATACGTAATAACTGAAACGGCAAAATTCTTTTAAATATTGCCAGAGTTTTCAATGGTCAGTTGAATATATCTTAAGAATAAATATAAAAACACAAAAACAATTTTAAGAAGCAAACAATTTGGAAATAGGAGTGACAAAAGGATAATTCACCCGGCGTACTTACGTTATCATAAAAAATGTACTGTAGACAAAGTTAGTTTATATAGCATTTTAAAAGAACTAAAATGTTTTCATAGCACTGAATTTAGATAAGAACCTTTAATCACCATTTACGTAGTTCTTATACATAAATTAACATAAAATATACATTTAGAAGGAATCATTTTTGTCATGGAAAACATATTGCCATGGCAAGCATCAAAACAAGTTAAATCAGTACCACCCTAGCAAGAAAAGATACAGAAATTCTGAAAACTCAAAGAAAACGTTATAAGAAAAAAACTAATTCATCATTGCTATAAAAAGATCTCAGGACGTACGAACGATAATGGAACATAGAAAATCTAAATCCAGTATTCTAACAACGTCAATTATTAACTTAAGGTTTCGAGCAAAACTGTAGCTAAAGTAATGCTCGTGTTACAACCAAACCAAATATGTCACACTTATCTCGAAAAAAAAAGATATTAAACAAACTATGCAAAACATTTTTTTTATTAAAACATTACTTACATAAATCTGTGATGGTACTTCGAAGGTTTTCACATGTTTCGCAACAGTCAAATTCCCGGAAGTAACAATCCCATGGATTTATACTACCACAGTCATTGGCACTGTCACCAAACGAACACCCTAAAACGAGCATGTGCTGTTAGTATAATAAGTCTGGATTATGAAACATTTTCACACCAAACGTAAACTGATCACAACTTTTTTTTCTATGTAATATAGGCGTCCATTATTAATTTTATTACATTACACTTTTTAATGTAAATTACACTCATATCATATCATTATAACATTGTATTTCATTCTATTTTATCTTTTTTATTCAATTTTATCACATCACAACACATCACATCTTGATTTCTCAAAGAAAATTAAATTAAGCTCAGCGGAAATCAGTCCTTTGTGGAAAAAAGTCGAATATGCATATTTTCAACATTTTGTGTAAGTTTAAACTTATTCATTTTACATCGATTGGCAAGTAAGTTGTTGCAACTGTATAAGTCCCTCTCGATGACTGCTCCTGCGATCAAACCAGTACTCGCGCCGAAAGTGACAAACGCGGGAAGTCACTGTAGTCTCTCATCCCGGATGGGATTTGAACCAGTGACCTCTAGTTCGACGCTATTACCCCTCGACCACTGCTCCATCTCAACATTTTGTTTCAACATGCGTTGTTTGTATATGTTTTACGTTTATTGGCAAATATGTAAATTTGACTTAGACATAAATTATATATATTGTAAAATCCCCCTTCAGCGTCTAAATACATGAACCAGCAAGAGGCGAGCTTCAAAAACAAATCCTCTTCAACTCGCTGAATAAAAGTTTAAATAGTTTTTTTAAAGGCCTTTCTCCTTAACTGTATAATAATGTTTCTTTAGAGATTTTAGTGAATTTACCATTATTGTTTCCGTTGCTACGCAACCAGCAGGTTTCACAACATTTAAACTGTGTGTCGCTGTCGTAACAATCGGCGTCCGAGATACCTGAGCAGTCGGACCTATCTCCATACTTACACCCGTCTAAAAAAGAAAAAAAATCTAGGTCAAGCAATGATCTAGGTCAAACCTAACTAAATCGTGCTAAACAATCGTACCATCTCTGGAATTTTCGGAAAAGTCGCTGATGACGTCAGTTAAGTGGACCATGGATAAAGCTAATGTAAGATTTTGTTTCTCATTTAAATCAACTACAATTTTTTTTTCATTAGCGTCTGCAACTTCCAATTTATCATTAGCTTAACATGGCTTGATGAATATTTTAAATGTTTTATTATGACAAATTTCAACGCTAATTCATGATGATGCTTTACAACTGTAAATAAGGTCGGCTAAAACCCGTGCGGTTAAACGGTCTTATTTCTTGCATTTAAGGCTAAGCAAAGTGCAGTTTATTAAGGTTAATGCAGCAGTCACTTCTTAAAAATAGCTTACCAATGTTGTAGACGGAAACTTTTGACGGACATGTGGCACAACATGTACCCGCCCTATTGTAACAGTCTTTGGCATCAATAGAGCTACAAGCTGCATCTTTATCCCCGAATTCACATCCTAAAAATGATGAATAAATGAGAAAATTTCAGTTTAAATAATAAAAAACCCTTACCGATCACTTTCAGAAAATGTGCTCCTACATATTTTTTGGATGTCAGAGTCATTTTTACTGTATTTTGAAGATCCTACGAACATAGGATCTGTGTGGAATTTAAGTACTTGCAGTTCTGTATTTATTTCTTAATATCCTGAAACAAAATAATTTCCATGGGTAGGACTTACGTCACTTCAGTTATTCGGAAATGAGGCATCTGAATAGAAGTGTAATTTTTGCTACCGTAGTTATATTTTGAATTATCACTTCGTGCCGTCATCGTACATACCGACATTATCAGGGTTCTCTATATTATTACAGAATCTGCAGCATTCCCTCCTTTGTTCATTGTTATAACAAATATGGTGCCCTTCCTCATAGCAGTCCGACTTCCGGTCGCCATATCTACACGCTGTAGAAAAAACTATTCTTTTAAATCTTGGGGTACATTTTTCAGAATCAGTATCGTAAAGAAGACATTTCTTCAAGATATTTAAGCCTATATGTGACTGAAACGATTTAACGGATTTCCGGAAATATCTGAAAATCGCATTGATTTCTAGGTTTTAACTATTTCCAGATGCTACATCTATTTAGAATTTGCATTCTATATTGAAAGGCAATCTTTGTTTTTAGCCCTATTTTTTCATTAGATCACGTCACAAAAGAGAAACCGTAGTGAGGAAATATTTCAGAAAAACTGTTGCGAAATAGTCAATTTGATACACCAAGTGTTCTGAATAAATCAATACCTGATCCTAGTTCATCTATTTGGTCATAAAACGAGCAGGTCTCACAGCAGGTGTCGCGCATGTAACTATCGTAACACTCGTAGGGCGCCATCTGGTAACATTCGCTGTCTTTGTCACCATAGCGACAATCTGCATAAATAAAATGCAGCCGATTAAGAGACTGTAAAGTATAATTTACAATAATGATCTCAAATTCATTTCCATTTTGCTTAAATAATTTCAATATATACATTGTTATAAGTAGACAAAACTACTTAAACTATAAATAAGGCAAGTGTGGAACATGATAATTTCGTGATTTCAAGACTGTTACCGCCAAACTATTATTAATAAAAGTGATAAGAGGTAAGCAATGGTATGGTAGTGACTTCACTGTCTCTAGACTACAGCCAGAAATAGTTAACAACAAAAAAAAACACAACGTTTCCGAAAGAACGAATGTGGGACGGTACGTATCAGCTGTGCAATACTATACGTTAATTTGGTGTAAAGCTGATGTATGCAGACACAGAATAGTATCCGTTAAAAAGCCCAATGCATGTAACGGAAAAAATATTGAAAAATGTAAATACCTATTAAATGTGTGCATACTTTTCATCGCTTGTGATTTTTACTTACTTGTTGGCAAAATATCCATCCTGTAGTACGAACATGTCTCACAACAATCCCTCTCAGTGTCCACTGAATAACAGTCCGTAGTGTTGATAGACCAGCATTCGATTGGTGTGCGGTCACCATACTCACAGTTGTCTGAAAAGGTTCAAGTAACATTTTTAAATTGAGAATAACATGATTCTGTTCTTTACAGAATTTTGCTGGGGTACATGGTCTTGCACATTCTGGTCAGTACAGTATACTATGCTTTAGAGAAGTGGCGTTTATTAAAAACAAAAAAAATGTATATACATATATTATAATTAAAGCAGTTGAAGGATAGGAAACTGAAGGCACACATGGGAGCAGTTTTTAAATATTTTTGTTACTCTGAAAGAGTATATGAAAAGTAATATTTTCTTATTCTGAAATAACTTGTGAAACGAAATATATAACTTTTTATCTTGCCATATCTTTTTCTTTTTCTTCAGTGACAAAAAATGGCGGGTTAACGCTGATTCTTTAAGATCATGCAGAAAGAAAATGGGTAAGCTTCAGGCAGCATGCATTTCTTGTCCTAAAACTGGGTGAAAAGATGTTAGAAGAATTTAATTTGCAATGGACAATTAGAAATTTGAGCTTAAGTGCAAAACTTTGTGACCAGGGACAGTGCAAGTGGGAAAAAAGATTAATATTATGTAACACATGGTGCAATAAACAATAAACTGAACTAAATATGAACAAACTCATTTTTTAAAAACAATTTACACCTTCGCCATAGAGGGCATAGTTAGAACAAGTTTCACAACAATCTCTTTTAACGTCTGCTTTATAGCATTCCCAGAATTCCGTTCGGAAGCACTTCCGTCGTCTGTTTCCGAAAGGGCACGTTTTACCTATATAACGTGTAACAATGTCATTTTCAAACTGCACGTATATTTAACTCGTGAAAGAACGAACGCTGATAAAAACAGACTGAGGTTTCAACATTCAAGGGAGTCTCTTATTCTCAGATGACTGGTTCAAGTTAAGTACATATGTACTTATAAGTTACCTACCATTCTCACATCTTTCAATAAAATTAAGTAAAAAGGCATTTACTACAAAAGCTGTGAAGTAGAATATTTAATTTTGTTTCAAGTTAATTGGGGCAGCCAATATTGTCAATGTCCTTGCAATCTTTCTTCAAGTTTTTTTTCCAAAAGTTGTTTTTCTGATAGGCTGAAGTGGAAAACCTTGCTGCAGGCCTAGATAATTTTCATTTATCTTTCTTTTGGGCCTTTTCTTGTCTTGTTAGTTTTGTATTAAAAGATGATATTTTAAATCAAAGGCTTACAGACTATTTTAGCAAACAAACAAAAATAAACAAAATAACGTGCTTACCGCCTAGATGGGAATTTTGCTGATAATAATTGTTGCACGTGAAGCAACACTGATCTCTTGTAGAAGGTTCGTAACAGTCACGTGACTCTATGTTGAAACATTTCATTGGCTCATCATCAGCATTATCTGCATTGCAGTCTGGGATAAACAGAAGTGTTGCATAGGTTACTATATTCATTCTTAGAAATAATAATTATTACAAAACGCTAATTCTCTCATTATTGTGTGTGAAATTATTCATCTACATGTTTGGACGCCAGCTTTTGTCTGGAATAAATGTTTTTAAACCATAACAAACCATAACCTTAATAAAAAGTGTTTCCAGTGTATATATCAATGGTTACTCGAAATAGTAAAAAAGTATCCCTAGGTGGATTTTTTAACAAACAAAATTAGTCAAAAGTTTTGAAGACATACATATGCATTAGTTTGAAAAGATCAAAGCTTCAAATCTTGTTTATGTTGAATTAAAGTATTTTAGATTGCAAACTTTAAGGTTGTTTTGAGATCATATAATTGTTTTCTCCAATACAATTTATACACATTTGCCAAATTACGAATCAAAAGACGTACTGTTTTCATTCAGAAATTTACATGTCTGGCAACAGTCGTATGCTACCGCCGCCGAGGTACATTCATCTATAGAAATATCCGAACAGTCTCGGCGATCTCCGTACGCACAATCTGTAAAGAAAGAATAATAAAGGGATATTATAACAAGAACTGTCACTGTAAGATGACAATGCCCCCGAAGTAGTGCTTTGACTTTGGGCTGAGGACCAGTCATTCAAGGGTCAATGTCAAATAAATATAGATCAGTGGGAAGGTCTTGTCCACAGGGGTGATGTATCCAAGTATGAAGTTAATCAACTTTCTAATAAGCATTAGGAGGTTATGACTAATGTTAAAGTTTTTTGACAATTGGATCTTCAAGATAAAGGTCATTCAGAGGTCAAGGTCAAATAAATACAGGTCAGTTGGAAAGTCTTGTCCAAAAAGGGTGTTGTGTCCAAGTAAATTTACTTACTAATAAAATAGTTATGGTCAATGTTTAATGTTTTTGGACAATTGAACCTTCAAGGTGAAGGTCATTCAGGGGTCAAGGTCAAACAAATATATGTCAGTGGGAAGGTATTGTCCAAAGGAATGTTGTGTCCAAGTATGAAGTAAATCCACTCACTAATAAGGAAGTTATGGCCAATGTTAAAGCTTTTGTACAATTGGATCTTCAAGGTGAAGGTCATTCAGGGTCAAGGTCAAATAAATATAGATCAGTGGAAGGTCTTGTCCAAAGGGATGTTGTGTCCAAGTATGAAGTAAATCCACTTACTAATAAGGAAGTTATGGCCAGTATTCAAGTTTTCGGACGGACTGACTGACGGGCTGAAGAACGGACAGTTAAAGAACTATATGCCTCCCTTCGGGGGCATTAAATAGTTAACTAGAACAGTGTTAATTAAAAACTGTTATTTTTTTGCTGAAAAAAAAAACAAGTTTCATTAAATTTGTCCAACGTCTGCAAGGACGTCCAAAACACCTATGATGATCACTAATTGATAATCTTACAGGTAAAAAATAAAAGAATATAAACGGTACATACAAACAAATATGTTTCTTAAAATACCCTGAACTCAAAATGATGTTTATGAGGTATAAATACCCGGATGGTCGTTGTCGGCTAGCTGTACACACGTTTCACAACACGTATCAACAACAGATGATTTGTAACAATCTCTTTTCTCTATTACATTACATCTGGCTTGCCTGTCTCCATACAAACAATCTGAAAAAGTTAAAAGGGTTCTGCTGCAAAATCATTCGTTTTGTTGTTGCTGTTGTGTTGTTGTTAAGAATGGTAATAAAATGCAATGAATGCTATATCTTGAAAATTATGCCAAGTTGGCATAAAAAATGTTCGTTTGACATGTATACATGTACAACGTTAAGTTATGTTTTGCATCAAGCTAGCGACCTGTTAATTTGTCCTGAACTTATCATAAAGATGTTTCTAATGAGGATACAAAAAGAAACAATTTTAGTGAAAGTGCTTGCCTGGATGTCTTCATTTTTGGGCACTATTTGTCGGGAAACTCTTACCTGGGTTTTGATCATTTCTCAGTTCAGAGCACCAGCGACAACAGTCATTGGCTACAGTCTGGTTATAACAATCGTAAGTTGCTACGTTGTAACACAGATCTGGTTTTCTGTTGCCGTAAAGACAGTCTGCAACGAACGTTGAATATTATATACATTGTAATTATTGACCTTTATTTCACTGAATATGATGTGAGATTCATGACGTAATACCAACCGAGGCAATAGCCGAGGTCAATATTACTTTTATTTGGTGAATATTACATCATATTCAATGAAATAAAAGTGCATCGAAGGTGTTTTATTATATTCTTAAGTACTAAAGTTAAAAACATCCAAAGAATTAAGACAAAACAGTAGGACTGCCTGTATGAACAATTTTTTTAAAATGTCTTTTCCATTACCAAAAGTTTTCCTTTCTTTTCTTTTGTTTTGGCTGCACATATAGTTTAATACTTCCGTCATTTTTATGTCTGCATATTCAGCGATTGTTCCACTTAAAGGACCAAACGGATTCTTGTCCATTAAATACCCTCAACTTGTAATTCAAAAGCCGGTAACCAAACAACGTTACGTTATATGTGTCTAATTGTAAATATAGTTTTCTACGATCGTATAATTTGGGGAAAATAGTAACAGGCTAGTTGTTGTAAATATTTTCAAAACAAATCAGGTTTTTAATGCCAAACTGTCTGTTGATGTCAAAGCTACATTGTAACAGGAATCTGGTTTTGTGACAGACATTCCTGCATAGTAGCAGAAATATATTTTTTTCAGAATTCTTACAGTCTTTAAATGTCTCTACTTCATTGTTATATAAATGTTATTTTATAATGCCGTAAAGTCTGTCAAGACCTCTTCTACACTGTAAACAGAAATCTTGTTTTCATATGCTGCAGTCTCTACTACAGAAATCTAGTTTTATAATGCCACACAGTCTGTTAATGCCATTTCTACATTGTCACACAAATCTCATTTCATAATGCCGCACAGTCTCTAGATGTCCTTGCTACATTGTAACAGAAGTCTGGTTATGTGATGCAGAACTGTCTGTAACAAAATTAATTACAGAACTAACAGTGTAATAGTGTAACACAAATCGCATTTTCTTAGCTTTCATTAGTAAACACCAGTAAATATATTACAGTCCGCCTTTCGTGAGTAATGTGTTTATTGAAGAGAAACCCTTCTGAATTCCTGTTTGTGCTTCAACAGAACTTATATCGTTTTGTTTTCAACAACAAAAGTATCTGAATGACTATGCTTTCATTCTATGCTTTTAAACAAACCCGGATTGCATTTGGAGTATATAAAAATAATCAGCTGTTTGCAATACATGCAGTCGGCAACAAAGTATCTGAATACCCATAATGCTTTTTTTTGGACAAAATGATGGCTGGTACCTGGTAAATTCTTGTCAGACATCAAGTTACACGTGTCACAACATTTGTCAGCGTGTTTGTAACACTGATAGTCGTCAATAGTGGAACAAAAATCCGGATCTCTGTCGCCATAGAGACAACCTGAAAAAAGAACAATACTGCTGGTCCCTTGCTTATAAATTACGTTCATTTAAAAAGTAAATCAACTAATCAGATATGATACCGATATGGTATTTATTATAATTTTTTACAGGTTAAATTAGATCTACAATTTGTCACTGTATAAAGGGATATACAGGCAAAAGTTTTATGCTTTCTTTCACGTCTCTTTCAATCAATATACTATAAATGTGCTCGAAATAAATACAATGATCAGTCCCAGTAACAAAGATTTCCTCTATTTAAATGAAAAAACAGGTGGTTTCCTAACTTGACCCACGTGGGTCTAAATAGAAAATTTAGATTTCGCGCTAAATTTTGCAGTGATTGATTGGACGGTTGTAGTAACCTGTCACGTGATCTACGGCCAAAAACAACCCAAGAGAAACGACGATTGGCTGTTTTTGTCACGTGACCTATTTAAAATAACCGTTCGGGTTTTACTTTCAGTTAAAGAACGTTCAAATATTTACGTTCATTTAACTTTATTTATATGGACAAACATACTTGGAATTAAAGTTCTTCATATTGAACTTGATTTGAGCAAATAATATCAGTTTTAATTTTTTGGCATTCATTTGCCCGTGTATCCCTCAAATGTATTTTTTAACATACAGGGACACCAGTCAAAATAGCACCTTTAGACAACAAACATATCTGTACAGAAAAGAAAACTGCGAATATAGAACTCCACTTTACATAATGTGTTGTTTTACACTTCGCAACCTTATGCTTCTAACAGAATTTGTCTGTCTCCACAACGGACGATAACAGAATAAAAGTATTTTAAGGCATTTCTATTCTATTTTCTAGATATTACCGTCTATTTTGGGCTGCCTGTTTTGAGCTCTGTCATGACAAGTTTTGCAGCAGTTTTTTTCGATGTCACTGTTGTAACAATTATTGTCCTTCAGACTGGTGCACTGCGATGGTTCAAGATCACCGAATGGACAGTCTGAAAACGGAAATTACATTTTTCAAGCTTTTGGTCAACATGTAAGCTCACGAATAAAAACACGGCACTTTTTTCAAGTAGCTATATCATCCCTCCCAAATATTTGGGATGGTTTGCTCAATTGCAGAACATTAATATGCAGACTGCAAAGGTTAAAAAGGTGAAAGGTCATTTAGACGAAAACTTTGACAACATGTAGAAGCTGTTTTCGTTTTCCTGAATTCAGCAAGCGCGCAAAGATTATTGGAATCTGGTTCTAAAAACGTGAGAATTAACTTCAATGCCATATGCAAATCCCAAACATGACGATCTCTCCAATAATGAATATGATATATTCATATTAGAATTCAGTTTAGTTAAATTCTAGTCTGATCACTCCTGTGGAGGTTGAAAAGAAGGACGTTTACCAGAAGAAGCTTTGGCTGAAATGTACTGAAATATTGGTCAATGCTCAGTGTTTATTCGGGATACTTCAGACACATCTGTAGTGTTTATGTACTTAGCCGAGAAGCAACTTTACAGTTTGCCTTAGTTTCTTAGCCAATCAGAAAGGCCATATTCAGTTCAAATTTGAAATATATATCCCATAAAATAATCTGTATGAAAAAATAAGTGACGTATTTTCTCTGATATGAACAGAGCGAGACATGTGGTATGTGGGCGGAGTTATGCAAAATAGTTAGAATAACATACGGGCATCATAAACTGAACTGTACATGTAGAGAAAAGCCTCGTGACAACTTGAATGACTGGCAATCGACATCTTATATAAATGTATACAGGCGCGTAGCTAGCCTATAAAGAATGTGGATTCAAAATAATCTAGGGGGGTCAGGGGGCATGCCCCCCCTGAAAATTTTGAAATAAATGGTGCAATTTGGTGCGTTTTGGGGCCTCCGGAGAGCTTTCTTGACCAACGAAAATCCATTTATTTTAGCATAAAAATGGAGATGAATAGCTTTACTTTCGTTTATTTTTTTTTTTTGTCAAAATAATGTGGATTCAGCTGCGTACTCGCGTATAGGCAGCTACGCGCCTGGTATATATTTCAAAATTATAACTAACATGTTAAGGAGGCGTTGAATAAAGCGAGATACACAGACGTAAAACAAACTCGACAATAAAAAAGGTATATATCGGTAAGCCAGTGGTAATGTACTTGACTTGTAACCAAAGGTCACTTGTTTGTTTCTAACGTTCCTCCACTAACATCACTGTCTTTCGGACGAGGCCTTAACCGAGGTCCCGTGTATCGATGCTACAGACTGAACGTGTAAAATAACCAGCAGTGTCACTGGAAAGGCATAATTCCTGTATCTCCCCCACAATCTAGAATAACTCAACACTTATGTGGGCG
Organism: Cyclina sinensis; assembly: GCA_012932295.1. Classification (NCBI taxonomy): domain Eukaryota; kingdom Metazoa; phylum Mollusca; class Bivalvia; order Venerida; family Veneridae; genus Cyclina; species Cyclina sinensis. The sequence goes on along the minus strand of JAAONU010000006.1, from coordinate 19,077,936 downwards.
TCGGTCTTATGTGACACGGGTACCAACGATAACCAGCCTTAAATAGACATAAAATTTTGACTAGTCAAGCAATCCATGTAAATGTAGGCCTCCTTGTCTCAATTTACGTATGGTATCAGGTTGATTTAACACGAAAGTATGGCGTATACCTTGCGTCTTATGATACAGATGTATGGTGTAAACCTTGCGTCTAATGATACAGATCATTTATCATCTTACGCTTTTAACAAAAACTTTAATATCGATGTACAAGTTTTATAGCATAAGATGGTCCAACTGTTTCAATGGCGGATAATATCTCTTGTAAGAGTCTCATAAAGGTGTATGGGGCAAACTTCAGTTTCAAGGTTACCACCGACATATTAAATGCTTACGAACAACTTAGTCCGTAACAGAATGATGCAATCCATCTTAGAATACCCAACCCAGAACGGGATTTGAACTCCGATCTTAGCGCATCGAAGACCAACACTCTAACCAGTGAGCCAAAGAATCGATTCCCCGACGCAGTCGTCGGAGGTTGTATTTATAGACTTATAGGAATTATGCACTAGACCACAACACATTTCCTCTTGAGGAAGTCATCATTTCTGATGACGAATGGTTTTGTGTATTTTTAGATCAGAAGGTCAGACAGAAATCTTGAAAAATTCTTTTTTATTATTTATTTTTTACAAATAAGTCCAGGAAAGGTCATCCCGGACGAGCCCCCAACTTACGAATAACTTATTCCGTAACAGCAAGATGCAATGCATCTTAGAATAGACATTCCAGGGCGGGATTTGAACTCCGATCTTAGCGCATCGAAGACCAACACTAACCACTGAGCCAAAGAATCGATTCCCCCACGCATCTTTCTCTCTATTTGAGTTTATTTATCGTCGGTACCGGTTGCTTATATGACCGACGCCTTATGCAGAGATTAGTTATTTTATGTTGTGAGGGATAGGGCAAGATACAGAACGCATCCCGTTCCAGAGACACCCCTGGTTCTTTCGCATGCTCAGTGTACAGCACTGATACATGGGACCTCGGTGTAACGTATCAACCGAAAGACAGTAATGTTAGTGGAGGAGCGGAGGATCGATCTCCATGGGTTACCAGTCCAGCGCGTTACCACTGCACCACTGATCCGCTCCTCCCCGACGCAGTTGTCAGTGGTTGTATTTATAATTATAGGAAGGTATGCACTAGACCGTAACAACATATACCAAACGTTCATCTGGTCATAGTTATTTTCTTATTTCCACAACCTCTTCTCAAAGTCGGTGGAAAAACAAGACATGTATGTTTGCGGGCTCCTTAAGTCTAAATATTTGACTGATAAAGGCTTTTTGTTTGAAAAAGAGAATATCAACATACAGGGACATACGTAAAAGTTGATGAATTCACTGAATCAATTATTAAAGTAACACACAAGAACAAAAACAGTCGTAGTTAATTGTACTCCAATTCTTAAACAGCAAGCTTAGTTCTTTCACAATCACATATGTCATATGACCACGATTTATAGTTTGTGATCTCTATTGAACAGCGCATATAGACTTTTTCTATAAACTGTGTCAGAACTCGGTATATCATTTGCAATAACTCCGCAAATAGTCAAGGCAGAGTTCTAGTTCCTGAGTCTCGCAACTTTTTCAAGTTAATATACCAAAGGGATACAAAGTTATATTTCGGACCAAATGTTTTATCAGAATGTTGAAAGATTAATAACTATCCAAACAGCTAAGGTAGAATTACTTTTTTTCTTTTTGCTCTACACTTCTTAATACCATTTGACTAAATCATCCTTCAAGTTTCAAGTCAAGACATCGAATCTTGGTTACTGAGTTTTGCTATGAACAAAAGTTCAAGTAGAAATTTTAATAACGGCCAATATTTCTGGAGACGTGTCTTTAGGTTAGAATTACGCTTCTGTTACACATGAACTTCTATTCCAACAATCCTCAAAGTTTCAAGTCAATACATACATGGGTTACACATGTATGGCATGGAAAAAGTTCAAGATGACAGACGGACGCACGGACCTACGGTTACCAGTACTATGGGTGAATAAATGTATCCGAAATATGTGAACATTCTCAACCACATCGGTTACTTACTTTCGATGGACAATCTATAATCATTACATGAAGTAACAGCATTTTGAGAACAGAGTCTGGTTGTAGCAGTAGTCTAGGATTGCTTGTGACGACATCGAAACACGTCATCCAACTGTATAGAACGGGTCCCTCGTGATTCTTCTACCAGACACTGTGTAGCTGAAAGAATTTGGTTCACTTAGTAAACTCTTAAATAGTCACAAGCCCTCATAAGCGAACGACTTGATGTGATATGAGTTTTCAATTCTACGATTGTTTTTCTTAAAAAAAAAGTTTATTTCAGCCTCTGAAACAAAATTCCATCTTGAACCAGGCTCCCTGTTCTATACTGAACCTTTCCAGTTTAGGACTTTCCAAGTCATGCCTTTATGAAACCAACAGATATGTATTTCTTTAAAATGTCTTATGGGTCACATACTGGTTTGACCTTTCAAACATAGCTCTGCTCGTATGACTAAGTATTTTCACGTTGCAGCTATAGACCTCCTTGCAAATGTTTGAATATACATAATATATTCCATTGACTGGGATGTCCATCAAAATCAGCATACAGTTACTATTATATTTTACGATTGTGCATATTTATATATAAACCAAATGTTACTAAAAAACATTATCCATTATAATATGTAGTCACCATTCCATGAATGGGTATCTTGCTTTGTTTTTTATTGGGGGTTGAAGCCAGTTTCAACCTCTGTTTTCAGTCATATCCCAGCGGTCAGGCCACCTAATAAGTGTTCCTGGGTATCAAACCAGTTTTCTAGCCAACCTCTCCACAAGCGACTGACTGCTTTCACGCTTGAAATGAATGGATATAATATATGGATAAAATTCATAGGGTAACCATGTGCTTTTAATAGAAAACAGCACGATAAGGTAAATAATAATTCTTTATAACGATATCTCATTCGAGGTGAATATCTCTTATTATTATACTTACCTCGGCCTCCCGCCTCGGTTAATATCACCTTGCCAGGTCCATAAACTGGGCTGTTCACCTCATCATTATACAATAACTATACTGTTGACTCACACGTGATTGACATTTGACCAATCAGAAACCAAACCATTTATGAGTCATAGCGATTTAGAATATTTTGGCGCCACGACGTGCAACAATAAAGTCTTGGCTACATATGTGTCTCAGCACATAAGTGAGAAAAAGCAAAAAGCCCCACTCGACTATATATCTATCATATCTATGATTTTTTTAATTACAAAAGCAGACTTCAAAGCACTTACGTGTTTCCCAGCCTAGCCTGCACGTGCCCGCGGGTACGGGGTTCTGAGGACTGTGATCGAACTGGATATCGAACTGGCATTTGCCCGCCGAGTTACTGCTGATCCAGTTAGTATTGTTAAGGTACCAGACAGAACTTGATGTGTTCTGAGCAGCCTTGAAATTCCCGAATGCCTGAAACACATTTTATTTGATAATTTTTTATATTCTCTTATAAAAATATAGGGAATTAAATGAGAGTCTTTTAAATTTTACGGTAAATAACCTTGCACACAGCTTGTCCTATACCAATACAGGTGGGTTTTTTAAGTGACATTAAGTCAAGATCACGTGAATCAGCGATATATTCTAGGCATTTAAAAACAAGATCACATGGGTTACTGCCAATTATGTATTAGCTTTGTGAAAGGCCCAGAAATGTCTGTGACTATGAGACTTTTTTAACTTTAAAACTATCCCCAGTCACTAAAATAATATATATTGTGGTGAGAAAATGCGTTGGTCAGCATAGGGACATTAAGAAACAACGATAATAAGAACTGTCACTGTAAGATGACAATGCCCCCGAAAGTTGTGCTTTGACTTTTAAGCTGAGAACTAGTCATTCAGAGGTCAAGATCAAATGAATATAGGTCAGTGGGAAGGTCTTATCCAAAGCGGTTGTGTCCAAGTATGAAGTAAATCCATTTACTAATAAGGAAGTTATGGGCAATGTTAAAGTTGTTGGACAATTTTGGATCTTCAAGGTGAAGGTCATACAGGGGTCAAGATCAAACAAATATAGATCAGTGGGAAGGCCTTGTCCAAATGGGTGTTGTGTCCAAATATGAAGTATATTCACTAACTTATTTGGAATGTATGGCCAAATATTAGATTTTGGACAATTGGATATTCAGGGGTCAAGGTCAAATAATAAAAGGTCAGTGGGAAGGTCTTGTCCAAAGGGGTGTTGTTTCCAAGTATGAAGTAAATCTACTTACTAATAAAGAAGTTATGGGCAAAGTTAAAGTTTTTAGACAATTTTGGATTTTCAAGGTGAAGGTCATTCAGGAGTCAAGGTCAAAGAAATATAGGTCAGCGGGAAGGCCTTGTCCAAAGGGGTATTGTCTCCAAATATGAAGTAAATCCACTTACTTATAAAGAAGTCATTTCCAATGTTAAAGTTTTTGGACAATTGGATCTTCATGGTAAAGGTCAATCAGGGGTCAAGGTCAAATAAATATAGGTCAGTGGAAAGGTCTTGTCCAAAAGGTGTTTTGTCCAAGCATGAAGTAAATCCAATTACTTATAAGAAAGTTATTGACAATGTTAAAGTTTTCGGACGGACTGACGGACGGACGGACCGACAGAGTGACGGACGGACAGTTCAAAAACTATATGCCTCCCTTCGGGGGCATAAAATAAATAACTCAGTTGTATATAGGTGTCATTTCGTGTCATTGATTGTACATTTAGTTTACTTACCTCGAAGTTTGAGCATATTTTATTCAGGGACACGGTGACCTGGAAAGTGCCCTGACTGTATGAGCCGGTACATGGCAAGGTACATCTTGCTTGGTACCTGTACACACCGCCGTATGGGTAGTTACTGAGAAAGGTCAAGGTCGTTTCTTCATCTGAAAAAAAAAGTGATTATCATACAATCTAGTTTACGGGAATATAACCTTTCAACCAAAAGATTTTATAAATAGCTAAATGCTTCTCATTTCAAACAGACATTATTGTTAGTTTAAACCTTATCTATTTTACAACGATTGGGAAGCAAGTTCTTACAACTTACATATATATCCCTCTCGATGACCTGCTTCCTGGGTTCAAACCAGTACTCGTGCCGAAAGTGAGTTATTAAAAGTCTAGTTGAAAGCTTTTGAGTTTCTTTTTAAGTTCTGACCTGTGTTTTTATGAAAAGTATCCTAAAAACTTCAAACCGATTTACATGATTGTCATCTTTTGTTACTTAGCCAGTACCTTTCAATGCTATTTCTACTAGCGTACGTGTTGTCTACCTAGCAAATTTTGGGATCATTTTAACAATTTTAACGAATCCGTTCTGATTATTTCGGAAAATATATTACCCATATTTGTCTCACATGATCCTTTTTATCGCTTGCAGTTACATTAGAATAGTTTTATTTGCTGTTCCATCTACTGGATAACTCAATATATATCATTTAGAACCCAACTGCATGGGTGTAAAATTACGTCCCTTTCAAACGAGTTACCAGACTGGAAAGAGTGGGCCACATCATTAGAGTGTTATTATTATAAACTAGGTAAATTTTATTGTAAACGTACATTGAAAGCTATAAATATTCATTCATTTGTTCGTATGTTTGTTTTTTTTTCTTTCGATCATATAAAAGGCATAACAGTGGATGCCAAATTGCACACATTCCTAACACACGGGGCACATTGTTGTTGTTGTTGTCCGTTTCTTCTTCGTCCAATTTATATCATATTTATTCATTTTGTTTTCATGCATTGTCTTTATGACATGATGAAAATAGCTTTCTTGATGGAATATAAGATAAAATTCTTATAGATTTAAATCAAACTTGGCCCTCTGGCAATTTTCACTAGTTTCCACTGTATAAATAAACGATTCACACAAATGAATAAGTTAAGTTATTTGCGCTGTATTTTGGAATACAATGTCAAAATTATAAGAAACATAAACCAACGTATATTATTTAACAATTTAATTTAAAATCTAAAAATTCTTATGTTTAGGCCTGTGTTATGACAAAATGAAAAAAAGCATATTATTGGCGGATATATGTATGAATCATATAACAACTTATTAAAGGCTGCAATGACTGTGGTTTTTGTCTATTTACTGTTCCTTTAATTTATAGCACCTATCATTTTTCGTGGGTACTTGAAATGTTTGAAAGAAATATGATATCTGATTTGACCTGGGTACATTCTTACTCATTGTATATTTCTAAATTCAAAAGAATGAAGCGGACATAAATTAAAGAAAGTTTTTTTGCTGTGTGGTGAGGTAGGGTTGGATCTAGGATAGATGAAGGACAAGGTAGTGGTTGGGTTGGGTCAAGGGTAGATGAAGGATGGGTTTAAGGTAGGGTCGGGTCCAGTATAATGAAGGGTGATGGGTGGGAGTACATGGTAGATGGAGGGTCGATTGGTAGAGAGGGGCTGACGTTAATAAAAAAGAGCCCACTATATGTAACCAGGTTTTAACTAAATGACTTCTGTCTTCAGGATCCTGACACACAAATACAGATTAAGACTAGAATATCATTTGTTTTCTGTGTAAGCCTTTTCATTGATGGCACATACATCAAGTTACCCATGGCCAACCGTGTGGATCGGCTGGATCTCGGGCAACCATGATGATTCCTTAACAAAGCACACTTGGTCACTTCCCGTCCATCCCGTTGTGGACGCTGGTATCTTCTATAAAATTACTGTTTTAATTTTTTGTGAGCTCAATACCCAATAACATCAATAAATGTTGGTTACGCTACAAGGTAAGAAGCACTGAAAAGTCTAATGTCTAGCTGACAACTGCTTTTCAAGTGACCATCTTAAAGAAGAACCTTGGTTCTAAGGCTTGAATTTAGCTGGCCGAGGTTTTCAAGATTCCGGATTTAAGTCTTTGTAAAGCAGCAGGGTATATCTTGAGATGTGGGTAAATCAAACTTTGTAACACTAGATCACTAAAAAAATTCAACGTACAAACAGTATTTCTAACTTACCTGAGAACAAAAGTTTTAAAAATAATATCCAAACCCACATTTCTAACAGTTAACTAAAAATTAGACAATGAGTACTCTTCTAAGTGGCGCTCTACTACCATCTTGCCTGGTTTGGTGAGAAAAAAATCAATTTAAATTTTTTAGTGGAATTACCCGTAGTACATCAATAAAAATGTGTCCAAATTACCTGTTTCAGCTGATGCTGAGCGTAACAAAAGGCAAAACATAACTGTTGCTGGTCGTAATATCCACATAATTCCACATATATTATTTATTCATGTATATTTAAAATCCTTTTTAATCTATCTTCCTTTTTTAAAAAATTCTGTTAAATTCAACACACAAAATTCTTTGTAATAATTATGACACTACGCTCTATTTATTCCATCAAGTCACTTGAGAACATTGACAAAACAGATTATCCTTTCTGTAAGACAAACACCCGCGTGAAAAACGTTAATCCTTCTGACAGGACTATTAATAGGACATGTGTAAATGTCATGTATACATGTTCATTTCCAACATCTGTGTTATAAATAAAATCCCTTTTAGCGATTGTTTGATTGTATAAGTAAAGTGTTAAACGTCAAAAGTATCCGCTGGGCTTTTCAAAAGGTTTTGATCTGCGTACAGATATCCATGCTTGGCTGAACCCCCTCTTTTCACTTTTCGTATACTCTCAAATCGGGTGGTTGGTTAATTTCAAATCGACAAGTAAATGTTATCAAATAATAGCATTTAAAATTGGTAGACACGATTTTGTACGAGTTCTTAAAATTTTGTCTGACTCAGTTACTAATTTTTATTGATGTTTCATGAATAATTCATGAACCAGGTTATAAATAGAATATCGTTTTTCTTGTGTTTGGATTTCACTGTTCATTGAGCACGAACTACCCGGCCATTAAAGGTGTACACCCTGTTTTCGATCGGGTATCAATAAAGCCGAAATCTAACATTTCTACTTTGGAAAATTTCTGATAGATCCTTATTTTTTAACACCAGAACATCATCACCAGCCTTCTGTTTAAAGAAACTGGGCAAAATTTTATATGCTGCGATTAAAAACACGACCAAATTCTTGAAGAGATCTATATGAAAAGAAACTACGACATTGTTGACATTTTCTAAAACTATTATTTCATTACAATACTTTAAGTCAGGGTCTGCAGTTCTTTCATATTGACCCCAAAACTACATTTATATAGGTCACCTTAGAACCTCAATAAAATAAAAACAAAAATTGCATGCAGCCAAATATTCATTACAGTGTTGAGTTAACTTTTCAATTCTTACTAAGTGAACACATATAGAACAAATAATAAACTAGGTAAAGATCTGTGCACCATTGCAGAAAAGTGGTAGAATATCAATCTATGATATTTATTTCAAAGAAATATCCGTTTCAGCTAGCCTTATCTATCATTGGTTCCAGTTACCTGAACGACCAGAGCTTCCAAAGAATATAATCATTTTAGCCTTTTTTGTGTAGGGAGACAAGGTAAAGAGAGGTTTTTAATTTAGAAATACTAGATTTGTCCTTCTTATGCTAAGTGCTAAACTTCTCATCAGAATTGCGACACACCTTTAGCAACGTTAGCAGAAAAGCAGTTGATCATCCCAGTGGCGTGTTAACGTATTGCTGTTTTTTTTTGTTTTTTTTTTTTTTTTGTTTCTCTTTTATACCGTTAATTCATTGTGTGTACCGATTACTAGCCTAGCATGATCGACAGTTTAGTTATCTGAGGTTGTGGAGGATAGTGCAAGAGACAGAAAGCTTCCTATTCTAGAGATACGTCTGGTTCTTCAACAAGCTCGGTGTATAGCACAGATACATGGAACCTCGGTTAAACGTCTCGCCCGATCCATTAAAAAGATCGGGTATGCTTCTTTAATAATCGAGTATTGGAGTTACTTGAGCATGGCGTATTGCTACAGGTTATTATTATTGTGACAATAGGAATGTTCCACACCAATAAACATGTTCTTTGTGGCGAGCGTTTTTGTGATGTCACATCCTTTTATGTTAAAGCATTTCTCTTTCTTTTTAACGCGAAAGGAATTTCCTGTACATTTATGTACTTATTTAAAGTAAAAGACCATATCATGTTATACTTTTATATAACAATAATTTGAAGTAGCAAAGACCTAGATTTTAGAAGATTATTCCCGTAATACACGAATAATTGTACCGCTGAGGGTCGGTTCGGATGAAGAGTTATCTCTCGTGAACCTGCATTTTTTTTTCAGAAAATGTTGCGATTTCCTGCACTTCGAGCATCACATTACCGACCCTTAGATTCGCTTCATTTCGCAAAGCCATGTCGCCAATGCAAGTGATGGTTTTGAATTCAGTTGCCCCTATTGTCTCTTTAAGTTCTCGGTTCCAAAAAGCGGTGGCCATAGTGTAATCTAGACCAGTACAAGCACATTTGTGGTGATGATGATGATGACGATGATGCCACTGCAACTCGATTCCTACTTACACCCTTCTTATCTTCACAATCAATCCCTCAGTACAAACTGACATAATGTGTCACTGAATAGAATAGGACGAGACGACAGTCCGTGCTGATGACCTGTGAATTTACTGCTGTAAAATACCATGCCCTCGCATTAAGTAACAAGAGAAAGAAGTTTTACAAATATATTCAGCGTTTGTGGAATTTAACAGGTTGGACCTTTTTTTAATTTCAACTGTAACTGTATATCTTATATAGTGTTCGCGAACAAATCCAGTTCTATTCTCAGCCATACAACCATTTTGCACATTTTGCTAGGTACAAACCCACTAACATATACAAGATAAGACATTTTATTCTTTTCTCTAATAAAAAAGTTTAGTTGTATTTTCTTAAAGATTGGTAAAGATATATAAAGCAATTACTTTATATAGACAAGATCCATAAAGTTGTGCGGAAAGTTGATGATACAGAAAGCATCCCATTCCAGAGACACCCTGGTTCTTTTCCATGCTCAGTGTTTAGCACTGAGGCATGGGACCTCGGTGTAACGTTTCATCCGAAAGGCAATTAGTTATACTACTGGAATAACAGGGAATCGAGCTTGCGACCCCTATATTACCAGTTTAGCGCCTGACCACTGAACCACTGAGACTGTAGACTAGTTTTACTATATTAATCAGTTTGCTTTAGTAGCAAAGAAAACCATTTCACTTGCCTATATAACAAAAATAAATTTACTGGCGTGGTTCAAAGATGAAACAGAAATTAATCTTGACATATAAGGTAGATAATTTGAAATGACAAAATCAACAAAACGAAACTGCGTTATTTCCCTTTAATGAGTTCTCAGTATTTCTCGTATGTCTGAAGGCTTTTTTGTCATTTTCCTTTTCTTCTTCTTCAAAAACGAGGAAAGAACCTTTTCCAACAATATACTAATGGTGAGTAATGTTACATAAAAATACGAGAAATACAAGTATCCCTTTGTTAAAAGTGACTCGTCATAAGTGACTCTTTAGGTACCCTAAAATATGCACAATAAAACCATGAAAAAAAACTAAGATTTTCCTAGACCACTGTCAAAACTGAAACAATTACATGAAATGAACTGGACAAAAAGGACATACACATTTTCATGAATAAGGTTTGCCGTCATTGTTGTTGCTCTTGATGGTGTTGATGTTGTTGATGATTATGATGGTGATGGACTTGATGCTGATCATGTTGTTGTTGTTGATGATGATGATGGTGGTGTTGATGGACTTGATGTTGTTGATGGTGATAGTGGTGATGGACTTGATGCTGTTGTTGCAGTTGATGATGATGATAGTGGTGGTGTTGATGGACTTGATGTTGTTGATGGTGATAGTGGTGATGGACTTGATGCTGTTGTTGATGTTGTTGTTGCAGTTGATGACGATGATGATGGTGGTGGTGGTGTTGATGGACTTGATGTTGTTATTGCTGTTGATGATGACGATGATAGTGGTGGTGTTGATGGACTTGATGTTGTTATTGCTGTTGATGATGACGATGATGGTGGTGATGGTGATGGACTTGATGTTGTTGTTGTTGTTGATGATGATGATGACAATAATGTTGTTGTTGTTGATGATGATGATGGTGGTGGTGGTGGTGATGGACTTGATGTTGTTATTGCTGTTGATGATGATGATAGTTGTGGTGTTGATGGACTTTATGTTGTTATTGCTGTTGATGATGATGATAGTGGTGGTGTTGATGGACTTGATGTTGTTATTGCTGTTGATGATGACGATGATGGTGGTGGTGGTGATGGACTTGATGTTGTTGTTGTTGTTGATGATGATGATGATGGTGGTGGTGGTGATGGACTTGATGTTGTTATTGCTGTTGTTGATGATGATAGTGGTGGTGTTGATGGACATTATGTTGTTATTGCTGTTGATGATGACGATGATGGTGGTGGTGGTGATGGACTTGATGTTGTTGTTGTTGTTGATGATGATGATGATGGTGGTGGTGGTGATGGACTTGATGTTGTTATTGCTGTTGTTGATGATGATAGTGGTGGTGTTGATGGACATTATGTTGTTATTGCTGTTGATGATGATGATAGTGGTGGTGTTGATGGACTTTATGTTGTTATTGCTGTTGATGATGATGATAGTTGTGGTGTTGATGGACTTTATGTTGTTATTGCTGTTGATGATGATGATAGTGGTGGTGTTGATGGACTTGATGTTGTTATTGCTGTTGATGATGACGATGATGGTGGTGGTGGTGATGGACTTGATGTTGTTGTTGTTGTTGTTGTTGATGATGATGATAGTGGTGGTGGTGATGGACTTGATGTTGTTATTGCTGTTGTTGATGATGATAGTGGTGGTGTTGATGGACATTATGTTGTTATTGCTGTTGATGATGACGATGATGGTGGTGGTGGTGATGGACTTGATGTTGTTGTTGTTGTTGATGATGATGATGATGGTGGTGGTGGTGATGGACTTGATGTTGTTATTGCTGTTGTTGATGATGATAGTGGTGGTGTTGATGGACATTATGTTGTTATTGCTGTTGATGATGATGATAGTGGTGGTGTTGATGGACTTTATGTTGTTATTGCTGTTGATGATGATGATAGTTGTGGTGTTGATGGACTTTATGTTGTTATTGCTGTTGATGATGATGATAGTGGTGGTGTTGATGGACTTGATGTTGTTATTGCTGTTGATGATGACGATGATGGTGGTGGTGGTGATGGACTTGATGTTGTTGTTGTTGTTGTTGTTGTTGATGATGATGATAGTGGTGGTGGTGATGGACTTGATGTTGTTATTGCTGTTGTTGATGATGATAGTGGTGGTGTTGATGGACATTATGTTGTTATTGCTGTTGATGATGATGATAGTGGTGGTGTTGATGGACTTGATGTTGTTATTGCTGTTGATGATGACGATGATGGTGGTGGTGGTGATGGACTTGATGTTGTTGTTGTTGTTGATGATGATGATGATAGTGGTGGTGGTGATGGACTTGATGTTGTTATTGCTGTTGTTGATGATGATAGTGGTGGTGTTGATGGACATTATGTTGTTATTGCTGTTGATGATGATGATAGTGGTGGTGTTGATGGACTTTATGTTGTTATTGCTGTTGATGATGATGATAGTGGTGGTGTTGATGGACTTTATGTTGTTATTGCTGTTGTTGATGACGATGATAGTGGTGGTGGTGATGGACTTTATGTTGTTATTGCTGTTGATGATGATGATAGTGGTGGTGTTGATGGACTTTATGTTGTTATTGCTGTTGTTGATGACGATGATAGTGGTGGTGGTGATGGACATTATGTTGTTATTGCTGTTGTTGATGACGATGATAGTGGTGGTGTTGATGGACTTGATGTTGTTATTGCTGTTGTTGATGATGATAGTGGTGGTGTTGATGGACATTATGTTGTTATTGCTGTTGATGATGATGATAGTGGTGGTGTTGATGGACTTGATGTTGTTATTGCTGTTGTTGATGACGATGATAGTGGTGGTGTTGATGGACATTATGTTGTTATTGCTGTTGTTGATGACGATGATAGTGGTGGTGTTGATGGACTTGATGTTGTTATTGCTGTTGTTGATGATGATAGTGGTGGTGTTGATGGACATTATGTTGTTATTGCTGTTGATGATGATGATAGTGGTGGTGTTGATGGACTTTATGTTGTTATTGCTGTTGTTGATGATGATGATAGTGGTGGTGTTGATGGACTTTATGTTGTTATTGCTGTTGTTGATGACGATGATAGTGGTGGTGGTGATGGACTTGATGTTGTTGATGATGATGATGACAATAATGTTGTTGTTGTTGATGATGATGATGGTGATGGTGGTGATGGACTTGATGTTGTCGTTGTTGTTATTACTGATGTTGTTGATGATAGTAAGACGGTTTTTTGTTGCTGACAATGGTGATAGTACTGGTGATGATGGTGATTATGAAACCACTTAGATGATGATGGTGATTATGATGTGGCGTTGGTGATGATGATTATGGTTGTTACCTTTAACAAGGTTATATGACTATATTCGTATTTTTTATTGAATACAGAACTGTATCAGGATAATGCAGAATTGAATAAAAATGAACTTTTTCAGAACATGGAAATTAGACAATGTTTCTTCAGTAGAGAAAAAATATAAACTTAAGTTTAACCGAGAACACAGCTTAAACTTAGTAACGTAAATGCTATTTTGAAATTGTCAATCTGGGGGGGGGGGATTTTTTTGCAAGCCGAAAATTTTACGAATAACAATATTTATAATGTATGTCAGAAGTATTGACACTGACTGAAACATGATAGGGTCGCTCACCTTTTACATTTTAAATAGGCTTTTCTGTTATGTGGTATAATCCTTTTTTTGCGAAGACTTAGATAAGAGCCAGCATTTAGATTGATTTTCGGGGTTTAGGATTTTTAGGTCCGTTTTGGATGTAAAGCCTTGGTTACTGAAACCTGCTGTTGTCAGAGACAAGATTGGTTTAGGTTGACAGAATCCTTATCTTTACAATTTCCATTTCAGCTTAGTTTCACTGAATGATATGAAATGTCTTAATATGTTTTCTTGTTTTTATGAAGTTCTGTAACGGTAGAGACTCAAAGGTTTGATGAATATACGTAAATGAACCTGGTCTATGAAAAGGTGACTCCTTGAATTTTGATGTTCTACATGTACCTATATATCTATATATTGCAGTGTCCCCAAAACCTAAAACTTAACTCTTACTGGGACTACGGTCGTGTGTGTAATTGGTTAATTCAGGAAACATATCAGTACATCGATTAAATAAATAAAAATATATTCATTTGGGTACCGTGATATTCTATACCTGACCTTGGAGTCTTACCAACTTTGCAGTTTTATAGTCAGATACAATCCAAGGTTATAGTGCCGAAATACTCCATATAACACAGAGGGCCAAAAATATATTTAATCAGATGAGATTTCAGCAAATTGCTGATTATTATGGTATAAATTGATAAACAGTTAATACGAGGCTTGGCCGGAAAGTAATAGGACAAGGCCACCGTTTTGTAGTTTTTGTTCGCTTAAATGAAATATTACTTCAGCATTGTCATCAGGGTCTGAATTATTGACTCCGTTATGTTCAAATTATAGTTCTATACACATACCACCGTTATAGTCATTATAAAACAGAACAGAACAGAACAGAACAGACCTTTTATTCAGACTTGTTCATGGTACATCGTCTTAACACATAATATGTTACATAAGTATGTAAAAAAGCTAATAATGAACTATGGTGCATTTTGAAATTTATGAAAAAACGAAATATCATAACTGGTAAAATATTAGACCAGACTAAGGGGGAGGGGTGCCAAACTGCTTTAAACGTGAAATGACGTCATTTTGAATCCTCGTTGACGTTATTACAAATTCTGTCGTTATTTCATCGCATTAAAGTAGTTCAAAGGTCCACTAATTGGATAAAACAGAAAATAAAAGGAGAAGAAGAAAAAAAGAGTGACGTTATGTCGGTAAAGGATCGTACAGCTATTCTTGATAGGTAATGGTAAGTCCAACACTATTTGATTGTTACACCGTAATATGTAAACTGACCGCAATTTTCGCCAGGTTCTAAAGAAATAAAGAATAAAAGCAAATCCGTTAAAAACAAGCGCACTCTATGGATTTCAGGACTGTCAACCACTATACTCTTAGCTAGTAAATTACTGAGGAAAATCAACAGTTGACTTGACAACTTGTAAAGTGACATATTGTGTTAACTAAAATAGGAGGCGGAATTGCGATCCAGTGGTAATGTACAGGACTTGTAATCCATGGGTCGCGAGTTCAATACTTCCCACCTCCACCAACAATACTTATTTTCTTTCAAAAGAGACGTTAAGCCAAAGTCCTATGAATAGGTGCTATACACTAAACATGTAAAAGAACAAGGAATGGAACGGGATGTATCCTGTATCTTACAATATACCCCACAGTCTGAAAAAAAACCTAAAGCCTCCTAGGGGGCGCCAATCATATCGGAAACCGGAATGTCTCTGGAAAGGGATTATTTCTGATAAATAAACTCAAACAGAATAAGCTTAACCCTGACCTTAAGAATGTATGTCAACGTCTTGGAGTTTTGTTTTGTATTCGCTGATCAGACATAAGTTACCATAATTATCTTGTAATAATCAACGATAGCTTTGTTCCGATCACGAAGCGTAAAAAATACAATATCAAGTATTGACTTATATCACGCGAAAAGTTAATGCTTAGGATATTGAAAAGGCTGTTTGAAAAGCTATGCATTTTGATTTCCAGTTGTCAGCGCAGATAATGGAACATATTTCCTTTCTGAAATAATAAAATCCGAATTGTGAAATATGACAAAGTTAAGGTCAGTGGTTATGTCAGAAGGTAACATAAGTGATTCATTTATCAGGAGAACCTGATAAATCCGTTTCTAAGTGTTTGGAGTTTGTTTTCTACAAGGTTTGGATCCAATGCGCGTCATTCATCACAATCATCTTAACCTATCCACACCTCAGTTACTTCAGCTATGAGACCTCTTAACCCATTCATACCTCATTCAGTTCAGTTATAAGAAGGCATAGTCACATATTTCAAGGAATTCGTTTAATAATCAGAGATGTTTGGCATGCTAAATTGCACAGTTGAAAGAACGTGTATTATATTAATATATTGACTATAAATATTTTCATTTTCTTTCTTTCAAAAAAAAAACACACACTTGACTATTAAATATACGACAGTACTGTTTTTTGTTGTTGTTTTTTTTTGTTTGTTTTGTTTTATTTTTGTTTTCTTAGGCAAAAAAATGTGACCGTTGATTATTAATATTGTCCAGTTGTTCATTGTTCAGATTTGTCCAAAGGACCTCACTGTAACGACAATGTTAGGCAACTCTTATTACAACTACGTGGTCGATTAAAGTATAACATGAATACAAACTTTCATGTACATTAAACCAATAACAATTATTTATTCAAGTACATACATCATGTACATCATGCAAACCATCAACATGCATGGAATAACGAACAAATATGTTTGACACCAAAACAAAAGAACACTTAAACATCATTGCTCTTCAGTTCACAGTCGAGAAGTTTAATTGTTTGTTTCAACTTAAGTTTCATTTGACATCACTGATTTAAGATGACGCAAGTGCAATTACCTCAGAAGCTTGTGGGGACTACTTTTTCCGAGCATTAATAACGACATGTCTTTTACATCACATTTTATGTACATCCGCGTAGGGATACCGGTACTCTCATGATTTCAGGCACTCCGCGCACCGGTTACGCTACGCCTTCACACGAATCACGTGATGATGGTCTTATCACATGATTGTGTCAAGATGGCGGATACGCCACAGAAACCGTTGAAAAATTGTTTCAATCTCTGACACTTCTCCTGAATCGTGATATGTCAGTTTACATGACTTAATGTCCTTGTAATTAAGTATATCAATCTGTTCGATTTGAATAATATTCAAGGGCGCAATAACTAATGCTACTGAAGTTCAACGTGTTTTAGTTTGGCAACAAGATATGGAAAAACCTGCTAGATAAAGCTTTTTCCGTAGTCCACAGGAAGATTTACGTTTACGTCGTTCCCAGACAATGTATAGCTCAAACACTCGACCTGTTTTGCTTTAGGGATGAGCATAGAATCGAAATTATTGATGGTACGAATGATTTCTTTTTCAAAAGCGGTCATATTGTTTTGAAATAAACGGTGCGAAATTAAAAATCATTCTCATAATATTTATGTTTCCGAAATTATTTTTTATTTGAGTTCACATCTAACACCTTACAGTCTTGAAACATTAGCAAAACCGTGTTTTCTTTTTAAAAAACTATAAAAATTGAAAAAAAAAATCACATCGTCTAAAATCTTAACGTAAATGTAGTGACGGCAGAGATCTAATCCTGTACGGGGGGATCACTGCGTCGGAGACTGGATTTCAGGAAGCAAACGATAACGCCGGCAACCAGGAGCATAGCAGAAGCGCAAACTGACAGCGCAAAGCCGGCATTCAGGTCTTTGGCATTAAACTTCTGGTCTTCCTTTACCTCTGATGACCACACAGCCACACCAATCAGCAGGAATAAAGCTGGAGAGAAAAAAGTTCTTTAAACCTTTACCAAACATGTACACGTGTATGTAATAGGTAATAGAAGCATTGCATATTTTATATAAACCATTACTTTCCTTTACAGTCAAGCATTCCCTTTCATTACATACTACTAACAAACGGCAGCAGCAGCAGCAACAACAACAACAAAATAATGATAATAATAATAATAATGATAATAAAAACCCATATTACTCAACTAAATTGCAACCAACTGTGAATATTTTATATAGGCATTAAACATTCAAAGTTTCCCAAAGTTTGAACCAGTTTTGAAAGGTTCTTATGTATGACGGGTGGGCTGATGTTTACTGATTCTTCGGATCCAAATAAATAGATCCAGAACGTATAAACCTCTTGCGCAGAAAACCTTACCTGCTCCTAGACACAAGACGGAGACTATCTTGGCAAGGATTTTGTTGTCCTTCAGGAAACACCATTTGATGATGATTGTGATGAAAGCAGCAGCGCATAACGCTCCTCCCAAAATCATCATAGCTTGCACGCCTTTGACACTGCCAGGGTCTTTCAAAGTAAAGATAATAAAATAGAACATTTAAAAAACTGTGTCCATATTATTATAGTTTGATTTCCTATGGTATCTCCAGTACAAAGCTAGTACTCCTAAACTTCTGTCTGTTTCCTGCTTCATGTAATCCCAATAGAAGTTAGACTTTTTGAACGGATGAAGTCAGAAAAATATATCAAAATTTGTTTCTGAATAGGGGAGTTTTTTATATACATTAGTTGCTGAGTGGCCAATTATTCTTATTAGTTTTCCTGAAATATCGGTAAGTGTCTAGAAATATCGATAGGTGTCGAGAAATATCGAGAGAGGTATTGTAAGCTGTTCTCGTGAATTGAACACAGCTCTTCAACATGTGTTGAAAATGATGACTCTTTTCTATAGACTCTATCTCTTAGAAAATAGAAAAGGTACTTCACATGAAAGGTAGACAGATTACACACCTGCTTTTAAAATAGATTTTCAATCATAGAAGATCGTTAGACGACCACTTGTGACACGTTGTAACAAAATGGGTCTTATTGGTGTGAACGAAGTAAAATCAAAATAATGTCGGAATGTACCTGTGCAAACGGACAGACTTTAATGTCTGATTGTGTTAGATGTCAAATTTCTATTATAACCATCCACAAGGCCCCTTTTATGGTGACGTGTCGCATTTGTTAATATGATTAAAAATGTGGTATATTTTTATATGAATAATTCACTTACAATCCACTCCATCCTCGGGGTAAGTATTGCACGAGATTGTGTTTTTCCCTACAATTTCTGTCCTCGTACAAACACTCCATAATCCGCTGTAGGTGTATTCCTTTACTTCGACAGAGGTCAAGGTCGTTCTTGTGCTCGAAGCTTGCCAAACGGGCACAGCCAGTGCTATAAGCGTAATCACAAATGCAACAGTGATTACCATAAACACCAAATATAGCATGCAGTTCATTTTCAGAAATTTATTCGTTTCAAAAAGATGTGATGATTTCTTCGAATTTCTTCCTCCTTCTTAGAATTGAACAATCGAGCGAACGTGCCTTTAATTTCAATAAAAATCAGGTAAATCTAGTATTTTTCCCGTTTTTCTGTTTAAGATAATGAAATATATTTTCAACTTTATTTCTGCAACATGAATTTATTCGGACACTCTCAATAACATGCAAGCACAACACTGGTTATATCTCCTACTGCGATTTCATAAGCATATCCAAAACATGCGCAAAGGTACGTCAAGTGCAGACAAGCATACGTAGGTGTATATATTTTTACTTCTGTGTGTCCGGTCTGAACTAAAACAAATCTTTTGCCCAAACTGAACTTAAAAGAAATTTTTGAAAATTAGGAAGTATGTTTACAATAATTTCTTAAAAAATCACTTAACTTTGCAATATCGGTTACATGTACTCAACAGACAAAAAAGTCATTTTTCATAAGTTGCTATTCAGACGCACAGTAACTGAAAACAAATATTGACAACTATATATTTGATATAACCGGTGTAACTGATTGGCACATTACATAGCTTTAAAACAATGCACTATGAAGTGTTATCTATATTGACATCAGATTATATAATAAGACATCAAATATTAAATCATAACTTAAAGGGACACCCATAGCGGATATGATTATTTGAAAAACTAGATTGGGACTCGCGCAGGCGCGGGCTTAGAGAATCTACCTATTTGCATTAGAAAGGCATGCCTGTAGCGAGAGAAGGACATGATCTTATTTATCTGTATACTGACTAAAGTGCTACCTTATTATAATGTTTTCGATATCGGGATGTTCAAAAAGGGGTGTAAATTAGAATAGTGAACCGCCGCAACATGTTCAAATGCTTTTACAGGGAAAAGTTTCCTAAGAATCCAGTTGTATTATACTTCAACAACAGGCTTGAACATGTTTAAAACTGTAGTAAAGTAACACGGACGTATAAAACGTGTAGATAATGTATTTAATATTTCGTGATTCACAGACTAATCGTTGTGCCACCTTGGTGACTTTTCAAAAATTTTGTGCCACCCTCTTTAAAGACATATTTCACAAGGCAGTATGAAGGACAGCAATTTGCCTCGGTGCATTAGCAAATTTTGAAAAGGGTACTGATGGTGAAAAGGAAATGTGAAGTGAAAAATTTGTTTATGTATGTATGAAAAATGTTCCACACTGGGCTCACCACTAATTAAAGTGATAGTACAATCCATGACCGGAAAAGCTCTGTGTATGGGAGAGTGAAATCGCCAGATTGGCACGACCAAAGTTTCATGAAAATTGCTTCCATGTGTTAAAAAGTTATGGAGCAGACACGAAATGCATGGCCTAAACCTTTGAGCAGCACTGGTGACCGTGGCCTTGAGCCGGCTAGGTTAAAACATAGATTCCCCCTGCCCCCTCCCTCTCCCCTCCGAACTTAAGATTGTATCATGTCATAAATCATGATTAGGCTCATTTTCAAAAAAATCAGGGGAAATAACACTTATATTAATTTTACAGTGATTTGACATAAGTACCATGACTTGTTTGGCTTGCTGCTCAATGTCGCTCAAACCTTTGACCTCCACTTGTGACCTTGACCTTGAGCCGGCCAGGTTTTGCACTTCGTCTTGATAGGATGAACATTTGACCAAAGTTTCATGAAAGCGGACAAGAAATCCAGATGTACACACACACGGAAAAGCGGACGCACTAAGACCATTTATATATCAACCTACCCCTATGCGGCGGGGGATAATAAAGATCAAGTTATTCACGTGCAGTTGATGCCAATCTACAATCCATTAGCATGTAAACTACCTTCTTGAAGTTAGTTTGAG